>JAQISU010000156.1:772500-2015000 GCA_029339505.1 Unio delphinus | reverse complement strand
ATTATTCTTCTACCGAGATCTTTTGCTTCGATGTTTCGTTGATTAAATACCCGTTTGGACCACTCAATGATATATTCTTCGTCGGCATCAATATGTTTTCTGGATTCCTCAATTATACTATCAAGACGTTCCGGTGTTGGTAACCAGACATTGGTTTGTTTCCGATATGATATAAGTGCTTCACTGACCGTCAGCGAAATTAACATTTTTGTATCAATCATGAACCGTAATAACGCTATTGGCAGCCACTTCTTTTCAGACATGTGTCTACCAATCCAAATATAACAACAGCGATGAAGTCCTGCTGCGAATTCAAATGATACTGCACGAGCGAATCCAGTTAAATCAAAATCAGGCATCGGCCCATTAATTGCAACACGAGTCATTTCATGTACGGAGTATCCAAATCGTTTAAAATAGTCAGTACACTCTCCATAACCAAGAAAACTCGCTGGATAACAAGCAACCATATCAACTGAAATGATATTATCACTGTCGTATTTGTTATTCCATAAACCGCCATGATTAAATTCTAAACAACTAGCCTCAATGTCCGGCAAGAACTCTACGCGTGTTGGTTTCCATGCGTTTTTGATTCTTGCAAAATGACCTGCAACCGACGGGATTGTAAAACAGTTTGTCAATAATTGTTCGTCGTTGATAATTTCATCACTGGTGGCTTCGCCACTGGCTACTCCGTCGCCCACCGTTAAAAACCCACTAGCTGTTTTTTTCATTTTGTTGTGAAATGCTTCAGTGCGGTATAATTCGCCGTTTGGTCTTACAAACTGATCAAACGTATCCGTGTCGTTTTCAGTGCAGCGAAGTAACCACACCGACACGGGGTCGTTTTTACTCAAATACGCAATAGCATCGAATAGTTTCTCTTCAACGAGAAAACCATCCCTGGAAAATTCTTCTCGCAAGAATTCGTCAGGTTTATACTCTATTGTTCTGTTTCGTGGAAATATTGTGACCGCGGACGTCCATGCGTGTTCGTTCTGATCAATAATTTTGATTGGAGCTCCCTTTGATTTATATTTTGATTCGTATAAAACATCTCCGGTTATCGTTGTAACGGTTATTGGAAATCTCAGCGACGTTTCTAATTTTGCTATATCGCTAATAGTTGTTCCGCGGTCTTTCACCGTTAACTCCCATTGAGATATTTTGCTACGCCGTAGATCGGTAAGTTTGTTCCATCGGGATGCATTTGTAAAATGTTCTGTTATTCGTGCTGCTACACAATTCAGCGATGAAGTCGCCGGCGACGACTGTTTCATTGGTTTTAGTTTTCCTATATCGGGCTTTTCATTTAACGGATATATCCCATGCACAGCTGCTGTTTCAGGATATGCTCGTTCATAGTATGGTTTGTCAATTCCAGTTAACAAACCCGGCTTAGAATCACGGCTAACAACGACTGTTTTCTTGTCTTTGAGAATCGGTTAAAATTTGTTTCGTATAATCCGACCGCCTGATTTTACACGGATAATGAATTTCACTCTAAAAAATACTTTTTGTTGCCAAGTTGTGATAACATCATGGCTGCGTTGCTGTCGTTCATGGTGGCATCAACAACGCCATCAATTCGAAATGTTGACCAGCTATGAGATGCACCGTCGTGCTTGAATTCATTAATACAATCGCGTATTTTATTTATCAGGGCTATATCCGTTATTGCCCGTTTTGGCACATCTTTGAGGGTTCTATCGAGATTAAATTTAACGTTTTTGTAATGCTTAATTGCTGATAATCTCTTGAACTCCTCCATGTTATAATTAAAACAAGTATTTAAATAAGAAATTTATATATATAATGAACCATTGCAAGTGGCTAATGATTTGATCAACAACTCCACGTAACAAAACATGCTGAAGCGAATTCTGTGGGTATCATTTACAAAGCGTGAAAAAAGGTTCCTTTGGCCGTACCCCTTGTCTGGTTTGCCACGTTGGCGTTCGTGGGAAATCACAAATATGTCTTGCTTGTGGGAGTAAACGTTAGAGGGAACTAAAACGCTACTATGACAAACGAATAAAAAATGCAGTCATTGATCCTACCGATGATTCCGTCAGCGACAAAATCATAAAAACCCCTCAAGATTATATCCAGAGGTAATTAAAGCAGATATAAATTAGACATGTAGTATTATTATATAAATGAGCCAGGACTTCAGACCCCATCCAGTGCTCAATAATGAAGCATCCCGTGATGGTGTTGTCAGGCATCGCAGACTAAAGAAACCGGTTGGACAGGTAAATAATAGAGGGTATTTGCGATTTACTGTTGGGAAGAAGAAATATCTCTGTCACAGAATAGTATATAAATGTTTTTTATGGATTGATCAAAGATAAATCTGTTATTGATCATATCAATAATAACATGGCCGATAATTCTCTTTCGAATCTCGAAGCCATCTCATAGTCAGAATATATCAAAAAGGGCAGAAATTGGTACTTTTAAATCAGTTGGAAAGAGACCCGTCAACTCATTTGATACATCAACTAACGAGGAGAAAATATTTCAGTCGATGAATGAAGCCAATAGATATTTTGACATTTGTGGGCCGTCAGTACAAAGAGTAGCAGAAGGAATTCAAAAATCAGCTCTGTCAAAAAAGACAGCACATAAGATTCAATTATCATATATCAAGGGAGATAAATCGTGCAATGATAAAGTCGCATGACAGAGTTACGTCCCTTGAAGTCCAATTACTACTACGTACACACAGGATACAATTTACATATATCAAGGGAGATAAATCGTTCAATGGTAGAAACGCATGACAGTTACGTCCCTTGAAGTCCAATTAATATTACGATTAATTAATCATTTTACGTTGAAAACTAATGAAATACACGCTGTTATCTAACAGCTGTATTCTTTTGTTTAGTGTTTTATTTAAATATTTTGTCTCATTTAAATGTTGTGAAACAGCATTAATAAGTAATTCAAGGAAATAAAATAACACACCCGTGAATCAACGCTGCTGTATTAGTCACCTTACATACGTTATGACTCGTAATAAGCTTGGGGCTTTTGAAAGTCGATTCGACCAATCAAAACTAACCCACGCCATTGACCCGGGCGTGTGGTTGTCTTTTGTCAATCATGCAACCGGGTTAATTTAATTGGGTTGCTTTTGATTGGTTGGATTGGCCGTAAAATCCGCCCCGTCGTTTCATGTTTGTGCTGTCTTGTGCCGTCCCACATCATTACATCACAAATTCCATCATCGTTTAATTGAATATAAACCATCCTAATTATGTAAATTAAGTACATGTTGTGACGTCCCCTCAAGCATATCTTCTGAGCGGTCTAAGATGACGTTTGTCACCTTAGGCCTCCCTTCCAGAGATGTATGTTTCGGGTCCCCTTGGGCTTACTTGGATGTGAAGGCAACCAAGGAGTTCCAAAGATGTATTGTCGTATATGTAACCTCTGGGTCTCTGACGTCATAGGACGCCAGCGAGATTGCCAAATGGGGTTTTCATGTATATACTGTCCTTAATTAAGTTAATTAAGTTAATAAAGTAACCTCTGGGTCTCTCTGACGTCATTTGGCGCCAGCGAGATTGCCAAATGAGTGTTTTATCTTTTTTCACGTGGAAACCCACAGGATTTCACATTTGAAAACTCAGTTCACAAAGAATATATGGTAGGTGAATCGCTTACAACTAAATTAGCCCGAGAGCGGCTAGCAGCAATTAAAAAGTTTATACCGGTTCGAGACAGACTTCGCGAAAAACTTCAACAACGCCAACAAATGCAAACTGACTTTTCTGTGTCAAGTGAACAACTGTTTACTCCGATAACAAGTGCTACCAAAGATGTGAAAAAGTTAACTGAAGCAGCGATATACGGAGATATTCCTGAAAAAGAACGAGCAAAGAAGGCGCCTCTGCTTAATACGCTTGAAAAGATAGCAGCAGATACCGAACAAACACACGCAGGGATACAACAGCTATCCAGTGATATAAAAACCCAACACGAGTATGGACGATTAGCTGATATTGATGATTCTTCACCCCACCCACAAGTATATCGACCGGGCGAAATTGAAGAACGCGAAGAAGAACAACAAGGTGCAGCTGCAGGAAAAGACTATTCACCTAGAAATATATTTACAGTTGCAACATTAAATAGAATTGGAGGACTCGGTACGGATTCCGAATTAGCTGATTTTACTAGAGAAAATTTTCCAAAGGGTAAAAGAGAGAATTTATTAAACGACGGGTTTGAAAATTTTATAAAAACCAAAGACACTTGGGCATCACAAATATATTTAGCGAAACACGGCGGGGATAGAATCTCAGCGTCACAGCACCCTGGTTATAATAACTTTCTAGCTGCGGTTAAAAGCGTCCCACAACCACCATCTTATACGGAGGATCCAATCCCGGAACAAATAGACCTAAGAGCAGAAGCCGGTTCAAAGAAAACAAGCGGAAAAAGATATTCGATTGGAAATCCTTTGGATTTCAACGCAACCGTGACATGTCCTGGTAATATTCTCAGTGATATATCATGGCTAGAAGTACTTATCGGGGGAAAACGAGCCGGAAACAACTCCGTCGAGATAATTAATGAAGAAGCTGATATCTGTAGACGATTATTTGCCGGCGGTATCATGGACATTGATTTATATCGAGAACTCATCGAAGAACTCGTGGAAAATCATGGTTATGATGAAAATCCTACGGATTTTAGCGATTGATCGCAAGCGATTACTCAAATAGTTTTCAATGGAATTGACTACGCAATTCACTAATTGAAAACACTAGTGTTTTATAACAAGATGATTATACATTACAATCATGATAAACCCGTAAGCGTCTACGTGGTAAACTCATTATTGCCTGTTTATAGAGCATTTTACGGAGATGGTTTCGGCAATATCATCGCGGGGTTATTTACAAGAATGGCCCCAAAAGTGGCGCCGCTAACTAAACAATTATCAATGAAGGCCATTGATGTTATTCGTGATAAGGGAATCAGCGCTGTTGGAAATCTTGCAGGAAGGGCATTTTCTGCCGCGAAACATAAAATAACATCATTGGTGCGAAAGAAACCAACAGCGACGAAGTCGGTGGTGAAACCACCAGTGATGCCATCAACTACAGTGATGCCTGCAAAAATCAGCAAAGCAATAAATAGCGCAGTGGAAGAATAACTAGCGTCGTTGGCTGCTTCGGTGACTCCGTCGCCATTGACGGCTTCGCCATTAACAGATAGCGATATCATGAACGCGATAGCAGGAAGTGGGTTGAAAAGAAAACGAAAACGACGATGATTACAAAGAGTTTCACAATTGAAAACACTAGTATGTTAATAAAATGTTCAAACGAACAGCTGACCCCGCGTTAGATATGGAAGCCCTAGTGCGCAAGGACGATTCTCTCCACGATTAAGATTTTATTCCTATCATGCAATACAACCCGACCTACGATCGCGAGTTGAACTTAAAGTCCATGATACCAGTAAATACTTTTTGCCGTGTGAAGCATTTATCGAAGTAAAAGGAGATCTTGTACAACGTACTGATATCCCTGCTGTAACCGACCCGAATCCAGATGATACCAAAGTCGGCTTAGTCAATAATGGTATCATGGCGCTATTTGAATCCGCGAGATATCTCATTGACGGAAGAGAAATTGAATCAATAGAACGTGATGTTGATGTGGCTACAACAATAATTAGGTTAGCAAGATATTCTGACGATTATACAAGATCAGCAGGTCCGTCTATGATGTTTGAAAAAGATAATTAAAACACTGATGGACCCACTCAATTTATTGTACGACGACCAAATAATAATGCTGGTGCTGGTGCTGTTGATGTCGAGAATATGATTATAAATACTGATCCCCAGTACAATCTAGGAGCTGCAACACGAATAGCAATGTTGGCAGGAAAACCTAGATCGTTTTCATGTGCGATTCCGTTGCATCATATACTTGGATTCTGCAGAAATGTACGAAAAGTTATTTATGGTGCGAAGCATACAGTAGTACTCGTGCGAAAGGGTAGTGACGATGATGCAATCTGGAGAATTCCAGCGAATCCTGCAAATCCAGATGCTGACGCTGGTAAAGTCGTTTTAACTAAATTGGTCTTGTGGATGCCAGTAATTACCCATCAATTACCACAGAACAGCGACTACTATCATTTATGGATGCGGGTGGCAAATCATTGCTAAGTTGGCTAACAACAACAACAGATGTTAAGCAATCAAATATCAATGGTACATTTACATGGAACTTGGCATCACAACAAGGCGTTTCAGCTCCACGTCATATATTTATTGCGTTGCAGGATATGAAAAGAGTGAATTCACAATTGCACAGTCATATGATATTTGATCAATTAGGAGTTAATAAATGGCCAGCAGGAACCATCCGAAGACATACAACTTAATTACAGTAAAAATCATATTGCGCGCGTGTACCATCGTATGCTGTCATATATGGGCCGTGATCAAAATGTTGATACTGGTTTGCAAATATCGCAATATGATTTTAAGGCCTTGTATCCGATCTATTACTTTTCGCTGGAACATCTTGATTTAACAAGGCAATCCGTCGTTGAAATACACTTCAGAGCTAATGTCCTTCGTGGCGCTATCGCTAATTATAGAGCGGTTGCTGTCATTCTTAGTGATAAATCAATGCTACTTGAAGGCGCTGGCGGACGAATGAGACTTTTTGATGCACCAGTGGAAAATATGTAAACGATTCACAATTAGATCAATTGAAAGCATAAATAGTTTTACAATAAAAATGACATATAGTGTTGTTAGTGTCAAACTGACTGATGGTCAGGTCAAGAAATTGCGATCAAAATCCGCTAAAGAATGTGGAACAACAATAACGTTAAAACCAGCGCAGATGTCCGGCGGTACACATAAAACATCATTGACGGATCGTCAAATAAAACATTTCAATGATGCGCTAAAGAAACAGCGAGGGGTTCAAATTGTATTTTCAAAGGCTGCAGTCGCCAACATGATAAAATCAGGCGGTATATTTCCATTGTTAGCTGCAATACCAGCATTGATTTCAGCGGCTGCCCCAGCGGTAGCGAAAGCGGCTGCGTTGGGGGCCGATGGTACCGCGGCAGGGATGGCACTAAAAAAGGGAACTGGAAAGGGATATAAAAAAAGGGAAAGGGTCTAAGACTACCAGGAACCCCGTATTCATGGTACAGCAGAAAGGGTCTGAGAATACCATTAACGGTTTATTAGTTGATTCTTCCCAATTCTTCGCATGTCCAATTTTGATTTAATTGATGCTGCTAAAAAGCTAGCGATAAAAACTTCAGAGGGGTTTTTATGAGAGATCAGTTGCCGAAACAACCTAAACGCGTTGAAACCGGTATCATCAATCTTGATAACAGTAACGGATCGGGAACTCACTGGGTTGCATACGCGATCGATCCGCGTGGGATTGTCTATTTCGATTCATATGGGTTAACCCCGCCAAGCGAGTTTATGCGGTATATAAATTCTTCGATGAAACTCAAAGAGTTTCCGATTTTTTATTCCACGCTGCCAACACAACAATTAAATGATCCACCGATATGCGGCCGTGAAGTATTAAATGTCCTCGCGGAGATATCTAGATTTCCGTGGTAACCACCTCATCTGGTTGTAAATGAATACACGAGTGGGAAATTACAAGGTAATTTTAGAGAATCAATCAATTGAAAACACTTGTTGCGCTAACAATAATGATTGATATTTGGGGACGATCTCTGTCAATGTCGAAACCCACCGCGGGAACATCTGCGGGATCTATCGAGGATGTAAAAAAATAATTGAAGATGAAATCGCTGAGACGTTGAATTTAGCAAGTGTTGAACCGAACGAAATAGTTGTATTTCAAGACCGCCAGGGTAAATTGAAAACCAGTAATATATCCGCGGATGACATTTTGATACGGCAGAGCAATGCCACTGAAAACTCTTTTGCGCTGTATTCCAGCGACGGACGACTTAAACCAGGCGCACGTGTGTCTACGATCACCGACGCGATTGCCGCCCACGGCCGTGATCTGGATGATTATATATGAGGTTATACTACTTTTCGCAAAAATATTGTACATAAATTCTTTGGAACCCCGCTTGTGGTTGGTATGACTCCCGCTGAAATTAAAAACTTCTAACTCCATTCTTTTTTAACAAGGAGGCGGGGAGGATGATGAATGAAAATGAAATCAAGGCGAATTATCTCGATATTTACACGGATATTTCTAAACTAATAGAAAATCTTGAAAAGGTACAAAAACCCACTAACGACGTCGTTGGTAAGTTTTTTGGAACCCCGCTTGTGGCAGGCATGACTCTCGCTGAAATTAGCGAGTTTATTGGCAAGCATACTCACAATGCCTACGTCGCTAATAGTTTCTTTGGGGTCCCGGCTACATCTACAATGACTCTCAAAGATATTAATATGTTTATGGTGAGACAAACAACACTTAATAATGTAATAAATTTGGAGTATGTGTATTTGACAGCATCCCGTTTTTAATTTGTGCGAGTATTTGGTCTTCGGTGCCATGGAAACGTTACTAGCCCGAAATAGTTAGCCAGTTAGTAGGAGCAAACATCACAGAGCCGAGTGTTAGTGAATTTGAACCATGCTTGGGTCGTTAGTAGTGAATTTAGGTACAAGCCGAATGACTGTCCCTTTTTGTAACATAGTCCATATTAAAATTCCGCGGTGTATAAAAGTGATTTGATTGAAATGGCAGTATTTATGGGGGGAATATAATGGAATCAATAAGTTAGAATTTGGTAGGTACCGTTTATGTGTCCATAGTGGAAAATGGGCGTATGTATATGAGCGTGATACTCCGGAAATTATGACGATTGACTGGCCTAGGGTCGCGCAGTTAAATATTTCCCAGTTAGTAAGGGAATACTAGTGTAATTTCTATGGCATGACAAGTTATCGGTACGGAAATCGGATGATAATGAAGAAAAACCATGCAAAGGTGCGGTTAATGGACTTTTGGGCAAGTTGTCTCATCTAGGTCGCCAATTGATTAGAGCAAAGGTTATTAAATATAGCAGACAGGTCTCTTTTTCCATTTTACAACTCAAGTTGTATGGAAGTCTTTGGAAATTTAGGGGAAAACATATGACTTCCAGCGTGACTCGCGCCAGGGTTTTGACACCACTCGGTCAAGTGAATACCCCTGTACGTATAACAATACCATCGTGGATATTTTTTTGGAGAGAACACCTGTATCTGGAACCACATCTCTAACAGGCCCGACCCTCGCTGAAATTAAAAAAACTATTGACGAACAAAAGCTCACCAGCGACGCCGTCGATAAGCTTTTTGGAATCTCACTTGTGGTTGACACAACTCTCGCTGAAATTAAAGTGGCTATCGATGAAAGTAAAACAACAGTTGATGCCGTCAAAAATGATTTTCCAAAAATGATCGAACGACTCGATAAGGTAAAAATTCCACACCACGTAAAAACCGTTGGTAACATCGTATAAACAGTTGCCAATGGGACCTTTGATTGGATCCGAGGAAATGAAAATAGTTTATATTTTCACAGCAAATATGGTAGTATACCGGGTTGTTATCGATTTACAATAATACATCGCCATAAATTTGATTTGGGAGTCGGCCCGGCAAAATATATAAGCGGTGTTAACACAGTGACGTATATAAACGATATGATACCAGCAGCAACCGACCGAATAAGATACCCTATTAGGATTGATATAACTACATCCGACGAGTCAGTGGTTAGGGATTCGCTACCCTGGACGCTAGAATTTATATCCGGTATTCCCCCCACCGACCATAAATCCGAGTACATAATCGAATAATTGAAAACACTAGCGGGTTTAAAATAGTAATGACATCGATGAAATCAATTGAACCGATAATAGAACCAGGTATCACAATCGAATCGATATCGATATGATACCGTGAAAGAATTTTCCGCGAACTTGAAATAACTTTCTGAACGTTATCGTGAAAAAGAAAAAAAATATCGCCGCAATGTAACAATCATCGACATTTCCGTGTACTCGGTGTCCGGTGTGATGGCCAGCGCCGGGGTTATTTTGTCGACGGTGACCATGATGGCTCCGATTGCAGTTCCAATCGCTATCTCCGCGGTAATAACAATTGCGGCAGTCGCCACCGCGATAACTAAAAAGTTATCATTTTCTTACCAGAAAAAACTCAGCGATTAAACAGCTCGGTACCGGGTGGTATTTGACGCGTACTCGAAATTATCCGAGTTGATCTCGCTATCGATAGATAATTCGTTCATATCAGATGTTGAATTTTCCGCGATGGCCCAGTTGTATAACTCCGCGATGTTGAAATTGGAAATTGAAGACAACGTGAACAATAATGTCACTCGAACTGCTTCAACGAATCGTGGAGAATACCACTCCGACACAAACAAGCATGATATCAATAACATCAACAAACCCACAATTTAGTGTGAACTTCCCTTCTCCGATTCCAGTGCGCGAGATCGCGCTGGCAAAATTACGAGTATATCATAGCTGGCCCAATATCAGATCGGTTGCATTTGGCTGTCAGCAACCCAATAACTCGTTAAGGTTTTTGTGGAATAAAGACGATGGTACTCCAGCGTGGGAAACTGTTTCGTTACCAACTGGGTCGTACCAAATTGAGCCAATCGATTCTGAAATTCAGCGTAGAATAAAATCAATCACAGGAAAAGAATCAAAAATAGCTATTAAACTTCATGAACCGACGCTCTCGTCGTCGATCGAAATAAACTCTCCTGGGTATGTTGTAGATATCTATAACAGCTCGTTAAGAACAGTGTTAGGATGGCCTGAAAAACCACCGGAAAAATCCGCCACCGACTTAACCACAGACGTACAATCATATCATGAAATCAATCCCATATATCGAGATAATTTATCTGATATAAAAAAAAGAAAAATCACCGATAGATTTATATTTACCAACAATAACACTCTGCAATGGGATTTTATTATTAAAAGAACAGCTGACTTATCTGTTACTATTTCATTTACGCTAACTGACATCACTGGTTATTTTAATGAAATTAATCAATTACATAAAACACAACTAGAACAACTACGGCAAACAAGTTCACAAAACACGTTGAAATACTAAATCAGCTTGTATCTGACATGTAATATATAAATGAACTAATTATTCAAACAATAACCAATGACAACAGTGACAATAAACAACGATTCCTAACCGGTTACAATATCACAGAAGCCGATCTGCGTAATTTCAAGTTTCCCGGATACAACGCTGAGGAACTAAAAAAAATTGTTAGAAACAATATCAAGATATTACAAACACTAGATTCAACTGTCCTCCTCAAGTATAATAATGACCCAGATGGCGGCGGTAGGCATATTGCCCCGCACAATGTAAATATTTCAGCGGTGATTCAGCTCAATTTAGTATGTGATGCAATTGAAGGAAGCTATCAAATAAATCTCGAGCAATCAAATCAAGCTCAGCAGGGATATATTCTTTATTCGTTTGCACCAACAGCTCCTCCAGGATTCCTAATTATTGAAAACCCAATTAATGCTGTCTACATGCGATGCCATAATAATTCGCTAACGAGAATTAATTTCCGACTCACTGACCAGTCCAATAATCTAATTGATCTACAAGATGAGGTGTTAGGGATTAGCTTGTTTGTAAAGTCCTAAGGACTTTCATCATAAATGATTTTCGTCCTCGAACACGATATCGTATCGGACTTGATAAAATATTCGGTTAACCCATAGCAGCAGGGGGGGGGGGGATGACAACATCGTTGCGACCCCGATGATTGAAAAATTGTTAAGTCTCCGTTTGCCAAATGGAGACTTATTTTTTTTTTTTTGGTTAAAGTATGAGATTCGCAGGAAGGCTCTATTTTCCGTTTTGAGGGCTTAAAGTGATTTTGTCGGAAAAAGTTGTCCGATTCGCCCCCCTCCCCCCGCTGCTTCATTTACAGTTGAAACTGAATCATTAACACGGTTTCTCGTTTTTCTTTTTATATTTTAGTCGCAAAGAAGCTTCAACACCAGTCTGAGGTTAGTCGTTTCTTTTAAAGATAAGATAGTCAGATTAAACAAATTTAATTAGGTTGTCAAGAAACCTCAAACTGAATTACTCTAGTGAACATACGCATTACACATGCAAACGCTCATGAAGAAAAACAGCAGTAACTGATCTATCGACAACATTCGGTCATCTCGATACAAGAATCCGACTGCTTGTCAAATATTGAAATGAATTCAGGACGCCACTGCAACAAAATTGAAAATTATTTGCAAGACGTTGATTTACTAAAGAGTAGGTGGAAAATAGTTAATAGGTCTAGTAGCGGTTATTAACAATTTGTCTGATCTAAGTAACTGGTCACTCGGAATGATTGTATCATCTCTCTCTCTCTCTCTCTCTCTCTCTCTCTCTCTCTCTCTCTCTCTCTCTCTCTGAGCGTCTGAATATAACTGACCGCTTCACTTTATCTTACGGATAAATGAGGGATATAGTCATTGGTTTCTTACGGGGAAAAGAGTGAGCCATAGTCATTGGTTTGTTATAGGAAATGAGAGGGATACGGTCATTGGTTTCTTAAGGGCAAATGACAGACATTGTTTTCTAACGTACAAATGAGAAGGACATAGTCATTGCTTTCTTACATAAAATCAGCCAGCCATGTTATAGTTTAATAACAACGATAACACGGTTGAATTTAACTAGGGCAGTAGATCACAGCCCTGGGATAAGAAACAACCGAACCTCTCCTAGCTCTTGTTCAAACAAAATTTTCTTTTATACGATTAAAGTGTTGTTCGAAACCGGCCTCACTTGTGAACCCGGACCCCGAGGATATATTACAGTCTTGTCGGCCCTGAATGTAACTCCTGATAGAGACCAATACGCTAGTAAATCAAATTTTTTTAATACAAATATAGACATTTTTATGAATTTTCCCGAGATTTAAGGTCTACTGTTGATTTGCTTGGAAGGTATCTGTAATTTAACTTATTTTGACACCAATCGGATATCATCCACCCGCCCCCATTGACTCAACCTCCTCAAATATAGTGTTATACTTGACGATGAATCGTTTAGAGAAATCCCCATTGACTCAACATCCTCAAATATAGTGTTATACTTGACGATGAATCGTTTAGAGAAATCCCCATTGACTCAACCTCCTCAAATATAGTGTTATACTTGACGATGAATCGTTTAGAGAAATCCCCATTGACTCAACCTCCTCAAATATAGTGTTATACTTGACGATGAATCGTTTAGAGAAATCCCCATTGACTCAACTTCCTCAAATATAGTGTTATACTTGACGATGAATCGTTTAGAGAAATCAGATTTGCACATTTCACGGTTTCGTTTGTGTTTCAGTTCATAGAGAATAATTTCTGTATGTGCTGCAATGTAGCAGACCTATCAATTAAAATTTATGATCCAGAACAATTCACTCTGAAGTGGCCTCAGATATCTACACTGAAACAAAAAAAATTAATTCTCTCCCGAAATGAAGACATTCAATTTATTCCTCTTTTTCTTTCTTCCTCACTTACTCTCAAGTTTTACCAACGTCACTTGTTAGTATTCGCTTAAATCAGGTTTGGGTGATTTTTTCATTATCATCTTATTATGTCCGTTTACAGAGAACTAACTTCTCAAGAGCTTTGTGATAGATTTGTGTTAGTTAAAATGTGATATTAGACTTGGAGTGTTAGGTCAGAATTCATAGATAGATTTGTGTTAGTTAAAATGTCATATTAGACTTGGAGAGTTAGGTCAGAATTCATAGATAGATTTGTGTTAGTTAAAATGTGTTATTAGACTTGGAGAGTTAGGTCAAACTTCATCCTTCTGCTCTTCTAAAATGTTTAATAAACACAGTTGCTTTCAAAAAAGGAAAACAAAGAATGGTTGCCAAAATATTAAATATAATGAAGTTTCTTGCTAGAAGCCAATGTGCTTAAGACACAATACAGAGAGCGTTATCTAAATAACAAACTCTTAACAAATTATCAAAAATACCAAAAACATTAGTTATATAGTAAATTTCAAGTGATCAATGAGTAAATTGTATTTCATATTTTGGGCCAGTTACAGAGTTGATATAGCATGGCAATATTGCCCTTGAATACGAGATATGTTCTAATTCAATCACCCATACACTGGCCATAATGGCTGTTGTTTGGCACAATAAGAAAATAACCTTCGTTTGCGACTGGATCTAACTTGTCTTCAAATAAGCCGTAGGTAATTATCTTCTCAGGTAAATTATTATCCCTTTTCAGTGAACACCTTTTGAAGCCTGCAGGCACTATTTCTTCGGGCGGTCAGTCAATAATTTACCTCCATCGAGTTCACTTTACTTCTTTATCAGCAGGTAGTATGTAAACGAAAGACTGAGCTTATTAAGACAAGTTAGACCTTCTTTCTAGATATATAACACTAACCGGGAGAATCCAAAAATAAGCAGAGAAAGACGCTAATAATCAGGGGAAAAATAGATGAGATTTAAAGACATTCCCATCTAGTAGGAATAGAGATGACATGTTAACCTCAAGAAGCATTCATGGTTTGAAGATTACAAATTGTGCAGATTGTAATGTTAGCCTCACTTAAATAAATATGTATTTGCGGAAATGACATTGCAAAAACGTAACAATGTCTGAGCTAAAGGTGATATTAAAATAATGTTTTTTGTTGTTATTTTTGGGACATCATTTAAATGTAAATCAAATATAAATGATGTTGTTGTCGTTGTTGTAGGGTTTAACGCCATTTTTCAGCACATGATAGGCTATACGTGGCGGCCATTATTATTGATGAAGGAAGAACGCGGGAAAACCCCCGGAAACTACCACTGACCCACGAAAAGCTACTGGCAAACTTTCTCACATAACTACATTAGCAGACGCTTAGACTCGAACCCACGCAGACAGAGGTGAGATGGCAGTGATCTATAACGGAGAGCGCTTTAGACTACTCGGGGCCGCCTCAAATATAACTGAATTTCCTTATCAAATTACGTTTGCTACATCACGGTACATTCAATCGGTTTGCTTAAGGCGTTTAGTCTTCAGACTGATTTATTCCACTCCCTATGACCTGGACTTTCTCCTTGTACAACCTTCAGTCAGTGTGCTTTCTCTCTCTCTCTCTCTCTCTCTCTCTCTCTCTCTCTCTCTCTCTCTCTCTCTCTATATATATATATATATATATATATATATATATATATATATATATATATTGATTGATTGATTAATTGGATTTAAGACGTTTTCGCCCATTGGGCATTTACGTCTGTTTAATGCCCCAAAAGGGCTAATTAATTGTTTCGGGGGACGGAATAGTGCCACGTCCCCACGCATTATTGCACAATGTTATGCTAATTAATTGATACCAACCGTCGGAAGCAGAAGAGGCAAAGGCGGAACGAGACTGCATTGGAAGGAAGGAGATATACCCAATAATTTAATCCCCCGAATATAATTTAGAATAGTTGTCGTCCGGCATTTAAAAATAAGTGATTGGGTAGGGACAATTGGAATGGGGTGCAGTATTAAATACTGTCAGACTTGTCTATTTCCCGGAGGAATAATAGGATCAGTTCTGCAGTTAGGTTGGGATTAGGGTTTGTGATACTAAGAAATGATGGGTAGGTTGTGCTCGAGCCTATTTTAATAAGAGAGCTTGCAAGTTTATTTCTTGCTACTCTATATGCTGGGCACACATTAAAAACATGTGATAGATCTTCTAATTGATTATATATATATATATATATATATGGGACAAGCGCGGACGTGAAGGAAAACACCCCTATGATCAAAAACTTACGTTAACCTTATAATCACTAAAACACGCGGACTTAAAACAAACACTCGCTCACTTTTTTACTTTATTAACATTAATTATAAATTTAACAAGTTACTTAAAAAACGTTGTGCTGATTGACGCACTTCAAACAAAGGTAAACGAAGAATGTGAGTATAGACTCACTTCTATTTTGTTTCTACCTTCCTCACATACCATTAGCAAATTGAATTATTAATTCTTTTCGAGAATATCGGGTAGCCCTCTTTTATCGTCTAAGATTGCGTCCTCGTCTGGCAACATGCTGGGGTCTGCTTCTTCAGAAAGAGGAGCAGCAGAGGGGGCGAATCCGACTTCTCTAATTGGGGTAGATTTTAAGCAAAGCATTTTAAGTCTCCATTTGCCAAATGGAGCCTTAACGATTTTAAAGCCCTATTTGTCAAATTAGGGGTTTCTAAAAACCTCTTGGGTTTAAGTACCTTGCCAATGGAGCGTAAAAAAAGCGTCGACGAGGCAAATTCCTAGAAGACGCCAACGTCGCCGCATCTGCTGCTATGGGTTAACCGAATATTTTATCAAGTCCGACACGATATCGCATCCGAGGGTCTGATAAATTTATCGTCACAAATCCGTATGGGATTGACTGAGCGTGACTAAAGAAATTTCTAAATTGGTTATGATCCATATCACCAAGTTTGCCAAATATTTCGTAGCGTATGAGTATCAACTCCGTTAAATACACACAGTAAATTGCAGTTATCTCTGATCACTTTTGGTATTTGAGTGTACCGTTGAGTGACATATATCACGTCAGTGCTTTTATGCCTGCCTCTGTAAAATATCCTAGCGGGATTCTTTTGATTGTCTAACATCACATCGTCATATACGACCAAATTGTTAATACCTCCATTAATATCATCAATGCTCGGTGCTTCATCGATATCGGTTATAAACTCAATAATACTCTCGTCAGATTCTTCTACCGCTTTGTCGTTAAAATCTTTTAATACATCGTAACATCGTTGATCGTCTACACTATCTATATTGTGTGAAGTGTAAAGCGCGAACTGGCACAGATGACTTGACGACGATTACAACTAAAAATAACCGATCAGCACTTTCTGGTAGTTGTGTACAATGTAGTACAAAAAGATTTAGATTTGTTTCTATGAGATCTGCAGGAAATGCTAGCATTTCTGATGATTTTAGAAAAAACGAGCAGGTGATATTGCAGCCAAGCTAACTAAACTCCCGGGAACACCATAGGCAAAGTATCCAGGAGAAAAACATCTTCCAGGTTATAGTTATTGTGGACCCGGAACCAGACTCGATATTAGACTCGACGATCAAAACCAACCCAAACCCGTTGAAGGACCAATAAACGCCATTGATAAGACGTGTCATGCTCATGATGCTACTTATAAAAGCAGCAATCTGCAAAACAGACATCTCGCAGATGTGAAATTGATTCACGCGTTGAATTCTATCACTGATAAATCCTTCAGAGAAAAATTAGTAATCATGATTAGTAAAATCGGCATTGAAAGGTAAATTGATGTTAGGTGCCGGTAATTAATAACATCATGGAGTCTATTTATTATTTTCCAAGAGGATACTGGAGGGTTAAAGCAGCAATCAAAAAACTCGCTAACGCCGCGAAGGTGAAATATACCACCGCGGCTAATTGGTTATCCAAACAGGCAATATGGCAAATTTATCTACCACCGCCTAAACAAATTAACTACTCGGTTTTTAATGTGACCGTTCCTAATGAAGTTCATCAAGCTGATATATTATTTCTGCCGCATGATGGTGGTTACAAATACGCGTTAACTGTAGTTGATGTTGCGAGTCGATACAAACAAGCAGAACCGTTAAAAACAAAGTCGGCCACTGAAGTAAATTCTGCATTTGAAAGGATCTATCGAAGGGGCCCTCTGCGCTGGCCAAATCTGCTACAAGTTGATCCTGGCAAGGAATTTCAGAGTGTGGTTCTATCAACAATGAAACATCATAATGTCACCATCAGACGAGGACATACTGTACTACATCGTGATCAGGCAATTGTTGAACGGTTTAATCGGACACTTGCTGAGCGGTTATTTGGATATCAATACGCAAAGGAATTCATTCAGGATAAACGATCCCGTGAATGCGTCAAAAGATTACCAGCTGTGATTACCGCGCTGAATAATGAGATTACTCGAACAATCAATATGAAACCTAACAACGCGATTAAAAAGAAGTCTGTACCCGTACAACCACAAAAAGATTTTTCAAAACAACCAATACTCGGTATCGTCACTGTTAGGTATTTATACAAACCAGGAGAGCTTGAAGGTGGCACAAAAAGGGCTACTGATCCTATTTGGAGTGTTACCGCGCATAAAATATCCGGCATAACACGATCTACGGGTAGACCAGCAATTTATAAATTGGATTCAACTGCCCACCAGCGAGGATTTACTCGTGAACAACTGCAAGTGATACTCGAGGATACTCAATTACCACCGCGTGGTCTTAACTAATATCATTATCGTCTAAAACAACTCTTCGAAGCTGATTTATTCTTCGTACTCTTGATACTGCGAGATAAACTAAATTTGACCATTCGATGTGATTGTCCACTATCCAAACAATTGTATCCGATATAGTCAATCCCTGTGAAGAATGTATCGTCGCTGCGTAACCTAGCGTCCATGGGGAGTTATCAGCATGCAATGCATCTTCGACGACGCTAACATCAACCAGCACAATATCATTTAGCACTAAATTTTGCTTTTCACTCTGTCCTGGAATATCAACTTCAATATCCTGTTTTCCTGTATCCGAAGGCCTATAACAACGGTACTGGAAGTGTTGTAAATTTTTCTTTATGCTATTCAAATAACTTCATCTGAAGTGTGTCTCTGACTATTTTTCTACTTGCGATTATCAAATCGTTTGGTTTCCATGTTTCCCAAAATTCCTCCATGGGAGTTTCTGAAATTATTTCACGCGCTATTTCACATTGGATTCTATCCGGTTGTAATCTGATTAGTTTCTTGAACTCGCGTAATTGTTCATCAAGTGCTCTATGATCAATACTAATTTCTTCATAATAGTCTACAAAATTCTTTAGCCAATCATGCGGTGATAAACCGACAAATGGTGGTGAATGGCCATGATCACCGCACATGACGACTTTTGTGTTTGCGTGCAATAACCAATCGAGAAATTGTGTAATACATCTAACGACACCGTGCATATCTCATCCCAAATTATGAATTCAGGAATAAATGTCTCGCCCATTCGTTCAGGGGTCCATTCATCGCCTTTCCATCGAAAGAAACTGTGATAAGTACAAGCATTTACCCCTCGTTGTTTCATTTCTCTTGCAATTCTGTGTGTCGGTGTTAGCACAATCATGTTTGATTTGGAAACGCTAGCGTTTCTAGGAAATAACTCAATCGCACGTGTGGTCTTTCCTGACCCACCACAGCCGTTTAAATAAATTGTTTTATATCTACATATTGGATCATATATCTCCGGTGCGTTAGAATGCTCTGATATTTCAAATATTTATCCTCAATCGTAACATCTGCTGATTCGGAATAATCACACGGTATTTCTTTTTTAATTCTCAATGATCCCCAGCTCTCGTTACTACCGCTAATAAATTCAGCCACTGCTTCGCTGTGTTTCGCGTTTATGTAAAATGAATCAGTGGCTACTCTAACTGCGGTGTCAGGAAATCTATGTATCATCGAAAATAAATTGATAGAAGCATAAGCCAGCATAGATGCTCTCAAATGTGTATACTGAAGATTTTCACCGTCTGCGTAAGTAACAATTGTACCAAATTTTGTTCCATCGGACAAGAAAGCGTCTTTACGATCGGTATATATACCCTTAGATGTTATATCCGTGATTATAAAATCGTATTCGACGTTATCTATAATCAGTCGTGAAGAATATCTGCTATTGTCGTATTTTCCACCTTGAGTAAATTTACCAATTATTCTTCTACCAAGATCCTTTGCGTCTTTATTCCTAACTTCAAATAGCTGTTTGGACCAATTCATGATATATTCTTCGTCGAGATCAGGAAACTGTTTTCGTTGTTCGCTGATGATACTATCTAGTCGTTCAGGTTGTGGTAACAAGACCTCAGTCTGAGCTCGATATGATATAATCGATTCACTGACAATCAGCGATTTCAACATCCTACAATCGATCATATACCATAATAGCACTATTGGCATCCAATGTATTTCAGACATGTGTCTACCAATCCAAACGTAACAGCACGGATGTAACCCTGTAGCCAATTCAAATGATACCACACGAACGAATCTGGTTAAATCAAAATCAGGCAGTGGTCCATTAATAGCAACACGGGCCATCTCGTGTGTGGGATGTCCAAATCGTTTAAAATATCTAGCGCATTCTCCGTACCCGAGAAAACTCGCCGGATAACACGCGACTATATCAACTGTAATAATACTTTCACGGTCGTATTTTGTATTCCATAATCCGCCGTGGTTATATTCTATACAACTTGATTTAATGTCTGTGAGAAATTCAGCTCTTGTTGGTTTCCAGTAGTTTCTCTTTCTCGCAAAATGAGCTTCAACCGATGGAATTGTAAAGCAATTTTTTAATAATTGTTCGTCGTCGAAATTCTTCGAAAAACTCGTAGCTAGTTTTTTCATCTTGTCATGGAGGGCTTCAGTGCGGTATAATTCTCCATTAGGTCTTACAAACTGATCGAATCCACCCTCGGGGTTTTCGGCGCTGTGAAGTAACCACACTGATACAGGATCGTTTTTACTCAACTGGTAAATAGCATCGAACAATTTTTTCTCAGAGAATTCTGGATTGGAAAATTCTTCGGGTATATATTTTATGGTTCTATCCCGCGGAAATATTGTTACCGCAGGTGTCCATGCGTGTTCGTTATGATCAATAATTTTGATTGGGGCTCCATTTGATTTATATTTCGATTCGTATAATATCTCGCCGGTTATCGTCGCTACGGTTATTAGAAATCTTAATGATGTTTCTAATTCAGCTATATCCTGAATCGATGCTTCGTTTTTCCTAATTGTTAATTCCCACTCGGTTATTTTTTTGCGTCTTAGATCAGTCAATTTGTTCCCCCGGTATGCATTTGTGAAGTGTCCTATTATTCGTTCTGCTACACAATTGAGCCTTGACGAAGTCAATGACGAAGTCATTAACGATAGTTTCATCGGTTTTAGTTTTTTAATACTCTGTTTATCATTTAACGGATATATCCCGTAACCAACTGCTGTTACAGGATAAGATCTCTCGTAATACGGTTTGTCAATTCCAGTCAAAATTCCTGGTTTGGAATTTGGACTCACAGTGACAGTTTTTTTATCCTTCAAGATGGGTTCAAATTTATCACGAATAATCCAATCTCCTGTGTCTGAATGGATAATTAATTTTATTCTAAAAAATACCTTTTCCGCGAAAGATGTGAAATTATCACTGCTGCGTTTTTATCGTTCATGGTAGCTTCAACGATACCATCAATTCGAAATGTCGACCAACAATGAGATGCTCCATCACGCTTGAATTCATTAAAACAGTGTCTGATTTTACTTATCATAGTTCTATCACGAATTTTACTCTTTGGCTTATCAGAGACTCTATCGAGATTGAATTTAGCATTTTTCCAAGGTGTAATTTTCGATAATCTTTCAAACTCCTTCATGCTATAATTAAAACAAGTATTTAAATAAAGAATTTATGTAATGAATCATTGCAAATTGCTTATGATTGGATCAACAACCGTGTGTAACAAATCATGCAGAAAGGTGTTCTGTGGATATCATATGCAAAGTGTTCGTAAGGGAAGTTATGGGCCTTAACCCAGCATACGATGTGGGGTAGGGGTGCGTGGTAAATCACAATTGTGTCTCGGTTGTGGTGGCAAACGATACAGAGAGTTGAAGCGTTATTATGATAAGAGGGTTAAAAAATCCATCAATGACTCTACCTTTGACAGCGTCCTTGACTCTGTCACTGACAAAGTCAACGACAAAATCATAAGAACACCCCAAGACTACATCGAAAGATTTCCTAGTGTAATCATTCGACCAAACAATGAATTAGACAAATAGTATAGTATATAAATGAACCAAGAATTCCGACCACATCCTGTGATTGTAAACTATGAGGCATCCAGTGATGGTATTATCAGAAACCGCAGATTGAAGAATCCAGTTGGTTTTGTGACTAATCAAGGGTATTTGAGGTTTCGCGCTGGAGGGAAGAATTATTACTGCCATCGTTTCGTGTATGAATGTCATAACGGATTGATCAGGGATGGTTTTGTTATCGATCACATTGATTCCAATGTTAAGAACAATTCTTTGTCAAATCTGCAAGCTGTTACACAAAGTGAGAATTTGAAACGAGGAAAGACTGGTACTTATAAATCAATTGGGAAAAGACCCGTAAAATCATTTAACACAACAAATAACGAGGAAATAGTATTTCAATCAATAGCTAAGGCTGGTAAGTATTTCGAGATTTGTCCACCTTCTGTTCAACGCGTCGCAGAGGGAATTTGTCGATCTGCGATTTCAAAAAAGACCGGACAAAAAATTCAGTTCGTTTATATAAACAATTAGAAATATATAATTATTAGTAATATGAATTCTCAAAATATCAATGATGTAATAACCGAAATTTTAGTTTTGAAATCTCAGGGGATTTACACATCAGCTAATTTAGACTGCGATCAAATGATGTCCGACTTCCAGGATATTGAATACGGCGCTAACAATAACAAATACGTGTTACCCAAACAATACGCACTAATCAAACGAATTCAGAATTCTATCCGTGACTCCTTGTTATGCTGTGACGACGTCAGTAAGTTTGTCCCGTTATTTACTATCGTGGAAAAAATAAGATAAGAATTAGGGAAACAGTATGAAGTAAAAACAACAATTAATTCAAAAATCATAAATATAAGATTGTTAATCGAACAAAATGAAAAACCCCTTTCGGATAATTGTTAGTAAAAACATGTATCGGTATCCTATACAAGGAAGTTGTAAAATATTTTTTTTTATTACTGAAATTTTCATAGTAAAATATTTTTTATTACTGAAATTTTCACAGTAAAATATTTTTTTTAGTCGTTATTGACTGATTTTGGCCGTTTTTGACTGATTTTTGGCTATTTTTTGACTGATTTTGGTTATATTTTTACTGGTCCAGTTGAAAATCTGAAAGAGATTTTACGGTCAAACGGTCTATTTTGCATAGGATTTTTTGTAGACTTTTTCCACTTAAAATTATTTTTATGATGTTTTAGGTCAAAAACTGACAAAAATCGATCAAAAATGAACAAAAAACGACAAAAACGACCAAAAATGAGCAAAAATGACTGTGGTTTTTAGATGAAAATCTCAAAGAGATTGTACGGTCAAATGGTCGATTTTGCATGGGATTTCTCGTAGACTTTTTCACTGAAATCTTTGATTTAAAAAATGACTTTGAGTACTACAAACCATACAAAATCCTGCTCCTGCTGCTATCGAGAATATGATCATAAATGCTGATCCTAATTTCAATCTAGGAGCTGCAACACGTATATTAATGTTGGGAGGAGCGCGTAGATCATTTTCATGCTCGATTCCGCTGCATCATATATTTGGATTCTATAGAAATGTTCGAAAAGTTATCTACGGAGCAAAGCATAAAGTAGCACTCGTGCTAAAGAGTGATGACAATGACGCAATTTGGAGGATTCCAGCAGATGCTGAAAATCCAGGTGCTGATGCTGGTAAAGTTATTTTAACAAAACTTTCATTGTGGATGCCAGTGTTGACTCCATCAGTCACCGCAGAAGAACGATTACTATCATTTATGGACCAAGAAGGAAAATCATTACTAAGTTGGCTAACGGTAAGTACAGATGTTAAATAATCAAATATTAACGGGTTATTCACGTGGAACCTAGCATCAAAACAAGGCGTTGCTGCGTTACGTCATATATTTATTGCGTTACAGGATAACACACGAGTTGGTAATCAACTTTCCAGCCATATGATATTTGATGAATTAGGTGTTAAAGACGTCTCACTGAGAATAAATGGCCAGCAGTAACCATCCGAAAATGTACAACTTGATTACGGTCAAAATCATATTGCTCGCGTGTATCACCGGTTGTTGTCATTTATGGCACACGATCAAAATGTCGATACTGGTCTGCAAATATCACAATTGGATTTTAAGAATTTATACCCGGTCTATTATTTTTCGTTGGAACATCTTGATTTAACAAGATAATCCGTCGTTGATATACACTTTAGAGCTAATGTGCTTCGTGGGGCTATTGCTAATTATAGAGCAGTTGCTGTCATTCTCAGCGACAAAGCAATGCTACACGAAGGTGTTGGCGGAAGAAGGAGAGTGGTAGATGAGCCAACGGAAAATATGTAGTGTTTTCCAAACATGTAATTGAAAATTCTTGTTGAAATCGTAAACGATTTTCTCGATTTTTCCATTGAATCGCTTTGCGATTTAGAATTAATCTGTTATTGTATAATGTCATACAGTCATATCGGTGTTACATTGACCTCAGGTCAACTTAAGAAATTGCAATCAGTATCGGCTAAAAAATGTGGAACCACAATCACGTTGAAACACAATCAGATGACTGGCGGGGCGAAAAAATTGTCGCTGACAACTCGTCAAGTGAAACACTTCAATGATGCTTTCAAGGATAAAAAAAGGCGTTCAGTTCACTCTCTCTGCTGCTGCTATCAAAAATATGATTACAACCGGCGGTATATTCCCGTTGTTAGCTGAGATACCGGCTTTAATTGCAGCAGAAGCCCCAGCGGTGGCTAAATCGGCAGCGTTAGGAGCCGTTGGTACCGCGACAGGGATGGCACTAAAAAAGGCAACTGGGAAGGGATATACAAAGGGAAAGGGTCTAAGACTACCAGGAACCCCGTTTTCATGGTATAAAGAAAGCGGCCTGAGAATCCCAGGAACAGTTTACTAGTTCCAATGTCCAATTTTGATTTACTGGATGCTGCTGAAAAATTGTCGATTAAAAACTTCAGAGGTGTCTTTATAAAAGATCAGTTGCCGACACAACCAAACAGTCTTGAAACAGGTATTATTAGTCTCGATAACAGCACCAGACCTGGAACTCACTATGTTGCATACGCGATTGATCCACGCGGGATTGTTTTTTTTCGATTCATATGGATCAGCACCGCCGAAGGAATTTATGCGTTCTATAAATCGCTTAAAAACTTTTGCAATGAAGACTGTGTATTCTACGCTACCAACACAACAAATGAATGACCCGGCAGCGAAGTATTAAATGTCCTTGACGCTATTACAACATCTGGAAAACCACCACATGTTGTCGTAAATGAATACACTAGTAATCACTGGCGAAAATCGAAGATTTTTCAACGAAAAGATTTTAGAGAGAGATGTATAAAATAACATGATTGATATTTGGGGGAGATCTTTATCAACGATGAAGAAACCCGAACCCAATGGCGTTGCAACCGGTGATATAAAGAGAATAATCGAAGATAAAATAGCTGAGACGTTGAACTTAACAAGTGTTGACCCCGGGGAAATAGTTGTATTTCAAGATCGTCAGGGTAAATTGAAAACCAGTAATGTGTCGTTGGATGATATTTTAGTTAAACAACGAAACGTAATCGAGGATTCTATCGTGCTATTTTCCGATCAGGGTAAACTCAAACCGGGTGTACTTTTTTCTACGATTACAGATAGATCAAAAACTCTCAACGATGAGTTAAAAATTTCTGTGTTGGAACTAGCAACACTTCAATCTAGAATTGAAGAACACGGAAAACAGTTTTCAAATTTTCGTAGAAACGTCGTGGATAAATTAGTTGGAACCACGTTGGATAAAATTGAAATAAAACTCCCTGATATTAAAAAATCCATCGATGAGACGAAAAACTTCATCGAAGCAATCAAAGATGATTTTCCGAGGATGATAACAACCATTGAAAAAACAAAAATTCCTCATGAGAAAACCAACAACGTAGTATACACGATCCAACACGGATCATTTGCGTGGACTCCTACAGACAACAAATTAGATATCACTGCAACCGTCAAAGGTATTTATCGATTAGCACTAGTGACGACGACTAAATTTAATATATCATCGTCGAGTTCATCCGAGGCCAACAATACGATATCAACGATCATCGGCAAGGATAAAACCGAAAAGTTCACGATAACATCTACTGATAAAAATTTGATTGGGGCTTCAGTAACATGGTATGTGGAATTCGTAGCGGATTTAAGTAAATAACTGTTCCAATTGAAATATGTTATAATAAATCAAATGTCGTCATCAACGGTACCTTCGGTATCTCAATATCGCTATGATCAGGCTAGAGAGTTTTCAATGAAACTCAAAGCGTTCACTGAAGAGTATGCAATGAAAATAAAAAAATACGAACGAAGAATCACAGCAGTTGACGTTACCGTATACTCGGTGAGTGGTATAATCACCGGGGCCGGAATTATACACTCCTCGATGACAATGATTGATCCGATAGCTGTTCCAGTTTGTATATCAGCGGCAACAACAATCGCGGGAATAATTTCGATAATAAAAAAATATCATCATGCAGCCAACGCAAACTGCAAGACTACATAATTAAATTTCATGTTGTATCAACCGCGTACTCGTAATTGTCCTCGTTGATATCGTCGTCGCTCGATGATACATTTATATCCGATAGTGAGTTCTCAGCGATGCTAGATATTTATGATTCCGCGATGTCAAAATTAGAAATACAACATGAATATAATAACAATGACAACACCGCAGGAATTTCTTCAATAAATAGTGGAGAACACAAACCCAGTACAAACAAGCATGATCTCAATAACATCAACGAATCCTGAATTCAGTGTGAATTTCCCTATTCCGATTCCCGTGAAGGAGATAGCGCTAGCAAAACTACGAGTGTATCACAGTTGGCCTAATATTAGGTCAGCACCATTTGGCGGTCAACAACCGAATAACAGCTTAGTATTTGCAAATAAGAATCGCGAAGACGGGACTCCAGACTGGCACGTTGTTTCAATGCCAACCGGATCATACCAAATCGAATAAATCAATGCTGAATTCCAGCGTAGAATAAAATCAATTACTGGAACATAATAAAAAATCGCTATAACGGTTCATGAGCCGACGCTATCATCTGCCATTGAGATAAACTCGCCTGATTATGTCGTAGATATCTATCAGAGTTCTATAAGGAGAATACTAGTATGGCCTGAATTACCACCCCGGGGAAAAACAGTTAATTTACCACCTGAACCACAAAAATCTGATTATATCACCGACAGGATAAAATCTGATAATCCAGTAAAAAGCTATAGCGGTTACAATAAATTGAAACTTTTTGTTGAAATAATAGAAAATCTCGGTGATGGATATTATCGAATTCGTGAAAGGGAAATCACTAAAAATTTCTTAATGATGAATAATGATATTTCACTGTTGTTAATATCTCTTAAATCCGGTACTCTCACCCGAGATGAATTTATCAGCGTCGTAGAAATATGTAACGAAATCATCGAAGACATGGAAATAATTCATTTGCAAATCATTCAAGAGGTATTAGGTGACAGTAATCCTAAAACGAGAACAGAGTTTGCGACAGCGTATAATATACGCGTAGAAGATATTCCAACATTCAAACTACTCGGATATAAAGTACCAGAACTACAAAAATCTCTCAATGATGCCATTGATGAAGGTTTCAAAAAAATCCATGACGCATGGAAGAAAACATAACCACAACCACAAACAACTATCCTGACACATAATAATGACCCAGACGGCGGTGGTAGGCATATCGCGTTGCTCAACGTGAATATATCCTCGGTGATTGCATTGAATTTAGTATGTGATGTTATCGAAGGAAGCTATCAAAAAAATCTCGAACGATCAAATCAAGCTCAGCAGGGATATATTCTGTATTCATTTGCACCAACAGCTCCTCCAGGATTTCTAATTATTGAGTCTCCGGTTAATGAGGTCTATATGCGATGTCATAATAATTCGCTAACGAGAATCAACTTCAAACTCACTGACCAGTCTAATAATCTGATTGATCTACAAGGTGAAGTCCTACAAATTAGTCTGTTTGTGAAATCTTAAATTGCTAGCAATTTCAAGGATTTTTATCGTGAAAATCGTTTACAGTTTCAATAATTGTTAACCCATAGCAGCAGATGCGGCGACAATGGCGTCTTCGATGAATTTGCCTCGTCGATGCTTTTTAGGCTCCATTTGGCAAGGTACTTAAACCCAAGAGGTTTTGAGAAACCCCTAATTTGACAAATAGGGCTTTAAAATCGTTAAAACTCCATTTTGCAAATGGAGACTTAAAATGTTTTGCTTAAAATCTACCCCAATTAGAGAAAGTCGGATTCGCCCTCTCTGCTGCTGAAGGAGAACTTTTTCATGTCCACACAACAGTCGACAAAACTTCTGTCTGGTTCCTGCTGCTGTTGTTGCTGTTACTGCTGCTGCTGTTCTGTATGATCTCTCTGCTGCTTCTGAAGTCTATTCTTCTCAGTCCATTATTCTTTTTCTTTTTGAATTTCCTATCTGAATAGTTTTTCTATGAGGTCTTCCGTTACTTGCAACATTCTAGCATTCTCCATCTCTTCAGGCTTTGGCATCAAACGTTGTCTGATACGATGCAGATTGACGTAAACTTCGTTCAGCCTGGCTAGTCTTGAGAACATCTTCGTAAGAGGATGAATAAAGCAATGGATCGTCAGACGGCTGGAGACTACCCCTTCTTTATATGGTTCAATATTAAAAAACCTCTACGGTTTAGAGATGGAAACGTTAAGATAGTTTGGTGTGAGAGATAGAAAGAAGTCAAAGATCATCTATATTAATAAAATGTAAAACAAACGACAAATAATGTTTTGCAAATAAAAAACATTTTTTTCAACTAACAAAGTTTTTTCAAATAACAATTTTTTTTTAAACTAACAATTTTTTTTATCAATAACACAAATACATCATTTTTAACATGGTTGACAACGTTGTGAATTAAATTGAGATTTCCACTGTTGGAAGTCATTGGGCCATTGATGTACACTACGTTTCCTAGCTAAAGACAACAGATAGCCATAATGGTCACAAAACCATTGATCTATTTTGTCATCGTTTCGAAACGAATGACGATCAAAATAAGTCACCAAATGTTCTAAAAATATCCATGACTGCGATGATGCAGAAAGTAGACATAATATTGACAACACGCCATAGAATCTGTGCCTTGTAATTTCACATTATTGAATCGTGTCGTCTGGGCATTTCGTCTCATAAAGTCAATAATATCGTCTTCCAAAGGAGGTAATCAATACGAATCAAATTTCTGCACACATCATTCTTGAGGAAAGTAGACAGCTACCCAGTGAGTTGACTGTCATCTGCGTTGATGACATCAGCTTGATTCTCTTGAGGTTTGCGACTAGGGTCAGACACGATCCCATCGTCTTCGCTAGGAATGCCTTCCACAAATACAATGGAATCACCTTGACTTTCTTGCAAGAGGCTGTATGTCGATTGCCACTCTTTGTAACACCACACGATGCATTGAGATGAACGATCGATCAAATGATGTTTATGTTCGATCCAACGTTTGACAAATTCGGTTTTGCCTGAACCGCTCGGTCTAGCAATTAACATGTTAAAAGGATTACAAAGATACAAGGCGTCCTAACTAACATGATCTAAGTGTTCTTCAATGACTTTGAATGTCGAGGAGGAAGGAGTAGAAATAGCAGAGGTAGCCATAGTAGTGTAGGGTATTACACTATTGACACAAAAAGACCAGAGATTTTTATACTTTGTTTTCAGGACACGTTTATTTCAATTCATGTTTAAACTGGAACAACATGAAAGACAACAATACATAAAAGCCAAATGGATTAGTACAGGAATAAAATACACATGGTAACGATGAAAGTGGTATATAAACAAGTCTCTGTACAATATCGTTTTGGTAACCAAGGTGTCCTAGAGGTAGTGTGTAATGTTCTTATAGTCTCTACATTGGGTACAGTAACATAGGTGTCCTCTCGGAATGGTCTTTTTTGGGGAATGTCAATGACAGTCCTGTCTTGAAAAGAGTGATTGTCCTCGGTGACAGATTCTTCTTCTTCTGGCACTGTCGCTAACACAGGTTTAAAAGTGACTTGTTTGACTCGACGATTAATGTTACAATCACAACACTTGAGCATAATGGGATGCTTCTTTAGTCCAAACCTCAAAACCCCAACTTTTTCAGTCACGTACATCTGTCCAATGAGAGTGTAAGCTTCTTCCACCTCACCGTTGCAGATGATCCCAGCCAAATCCAATTTGACACCAGTTATTCCTAATTTGATGAAACATTGGAAACCAGCGTCTCCCAAAACGTCTCTCCCACCGAGGACACCCTTTTCCTGATTAGCGTCAGTAGCAGATACTCACAAAGTACCTGCACACAATAACAAATTTTAAGAAAGATCCGGCATGTTACAGAGTTTACTGGATTTGTCCAATCAAGAACTGTCCCAATTTTGTAAATTGAAAACTCCTTCACGACGTGTGTTACCTGTCATGAAGTTGATACGACGAAAAGATAATCAGCGGCGTCGCATACCAGTAAAAAAGTGACAACGACGTGAATCAGTATTTGCTGTGCCACTTCCGAACACTCAATGATGTCTCCTCAAAAACATGCACATCACAAACATCGTCGTTCTTGTGTCCAAAAAGGAAAAGGAAAAAGACAATCTCGTCATCCTACAAAACACTTAGCCAAACATAGACGTCATCCCCTAAAGGGTACGTATATTCACTGGTTTTATTAAAGATATGAAATAACCAACATGGATCAGAACCGAACAGGAGTCTTTAGCGACTCTTTTCGAGATAAGATCGTCACTTTTTTGACGAAGCGCTAGTTGGCAAGAACAACGAGCCCCCCATTTACCACCCAATCCTGATTTGACCGAGATGTCCCAATTACAACACGAATTGCAATCCTTGATGCATCGCAACGATTTGTCCGAAACCGAAAAATCGAAAAAGTACGGTCAACTCTTGAAACGACTGCAACTTTTTCATCGGAAAGCTGTGGAACAAACAGCACTACCCACTCTGACCGATTTTAAGGATCGAATGAATATTCCATCTCCATCCCTATCTACAGCGGACAAGACAGACGTAACCCCACAATTACCTAAGGAAGAAGAGACCCATGATATATTTCAAGCACCCACTACTATTCCCATTCCGAGTAAGATTGCAGCTGCCTTGTTGACCCCTTCCCCCACTCCCCAACGAGAAGAACTCAAAACATGGGTTAAAAAGATGATGGCCACTCCTCCTTCGACACAAATCAAAAACTTCGTCGAAAATCAAACCAGTTTTCAAGTAGAAGTGTATGACGAGCAATTTCAACAACACTTAGACGAACGCATCACTGTCAGTAACCCAATGAAAACACAGGACCAACAAACTAAGCGGTCCACCTATCTGTTAACTATTCCTACCTTCTATTATTTTAGTGGTCAACATTTAGTGGCTACACTTGCTACCAGGTTCAATACTGTGTTTGGTAAAGCCATGGACAAAGCCAGAAAAAGTGTTACCTTTGTGTACAATAAAGTGGCTCGTCGCCTAATGATCAAATTTTCAGAGGTCAAAATTATGGCCATTACCTTTTGTCCTGAATCGTATGATATTTTGGGTGGAGACTTCAGGTTGGTCAAGAAAAAAGAAATACCTGCCATGACCAGTAACTCGGATTTTCCGAAATATTTTCGATTCCCTGTAGAAATGAACCAAGGACTCTACTTGATATTTGTGTACCGATGTGGTGGAGTACAACGTGGTAGGACGCACCCCTGTACCGTTACTTCGTGTCATTCCTTTCAAAGTGGATTCTGCCGCAACCGCTGACAAGGAAAGTGGAAATAGCTATCAAGTTCACCGCGAATTTGTACATCGTCATTATTTGCCCGTCAGTAAATCGTATTTTGACAGTGTCAACATTACTGTAAAAGGAGATCTGGGACAATATATTCCATTTACCAAAGGGAAAGTCACAATGAAACTCCATTTTCAAAAACGATTCTCGAACAACTGAAACGTTATGTATCATGTGTACCGAAGAGTCGCTCGACAACGAGGACATGGTTTAGGAGATATGTTTGAATCAGCCTTTCCTTCCGTGGTCCTTACTTTGAAAGTGATGGTGACACGAGGAATGCACGCCTTTAAAAGATACCGCATTGACTCACGGCAAAGAATTTCTTCAACATGTCCTCACTGACAAACAAAACCCCCAAAGAAGCTTTCTTGAGAGCAGACAAAAAGGTCTTGCTTTAAACGGGTAAAGAGATTTTGGGCCGACGAGAAAGTTCTGTAAATACCCTGAACAGTACAAAGTCTGGCATTCCAGCTTCCCTGAGGACACATCAAGGACAAGGCAGAAAGCGACGACGAAGACACCCTTCCAAAAGTATCCATACCTCTAAAGCTGGAAAGCCTAAGAAAAAAAGAACCGTTCGAGACTTAGACATTTTTGATTATTAAAAGAAAATCATAGTGACTGAAAAACAATTAATGCACGAAGAATCTTGTGCCTGTTCCAAGTCGGAAATAGATCTCTTTGCCATGCCACCCACGATGATGACCATGCAAGAAGCCCAATGGGTCGAATTTCATCCCGTCTCCTCTTTGGCGGATTGAGCTCCGATAGAGTTTGAAATCAAAGGGCAACCCGAAGATTACATCGATCTGAAAAACAGTTACTTGTATTTGAAAGTGAAAGCGATCAATACGGACAACTCCTTTCAGGGAGCCGCTGCTAGAGTAGCTCCTGTTAAAACAATTTCATGCATTCTTTGTTCAGCGATGTGAATTTTTACATTAATAACAAAATGATGAACAGTAGCATGGATACTTACCCTTACCGAGCGTACCTCGAACATTTCTTGACGTACGGAAAAGAAGCCAAGAACACTCATCTAGATGCTTCTGTGGTATGGAAACCTGACACAGCAGGCAAAGATAAGTTTAACGACACAGAATTGAAAAAAAAGATGATGATCATCACAATGTGGGTTTTACCGACCGTCGAAAGAAAATTATGCAAAGACGTTTTTGTATAACTGTTCAATCGTTTGTATTTGGACATGTGGTTTCAAGAGAAGTATTTGTTGAACGGTGTGGATATTCGCTAGAGACTGAATCGTAGCATTACCGCTTTCCATTTGATGGCTCATGCCAACGAATACAAAACCATTATCCAAGAAGCCATGTTATACGTGCGTCGTGTGGAAGTGTTACCTAAAGTGGGAAATGATATCAGTCACACTTTGAGCAGAACGACAGCCAAGTACCTAATACGACGCGTGGAAATAAATACTTTCACCATTGCCACTGGACTCCGATCTAAGATCGGAGATCATCTGTTTCAAGGACACTTACCCAAATGTTTATTCATTGGCATCGTTAGTAATGCAGTCCTCAACGGTGCCCACAATGAAAATCCTTTCCAGTTTAAGCACTGCAAAGTATCCAAAATCGAAGTCAGTCGCGATGGCAAAACTTTGTGTTCCCGACCCTTCGAACCTGACTTTGTCAAGAATTACTTGAGATCGCACTTGTCGCTGTACGAAGCCAGAGGACAGTAAGGAACCAGCATCAGTCACGGCATTTCCTGTGACGATTATACAGGAGGTTACACTATGTGGGCTTTTGATTTCACTCCAGACCAAGGCAGCGACGAGGGACATTTCAACCCTATAAAATCTGGGCAACTGCGTGTGGAACTTCAGTTTGCAGAGGCTCTTGCCGAAACGGTGAATGTCATTCTGTATGCTGAATTCGATAATACCATATAAATCAACAGTGTGAGAGAAGTCATTATAGACTAGTAGACACTACGGAAGACCCCAGTCCCTCTTTGAACACCGGAGATTCAATGAAAATGGAATGGAAGGTTACATAGAAAGCATTTCCCCAAGACAAAAACAAAAGTAGTGATAATGCAGTCCAGAAAACCAGAACAGAAACAACATTTAGTCACCTGTTTTGCCAAACACTTGGAGAATAAAATGAGGAACATGATTAAGAAAGATTGTTATGGATGTCATAACGATCATCCGAGTCAAATTCAACACGATAAATGTATGATGATGAGTCAAGAAGACAAATTTGATGATTGCCTGAACGAAGCTTGGAGTATCATCTCAAAAGAATCTATGTTACTTCAGTGGCATAAAGACATGTGTGATTTTTCCTCTCTTCCATTTTTTGCTCAAGAAATCGATCACATCGAAGCTCTCTTGGCACAAAGTAAGGAGACGAAGCAAACAAACAGTTACTTGACACACCGTTTCAAGCAAAACGTCTGGATCGAATTGATGACTTATCATCACCTGTGAAGAAAAAAACAAGACCGCTAAAGCATGGATACCTGGGAACTTTATTACCTTTTGAACCGTGCTTCTCGGAATCATGTCGTGTGCGCTAAAGATGAACTATCTCACGAAAATCAAGCTTTTGTCATCAATACAGATGACAGTCATCTTCCAGGAACTCCCTGGGTAGCTGTCTACTTTCCTCAAGTGGGTTGTGTGGAATATTTTGATTCGTATGGATTACCCCCTTCGGAAGACGATATCATTGACTTTATGAAGAGAAAGGTCCAGACGACACATCTCAATAATATGAAATTACAAGGCACAGATTCTATGGCGTGTTGTCAATATTATGTCTACTTTCTGCATCATCGCAGTTATGGATATTCTTAAAAAACATTTAGTGACTTATTTTGATCGTCATTCGTTTCGAAACGATGACAAAATAGATCAATGGTTTTGTGACCATTATGGCTATCTGTTATCTTTAGCTAGGAAACGTAGTGTACATCAATGGCCCAATGACTTCCAACAGTGGAAATCTCAATTTAATTCACAACGTTGTCAACCATGTCAAAAATGATGTATTTGTGTTATTAGAAAGAAAAAGTTAGAGAAAAAATGTTTGTTTGCGAATTTAAAAAATGTTTGTTAGTTCGAAAATTGTTCTGAATAATAAGATTGAGAATCTATATATGCCGTGCTCACCATATCCGAGAGAATGGGTATTTCTATGTGCACGAATGCGTGACCAAAGAAAGTAATGGCTTATCTGTCGATATTGTTGTTTAGTGTGAGTTTAGATGGCTAGGGGAATATGCTATGCTAATGTCCTTGTATGTTAATACAGGAAGAACGGAGGGACCAGATGAATTGTAGGAGACAGAGGGAAATACCCTAGTGCAGTTGGTCTGAGACTCTGGGAGACAAGGCAAAATGAAGAACGGAGACAGAAGTTAGACGGACTGGACGGAATGGGATTACCAGTCCATAGAAGCATAAAAGAGATGAGTTGGAACACAGGACAAGGGGAAAGTCTCTCACACTAAGTCAGATGATGAAATAGACCGTCACTGGTCGAGTGAAAGACGAATAATAGTGTTTTAATTTTAATAGTATAAGAGGGATGAATGTTGTTGAATGATAATACATTCTTGTTTATTTGAATTTCACATTTTGTATATTCATTAATTAGACTGTAGGGACCGCTGAAGGGGGGGGGGGGGCTGATCTTTTCATCTCTCTATCACTACTTCAATTTCTGACATAAAAGAACTAGGGTGGGTCTTCTGTAATAATTAAAAATATTCTTGGCAGCATCCCACCTCAATCAAAATAACGGAAAACCTCTACAGCCTGGGAATATGGAAGTAGTTGAAAGGCATGATACATAAAGTGATTGGACAGCGGACATATGTAGTAACATTTACGAGAAACAATTAAATATTGTCATGAAGAACGACTGAATCTGGCAAACCTGCAATGGCAACTCAGAAACCAGTCTAGAGGTGTGAAATGAAAGTACAACCAAAAACATTGATGCCGGTCAATAATCCCAAACAACCACTAGCTCCACCTGTGACAGTGGAGTGGAGATATCTATTTCGAGAGTTGTTGTTGTTGTTTTCGGGCTTAGCGGCATTGTTAAGCACACGATAGGCTATACATAGGTACCAGTATTAATGGTGGAGGGAGAACCCGGGAAAATACCCGGAAAGTGACACCAGCCAACAAGAAACTACTGGAAAGCCTTCTCATATACCTACTGTTACGTATATTTGATTTAAGTCATTTATTTTTGTTTTAATTGTTTGCTTGTCAGATTCAAATTTGACATTTTAAGTTAAAGATTCATTCATTGTGAGATATTTTTTAAAAGGTGGGATGACCTGTACTTTTCAAATAAACACCAGATGTTGTCCTCATTTCTGACCTGACTTCAGAGTTGTAAACAAGCTTGAAAAATGATTGGTTGATTCCGAGGACATTATGGAACTTCATTATAAACATCTTTCTATTTTTAGTTCTTGAGAATAAAAATAACTGATTCTCATCTGGCTCATACGGTGTGCACGAGATTTTTGAACGTAAATTTGTTCTAAAGATTCTAGAAGATCATGTGACTCCTTCCTTGTTTACGTAAAAACAGGTATTTTGGAACGAACTATTTAGAAGGAGTTGGGCTGTTAGAATATTAAGTTTAGTTGTTTTGAGTTATTTTAAATTACCTTGTACTGGAAATTATTTCAATTTGTTTCGATCAAGAGGATTTATTTTGTTATTTTTCTGGAAAACAATTGTGACCATTGAATTTCAAAAGACCAGAACTGACTTCATCACGTGACATCGTCTTCCATCTTGGATGCTTCACTAAGATTCGAACTGGGAAATTTTAGGACATTTTATTACCTGGACTTTTGCAATTTTACTAGTGGATTATATTTCGAATAATTTTTGGATTAATTTTTTAATCGATTCTTAAAATCGTAAGTTTATTTTTCTTTTCTGGAAAATATTTGTGCTCAATAAATTGTTTATTAAGTTTGTACAAGCTTGTTATTTTCACTCTTTCTATGTTATTCGAGCCTAAGCAAGTAACAGTACATTGGCCGAATCTGAGACTCGAACCACGCAGACAGGTGAGATGGCAGTGATCCGTAACGGAGAGCGCTTTAGACTACTCGGCCTCTCGAGGTCCTCGTATCGAAAGCGTAAAGATCCTGAGAGGCTAGCTGTGTAAAGAGGTATAGGAGATTATTATGCTATTACACCTGCTAGAATTATAGCATCCATGCATACATGGTGTTCTTTGTTATTAACAAATAGACACTTAAAACAACAGAGATACCGTCATGGGATGGACAAATGTAGTCTTACATATGCGCAGGTGATCTAGTCAAGTAATTTAGTCATGTTAACATTCATTAACATTTACAATTTTCTTTGGGCTCATATATGGAGTTTAGTTTGTGTTGTAGTATAAACATGTTTACAAAATGTTCTGAAAGAAAACGTATTTCATGAGGGGGAAAATGTTCTGAAAGAAAACGTATTTCATGAGGGGGAAAATGTTCGGAAAGAAAACGTATTTCATGAGGGGGAAAATGTTCTGAAAGAAAACGTATTTCATGAGGGGGAAAATGTTCTGAAAGAAAACGTATTTCATGAGGGGGAAAATGTTCTGAAAGAAAACGTATTTCATGAGGAGGAAATGTTCTGAAAAAAAAAACGTATTTCATGAGGGGGAAAATGTTCTGAAAGAAAACGTATTTCATGAGGGGGAAAATGTTCGGAAAGAAAACGTATTTCATGAGGGGCAAAAATGTTCTGAAAGAAAACGTATTTCATGAGGGGGAAAATGTTCTGAAAGAAAACGTATTTCATGAGGGGGAAAATGTTCGGAAAGAAAACGTATTTCATGAGGGGGAAAATGTTCGGAAAGAAAACGTATTTCATGAGGGGGAAAATGTTCTGAAAGAAAACGTATTTCATGAGGGGGAAAATGTTCTGAAAGAAAACGTATTTCATGAGGGGGAAAATGTTCGGAAAGAAAACGTATTTCATGAGGGGGAAAATGTTCTGAAAGAAAACGTATTTCATGAGGGGGAAAATGTTCGGAAAGAAAACGTATTTCATGAGGGGGAAAATGTTCTGAAAGAAAACGTATTTCATGAGGGGAAAATGTTCTGAAAGAAAACGTATTTCATGAGGGGGAAAATGTTCTGAAAGAAAACGTATTTCATGAGGGGGAAAATGTTCTGAAAGAAAACGTATTTCATGAGGGGGAAAATGTTCTGAAAGAAAACGTATTTCATGAGGGGGAAAATGTTCGGAAAGAAAACGTATTTCATGAGGGGGAAAATGTTCGGAAAGAAAACGTATTTCATGAGGGGGAAAATGTTCGGAAAGAAAACGTATTTCATGAGGGGGAAAATGTTCGGAAAGAAAACGTATTTCATGAGGGGGAAAATGTTCGGAAAGAAAACGTATTTCATGAGGGGGAAAATGTTCTGAAAGAAAACGTATTTCATGAGGGGGAAAATGTTCTGAAAGAAAACGTATTTCATGAGGGGGAAAATGTTCTGAAAGAAAACGTATTTCATGAGGGGGAAAATGTTCGGAAAGAAAACGTATTTCATGAGGGGGAAAATGTTCTGAAAGAAAACGTATTTCATGAGGGGGAAAATGTTCTGAAAGAAAAAGTATTTCATGAGGGGGAAAATGTTCTGAAAGAAAACGTATTTCATGAGGGGAAAATGTTCTGAAAGAAAACGTATTTCATGAGGGGGAAAATGTTCTGAAAGAAAACGTTTTTCATGAGGGGGAAAATGTTCTAGCATTAGGAGCAGTAAACTTTAATATATGAGGGAGCAATTAATAGTAAAACGTGTGATATTCGGATAGTTCGGATTTTAGAGTATGTACACTGAATACAAATTAATGGATGAATAAAGAACGTTGACTCCTTGCATTCCCACAAGAATTACATTTATTAATCGCACGATGTATCAGTACTCTGATCTAAGCCGTTGACCTGTACTTCATACTTTTGCTGCCAAACAAAATACCCATTTCTGTAAAAATTGAATGTAAAAAGGAGGGGTTGGGGGCAGTGTTGATTCAGTATAAAAGCCACTAGTCGCATGATGAATTAACTTGAATTCCTCAGTCAGAATCTTACAAGCATCATTTCAACAAAAATCATTAGTTAATTTTATTTGTGTATTTAATGTAATATTATTATCATTTTTCTGCTATAAGCCATTGTCGGATAAAACTTTGCCAAAACAACTGTCCAGTTAGACCAAACATCATCAACAATGTACTAGCATTCAGGCATTACAAGTGATTGCTCTGAATCAACCACCAGCACGATTCTTGATTCCTCTACATGATTTAACTTGAAAACAGCTTGTAGATTTGAAAATGTTAAAATAGTAATTAATTCCTCACGCTTTATTAACCCTTGTACGAAAATTACACCCCACTGAATAATATTAGAATACATAATACTACGAACAGTGTTCCGTGGTCGCTTTATCATTACATGTGGCAATACAGCAGTTTTGATCAATGTGTTTACAACAAACGAAACGAGTTGACATTCGGACTCTACCTGCACTAAACAACCTCTCTGTGAACTTGTTACCCTCCAAAATGTGGCCAGCATCATAGCTAAAGTCAGACCACACCGTACGACACCACAACGGCCAATTTTAGAGTTTTATGTAGTATTAACAGTGCAAAAGCCGAAGTTCGCACGTATTCTATGTAACCTGTATTAATTTCATAGTGTTCTATATAACTGTAATAATTTCACAGTATTCTGTATAACTGTATTAATTTCATAGTATTCTACATAACCTGTATTAATTTCATAGTGTTGTGTTCTATGTAACTGTAATAATTTCACAGTATTCTATATAACTGTAATAATTTCACAGTATTCTATATAACCTGTTTTAATTTCATAGTGTTCTATATAACCTGTGCTAATTTCATAGTATTCTATATAACCTGTATTAATTTCATAGTATTCTATATAACTGTAAAAATTTCATAGTGTTCTATATAACTGTAATAATTTCATAGTGTTCTATATAACCTGTGCTAATTTCATAGTATTCTAAATAACCTGTATTAATTTCATAGTATTCTATATAACCTGTATTAATTTCACAGTGTTCTATATAACCTGTATTAATTTCATAGTGTTCTATATAACCTGTATTAATTTCATAGTGTTCTATATAACCTGTATTACTTTCATAGTAATCTATATAACCTGTAATAATTTCATAGTATTCTATATAACCTGTATTAATTTCATATTATTCTATATAACCTGTATTAATTTCATATTATTCTATATAACCTGTATTAATTTCATATTATTCTATATAACCTGTATTAATTTCATAGTGTTCTATACAACTTTTATTAATTTCATAGTGTTCTATACAACCTTTATTAATTTCATTGTGTTCTATATAACCTGTAATAATTTCATAGTGTTCTATATAACCTTTATTAATTTCATAGTGTTCTATACAACCTTTATTAATTTCATTGTGTTCTATATAACCTGTAATAATTTCATAGTGTTCTATATAACCTGTAATAATTTCATAGTGTTCTATGTAACCTGTATTAATTTCATAGTATTCTATATAAACTGTATTAATTTCATAGTGTTCTATATAACCTGTAATAATATCATAGTGTTCTATATGACATGTATTAATTTCACAGTGTTCTATATGACCTGTATTAATTTCATAGTATTCTATATGACCTGTATTAATTTCAAAGTATTCTATATAACCTGTAATAATTTCATAGTGTTCTATGTAACCTGTATTAATTTCATAGTGTTCTTTATAACAGTAATAATTTCACTGTATTCTGTATAACTGTATTAATTTCATAGTATTCTACATAACCTGTATTAATGTTATAGTGTTCTATATGACCTGTATTAATTTCATAGTGTTCTATATAACCTGTATCAATTTCCTAGTGTTCTATATAACCTGTATTAATTTCATAATTTTCTACTTTTTTTAATGGTTTAACGCCATTTATCAGCACAATATAGGCTATACATGGCGGCCAGTATTAATGGTGGAGGAAGAACCCGGAAAACCCCAGGAAAGAACCACCGACCCACGAGAAGTTACTGTCAAGCCTTCTCACATAACTAAATTAGCCGAATCTTAGACTCGAACCCACGCAGACTCATAGTGTTCTATTATAACCTGTATTAATTTCATAGTGTTCTATATAACCTGTATTAATTTCATAGTGTTCTATATGACCTGTATTAATTTCATAGATTTTCGGTGTAAACAATTTTAAACGGGAGTATACCAACAACATATCCATATAAAACTGACGTTGACATTTTTATGAACTGACGGCCATATAAATTGACATCGAATTTTTTTACCAAACTGGTGCAAACTGAGTATTAAGTGGTCTAAGTAGTGTTGTGGGTTGGGTGGGTTTGGATTCATACGCACGATGCAACACTTATGGTAGTCTAAAATCCAAATAAGACAGTCGCTTCTTTTATTTTCCCAGATTTACAGACCTATGCTTCCTCTGAGCTGATCAATCACATAAACTGGTAAATCGTTTTAATATCAATGATTTTAAAAAATATTCATTGTCGCACTCTTTACTAAATATCAGTGGTATGGAAGTTATAATTTGTTGAATATTACCCTTTGTATTCATAATAATAGATTATATTTTTAACTTGTCATTCAGAGCTTCGATTTAATATATATGCCACAAATTTCTTCGCTTAATCCCACCCCACACCCAGATTGTAGGGTAAAAGACCAATATCACCTGTGATGCAGATGAAACGTAACAAATCATCATGTACTTTTAGTTTCATAAAGGATCCGAGTCGGATATTTGTACACAACACTGCGCGGTCAGCAACATAAAATGGGTAACATCTATATTTACCGATGACTTGCATCGCCGATAATTTTTTTACATTACATTGCTGTAAAATACCATCAATGAGGTTTTCTCCCCCAAACTGGTTTGACAACACACCTACACTATTTATAGAAAATCAATTAGTAAAAGTACTCTACTCAGTGTATATAAGGGATATTGGTAATGAAAATAGGTATCATACAGTTGATGGTTGTGGCATAGCTAAATATCATGTAAAACATAACGTGTGCATAGTTACGCAGCAAACTCATTCACTTAAATATGCCGGCTCAGTTTGTTTTGTGGAAATTTTTTTGTAAGAGCTAAGATAGACGTTTATATTTCATTTTACTCAGAATAGACGACATTACAATGAGATAGAACCAAGCTATTGCAATGTATTAAACGTGATGCAATGAAACTAAAAAAGATATAACGAGCTTTGTTTTGTATATACAGTGGGCCTAGCGGATAAAGATTACAACAAACCATCACAATGCCACCTCAGGTGTCTGCCATATTACCATATTCCCAGACGACCAAGTCCAATGACTGACAATCATAAGACATGCATACCTGTAACATGATGGTTATCAAACTGACAGTTATATTACATGCACGCCTGTAACCCGATGACCAACAATGCCTGTAACCCGATGGCTATCAACTGACAATCATATTACATGCACACCTGTAAGCCGATGACCATCAAACGGACAGTCATATTACATGCACACCTGTAACCCGATGACCACCAAACTGACAGGCATATTACGCACATGCCTGTAACCCATGGATATCAACTGACAATCATATTACATGCACATCTGTAACCCGATGGCCATCAAACGGACAGTCATATCACATGCACAACTGTAACCCGATGACCACCAAACTGACAGGCATATTACGCACATGCCTGTAACCCGATGGCTATCAACTGACTGTCATATTACATGCACATCTGTAACCCGATGACCATCAAACGGACAGTCATATTACATGCACACCTATAACCCGATGACCACCAAACTGACAGGCATATTACGCACATGCCTGTAACCCGATGGCTATCAACGGACAGTCATATTGCATGCCACCTGTAATCCGATGACTACCAAATTGACAGGCATATTACGCTCATGCTTGTAACCCGATGGCTATCAACTAACAATCATATGTCATATTGCATGCACACCTGTAACCCGATGACCACCAAACTGACAGGGATATTACGCGCATGCCTGTAACCCGATGGATATCAACTGACAATCATATTACATGCACACCTGTAACCCGATGACCATCAAACGGACAGTCATATTACATGCACACCTGTAACCCGATCACCATCAAAGTCACATGCATATTCCGCACTTGCCTGTAACCCGATGGTTACCAACTGACAATCATATTATATGCACACCTGTAACCCGATGAACACCAAACTGACAGGTATATTACGCGCATGCCTGTAACCCGATGGATATCAACTGACAATCATATTACATGCACACCTGTAACCCGATGACCATCAAACGGACAGTCATATTACATACACACATGCACACCTGTAACCCGATGACCACCAAACTGACAGTCATATTACATGCACACCTGTAACCCGATGACCATCAAACGGACAGTCATATTACATGCACACATGCACACCTGTAACCCGATGACCACCAAACTGACAGTCATATTACATGCACACCTGTAACCCGATGACCATCAAACGGACAGTCATATTACGCACATGCCTGTAAGCCGATGGCTATCAACTGACAATCATATTTCATGCACACCTGTAACCCGATGGCTATCAACTGACAATCATATTACATGCACACCTGTAATCCGATGACCACCAAACTGACAGGTATATTACGCGCATGCCTTTAACCGATGGATATCAACTGACAATCATATTACATGCACACCTGTAACCCGATGACCACCAAACTGACAGGCATATTACGCACATGCCTGTAACCCGATGGCTATCAACGGACAGTCATATTGCATGCCACCTGTAATCCGATGACTACTAAATTGACAGGCATATTACGCTCATGCTTGTAACCCGATGGCTATCAACTAACAATCGTATGTCATATTGCATGCACACCTGTAACCCGATGACCACCAAACTGACAGGGATATTACGCGCATGCCTGTAACCCGATGGATATCAACTGACAATCATATTACATGCACACCTGTAACCCGATGACCATCAAACGGACAGTCATATTACATGCACACCTGTAACCCGATCACCATCAAAGTCACATGCATATTCCGCACTTGCCTGTAACCCGATGGTTACCAACTGACAATCATATTATATGCACACCTGTAACCCGATGAACACCAAACTGACAGGTATATTACGCGCATGCCTGTAACCCGATGGATATCAACTGACAATCATATTACATGCACACCTGTAACCCGATGACCATCAAACGGACAGTCATATTACATGCACACATGCACACCTGTAACCCGATGACCACCAAACTGACAGTCATATTACATGCACACCTGTAACCCGATGACCATCAAACGGACAGTCATATTACATGCACACATGCACACCTGTAACCCGATGACCACCAAACTGACAGTCATATTACATGCACACCTGTAACCCGATGACCATCAAACGGACAGTCATATTACGCACATGCCTGTAAGCCGATGGCTATCAACTGACAATCATATTTCATGCACACCTGTAACCCGATGGCTATCAACTTACAATCATATTACATGCACACCTGTAATCCGATGACCACCAAACTGACAGGTATATTACGCGCATGCCTTTAACCGATGGATATCAACTGACAATCATATTACATGCACACCTGTAACCCGATGACCACCAAACTGAAAGGCATATTACGCACATGCCTGTAAGCCGATGGCTATCAACTGACAATTATATTACATGCACACCTGTAACCCGATGACTATCAAACTGACAGGTATATTACGCGCATGCCTTTAACCGATGGATATCAGCTGACAATCATATTACATGCACACCTGTAACCCGATGACCACCAAACTGACAGGCATATTACGCACATGCCTGTAATCCGATGGCTATCAACTGACTCATATTACATGCACACCTGTAACCCGATGACTATCAAACTGACAGGCATATTACGCACATGCCTGTAAGCCGATGGCTATCAACTGACCATCATAGTACATGCACACCTGTAACCCGATGACCATCAAATGGACAATCATATTGCATGCCACCTATAACCCGATGACTACCAAATTTACAGGCATATTACGCTCATGCTTGTAACCCGATGGCTATCAACTGACACTCATATGTCATATTGCATGCACACCTGTAACCCGATGACCACCAAATTGACAAGCATATTACATGCAGGTATGTAACTCGACGGCTTTCAAACTGATAGTCATATTACATGTATGCATATAACCTGATGGCTTTCGAACTTACAGTCATATTACATACTTGCCTGTAGGTCCATGGCCATCAAATTGAGTCATATTATATTCATACTTCAGACCGCTCCCGTGGCCTAGTGGTTAGAGCGTCCAACGTGGAAGCGGGAGGTCGTTGGTTCGATTCCTGTCGAGTTATACCAAAGACTTACAAAAATGGTACTAACAGCTGCCTCGCTAGGACTGGTCGGCCTGGTTTCAGGATAATGTGACTGGGTGGGACATCATGTTCATCATGGATGATTGTGACCCAATTACTTGTCTTTGTAAGGACATTTTCTTGAAAGTCTTTGCCAGAAGATAAGGCACAATAGATTAGGAGGATCAAGGGCTCAAGTCCAGTTGTGGAGGCTGCGGACGATCATATTCCCACCAATGTACAACAAGAATGGCAGAATAATAACTGTCGTCAAAATTTAAATGTAACTAGTAACCAGACGAATAATCAGAACTTACAGCAGCAAGAGATACTAACATCGACGAATGACAGTCCAAACACAAGAATAAGTAGTGTTATCAGTGCAAGCAATGGGGACTTATTTCAAAGTATTGTCCAATAGATGACATGAAACATCGTGGCAACCCTGCAACTTGTTTTGTTAAGCCAACAATTAATGAAAGGATTATTTCGGAAACAGGATGTGTAAATGGGCGCGAGATCATATTTACGTAGGACACTGGCTTCGAGATGGTCTTGATAAGAGACGATCTAGTTAACGAGAGTTGCAAGCTGAAGAGGCACAAAGTTACATTATACATAGCGGTGGGTCAGCTATTTACCGCACAGTTGGCTGTGCTAAATATCGACACTCCGCATCATACGGGACCAGCACAAGGCAAGTGGGGCTTGTTTCAAATGTAACCGTTGAAGCCCTACTGAGAATGGATATGCTTAGCAAGTAGGTGTGATGTGTCGCTACGAGGCCGATGGACTCGACGATGAAAAGACTGTGGATAATACTGACCGATGTGAGGACAAGAATGAAGCTGTCAACAACAGCATCGAAACAGTAGATGCTAATCAGCGTGATGAAATTGATGTTGACAAATTTTCAGCAATGAATGTGAACATGTTGTCAAAACTTCAGAATGCGGATATTTCTCTACAAAGTTTTAGAGTGAAATCCTTCGCTGCTAGTGAAGAGGCTGAGGAGGAGCCAAGAGCATTCATATGGGAGAATGATATTTTGCGGTGGAAATGGCAATCTGGTTAATGTTCGCATGGAGGGGAGCACATTGTCAGTAGTGACTCTAAGCTTTGTGCATGTTAACAGCAGCATAAGCTTTATGCACGTTTAATCGTTTTATTGAAGTACCAAGCCAGCAAGTTAATTTTAAAAACTATTGTACTCACTGCACTTCTAGATCGAAGCTATATATGTGTGTTACTTATTGTACTGCTGGACTGAGCCTGCCACGTATGTAATTGATTGCACTGCTAGGCAGAAGCTATAAAAGTATGTAACTCAATGCAATGCTATACTAAAGCGATAGACGTGTTTTTTAATCATTGCACTTCTAGACTGAAGCAATAAACGTGCTTAAATCAGTAAACTTCTAGACGGACGCTATAAACGTGTTTAATTCATAGCACTGCAATACTGAAGCTATAAACGTGCCCTTCTAGATTCAAGCTATAAATGTGTATAAATGTGTCTAACTCAATGTATTTCTAGTGTAGCTATAAATGTGTTAAACATAATGTACTTCTAGTGTAGCTATAAATGTGTCTAACCCAATGCACTTCTAGTGTAGCTATAAATGTGTCTAACCCTATGTACTTCTAGTGTAGCTATAAATGTGTCTAACTCAATGCACTGCTAGTATAGCTGTGTCTAACTCAATGTACTGCTAGTGTAGCTATAAATGTGTCTAACCCAACGTACTTCTAGTGTAGCTATAAATGTGTCTAACCCAATGTACTGCTAGTGTAGCTATTAATGTGTCTAACCCAATGTACTTCTAGTGTAGCTATAAATGTGTCTAAACCAATGTACTGCTAGTGTAGCTATAAATGTGTCTAACTCAATGCACTGCTAGTCTAGATGTGTCTAACTCAATGTACTGCTAGTGTAGATATACATGTGTCTAACTCAACGTGCTTCTAGTGTAGCTATAAATGTGTCTAACCGAATGTACTGCTAGTGTAGCTATAAATGTATCTAACCCAATGTACTTCTAGTGTAGCTATAAATGTGTCTAACTCAATGTACTGCTAGTGTAGCTATACATGTGTCTAACTCAACGTACTTCTAGTGTAGCTATAAATGTGTCTAACCCAATGTACTTCTAGTGTAGCTATAAATGTGTCTAACTTAATGTACTGCTAGTGTAGCTATACATGTGTCTAACCCAATGTACTTCTAGTGTAGCTATAAATGTGTCTAAACCAATGTACTGCAAGTGTAGCTATAAATGTGTCTAACCAAATGTACTGCTAGTGTAGCTATAAATGTGTCTAACCCAATGTACTGCTACTCGGAGCCTATAAACGTGTTTAATTTATTCCACTTGACACGATAGCAGCAGAAGGGGCGAATCAGACAACATTTTTAGACAAGTTTTCACTGAAATCACGCTTAAAAACAATGAAACCAGTGACATCAGGCCCCCCCCCCCCCAATGTGTTTGTGAATCATGGATTAGGATCAAAAAAAAATTATGAAAAAATCAATGAAATTAATGAAATCCTCCATCGATTTTTGGGAAAAGGGACTACAACGTCGTTGTCACTCACCCCTTCTGCTGCTATGGGTTAACCGAATATTTGATCCAGTCCGATACGATATCGTGTTCGAGGGTCATGTAAATTTATTGTTACAAATCCGTGTGGGGTAGACTGAGCATGACTAAAGAAATTTCTAAATTGATTGAAATCCATATCGGAGCACCATGTCTGCCAAATATTTCGTAGCGTATGTGTATCAACGCCGTTGAATACAGCAAGCATATTACAGTTATCTCTAATCACTTTTGGAATCTGAGTGTAGCGTTGAGTGACATAGATCACGTCCGTGTTTTTATGCCTGCCTCGGGAAAATATTCTAGCAGGATTTTTTTGATTATCTAACATGACATCGTCGTATACAACTAAATTGTTGATACTTCCATCGAGGTCATTCACGGATGGCGCCTCGTCAATATCGGTTAGAAATTCAATAACATCCTCGCCGGCAATCTCTGAAGCGTTTTCATTAAAATCTTTTAGCACTTCATAGCATCGTTGGTCGTCTACGCTAGGGGCAATTAAATACAACTTATCCCACTTCATCCATCTCATTATTAAATTGAGCAACAATTGCGTCTTGCCGGATCCAGATGGCCCGATTATAATTGCGCGGATAGAGTTTGGTAGCGCTGCATGATGCTTCACTGGTTCTCTTGTTTTAGTCGCTGAAAAATCAATTATATTCATATCTCTATACATAAATTATGGATCTATATTGCGTGAAGTGTAAGGCGCGTACTGGCACAGATGACTTGACGACGATTACAACTAAAAATAACCGATCAGCGCTTTCTGGTAAATGCGTACAGTGTAGTACAAAGAAATTTAGATTTGTTTCTAAACCCAAGGAACCCAAGGAACCTTTAAAAAAAACGAGGAGGTGATATCGCTGCCAAATTAGCAAAACTCCCTGGAACCCCATGGGCAAAATACCCCGGAGAAAAACACCTTCCAGGGTATAGTTATTGTGGACCGGGAACAAGACTTGATATCAGACTCAATGATCAAAATCAGCCCCGACCCAGTGAGGAACCAATAAACGCTATTGATAAGGCCTGTCACCTTCATGATGTTGCTTATAAAAGCAGCAATTTGCAACACAGGCATCTAGCAGATGTGAAATTAATTCATGCGTTGAATTCTATCACTGATAAATCCTTCAAAGAAAAATTGGCTTCATTTTTGATAAAATCGGCTATGAAAAGTAAATTGATGTTAGGTGCTGGTAATTAATAACAACATGGAATCTATTTATTATTCCCCAAGAGGATACTGGAAGGGTAACGCTGCAATCAGTAAACTCGCTAGCGCCGCAAAAGTGAAAAAAACCACTGCGGCTCATTGGTTATCCAAACAGGCACTATGGCAAATTTATCTACCACCGCCTAAACAAATTCAATTCTCGCATTTTGATGTGACCGGACCAAATGAAGTTCATCAGGCTGATCTATTATTTCTGCCACATGATCGTGGTTACAAATATGCGTTAACTGTAGTTGATATTGCAAGTCGATACAAAGAAGCAGAACCGTTAAAAACAAAATCGGCCACTGAAGTCGCTTCTGCATTTGAAAGGATTTATCGAAGGGGCCCTCTGCACTGGCCAAATCTGTTACAAGTTGACCCGCGCAAGGAATTTCAGGGTGCAGTGTTATCTACAATGAAATATCACAATGTCGCTATCAGACGAGGGCATACTGCACTGCATCGTGATCAGGCCATTGTAGAACGATTTAATCGGATTCTTGCTGAGCGGTTATTCGGATATCAATATGCAAAAGAATTCATCCAAGAAAAAAGATCCCGTGAATGGGTTAAGAGATTACCAGGTGTAGTTACCGCACTGAATAACGAGATTACTAGAACCATCAACATGAAACCTATCAACGCGATTAAAAAGAAGTCGATACCTGAAAAACCACAAAAAGATTTCAAAGAACCAATTCTTGGTAGTAGTGTCATTGTGAGGTACTTATACGAACCAGGAGAGCTTGAAGGGGGTAGAAAAAGGGCTACTGATCCTATTTGGAGCGTCACTACGCATAAGATATCTAGTATAACACGATCTACGGGTAGACCTCCAATCTATAAACTGGATTCAACTGCCCCTCAACGGGGTTTTACTAGACAACAATTACAAGTGATACCCGAGGATACTCAATTGCCACCCCATGGTCTTAACTAGCACCCTTGCGTCTATTGCACTCAAGACAAGTCAACATCACATTATTTCTGACATGACCGAGATTGTTATTTTTTCTGTCTACGGTGAATTGGCGAGGATCCTTATCCGAATACTGCCAACGCATTATACAATTGCAACTCGCGCAGTGATTATTCTGTTGTTTCTTCAAAGTGATTATTAATTCAGCATCAATATCAAATTCTCGTTGTTTTTTTTTTGTCCTGTTGTTTGTAACCGGAGAGTTTTTTATCAATAATATCATTATCGTCACCAATGATTTCATCATCGCCAATGATTTCATCATCGCCTGACTCTGTCAGGACAATTTTTCGAAGTTGATTTATTTTTCGTACTCTAGACACTGCGAGATAGACTAAATTTGACCATTCTATGCGATTATCTACTATCCAAACAGTTGTATCCGATATAGTCAATCCCTGTGAAGAGTGTATTGTTGCTGCATAACCTAGCGTCCATGGGGATTTATTAGCACGCAATGCATCTTCAACGACATTGATATCAACCAGCACAATATCATTTAATACGAGAATCTTCTTTTCACGCCTTGACTCTGTCAGGCCTGGAATATCAACTTCAATATTCTGTTTTCGCGTATCCGATGGCCTATAACAGAGGGGCACTGGAAGTGTTGCAAATTTTTGTTTATGCAATTCAAATAACTTCATCTGAAGTGTGTCCCTGACTATTTTTCTACTTGCAATGATTAAATCATTTGGTCTCCACGCTTCCCAAAACTCATTTATGGGAGTTTCCGAAATTATTTCACGGGTTATTTCACACTGGATTCTATCCGGTTGTAATCTAATTAGTTTCTTCAATTCTTTTAATTTTTCATCAAGTGATCTATGATCGGTATCAATTTCTTCATAATAGTCTACAAAACCCTTTAGCCATTCATGGGGGGATGCACCGACAAATGGTGGTGGTTGCCCGTGATCACCGCACATGACGACTTTTGTATTCTTCAATAACAACCACTCAAGAAATATTTTTAAGACATCTTCTGACACTGTGTCTATTTCATCCCAAATCATGATTTCAGGAATAAATTTCTCTCCCATGCGCTCAGGAGTCCATTTATCTCCCTTCCATCGGAAAAAGCTGTGATAAGTGCAGGCATTTACCCCTCTCTGTATCATTTCTCTTGCAAGTCTATGAGTTGGTGTTAGCACAATCATGTTTGGATTGGAAACACGAAATAACTCAATTGCCCGGGTTGTTTTTCCTGACCCACCACAGCCGTTTAAATAAACTGTTTTATACAGGCATATTGGATCAGAAATCGGTGGTGCACTAGAAAATTCTGAACACTGATTGCTTTCTAAGTAATTATTTTCAATGGTAACATCTGCTGATGGAATATAATCATGAATCATTTCTTTCTTAATTCTCCATGTTCCCCATTTCTCGTTGCCAGTAGCCTTAAAATCAGCCATTTTGCTATTTATGTAAAATGAATCAGTAGCAACTCTAACTGCGGTGGTAGGAAATCTATTGATCATTGAAAACAGATTAATAGAAGCATAACCGAGCATAGAAGCTCTCAAATGTGTGTACTGCGGATGGTATCCATCATTGTAGGTAACAATTGTACCCAATTTGGCTCCATCGGACAGAAATGCGTCCTTACGATTGACATATAGGCCCTTATTCGTTAAATCCGCCATTACAAAATCGTATTCAGCGTTGTCTATAATCAATCGTGAAGAATATTTCGTATTATCATCTTTGCCACCTTGGGTAAATTTACCGATTATTCTTCGTCCAAGATTTTTTGCTTCATTGTTTCTGATTTCAAATAACTGTTGGGACCAATCCATGATTTGTTGTTCATTAAAATCAGGAAACAGTTTTCGCTCTTCGCTAATTATTTTTTCTAGATCAGGTTGTGGTAACCAGACTGATTTCTGTGCTCGATAGGATATAATTGCTTCACTGACAATTAATGATTTTAACATCTTACAATCAAGCATATATCGTAATAACACTATTGGCATCCAGTGTTTTTCAGACATGTGTTTACCAATCCAAAGATAACTACACGGATGGAGTCCTTCAGCCATTTCAAATGATACTACACAAGCGAATCCGGTTAAATCAAAATCAGGAAGTGGTCCATTAATAGCAACACGGGTCATTTCGTGTGTAGGGTGTCCAAATCGTTTGAAATATTTCTCACACTCTCCATACCCAAGAAAACTTCCTGGATAACACGCAATCATATCAACTGAAATAACGGTATCAGCGGTGTATTTTGTGTTCCATAATCCTCCATGGCTGTATTCAAGACAGGAAAATTTGACATCTGATAAGAACTCACTTCGTGTTGGTTTCCACGCGTTTTTCTTTCTAGCAAAATGTGCTGCAATGGATGGTACTGTGAAACAGTTTGCTAATAATTGATCTTCGATTTCCCCCTCAGAAAACTCACTAGCTAGTTGTTTCATTTGATTCTGCAGCTCTTCAGTACGGTATAATTCTCCGTTAGGCCTTACAAACTGATCAAATCTGCATTCCTCGTCTGAATTACTATGAAATAGCCACACTGACACAGGATCGTTTTTACTCAAATGGTAAATAGCATCAAATAATTTCTGTTCTGAAAAAAACTCTTCGGTTTGGGATAGATATTTTACGGTTCTATCCCGTGGGAATATTGTTACTGCAGATGACCACGCGTGCGCGTTATAATCAATAATTTCAATGGGAGCCCCCTGTGATTTATATTTCGATTCGTATAATACTTCACCGGTGATTGTCCTTACCGATATTGGAAATCTTAATGATTTTTCTAATTTAGTTATATCCTGAATTGTTGCCCCATGCTCTTTTACCGTGAACTCCCACTCGGTTATTTTTTTTCGTCTTAGATCAGTGAGTTTATTTCCCCGGGACGCATTTGTGAAGTGTTCTATTATTCGTTCTGCTACACAATTGAGCCCTGTCGAATATTTCATGGGTGCTAGTTTTGAAATATCAGGTTTTTCATTGAGCGGATAGATCCCGTAAACAACTGCTGTGACAGGATAAGACCTTTCGTAGTAGGGTTTATCAATTCCAGTCAAAATTCCCGGTTTTGAATCCTGATTCACGGTGACAGTTTTTTTGCCCTTGAGAATGGGTTCAAATTTATCCTTAATAATCCATTTGTCATTCTCACGGATAATGAATTTGATTCGGAAAAAATGACTTTTTTCCCCAACACGTGAAATAATCACTGCTGCTTTTTCATCATTCATGGTAGCGTCAACAACACCATCAATTCGAAATGTTGACCAACAATAAGATGCTCCATCACGCTTGAATTCATTAAAACAGTCTCTGATGGGTTTATCAAGAATTTTATTCTTGGGTGTATTAGAAACTATATCAAGATTGAATTGAGCATCCTTCCATGATGATCTCATGTTTCCGTCTCTTGGACGTTTGTTACGTTTTTTGGGTCTATCGCGATTAAATCTAGGATTGATTTTCAATAATCTCTTAAACTCTTTCATGTTTCCGTCTATTGGGCGTTTTGGACGTTTTTTGGGTTTATCGATATTAAATTTAGGGTTAATTTTCAATAATCTCTTAAACTCTTTCATGTTTCCGTCTCTTGGACGTTTGTTACGTTTGTTTCCGTCTATTGGACGTTTTTTGGGTCTATCGAGATTAAATCTAGGATTGATTTTTAATAATCTCTTAAACTCTTTCATGGTTCCGTCTCTTGGATGTTTGTTTCTGTTTACTACACGTTTTTTGTGTCTATCGAGATTAAATCTAGGATTGATTTTTAATAATCTCTTGAACTCTCTATCAGCATTGAATTGAGCATTTTTCGAAGTCAATCTCTTGAACTCCTTCATGCTATACATAAAACAGGTGTCTAAATGAAAGTTTTATATATAATGAATCACTGCAAAATGGGTCAGTCATTGAATTAGACAATAGTGTAGTATATAATGACCCAAGAATTCAGATTACACCCAGTGATTAAAAATTACGAAGCATCCAGTGATGGTACTGTCAGAAACTGTAGACTGAAGAACCCAATTGGGTGTGATAATGGTATGGGGTATTTGGTGTTTAATGTTGGAAGGAAGACATTTCGCAATCATCGTTTCGTATTTGAATGTTTTAATGGATTGATCAAAGATGGTTTTGTTATTGATCACATTGATTCTAATCCAAGGAACAATTCTTTATCCAATCTGCAAGCTATCACACATGGTGAGAATATCAAACGAGGAAGGACTGGCACTTGTTCAAATAAAGCGAGACCAGTGAAATCTTTAAATACAACAACTAACGAAGAGAAAATATTTCAATCATTATATGAAGCCGGCAAGTATTTCAATATTTGTAGAACTTCAGTACGATTCGTTGCAGAGGGGATAACCAAAACGGCTATTTCAAAAAAGACGGGGCAAAAAGTTCAATTTAGTTATATCTGATGCGTCATAATTTCCAATTAGAGATATGTCATTCTTATAGAATAATGAATTCTGAAAACATGAATAGCATCATAGTTGAAATAGCAAAATTGAAAAATCAGGATATCAAACTATCAGATGGGTTAAATCCTGATCAAATTGTGTCTGATTTTCAGGATATAGAATACGGGGTTAGCACTAACAAGTATATGCTACCCAAGAAGTATGCACTCATCAAAAGAATTCAGAATTCTATTAAAGACTCTCTTTCATTTTCCAGTGACATCAGTGTGTTCGTTCCGTTGTATACTATCGTAGAAGGAATACGAAAAGAATTAGGTAACGAATACGAATTGAAAAAAGAAGTCAACTCTAAAATTAGAAACCTACGGGCATTAATTCAAGAAAATGAACAATTTTGATTGCCCGACCATTGATTGCCTGAACATTGATTGCCCGACCATTTATCATTCCGACCCTCAAGAGATTTTCATTTTTTTAGCATTTTTGGATTGAAAATGTCAAAAATAGAATGAGGAAACTGTGGTATTAATTATTTTATATACAATTTCCACACTTTCCTCATCATTGATAGAAGCTGTTATAGGATGAAATAACGCTTCCATGACTGTGTTAAAAAATCATCCGACATGTCAAAATAGAATGGAGCAACTGTCAGTATTATTTATTTTATATACAATTATGACACTTGCTCCATCATTGATAGAAGGTGTCTCACGATGAAATAACGCTTCCATGACTGTGTTAAAAAATCATCCGACATGTAACAAAAGTGGGAAAAGTGTTTTACAATTGAAAAATGGTTTCTGATTTCAAATAATGGTCAATGAAGCATTAACAACCCGATTGGCTCGTGAACGACTGGATGCAATCAGGAGATTTATACCAATTCGTGACTCTGTAAGAAAAAAACTGCAACATCGACAGAGTTTACAAACTGATTTTGCTCTGGGGTCTGAAGAATTGTTTAAACCAGTAACCACAGCAACGAAGGGGGTAGAGCGTGCTTTACTGGGAGATGTTCCCGAGACGGGAAAATCTGTTATTGGTGAACTTGAAAAACTAGCAGCGAAAACTGAACAAACTGAAAAAACTGACCCGAAAAAAACGACTGTTTCTCTGTTGAATAAATTTACTGATCATGCTAAAATATTAATAAAAAAACCTAGTTTATTGAAATCAAAGGATTATCAAGCCTTTGGTAATTTTGCTGCTCAAAGCTATAATTCAAAAAAAGATTTTTTAAAGGACGAGTATAAAAATGATAGAATATCAAGTAATGATTGGTTCGATTATTTGTATAAACTAAATAAAGGGATTGGTCGTTTGAATAAGGATGAGATAGGATACAAGGAATTTAAAAAGGGAATTAGTAATTATAAAAGAGAACAAATAGAAGAGCGACAACGAGAAATAGAAGAACGGCAAGAACTAAAACGTCAAACACCAACACGTAGACAAACAAGAAGACAAAAAAAACAACAACTACCACCTGATGATGATGATGATTTAGAAGAACGACGTCAAACACCAACACGGAGACAAAAAAAACAACAACTACCACCTGATGATGATGATGATGATGATGATGATGATTATTTACAAGGAACGAATTTAGAAAAACTAGATGAAGCAGCTGGTTATAGCGGAAGTGGACTGCAAAATCCAAGGATTGGAAACACTTGTCCTGATAGTGTTATCAATGATATATCACGATTAGATGTTCTTGTAGGAGGATTCCGAGCTGGAAATAATTCTCCAGAAATAATTAATGAAACAGCTGATATCTGTAGACGGTTATTTGCCGGCGGTATCATGGATATCAAAACATATCGAGATTTCATTGACGAGTTAGCAAATGGGTATCATAGTGATTAAATAACAATTGAAAACACTATTGTTCATATAATAATGATCATCCATTACAATCATGATAAACCAACCCCCGTCTATGTAGTTAATTCACGGTTTCCAGTTTATAAGGCATACTATGGAGATGGCCTCGGCAATACCATTTTAGGATTCTTTTCAAGAATGGCTCCAAAAGTGATGCCGTTAGCTAAACAGTTATCAATGAAAGCCATTGATGTTATTCGTGATAAGGGTATTAGTACTGTTGGAAATCTTGCCGGGAAAGCGTTTTCAACTGCGAAGGATAAAATAACATCATTAGTGAGGCGAAAAAAGAAACCGTTACCGTCTACAGAAGAAATGCCTGCAAGTGTTAGTAAAATAATAAATAACGCAGTAGATGAAAAACTAGCGTCGATGGTAAATCAAGGGGACCAAAGCAATATTGCAAACATGATAGCAGGAAGTGGCCTTAAAAAACTACTTCGATGAAAATGGAAAAATCGTTTACGATGAAAATCCGTACGATTTCACTATTTAGACTCTGATAAATAGAATAAAATGTTCAAAAAATCATCTGATCCAGCGTTTGATATAGACGCCCCAGTTGGCAAGGATGATTCTGTACGCGATTATCAATATTACGCCTATCATGCCATAGCCCCAAATAGTCGAGCAAGAATTGATCTTCAAGTCCATGATACCAGTAAATACTTTTTACCCTGTGAAGCATTTATTGAAGTAGAAGGAGAAATTGTAACAGCTGCTGATACTACTGCTGTACCAGCACCGTATCCAGCTGGTACTCAAGTCGGTTTTGTCAATAATGGTATTATGGCGCTATTTGAGAGTGCTAGATATCTCATTGATGGAAAAGAAATTGAGTCCATAGATCGTGATGTTGATGTGGCCACAACAATAATGGGGTTAGCGAGATATTCTGATGATTATACAAGATCAGCAGGACCTTCTATGATGTTTGCAAAAGATGGTAAGAATACCGCTGGTGGAAATCCATTTGTTGTAAGACGACCAAAAAAACGTGATAATAGTGATTCTGATGTCGAGAATATGATTATAAACAACGATGCTAATTTCAATCTAGGAGCTGCAACACGAAACGCAATGTTGGAAGGAGAACGTAAATCATTTTCATGCGCGATTCCACTGCATCACATATTTGGATTCTGTAGAAACGTCAGAAAAGTTATCTACGGGGCGAAGCATACAGTATCGCTTGTACGAAAGGGTGATCATAATGATGCAATTTGGAGGATTGCATTAGATGCTGCAGCCCCCAATGCTGATGCCGGTAGAGTCGATTTAACAAAAATATCATTGTGGATGCCAGTGTTGACTCCAGCAATCACCGCAGAAGGACGATTACTATCATTTATGGACCAAGGAGGAAAATCATTACTAAGTTGGCTAACCGTGAGTACAGATGTGAAACAATCAAATATCAACGGGTTATTCACTTGGAACCTAGCATCAAAACAAGGCGTTTCTGCGCCACGTCATATATTTATTGCGTTACAGGATAACGCACGAGTTGGCAATCAACTCTTCAGTCATATGATATTTGATCAATTAGGTGTGAAAGACGTCTCACTGAGAATAAACGGCCAGCAGGAACCATCCGAGGATATACAACTTAATTACACAGAAAATCATATTGCACGAGTTTATCATCGTCTGTTGTCATTTATGGCACGCGATCAAAATGTGGATACTGGTTTGCAAATATCACAATATGATTTTAAAAATCTGTATCCGATCTATTACTTCTCACTGGAACATCTCGATTTGACAAGACAGTCAGTTGTTGATATACACTTTAGAGCTAATGTGACTCGTCCTGTTGGTGCTGGTGCTATTGCTGATTATAGAGCGGTTGCTGTCATTCTCAGTGATAAATCAATGCTACTTGAAGGTGTTGGAGGAAGAATGAGAGTGGTAGATGCCCCAGTAGAAAATCTTTGAACGATTTTTCTCGATTTTTCATTGAATTAGAATCAATCAATTATATATAATGTCATATAGTGTTATTAGTGTTACGTTAACTCCTGGTCAAATAAAAAAATTGCAATCAGAATCGGCTAAAAAATGTGGAACCACAATCACGTTGAAACCTAATCAAATGACTGGTGGTGAAAATAAATTATCGCTGACAACTCGTCAGGTGAAACATTTCAATGATGCTTTCAAGGATAAAAAAGGGGTTCAGATTACTCTCTCTGCGGCTGCTATCAAAAATATGATGAAAACAGGCGGTATATTTCCATTGTTAGCTGCAATACCAGCATTGATTTCAGCAGCAGCCCCAGCGGTGGCTAAGGCAGCGGCGTTAGGAGCCGTTGGTACTGCAGCAGGAATGGCGTTGAAAAAGGCAGCTGGACAAGGATATAAAAAAAAGAGACGATCCGTTCAAGGATTGGGTCTAAGACTACCAGGAACCCCGTATTCGTGGTACAGCGGAAAAGGTCTAAGACTACCAAGGACCCCGTATTCATGGTACAGCGGGAGATCCGTTCACGGATCAGGCCTGAGACTACCAGGAACGATTTATTAATTCTGAAATCTTCAATTTCCGAACCTATGGTTCCCATGTCCAATTTTGATTTAATGGATGCTGCTAAAAAACTAGTGATTAAAAATTTCAGAGGTGTTTTTATGAAAGATCAATTACCACATCAACCAAACAAAACTGAAACAGGTATTATTAATCTCGATAACAGCACCGGACCTGGAACTCACTGGGTTGCATACGCTATTGATCCACGTGGGATTGTCTGTTTTGATTCATATGGATTAGCCCCACCAAAAGAGTTTATGCGGTATATAAAAACCCTTCCAATGAAGACTTGGTATTCTACGCTACCAACACAACAAATCAATGACCCACCAATATGCGGCAGTGAAGTATTAAATGTCCTTGACGCTATTTCAGCATCTAGAAAACCACCTCATATTGTCGTTAATGACTACACTAGTAATCGCTTTTTAGAGAGAGAAAGAGTTTTACAATAACATGATTGATATTTGGGGGAGATCTTTGAAACCCAAACCCGATGGCACTGCAACCGGTGATATAAAAAAAATAATTGAAGATGAAATCGCTGGGACGTTAAATTTAACAAGTGTTGACCCGAACGAAATAGTTGTATTTCAAGACAAACAGGGTAAATTGAAATCTAGTAATATTTCTCTGGATGATATTTTAGTTAAACAACAAAACGCAATCGAGAACACCGTTGCGTTATTTTCCGATCAGGGTAAATTGAAATCTAGTAATATTTCTCTGGATGATATTTTGGTTAAACAACGAAACGCAATCGAGGATACTATCGCGTTTTTTTCCGATCAGGGTAAATTGAAAACCAGTAATATCTCTCTGGATGATATTTTAGTTAAACAACAAAACGCAATCGAGGATACTATCGCGTTATTTTCCGATCAGGGTAAACTCAAACCGGGCGTACCCCTCTCGTCTATTACAGATAGAATAATTGATCTCGGCGATTCTCTGTTGGAACTAACAACACTTCAATATAAAACCGAAGAACACATAAAACAGTTTACCGCATTTCGTAGAAATATCATTGATAAATTTATTGGAACCCAGTTGGATAAAATTGAAATAAAACTCCCTGATATTAAAAAATCCATCGATGAGACGAAAAACTTCATCGAAGCCGTCAAAGGTGATTTTTCGAGGATGATAACAATCATTGAAAAAACAAAAATTCCTCATGAGAAAACCAACAGCGTCGTGTACACAATCCAACACGGATCATTTGAGTGGACACCTACAAACAACACATTAGATATCACTGCAACCGTTAAGGGTATTTATCGATTAACACTAGTAACACCATTAACTCAATTTAATATATCATCGTCGAGTTCATCCGGGGTCAATAATACGATTTCAACGATCATCGACAAGGAAACAACTGAAAAGTTCACTATAACAGCTACTGATAAAAATTTGATTGGGGTTTCAGTAACCTGGTATGTGGAATTCGTAGCGGATTTAAGTAAATAAATTGAAAGGATTTCACAATTGAAAACGCTAGTATTTTTAAAATAACAATGATTTCATCATCGCAATATCGCTATGATCAGGTCAGAGAATATCAAACTAGACTCAAAACCCTGTCTGAGGAGTATGCAATGAAAATTAAAAAATATCGCAGGAGAATTATCGCAATTGATGTTACTGTGTACGCTGTGAGTGGTGTAATCACTGGAGCCGGTATTATACTGTCTTCAGTGACAATGATGGCTCCGATAGCTGTTCCAATTTGCATTTCTGCGGCAACAACAATCGCTGGAATTATTTCAATAATCACAAAAAAAATATCATCATGCAGCCAACGGAAACTACAAGACTACATAATTCAATTTCATGTTGTGTCCACTGCATACTCGCAGTTATCCTCATTGATATCGTCATCGCTCGATGATACAATTATATCAGAGAGTGAGTTTTCAGCGATGGTAGATATATATGATTCTGCGATGTCAAAATTAGAAGTACAAAAACATGAGTATAATAACAATGACAACACCGATGGAATTACTTCAACAAATAGTGGAGAACACAAACCCAGTACAAACAAGCATGATCTCAATAACCTCAACGAATCCAGAATTCAGTGTGAATTTCCCCTCTCCGGCCCCAGTGAAGGAGATAGCGCTAGCAAAATTACGAGTATACCACAGTTGGCCAAATATTAGGTCAAAATCATTTGGTGGTCAACAACCCAATAATTCACTGGTATTTGCAAATAAGAATAAAGACGACGGTACCCCAGACTGGAACGTTGTTTCCATACCAACCGGATCATACCAAATTGAACAAATCAATGATGAATTCGCGCGTAGAATAAAATCGATTACTGGAGTAGAGTCAAAAATAGCTATTACAGTTCATGTGCCGACACTATCATCTGCCATTGAAATAAGCACAGAAGGATACGTCGTAGATATCTATCAGAGTTCTATTAGAACCGTACTAGGATGGCCTGAATTACCACCCGGTGGAAAAACCGTTAAATTACCAGAACCACAAAAAACTGATTATATCACCGACAGGACAAAATCTGATAATCCAATAAAAAGCTATAGATATTATGATAAGTCATATTTTTTCATTAGAGTAGAATATGATGAAAAAATACGACTTATTCATCATCTTGCTAACCGGGATAAAATCACTGAAAATTTCACAGCTTTCAATAACGATATTTCGTTGTTGTTTATATCCCTTAGATCAGGCACTCTCACCCGAGATGAATTTATCAGTGTCGTAGAAACATGTAACAAAATCATCAATGACATGGAAACATTTCATTCACAAATTATTCAAGAGGTATTAGGTGACAGTAGTCCTAAAACAAGAGATTTATTTGCAATAGACTATAAGATCCGCATAAGAGATATTCCAACATTCAAACTACCAGGATATAATCTCTTAGAACTACAAAAATCTCTCGATGATGCCATCGATGAAGGTTTCAAAAAAATCCATGATACGTGGAAAAAAACACCATCACAACCACAAACAACTATCCTGACCCATAATAATGACCCAGATGGTGGTGGCAGGCATATTGCTCCGTTCAATGTGAATATTTCAACGGTGATTGCGCTCAATTTAGTATGTGATGTGATCGAAGGAAGCTATCAAATAAATTTAGAACGATCAAATCAAGCTCAGCAGGGATATATTTTGTATTCATTAGGACCAACAGCTCCTCCAGGGTTTTTAATAATTGAGTCCCCGGTGAATCCAGTCTATATGCGATGTCATAATAATTCATTAACCAGAATTAATTTCAAACTCACTGACCAGTCTAATAATCTGATTGATTTACGAGAGGAGGTGTTAGCGATTAGTCTATTTGTGAAATCCTGAAAGGATTTTCGTCGTAGTGATTTTCGTCGTAGTGATTTACATGACCCTCGAACACGATATCGTATCGGACTGGATCAAATATTCGGTTAACCCATAGCAGCAGAAGGGGTGAGTGACAACGACGTTGTAGTCCCTTTTCCCAAAAATCGATGGAGGATTTCATTAATTTCATTGATTTTTTCATAATTTTTTTTTGATCCTAATCCATGATTCACATACACATGGGGGGGGGGGGCCTGATGTCACTGGTTTCATTGTTTTTAAGCGTGATTTCAGTGAAAACTTGTCTAAAAATGTTGTCTGATTCGCCCCTTCTGCTGCTACGATCATGCTGAGATAAGTAGAATAAATGCCCACGGGCATACAACAACAATCGATCAGAGCTAATCCAATGGTGGAATTTAATCAGCACCTTTCTGGTCATGCATCTGACACCTTAATCACTGTAACCATCTGGTCCTCCCGCATAGACGACATATGGTCATTAAAAAAACATTAAATTGTACGTTACAGTTCTTGAATGTAGTGTTTGAAATTAAAATCTCTCTATACCTCTCTCCCTCTACCTCTCTACTCCCTTATTTCCTCCCTCCCACTACATCTATACCTCTCTATCTCATACACAACACGCAAAAAGGCAATATTGCTAAGGCCTTAGATCGGACTGCCCGATACCTTTCAGTCGGAGATGTTGACCCAACCAAGCCTAAACTAATGCATTTAACTGCCACTAGACGGAGCTTGAGTTTCCCACATGAGCTTTCAATGTAAAACTTGGACTGCCCTGCTTTAATTTCTCATTCCAAGCTAGCTCCCACAATATCTACGGCTCGTGATTTTGAATGCAGCGAAATAATTAGTGACTTGTGAATGAACGTAAATACTTCGTTCAACGCCGATACGGTCCAATTATTTACAGTTATTTATTTCAAATATCACTTCCAACAGAGAATTCAATGTCTAAGGATGTTTCATATAGTATGTGTTCGCATGAAATAGGTTATAAACATATAAATAATAATACATACACCTTTAATATTTCTTATATTTTAATTCTCTTATCTTTGGAAACTCAATTCGTGATACCAAATAAAACTACTAAACTAGTACGAGTTTATTCTCACGTACACATAAATCCCCGAAGGAATACCATTCATAGCATGTGTGCCTCAAATTGATTGTCGACAAGTGTGTAAATGAAAATGGTGCATGCTTCTATGTGGAGAACACCATATGAGCCGCGGCATTTTCTTGTTATATCTACATTTGCAGAAAACACGTGTTATTGATTCTACACCAATGATTCAGGCGCTACTTTCATTATTGAGTACTCCTTCGTCAAGCATCAAAAGAATAGGGTCTATATTTGTTTTACATTACAGATAGGATAAGCTCTCAAAAGATATTTTTACTAAAAGTTTACATTAAATTATTAATAAATTTTGGACCATAAAACACGTATATACTTTATTATTTGCTCACCCATTTATAGACTAGTTCACAGTTCTGCCATATAAGTTAAACACAGCAAGAAGAGGTTAGTGTTGTGTCAGGATGGTAGCCTCGTTTTCATTTTGGCAGTATGATTTGTATCTTTACTTCTAAACGGCATCACTGAGTTCATATCATGATGTTTATTAACTCGCTTAAATGTGTGCGCAATGTATAAATTCAACTATATATTTTACTGAGTTGTGATTCTGTAATGTGATGATAGGTTGTTGTTGTTGTTGTTGTTGTTGTAGGGTTTTATCGTCATTTTCCAGCATGCCTAAAAGCCATTATTTTGTACCCAAGCTTGAAAACTGCTGATCACTACGACTGACAGCAAAAAATTACAGTCAAGTTGTCGGAAATTTCGAAACTTAAACGTTTACAAGTTAAAAATGCATTGACTTGGTTGTGAAGAGAATTCTGCATATCTCTAAAAGCTACATGATGAAATGCATTACAAAATAAACAATTACTGGAAACTTTCCACCCGATTTCGCTATCAGGAGGCCAGGTCTTGAAGCGAGCAACTGTTTTTCTTTTTGGTTTGGCTTTTACGAAAACCAATTTCAGAGAATAACTTGCAGGATAAGATCTGTCACTCTTGTAATACTGTTCTAGTATTTACCTGTGATTCAATATAAAAGCGAATTAACCAGTTTGTACGTACTTAACGACAAAATATTTAACACTTGTTGTAATTTAGATAAAAACAAAATGGACGTGTATCAGTGTAATTACTGTCGATAGAATCTCGTGGTTATGCACAAACAAATGTTCTTACTTCAATGTCCGTCTTTTACGTCAGAATCAAAGTCGAATACACAACCAATATAGGAACAAATACTATCCAAATATTACCCGACCAATAAGTAAATGATGTGAAATATATTACTCCGATGCCGCATAATTTGACATGGATAATATCACGGATTATAATTATTTGATGATGGTTCGTGAAATCTTTCCAAATATTTGTTTCCAATCAGTTATCATTAATATAAAATTATGACCAATTAATTGCATTTGCCACACTAGAACTGATAATATGTACGAATACCATGATGTACTTACTTTTGATTCAGATGAGCTTTTTTAAACCTTGAATTATACAGTTGTGTTACTACTCATATTTCTATGCACAAAACAAATTAAATTATAAAATAACTGATACTATCGCCTGTAAACTATCGCGTGTAATACTGTCAGAAAGTTGACGATTCCATCGGCTATATTCTATAGCCAGTGACTACGTTGAATAACAATTTGAGTGTTATAAATGAATAAGAAATTTCATCTTGTAGATCAAACACGAAAGTATTTTCATTTCGTGGCTCGTCCACTCTTGGCTGAAATATTTTCTTATTTACGTTTCATGGCTTATCAACTCGTGGCTGAAATACTTTATTATTTACGTTTCGTGGCTTATCAACTCGTGGCTGAAATACTTTGTTATTTACGTTTCGTGGCTCATCCACTCGTGGCTGAAATACTTTGTTATTTACATTTCGTGGCTCATCCACTCGTGGCTGAAATACTTTGTTATTTACGTTTCGTGGCTCATCCACTCGTGGCTGAAATACTTTGTTATTTACGTTTCGTGGCTCATCCACTCGTGGTTGAAATACTTTGTTATTTACATTTCGTGGCTTATCCACTCGTAACTGAAACTCTTATTTACATTTCGTGGCTTATCCACTCGTAGCTGAAACTATATTATTTACACTTCGTGGCTTATCCACTCGTAGCTGAAACTATATTATTTACACTTCGTGGCTTATCCACTCGTAGCTGAAACTATATTATTTACACTTCGTGGCTTATCCACTCGTGGCTGATATACTCTATTCTCAGTAGTTAATGGGGACACCCTAGCGACAATGGAAAATCCAGTCAAAAAGGGCTTGGGGCACTCTAGCGACAAAATTTCTAGCGACAATGGGAAATCCAGTCAAAAAGGGCTTGGGGCACTCTGTCAACAAACATGGTGTGGCACTCTAGCGACAAGGGGAATTGAACATGGTGGGTCTATCTAGCGACAAGGGGAATTGAACATGGTGGGCCTATCTAGCAACAAGGGGAATTGAACATGAGGAATATTATTTGTATTTGTATATGGGACTGTCTAGTGACAAGGGGAAAATGGAGGCAAAGAAAGCTAATATCTTTTTGAGGCATATGAGTGGCCCTGAAAAGTACCTTTTGGACAATACTTCTTTTATTTTCTGCCGTTGTTCCACCACCTTTTGATTTTACCAATGATTCCCTTCTTCTTTTCGTCCTCGGGAATCCTGTCAGGATGTCGCATAGCTCTAAACTTCCCTTGTATCTTTATCCAATTGTTATTTAATCTTTCTAAGTCCTCTTTCTTTTTTTGGTTTTCATGGTCCTTTCTCTCCTTTCTCTCCTTACTCCAGTTATCTTTTATCTTCTTCACTTCTTCTAATAGCTCCTTTCTCATCAGTTCTTCAGCTTTCTTGAGCGGGTCCAAACCATTTTGGACATGGGGGTACTCTGTCAAGATATTATCCAAAAAGCACTTTACGTTTTCGACAATATCTATCATTTGCTTCAATGTCCCCAATCTAACATAGGGTGGGTTAATGCAGCCTCGTAATTTTTTGGCTTCTACTTCTAGCATTCCTTCTAAGAGCTCCGTGGCTATTTTCAGTCTTTTTGCAAAGTCCAGGCTGTTCGTAAACTTCCATTTATTATCTAGTTTTTCCACTTCATATTCCCCGTCTAATATCCAGAAATAGCTGTGTCTTAAATTGTTGAATAAAGTTGATGTTTTCGCCATCTTCTATGGCTATTCCGTGGAATGGTTCTAATGAATGAATGAATTATGGTTTTAAGTGAAACCGGCCACAAAGGGTCATTTGTTCACTATTTTACACTACCAATTAATATGGTAGTGATTTATTTTTTCCCGTGAGGAAGGAATGGTGCCACATCCCTACGGGCGTTTATGCATACATAGTATGCTATTTAATTGGTCGTCATGCCGCAACCCTATAAGGAGCTATCCACATGAATGAAAGACCTAGGTGAGTGGGAATAGAACAGCCACGCACTCAACCCTATAAACCAATCGGAGGATGCAGAGCTAGAGGTGCAATGGCACCAAATGATGACTAGTGGAAAATGGTTTCCACTTCTAGTCATTTGCTGGTGTTGGAGTCAGGCAGCGGAGGAGGAGGAAAAGGATTTGTGAACTGGCTCTTTGATGTCTTTCGTCTTGCACGCCCTAGCCTTATCAAATCGAGTCCAGTTGTTGCTAGTGGGCATCCTATACCGATATTGTGTAAGCCACCTGTGCAATTGAGTCAATCTTTCAAGTTATATTTTTTCCTAACATCCTAACATTCCAATTTTTGTCTAGTACAGAGTGTACATTTTGGTGTGTTCCCTATCAATTTTGTAAACTAGGTATGTCAAGTGACATATGTAGGTTGGTCAATGTCAGGTTAAATGGGTTGTTAATTTTGATGGTGGAGAGCCAAAATTGATCAAGTCTGATTTTTGAAGAACGAGATTGTCGAATAGAGTTTCTGAGCCAAAAGGAATCTCTGTAAGTATAAATAGCCCTTAAAAGTGCTTTTTGATGGAGTGTTACAGGGTGTAACCGAAGTTCCCTCATTCCGTCCGGTGAGTCCAAGTGTCCTTCTTGGGTGCCTTGGTTTTGTTGTTCCTCCATCATGATGTTGCCTCCTTTCGTCGTATCCATTCCGTGTTCTCCCTTAACAATTTGGAATACTTTGTGCTGTTATTAAAGTAGAGTATAGAACCTCATATGACAGCCTTGTCACAGAATTAGGCGAAAATTGACTTTATTATTTTTTTTCTTGAATTACAAACTAATCTCACCATTTTTTTGTTTCGTCGTACATGCGTTACCTGGGGTGAATAAGTGGTTTTCTCCAAGGTAGGCGGCGTGTAACGATTTGCATGTGCCTGACTTCGAATCACATGAAGTCCGGAACATTAGAATCACGGGGTGCACGGTAATTTTGTCGTGAGTTCTGATCACCTTTTTGAGTGTATATAAGGCAGAATATTTCTGATAAATATTACGGGACCAAAAATATCTTATCACAGGAAAGATAGCTCGTCATTCTATCTCCAGCCAAAGGGGTGAGTGTTAAACTTATATTTCGTTTTTGTAACAGAATTGTTACCAAGAGGATGGTGGATCAAATGATCAACAAAAACACAACTTGCTTGGGGTGAGGTTTAAACTGACCCATACCGCTGACCCTATGACCCAAACAATCTAAATCTGTATAACCAATGCTGCATTTAGTGGGTCTCACTGTGAGGTTCACTCCGCGGAGTCTATTGAAGAGCTCGCTCAGGACGGACACGTGCTCACTCCAAGTATTCGTGTACACGAATATGTCGTCTCCAAAGCTATCAACGTTTGCTAAACCTTTAAGCAACTTTCGCATCAAACGACAACAGGTGGCGCTGGTTCCAACTAACCCGAATTGCATCACTTTGAATTGATACAGTCCTTTCTGGGTCGCAAATGCTGTCAATGCTCGGGATTCTGGGACAATGGGAACCTGCCAATATCCCTTGGCCAGATCTAATTTGGAAATCCATCGGTTTCCCGACAACTTCGCAAATAGACCCTCCATATCTGGCATTGGTTCTGCATCGAACACAGTGATTTTATTCAACTGCCGAAAATCGATACAGAATCGATTCGTCCCGTCCTTTTTCCTGACAAGCACTACTGGAGAAGAATATGGCGAGTTGGAGGGTTGAATCACCCCCAGATCCAACATCTTACCCACCTCCTCGTCCACAGCTTCACGTGCGTTGTATGGCACCGGATATCCCTTGATTCGAATAGGGTCAGACGTATTCAGCTTAATTTTGAGGTCCAACAAAGTTGTACAACCTGGTCTGTCTGTGAATACATAAGATTGTTTAGCCAGGAGCGCATTAATCTGTTGACGCTGGTCTTTCGTCAACTCCGCACTCACATCGACTTTATCTATCCCTTGCAACTCCCAAGGGACATTCAAGGGAACTCTCGATATTCGAATCTGCTTCATCATCGTCTACGACTGCTGTACAAACGACATTTAAGACCCCCTTTTCAACATTGTCGCTCTGTCTCTTGATATATAACTTGAGCATGTTAGCATGGAATGTCTTTAAATTACCGTCCATGTCAATTTTATAGTCCATGTCACCTTTTACCTCTTTAACTTCATAGGGACCTTTCCACTGGACTAATAACTTATTTGAGCTCGTTGGAAGAAGCAATAGCACTTGATCTCCTACAAGAAATTTCCTATTTCGCGCTTTGCGGTTGTAATACTTGGCATATCTGTGCCCCGATTTAATTAATTCATCACGTGCCATCTGGCATGTACTCTCAAGTTTATTTCGCAGATCTAACACGTACTGGTAAGTTGTTTATATTTCCTCGTTCGCGACATCACCAGTCCATAGTTCGCGTAGTATCCGCATCGGACCTCGAACTGTTCTACCGTACAACAAACAGTTCGAAGGGTGAAAACCCTAAACTTTCCTGCGGTACTTCACGGTACGCGAACAGAACAGCGTTTAAATAACGGTCCCAGTCTTGCGGACGTTCCGAGCACATCTTTCGTAGCATGCTTTTCAGGGCACCATTAAACTTCTCTACCAGTCCATTACACATCGGATGGTATGGGGTAGTGTTTAGCTGTTTGATGGATAACAGCCTACTTATTTCACCCATGAGGTCAGAGGTGAATTGGGCACCACAATCAGTGAGAATTTCTTCTGGCACCCCTACCCTACTGAAGATATCAACTAATGCTTCAGCTACTCTTTCCGTTTCAATAGTTGGTAACGCTACGGCTTCGGGGTATCTGGTCGCGTTATCAACCAGAGTAAGAATATACCGATTCTTTATTTCGGTAACTTGGTGTTTTGGTCCTACAATATCTACTGAAACTCTTTTAAACGGTGTATCTATTAATGGCATCTGTCCTAAGGGCACCCTTGTCACCCTTCCCTTACAGACGGTTTTCTGACATACGTCGTACGACCTACAGAACCGTGTGACATCGCCATTAACACCAGGCCAGTAGAATTCAGCAGCTACCCTGCTAGTGGTCTTAGCCTTACCTAGGTGTCCTGCCATGCTTGACTCATGCACCACCCTAAGTACTTGAGATCTATATCTCTGGGGTACGACCACTTGCCAATACTTCTTACCCTCCCGAGCGCTAAACTCTATGAATTAATCCGTTCTTGCGTACGAATCTTGAGCTACCCCCACCCTTGCAGTGCTTAATCGCGCCGGACGCGATTTTCTCGACAATTGTTTTGATGGATTCATCACGTTCTTGCTCTTGTTTGAACTCATCTCGGGAAATTCCTGAGATCGATTCAGGGACTATTAATTTATTAAACGCGGTTTTCTCTCGCCGTTTTTGCGCTCGCGTTTCGACTGCCTGGGCCTAAGGTATTTTAAAATCGGCCATGGTTGGAAGACGGGAACCTTCAACGTCAGATCGTAAATAGGGTTTTCCATACAAAGGGCATCAACAGTTCCCGTTAGGAAAGGTGTTTTTACCGTGATCCTTGCTACGGGAATGCGACCGATCGTCTGATCAAGTAACATACACGGGGACTCCCACCCGAGCATTTGGTTATCCTGCACGAGACTACGTTTGGTCACTACGCCCGTGCAACCATTGTCACGTAATACTACGACTTCTCGACCGTTGACAAACCCTCTCGCGGTTGGTACACGCGCTTCGGGAAATAGACACGTGCCAAGCGAATGAATACAAGGTTCTACCTGTACGATATTATCAGATATACCTTTACTTTGTATAGCCACTGCTACCTTATGTACAAGTCCCTTTATTTTAGGACAGTCTTTTTGAACATGACCCCATGCATTACACAAGTAACATTGCAGACGCTGAATACCTGGGTTCCTAACTGACCTATTTGCCTCAGCTGATTTTACAAGCTCCCTTGGTATCGGTCTCGCAGACTGGTTTCCAGACTTATAATCTTTTGAAACCACGTTCTGGGTTCCCCCATGAGCTTCGGCAAAGAAATCGGCTTGCTTAGCCATATCTTTTACGTTTGTGAAGACTTTCTCTTTCAGAAATTGATCTAATTCTCGCCCAACTGTATTAAATAATTGATCTCTGAGCAAGAAATCAGTCAACCCTTCAAACGTTTTCACCGCTTTGCCGCCTTCAATCCACCGCTCAAAATAGTTTGCAATTCTAACGGTGAACTGACCAAAGGTTTCTCCCTTATCGGGCTTGCTATACCTGAACTTTTTACGAAAACCTTGTTCAATGAGCTCGTACCTTTTGAGAAGTGCTTCGTTTAGGACGTCGTACTTAAACACATCGTCTCTAGGAAGTCGTGAGTATACATCCAGGGCTTTACCTTTTAATAGAGCACTAAGATGCAGTGCAAAGTCATTTTGACTCCACTTCTGGTTTTCGGCATACCGCTCAAACCGATGAAGATAACTATCCATGTTATCTTTTTCATCGTCAAAGGGAGGTAATTTGGGGCCCCTTAATTTGCTAAAGGCAGAATCGTGTTCTCTTCTAGATGTTGCTGATTCTACCTTACGCTCATGATCCCGTTGCTTCGCTCTTTCTTCTAACTCTAACATTTCTACTTTTTCTCGTTTATCTTACTCTAACATTTCTACTTTTGCTATTTTATCCAACTCTATTCGCCGTTCTTCCGATTCCCTTTCCCATCCTATCCTGTCCTTTTCGGCCTGCTTCTCTATCTTTTCCCTTTCAAAGGCCCATTTCCTTTCATCGGCTTCCCCTTTTTCCCTTTCTACTTCCCTTTTTAATTCCCTTGCCCTTACCCTTTCTTCCCTTTCCCGGGCTTGTTCTTCCTGAATAAATTTCCTTAATCTTTCACCTTCACATCCAAAATCTTTGCCTAAGGCAACCAAGTCCTTAAGGGATGACATGACAATTGTAATATGAATATAGATATATATAACACAGGCTGACCATATCTTCCTGATGGAGGTAACCAAACCAATGCTTTAAATACGTTTATACTGGACACACGGACCTAGATACACTAAACAAAAATAAACCCCAACTTGAGTATTATCTTGTCAAGAGAGTCACGCTCAAATATAAACATTAAATGTTTACTTTCACAAAAATGATTGACAGTTCACTTAATCCAGCGATCCCACTTCTGACACCATTGTCACAGAATTGTTACCGAGAGGATGGTGGATCAAATGAACAACACAAACACAATGTGTGAAAGAAAATATAAATTTATGAAATAAATTATTAATGAAAAATAATGATGTATCAACACAATAACTCATGCGTTCAACTCACAATTACACTCACAACCATTCACAATACATGAATAAATTAAATATCAATACAAAAAAAACACAGATACAAAGGAATCTCTTGGACTATACACACATCCAAGGAACCTTTACAAAAGTTATATTAACGCAAGTATAAATTACGATAATAAGCACAAAGATCAAACTATACTATCGCATGTATGGATTGCGACAACTAGCACGAACATATACATGTATTTAATCAAGTTGCTAACTTTTATTGAGATTCATGCAATGCCTTGAAATACTATTGTGATCTGAAGTAACTATGTAAATACAACAATGTATTCAATTGTACTACAATTGCAACAAATACATGTGTCTCGACCCTGTATAACCGTACGATTCACCAACAGTTGAATCGCCGCTCAGTTTCTCCGAATACCTAGGGTTGACACAATACTTTTATCGGTCACTTGACCTTCACGGATCCACCACAGCTATACGTACAGACAGCATACAACATCTACTAGAACTAACGTTCCTCAATACCCTAGATGCCACCCCGGATGTTTACAACTCTAGACATCTCCGACACTCGGACTTCTAGATTTCCGGATATTTACACGTCACGACAGATGTAGACGGACAGACAATCAGATACCTCAATTTGATCTCACAATCAAATGGCACAATTAATCACATTCAGCTTCAATCAGATACGTTCAGAGACGTTCAGCTACAATCAGCAACAATTTCAGAGATGCTCCGCTACAATATCAGAGATGCTCCGCTACAATATCAGCTACGATATCAGAGACGTTATCAGAGATGTTTTCAGAGATGTTCCGCAACAAATCATCTACAATTTCAGCTACGATCTCAAAGACGTTATCAGCTACAATAAAGAAACCAGGCTAATAATAGTTGTCTCAAAAAATAATTTAAACCTTAGATTACGCTATTGCATTTAAAGTCTAATAGTGACTAGTAATTCCAAATATTCCACGTTTAAAATCTGCATTGTAATAAAGGCATACAGAATGACATTCACCGTGTCGCCAAGACTTGCTGAAAACTGAAGTTCCACACGCAGTTGTCCAGATTTTATAGGGTGGAAATGTCCCTCGTCGCTGCCTTGGTCTGGAGTGAAATCAAAACCGCACAACATGTAGCCTCCTGCATAATCGTCGTAGCAAATACCTTGACTAGTGTTGGTTCCTAACTGTCCTGTGGCTTCGTACAGTGACAAGTACGATCTTAAGTGATTCTTCTGGGCAAAATTGGGTTCGAAGGGTCGGGTACACAAAGTTTTGCCATCGCGACTGACTTCGATTTTGGTTACTCCGCAGTGCTGAAACTCGAAAGAATTGTGATTGTGGGCACTGTTGAGGACTGCATTGCTGACGATGCCAATGAATAAACGTTTAGGTAACTGTCCTTGGATCGGAGTCCAGCGACAATGGTGAAAGTTTTTACTTCCACGCGTCGTATCGGATACTTGGCTGTTGTTCTGCTCAAATTGTGACTGATATCATTTCCCACTTTAGGTAACATTTCCACACGACACACGTATAACCTGGCTTCTTGGATCATGGTTTTGTATTCGTTGGCATGAGCCATTAAATGGAAAGCAGCACTGCTACTATTCAGTCTCAAGCGAATATCTACTCCGTTCAGCAAATACTTCTCTTGAAACCACATGTCCAAATGTAAACGATCGAACATTTCTAAACTACGTCCTTGCAGAATTTTCTTTCGACGGTCGTTAAAGCCCACATTGTGAGGATTGCCAGGATTGCCATCGGCGGCAGGTACAGATAAGTCTGTGTCGTTAAACGTATTCTCACCTGCTGTGTCAGGTTTCCATACCACGCAAGCATCTAGATGAGTGTTCTTGGCTTCTTTTCCGTACGTCAAGAGATTTTCGAGGTACGCTCGGTAAGGGTAAGTATCCATGCCACTGCTGACCAGTTTGTTATTCATGTACAAATCCACTTCGCTGAACAAGAAATGCATGAAATTGTTGACGGGAGCTACTCGGGCATCGGCTGCCAGCGGATTGCCATACGTTCCGGCCACTTTCACTTTCAAATACAAGTAACTATTGTTGAGATCGATGTAATCTTCGGGTTGTCCTTTGATTTCAAACTCTATGGGAGCTTAATCCGTCAAAGAGGAGACGGGATGAAATTCGACCCATTGGGCTTCTTGCATGGTCATCATCGTGGGTGGCATGGCAAAGAGATCTATTTCCGACTTGGAACAGGCACAAGATTCTTGGTGTATTATTTTTTCTCTCAGTCTCTATGTCTTTTACTTTTAATAATCAAAAATGTCTAAGTCTCGGGCGGTTCTTCTTTTTCGTCTTTCTAGCTTTAGAGGTACGGAGACTTTTGAAAGGATGCCTTCGTCGTCGCTTTCTTCCTTGTCCTTGATGTGTCCTCAGGGAAGCAGGAATGCCAGACTCGGTACCGTTTAGGGCTTTTATAGGAGTTTCTCGTCAACCCAAAATCTCTTTACCCGTTTGAAGCAAGAATGTTTGCCTGCTCTCAAAAAAAGCTTCTTTGGGGTTTTGTTGGTCAATGAGGACATTGTGTAGAAAATCTTTGCCTTGAGACAATGCGGCATCTCTAAAGGCGTGCAATCCTCGTGTCGCCATCGGTTTCAAAACAGGGACCACGGAACGAAAGGCTGATTTAAACATATCTCCTAAACCATGTCCTCGTTGTCGAGTGACTCCTTGGTACACAGGATACATCACTTTTACAGTTGTTCGAGAATCGTTTTTGAAAATGGAGTTTCACTGTGACTTTCCCTTTGGTAAATGGAATATTTCGTCCTAGTTCTCCTTTTATAGTAATGTTGACACTGTCGAAATACGAGTTACTGACGGGCAAATAATGAGAATGTACAAATTCGCGATGAACGTGATATGTATTTCCACCTTCCTCGTCAGCGGCGGCGGCAGAATCCACTTTGAAAGGAATGACACGCAGTAACGGTACAGAGGTGTGTCCTACCACGTTGTACTCCACCACATCGGAGTACACAAACATCAAGTTGAGACCTTGGTTCATTTCAACAGGGAATCGAAAATATTTTGCAAAATCCGAGTTACTGGTTATGGATGGTATTTCATTTTTCTTGACCACCATCTTTGTGTCACCGCCTAAAATGTCATACAATCCAGGTTAAAAGGTAATGGCTATCATTTTATCCTCTGAAAATTTCATCATGAGGCGACGAGCCACTTTATGGTACTCAAAGGTAACACTTTGTTTCACTATCTCCATGGCTTTACCAAACACAACATTGAACCTGGTAGCAAGTGTAGTCACTAAATGTTGACCACTAAAATAATAACCTGCAGGAATGGTGAACACATAGGTGGACCGATTCGTTTAAGGGTGCGGTGGGCTAGTGTGGCCTCGTGCGTCTAAGGCTTTTCTCGTCAAACACTTTTACTGTAAAAGTGTTTTGATTTTCGAAGATCTTTTTTATTTGTGTCGGGTGTATCATTTCCACTAAAGCCACTTTCCAATGAGTATCTTCATCCAAATGCATGGCTTGAGGTAATTTAGCCGTGTAACAGCACAACGTGTTGTTAGAAAACACCTCCGTGGAACTGTCACTGGGTAACGTTAAGTAAAATTGGTTAATAGTGTTGTTCATAATTCCAACGTTCTTCTGTCCGAGGAGTCACTCGAGGTTAAAGGAGTGTCTAAAAGAGGATTGTGATTGGAAGGGTGACTGTCAGGAGAATGACTAACGTTGGACGCAAGTCTCCCAATAGTGTTACTCTTGTTCCCGTTGTAAGATTATTTCAGGGAAGGATTGGGAAGAAGATAACCGATGCAACTGCTGAGTAAAATGGTCCACAATTGTTTGTCCTCTTGTTGCAAACTCAAATTAGCAATGGCTGCACCAATGACACAATACATCACAAAGATTTGACAGAAAAGGACGATTTGCGTTTTAGGGACACGTTCTCCACACCACACCCACAAGGGTTGCTTTTGTAAATCTTGCAGAGAAGACGTGGGTGAAGGAGTAGTCACTGTGGTTGCTGAATTTGTATTGAAGGGCATGATGGTCACATCTTTTTATAGTCGATGACTTGCGAAGCGTCAATTCAAGAATAAAAACTAAGAGGATATCCTTTCCAACGTACTTTGACTTCTTTGACACGTTTTCCTACTTTACGGATTCTTCGTTCGAGAATGCTTTCAATGTCGTACACGTCGTCTTTTTTTGGTGACACGTTGTAACTCAGGCAAGTAAAACGTTCCTTTTAATACTTCTCCGTTCATGTCTTCCAATTTATAGACGGCAGGATGAAGATCACGCACTCGTCCAGTAACACGAAACAATTCGGTGGTCTAGTTGGGTAAGTAACCTTTGTCGAAAGTGCGTTTGGTTTTACAAATGTGTAATCAATATCCAGGGATTAACACTTCTCTACCTTTCTTGGGGACAGCCATCGTCCGGGACGTACCAAACAGACGCTCAAAAACAGTCACTTCGTTGTCAGGTGTCACATCTTGTGGGGCACGTCCAACGCTTGTATGGTAAGATTGATTTTAGGTTTGGACTAAGTGCGGTAAGACGTCGATGTACTTGAGAGTGTGTTGATGCGTAAAATATTTCCACATGCGTTCTTTCAAGGTACGTTGAAAACGTTCCACGATACTGTCTTTGGTTTCAGGATTTTCCGTGGTGAAGAAATTAATGTCACGTTTCTTTAATTTTCGTTGGAAAGCTTGGTTCAGAAATTCGGTGCTTTTGTCGGTTTGCCATCGAAGAGGGTGACGACCATTTTGTTTCAACACCAGTTGCAAAGCTCGTACTAACTCTCCGCTCGATTTGGATGTCAATGGTATGACCAAGGCAAATTTAGAAAAGACGTCGATGACACAAAACAAATATTTGTAGCCACGATTGTAGGTGACTAAATGAGAGACATTGGCTAAATCGGCTTACCATTGATGATTGATGCCTTCCACTTGAGTGCGACTTATGTGAAATTTTCGTCGAATGGGTTTGTGTAAAGTGTACGTCGCTTGTTCTTGTAACCATCGTTGTACTTCAGGTAAACGGAGCTTTTTCAGGCGAGTTTTTGCAGCATGATACAATTTCTGAATACCTCCGTAACCTGCAGGGTGAGCTGGATCGTAGTAGATGCTGACTAATACCTTCTCCATGGCTTTGTTCATAAGTTACCCACTCTTCGATGATACTGCTTTGGGTGGGACAAAATGGGGGCTGTTTGGAAACGGTTTTACGTTTCCGATGTGCCACATGAGTTGACCTCGAGGGTTCTGGTGGTAGTGACGGCGGTGGTAATGGGATAGCTTTGGTCTTCTTTTATTTTCTCACTTCTGGTTTCCTTTCTTTCTTTTTTCACATCTGTCGAAGAAGGAGTGGCCATCATCTTTTTAACCCAAATTTTGAGTTCTTCTCGTTGGGGAGTGGGGGAAGGGGTCAATAAGGAAGCGGCAATTTTACTCGGAATGGGAGTGACAATGGGTGTTTGAAAGATATCATGGGGTTCTTCTTCATTGGGTAATGGTGGGGTGACGTCTGTTTTGTCCACTGTAGATGGTGAGAGCGACGGACTATTCATCAGAGCCTTCAAATCGGACAGAGTGGGTAGAGCTGTCTGCTCCACAGCTTTTCGATGAAAGAGTTGTAGTCGTTGCAAAAGTTGACCGTACTTTTGCGATTTTTCGGTTTCGGACAAATCGTGGCGATGCATCAAGGATTGCTATTCGTGTTGTAATTGGGACATCTCGGTCAAATCAGGATTGGGTGATAAATGGTGGGTACCTTGTTCTTGCCAACGATGGTATTCCATCCATCGTTTGTAAGGGACTAAAGTCAGTTTTCGTCCTTCCATGGGCTTCCAAAGGTTACGTCTGAGTTCGTGGTGCTCCACGGGTCCCTTTCATCTTCTGGAAGGGTCACATTTGGGAGATCCCTCGTGCCATCCCGCCGGCTTTCGCTAATCCAGTCAACACATGAAGATGAAAGGGTAAAAATCCTCCGCGTTGCACCAACATATTTTTTTTGACGGACGGGTATTTTCTTTAAACTATTTGACGAAGAACGTGTCGATGTTTGGCTAAGCATTTTTTCTGGTGTGGAGACAAAGGTATCGTACCTTTCAAGACATTCAAACAACATTCGCACACGGTATCGATGACATCTTTGGAAGCTGTTTTAATGATTTGTTTTCGCATGGGTGGAGAAGCTTTGGACAGGACAGACAACATGTGTCCATTGTAACAGAATTGTTACCGATAGGAGGGTGGATTAAATGAACAATACAAACACAATTTGTGAAAGAAAATATAAATTTATGTAATAAATTATAAATGAACAAAATACAGATGTAACAACACAATAATTCATGCACTCAACCCACAATTACACTCACAACCATTCACAATACATGAACAAATTAAATATTAATACAAAAGGAATCTCAGATGTAAAGGGATCTCTTGGACTATACACAGATCCAAGGATCCTTTACGAAAGTTAAATTAATGCAAGTATAAATTACGAAAAATGAACACAAACGACAAACTATACTATCGCACGATGGATTGCGATAACTAGCACGACCATATACTTGTATTCAATCAAGTTGCTAGCTTTTATTGATATCTATGCGATCACTTGAAATATTATTGTGATCTGACATAAGCATGCCAATACAACAATGTATTAAATTGTATTCCAATTTCAATACACATATGTGTCTCGACCCCGTATAACCGCACGATTCAGCAACAGTTGAATCGTCTCCCAGTTTCCCCGAAAACCTAGGGTTGACCAATACTATTATCGGATGTTTCCCTTCACGGATCCACCACAGTTATACGTTCAGACAACATACAACATCTACCAGAACCAACGGTTCCTCACTACCCTAGATGTCGACCCGGATGTTTTACAACTCAGACAGCTCCGACACTCGGACTTCTAGCTTTCCGGATATTTACACGTTACACAGATGTTGACGAACAGACAGTTCGACACACAGACAGATACTTCAATTCCGTTTGCACAAATTAACGGCACAATCACATTCAGATATTTATACAGAGATGTTCCGGAACAAATAATAGATGTCCCACAACAAATCAGACGATATCAAAGACGTTTATCAAAAGATGGTATCAGATGTGTTAACAGCTACGGTATCAGAAATGGTATCAACTACGTTAGCAGCTACGGTATCAGAAACATTGACATCTACGGTATCAGATCTACGGTATCAGAAACATTGACATCTACGGTATCAGCGATTATCAGATCTATGGTAACAGCGATTGTCAGCTACAGTATCAGAAACACGGTAACAGCTACGGTATCAGAAACACGGTAACAGCTACGGTATCAGAAACACGGTAACAGCCCTTTGGCTGGAGATTGCAAGACGAGCTTATCTATCCTTCGATTAGATATTTTGGTTTCCGTCATTATTATGAGAAATATCTCGCCTTATATACTCTCTATAGGTGAACATAAATCACATCGAGCTTGCCGTGCACTACGTGAAACGAGTATTTCGGATTTCATGTAAATAACAAACTGGCACATGCAAATCGTTACACGCCACTTACCTTGGAGAAAACCACTTAATCACCCCAGGTAATGCGTGTACGACGAAATCAAGAAAATGGTGAGTTTCGTTTGCAATTCAAGAAGAACAAAAATCAGTTCAATTTTCGCCTAATTCTGTGACATCCATGTTTGACTAGACGAGGAGGTAGTCCTTTCCTTTTCTTTCCCTTGGGGAGTGAATAAGAATGTTTTGTGCGAGGTGACATTTTTGCTTGTTCGTGCCACAATGTCACTGACGTAAATGACTTGGAACACACACATTTATATCTTTTTTTTACAAATTGGTCAATGAATTGATTTAATTTTGGAAACAATTTATGATAAGGAACAAAAACAACTCCTCCGCGTTGCACCAACATCTTTTTTTTTGGACGGACGGGTATTTTCTTTTGGACACTTTAACGAAGAACGTGTCGATGTTTGGCTAAACGAGAACGTGGTCCTTTCCTTTTCTTTCTATTGTGGGATGAATAAGAATCTTTTCTGCGAGGTGACATCTTTACTTGTTCGTTCCACAATACCACTAACGTCAATGACGTGGAACACACCCTCTTTTATCTACTAGCGCTTCGTCATAAAGATAACGATGTGTTTCCCAAAATTGTCTAAGTAACCTCCTTTATGGTGACTTTTCTTTTTCTTTAAAGGACTACGTCTTTGGAGGGGATGACATCGATGTTTGGTTTTTATGCCTTTTGTTCGATGACGAGATTGTCCTTTTCCTGTTCCTTCTTGGACAGCAGAACGACGAGTGTCGTGGTGTGCACGTTTTTGAGGAAGCATCCTTGAGTGTTCAGAAGTGGCACAGAAAATACTGACTCCCGTTGTTGTCATATTTTTATACTGGAATGCGACGCTACTGATTATCTTTGTGTCGTATCAACTTCATGGTAGGTAATACACGTCGTAGGGGTTCGTAAAGGACTCAATCGGGACAGTTCTTGTTTGGACAAATCCAGTAAACACTTTAACATGCCAGATCTTTCTTGGACTTTGACTTTGGGGGCAGGTACTTTGTGAACAGCTGCTACTTCTGATAATGTGGACGAGGGTGTCACCGGTGAAGGAGACGTTTTGGGAGACGCAGATTTCCAATGTTTCATCAAATTATAAAAAACGCGTGTCAAATTGGATTTGACTGGCATCACCCGCAATGGAGAAGTGGAAGCACCTAAGGCTACTGGAAACGAGGTCCCTGCCAAACGTCCTTGTAGATCTTCTCTTACAGGTCGTGGTTGACGAAGATAAGGTTGTGTCCTGGCGGAAAAGCCTTTTTGCGGATGACAGCTTTTTTCTGTGGACTTTTCTTTTTCTGTGTTTTGGTCTTGGCACCATTGTTATTTTTCGTAGGGGTTCGTTTGGCTTTTTTTCTTGGGGTGATCTTGGGGAGTATTGGGATCCCATTTTAAAAGGGAACGAATGATGACACCTCCTAGAGAACCACTGCCTCCAGGTTTCAATATGATTTGCTTTTTGGCTTGAGTGTCGATGCGAGGATCAGCCAGTTGCATCAAGGCTACTTTGTTTCTGTCACATAAGCTTTTGGTTTGATGTGGAATGTGAATGATGCCATCGTAAGACTTCTTTGAGACTAGCTTCTAAGACGTGAGCACGTATTTGTGGATTTTTTTCGCGACTGATACCGTGTAAGGCACGAATCAATTTGATGGGAAGATGAGACTGAAGGGACGTCATGTTGACAATGTATGAAACAAGGTCAAAGTGACCAAGGCTTTTATAGATTTTGTTTAGTGGTTCATATTGTTATGTCGAAGACGAGGACGTGTACACGACAGGTCCTCCGTCTTGACACCAGTCGTGAAACGAATCGGTACGAAATCGCAAATAATCGGGGGTGGGTGGGTTTTAAATTAACGAGTAAATAGGCATGTGGCGTTTGAGTGGCATCATCGTACACATGAGTCAGCCAAGGTGTTCCTAAATGTTTGGCTAAGACTTGCACATGCGATTTATCTCGAGGAAGTTTAAACAAGACCACGTAATGAGCATTGAGACTAATGGTACGATGGGCTTTAATTTGTTGAAATAAATTGTGTGTAATGTAAACGACTCTGGGATTACGATGATGCCCTTTACGCGTAAACCACAGTTTAATTTCTTCTTCGTCTTCTCCTAACATGTCGTCAAAAATGACCAAATGAGTTCGACAAGTGTCAGACACGATCCCATCGTCTTCTCTAGGAATACCTTCTACAAACACAATGGAATCACCTTGACTTTCTTGTAAAAGGCTGTATGCCGATTGCCACTCTTTGTAACACCACACGATGCGTTGAGGTGGACGATCGATCAAATGATGTTTATGTTCGATCAAACGTTTGACAAATTCGGTTTTGCTTGAACCGCTCGGTCCAGCAATTAACATGTTAAAAGGATGACGAAGATACAAGACTTCCCAACTAGCATGATCTAAGTGTTCGTCAATGATTTTGAATGTCGAGGAGGAAGGAGTAGTAGAAATAGCAGAGTTAGAGTTAGCCATAGTAGTGTAGAGTATGACACTATTGACACAAAAACAGACAAGACAAGAGGTTTTTATACTTTTTTCAAGACACGTTTATTTCAATGCATGTTTAAATGAGACCAACACGAAAGACAAAAATACATAAAAGCCAAATGGATAAATACAGGAATAAAATACACATGGAAACGATCAAAGTGGCATATAAAGATGCCACTGTACAACATTGTTTGGGTAACGAAGGTGTCCTAGAGGTAGTGTGTAATGTTCTTATAGTCTCTACATGGGGTACAGTCACATAGGTGTCCTCTCGGAAGGGTCTTTTTGGGGGAATGTCCATGACAGTTCTGTCTTGAACAGAGGGATTGTCCTCGGTGACAGATTCTTTCTCTTCTTCTTCTGGCACTGTCGCTAACACAGGTTTAAAAGTGACTTTTTTCGCTCGACGATGGATTTTACGAACACAACGCTTGGGCATAATGGGATACTTCGTTTGTCCAAACCTCAAAATCCCAACTTTTCCAGTCCAATGAGGGTGTAAATCACAAGCTACACACACATCTTCGTACTCAGCTTCCGTACGTAAAAGTTGACGAATCTTTTTTTCCTGTAGAGGTCGAGACGTTTCCAGATGAAAGCGTAAGGCTTTTAACAGAATGAGTCTCTCGTGGACATTAAAAGAAGTCAACATACTGTCTTTTTTTTGCAGATAGTGTTCGTAAAGTGTCCACAAGGAATCAACAGCTAAACGAAATCCCAGAGAGCAAGACACTAAAACACACACTACACTTCGACCCTCATTCATGGGACACAGTTCTTGTAATAAGTGTTCGTAATCCTTCACCGTGTGAATATTCTCATTGATATCCTTCAACGGAATCTGTTTGATCACAAGTGATAAAGGTTGTGCCATGGTCATTCTATTTTATACTTTGTTTAGGTCGAAGACCATCAGTGTATATTCTGCACAGAATAAAGTCTTCTCCAAAAGCGAAAGTAATTAATATAACGTGTAATTTCGTCCCACTGCCATTCAGGGTAACGGTCAAGAAGGATAAAAAATCTTCAGATGTAAACGTACTAAATTAGTTATTTTTTTGTCACTTTCCTCTTGTGAATTTCACGACACAAAAGTTCTACAGTCACCCATTGAGATTTTTCTTTAGCAAGGCCTTGCCAAACGTCCTTATAGATCTTCTCTTGCAATTCTTGTGGTAATCCTTGAATATTATGTTTCAGAGAGGGCTTATATACTGGTCTAGGTTTGTTAAACGACATGGAGCAGTATTGTCACATTCAATCACTAGGTCCTACTAAAGGTAGGTATTGACAATTCGGAGACCATCGAGCATGTTCCAGGTAAGCGGAATCTTTCTTTTCCCACTCGTAAATAGACACACCACAACTGAAGCACTTGACTTTACCCCTTCGCCCAAGTAGAAAAATCCGGCTCTGGCTAATTCTTCAGGAGTTGGTCCAGGCAGATATTTTGGCCATTTATCTTTGAAGGTCTGAAATCGACTTTTAAAGTGACAGTATTCGTATGGAACGAATATTCGACTCTTATCACTTCAATTCGATGCAGGTACGGTGAAATTCCTAGGAGTCCACGATGACATGCGACACCGCTTTCGCGTCCCTCAGATTTGACACCCACAGCATCACTTTCCATGGTAGATAAAGGTTACTAGTCATAGCAAAGTTCGCACGATGTCCTGCTGAATCGCTGAGGTCACAGCGTCTGGCATAACTGCAATTGTAAGGTATAGCATCACTCTGTAACGCAATTACAATGGTAACCGCAAGGACACTTACAGTTTCCTTCCTGACAACTTTCCTTGCAATGCATGGGTCTTATCCATCCAGTACTTTTCACACTCGGGGAAGGTACATTTGTTTTGCAATCCCCAAACTTGAATGATGTCTGTTTAAATGGATTCATCTTCTTTCGCTTGGTCCGTTGTAGTTACAAATGAACTATTGGTCTTGGACGATGTCCCTTTTTATATGCTGCCCAATTTCGACGTGACTGTACGGTAAAGTGAAGTGATTGGGAAGTCGTACTCTTTTTTGGTACACGATTTGATAGACTTTTTCCAAAGGTCGGCTAACGATTTGGTGTGTGGGTAAACGGACAATCTTGTGCGGTTCGTGGCTGGTTACTTTAAACGTTTCATCCTGTCCCGACTGTAAGGCTTAAAGTTCACCACTTGACTGGTGCAATAATTGAGAGTCAATCCTTTCACTTTACATTTGGTATGCATTTCTTCTTGGGGGTCTTGGTATTCGTAGCCGTAAATTTTTAGGACAGCCACTTGCAAAACATAGAATCTTGCCGTCGGGATGTTCATCGGTCCAGGCTCCTAAACGATCTCCTTCGATGACAGGGTTACACTGGTTCGGTCGGTGAATGTAGATGCAACTGTCCGTATCAAAATACATAAACATTAACATAATGCAAGCGTCCATACTAATCTTTAACCACTTGCAGTATGGAAACTTGGTAAATGTGTTCCTAATAAAATTTGGGCTTTCGCTAACATTGCTTATTTAACTATGTGTTCTGTTACAACAGAAAATGAATATAACTGTAAACTCTGCAAGAGATTGACTATAGACAGAACCAAGCATATGTTACTCTACTGCCAAGCCCTAAACGACGAGCGTAATACTATGTTTGAAAAAAATAATAGATGCCATAGACATCCTAGACTAGCACTGACTTTTATGTCAGGACAATGACACCCTACTTCATATCCTTTTGGGCAAGAGAGTGGATATCTTTGATTCTATGGATGATCAATCATGGCGGACATTCATGTGTGTGTTGGCGGATGGAATAGCAAGTGCATTTGAAAACGATATCTGATATTATGCTTGTTCAGTAAGTTAGGGAAATGGACCGATACATTTCATTTATATCTTATAAGTGATCTAAGTGAGAGTGAACATGATAATTACTTTAAATCGTTTCAGTCAGATGCAAGTAATTCAAATTCCTGTATTTTCCACTTTTAATCGGTGCTGCGTATATAACTCATTTGCAATGAGTTTTCTCACTCTTGTGTTTGGATACTGTGTTTTCTGTACTTTCCTTGATATATGATGTACTGCAAGTCCTTTAATGAGAAGCTATTTCCGTGATTTTTCTGTATTGACCAACAATTAACTGAATGAAATCTCTTCTGAAGAGAAATAAAGAAAGCCACACACACACACACACAAACACACACACACACACACACACACACACACACACACACATACATACATACATACATACATACATACATACATACATACATACCATTCCATCGCTTGACTGTTATCTGTCTAAGTCTTCTATTTTATACTATTCCATCGCTTCAGTCTTCTATTTTATACCATTCCATCGCTTAACTATTATTTGTCTCAGTCTTCTTTTTTATACCATTCCATCGCTTAACTATTATTTGTCTCAGTCTTCTATTTTATACCATTCCATCGTTTAGCAGTTATCGGTCTCAGTCATCTAATGTACAGCATTATATCCCTAACTGTTCAGTTTCGACGTTTTATTTCACATAATTGTATTAATTATCTCTTAAACTATATCTTACTCTTTTCTACTCCAACGATTCAGTTGATGATTCCAATGTATTTAGTTTTCTTATACTAATTTGATTATATTTTGTCTTATCAATGTCTCCCAGATAGGGATAGCGAAAATGAAAAGTCCTTAAAATGTAAAGAGATCTGATTAATTCATCCGAATGGACTTATAATCAGTTGTAATTGGTTTGAGATATGTTCTATGTTTGTCTTTATTACGTGTCTAGGTCTGAATGGAAGTAACAGACAGGAAGTGAAACCAACAATTTGAGTACAATTTAACAACTAATTGATTTCCCTAAAACAAATAGTGAAAATTTAAAGACGCTTTTAGCATTGTGAATTAAATTATATGAGAAAGCTTGATGTAGCTTCCAGTGGATCGGTGGTTTTCTCATCGGTCTCACTGGGTCTTCCTCCATCAAATATACTGATAGCATTGCATTGGCTAGCAGGTGCTACAAAATGGCGTTAACTCCACAAAACAAAGTGGAATGCTGTGAAGTAAGCAGCATGTTTGCGCCACACACGTTACTGTCTTGTTTTGTGGCTTCTCAGTTCAGCAGACAAACGATTTTTCTATCCTCAGGCCTTTTATAAACCAAACGAAGATAATATTTCATTTGTATAGATGATGAGACTATACTCCAAGTGTAAGATAGGTTTTACTAAAATCGATAGCACATGGCAGACATCGCGTTCTTCTGCGTCTAAAATGCACGGTAAATGTATGGTTTCCGTCAACACTCATGTGGAATGTATAATTCTCCACGTGTCTCAACTCTGGGAAAATCAAGAACCCTACATCTCCTCTGCGATTTGATTTATCAATGGAATCGATAGTCAGTTGGAAAAATGATTTCAAAACGTATATATTCATTGTTCTTTACTTTCAGCATAAAATCACACAATGCATTTCAAAGTAGTTGCATCAGATTGTTCACCTGTCATTCAAAGCCATGACAAAATACACAAGGATTTGCAATTCCCCCACCCCCACATCCCCAATGGCTAATGCCTCCGGGATCATTCACTAGTCGCTGCTGATTATTGTTGAATTTTCATACCATGAACAGGGCGTTTCAGGACACACTGCCAAACCGGTTTGACAATTATAGAAAATCTAGGTATTATTCGTCGAAATAGGTCCGTCACGGGTATATAAGCACGGACTTTCAACTTTAGTTCAGAAGGCGTTCTGCGTCTGACCGGGTAGTGTGGTATATTGTGTAGCATTGGAAATAACAGGGTTCTAATATCATCTTGCTTTGGAGTGAATAGCAAACTGTGAGTATACTTTCTTTCTGTACTATCTTGATAATTTCAAAGTTGTTAATATTAACTGTAGTGATGAACTGTGCAGATATCTACAGAATAAAACTCATCTTTGTCAAGTAGATCGCCTTAGACCAGTCTGACAATATGCAAAGCATTCCCATAAAAATTCCAAAAAAATATGCATTGAATTATTCTCTTATTGCCAACCTTTTTTCCCCCTCCTCTTTATTTTTAATTTTGTTATCAGGAGAGGAAAAAAACGTGTTCATGAAATGAAGAAAGGTTGAGTTTGCATATTGCGGTACATAAAATGATTTTTTTATGTACACGAAAAGCTTATGAAGACCTTGTACATTTTCAGTCAGAAATGAGATCAAGATTAAAAAATGAGTCAAGGTTAATTGTTTAGATAAATAATTTCATTTAAGCAATCATTGCAACTGTCATCCATTACTTTGAAATCAAGACGGGTTTACTAATGTGGAAGAATACGCTATTAAACTAATTTACACGATTCTTTCTTTGTAAGGACTTGCAACGGTGATTTTTAACTTTCACAGGTTTTACAAGAATGATTGTAGACATGTCCATGCATTCAGTGCATTAACTGTAATAAAAGGAGAAATGTCTAGTGATTGCCACATAATGAAATCTGCATAAAAACTATAAGCATTCCCCCTTGAGGTGTACATTCGTAACTCAACTAATTCTTACAAATACAGCCAAAACAAATTAGGTGATTAAACAAAAAAGAATAGTAAAAAACGAAAAAGTAGAATAGGTTTGCCGTAAAAATGTAATAAATATATGCATGACTATGTGTGAGGGCAAAGTAATAACCATTATCTTTGGGGTGTATTACCTATCCGTTGTGCCACTGATGCGGGTGAGGAAGCTTTCATACGCTTGCCATCACTAGTCAAACATATCACACCTCCATCCGCATAGGTTGAAGCCTAGGGCTTGACCAATATTGGTTTTTGTAGGGTTTAACACCATTTTTCAGCACAAGATAGGCTTTACATGGCGACCCGCATTATTGGTGGAGGAAGAACCCACGAGAAGTAACCGGCAAGCGTTCTCACATGCCCACATTGGCCGAATCCGAGACTCAAACCCATCCAGACAGAGGTGAGATGGCTGTGATATGTAACGGAGAGTGTTTTAGACTACTCGGCCACTCGGGGCCCCTTTGACCAATATTGATATGTTAGAAAGCATACCGGTTGCTTCCAGTGGATCGATGGTTTTTCTCGGGGTTTTCTCGAGCTCTGCTTCAACCATGTAAGCTGGCTGTCATGCATACCTTATCATGCGCTGAAAAATATAATGAAATCCATATCATCAATGTTACTTGAACAACGAAACTGCAAAGTACAGTGATTAATTACGAGTGGATATATATGTATACCACAGAGACAGAAGAAGTAGAATCACGGTGTAGGCAATAATGTCCCATCAGCATGTAGAATCTTTCAAAGACGTACAATAATGTCCCATCAGCATGTAGAATCTTTCAAAGACGTACAATAATGTCCCATCAGCGTGAAGAATCTTTCAAAGACGTACAATAATGTCCCATCATCGTGTAGAATCTTTCAAAAACGTACAATAATGTCCCATCAGCATGTACAATCTTTCACAGACGTACAATAATGTCCTATCAGCATGTAGAATCTTTCAAAGACGTACATTAATGTCCCATCAACATATAGAATCTTTCAAAGACGTACAATAATGTCCCATCAACATGTAGAATCTTTCACAGACGTACAATAATGTCCCATCAGCGTGTAGAATCTTTCAAAGACGTACAATAATGTCCCATCATCGTGTAGAATCTTTCAAAGACGTACAATGATGTCCCATCAGCATGTAGAGTCTTTCAAAGACGTACAATAATGTCCCATCAACATGTAGAATCTTTCACAGATATACAATAATGTCCCATCAGCATGTAGAATCTTTCAAAGACGTACAATAATGTACCATCAGCGTGTAGAATCTTTCAAAGACGTACAATAATGTCCCATCAACATGTAGAATCTTTCACAGATATACAATAATGTCCCATCAGCATGTAGAATCTTTCAAAGACGTACAATAATGTCCCATCAGCGTGTAGAATCTTTCAAAGACGTACAATAATCTCCCATAAGCATGTAGAATCTTTCAAAGACGTACAATAATGTCTTATCAGCGTGTAGAATCTTTCAAAGGCGTACAATAATGTCCCATCAGCATGTAGAATCTTTCAAAAACGTACAATAATGTCCCATCAACATATAGAATCTTTCAAAGACGTACAATAATGTCCCATCAGCGTGTAGAATCTTTCAAAGACGTACAATTATGTCCCATCAGCGTGTAGAATCTTTCAAAGACGTACACGGCTTACGATATAAAATGCTCATTTTCACCCGATACTAAAGGTGACTAGACCAGTTGTCTTCGTACGGAATCACAGATACTGAAATAATGGGGTTTTCATCGTTTTTCAAATGTCCATTCGACAGTCATTCAACAGCTTCGTTACGGCTGACCTACCTATAATGAACTTGTCGTCATCAAACTTCAAAGTCAAAAGTTGATGATTATTGGCCCCTTACCAATACTATCCCAGGTAACCACTTTATCTTCGGTCGACCTTCCGGATCTGTTTGCATATTTATTTTGTAACTAAATAAAATCTTTGAGAGATAAGATTGGCAACACAATATCAACTACTCCTTAAAAGTGTAATAAATGATATATATGGTGGTCATTAACTGCATTTAAATATGTCTATATTGATTTAGTACATACAACTGTAATAAACAGCGCTCAAAAGTCACGATATATTGATTGCTAATTGGCCAAAAGGACACAAATTGTGTTCATTGTTGCAAATCATTTCCAGCCCAGTTGATCTATGTCTTTGGTGTTCTACAAGGCTATGTTCTCGGTCCCGTTCTTTTCATTTACTATACTCATAAAGCGTCATATACCAGCATCAATAGTCTCACTACTTGTACGTTGATGTCACTCAAATATACAAATCTAGCTGCCTAAGTGAAGTTGAGTCTTCCATTCAAAGCATAGAGAGGTGCATTTCCGATGTGAAGTCATGAATTACAACAACCTGCAGATGAACGATGATAACACTGAAACTATCCTAATCACTGCACAAATAATTTCTCATTTATATCCTTTCCTTCAAACAATAAATAGCAACGATACTGATATTAAATTTACAGTCAGTAAGAAGCCTTGATGTTACTTCTTGACAGTACTCACTCATTACACTAATATGGAATGAACATATGCAATGCTGCATATCTGGAGCTGAGACGCATTGGTTCCATCAGAAGTTTTCTTTAGGTCGATACCACTAAAACACTTGTGTGTTACTTGGTAAAGAAACTTCAAAAAGTTAAAAACAAAGCTGTTCAGATTATCACATGAGCATGAAGAAATAAGCACATTCCCCCTGCTCTGTAACGTCCAATGGCTTCCCGTTCGATTCAGAATCGAACGCAAAATGTGTTTACTATGCTATATTTTGTTAACTGGTTCCAGTCCAATAAAACCTATTTGACCACACTCATGTGTACAGCCCATCTTGAAACTTACGTTCCTCTTCCGCCACTCGCAATCTTATTGTTCCCACTGTTAGAACGAAGTCCGACGGAAAACGATTTTTTTCTTTTTCTTTGCGTACCAGGTCCATCTGCGTGGAAGAACAGATCACAGTAGTATAATTGTCACACGAAACAGACTGGATCTTATAGATGATAATAGTGCCTTTTAAAGCAATGTGTTTGTTTTAATTATTAATGTGGCTTTAAAAATATTCAGTTACATCGCTACGATGTATGCAATGTAGCTGTTTATAGTGATGTCAAACACTAGAACATCACGCTGCTGACATGTAACATGACCAGTCACATTATCCTGACACTAGTCCGACCATCTCAACGCTACGCTTTTAATGCGGATCGCCTAGCGATGCAGTTTTTAGAACCATTTTAAAGTCTTTGGTAAGAGTCGGCCGGGGTTCGTACCGACAACCTCCCGCGTCCGAGGCGGACGCTCTAACCACTAGGCCATCAGAGCAGTCTTGTAACATGGAACATGTTCATATTGGTGTCATTGTCACGTGATGATGTAGTATGTTCATTTACTGTCCTTGGATAAGTAGTCAATTTGCGTGGTCTAAACAGGTAAAAGAAATAATGGGGAGGGGGCAGTTATCCAGTCTAATTGGTAACTTTCACAAGATCTACGTAAAAATACAAGGTGGTCTGTATACCTTTTAAGCATCAGGAAGAAATATACAATAGTAAGAGCAGGCTTTAAATTTACGTTAAGAAAATCCTCAATGTTGAAACACCCCACACTATATTGCATTTGATGTCAGCTCAGAAGAACCCTGCTTCGCTGCTCGGTGTGGTTTTGGAATGGTGCTTAGTTTTCATTTCCTCCGTATTATATAGCATATAATTTGTTAACAGTCTAACTAAAATCAATAGAAACAAAACAAACAAATATTTATTTCTTTTCCCCCTGTGCATTCTTAGAAAAGGCACTTAGTCAATAATGTGTTTAAAGTAACGTTAAATTGAAACAAAAAGAAAAAAGAACCAAATCTACTTTTTCCTGATTATTCCTGAAAAAGGAACTTAGCTCCCATTTCCTTGGAATGAGCAAGTTCTGTGTTTAAGATGCTGATAAAAATAAGCCAAACTACTTAATTACAATACTATGATGTTAAGTAACGTATACGTACTATAAGACTATGCATAAAGTGAGTCACATTGTCTTGTCCTCTATCAAGATGTTTTTTCTGGCATATATTATTGACTTGAAAGATTTATGCTAATAATATTATTATGAGAAAAATAGTTACATTAAGTCTAAAGTACCTATCATTCGAGATCTATTAAACACTTACAGGATGTCAAATTGCAAAAATTATGTATTCTTCCAATTCATGTAAAACAGTTACAATATGTCAAAGTGCAATGGTCTGTATTATTCGAATTCACTTAAAAGCATTTATAAGATGTCAAAATGCAAGGATACGTTTTTTTTCAAATTCACTTAAAAAGTTACAAGATGCCAAAATTCAATGGTCATTATTATTCGAATTAAAACAGTTACAATATATCAACAAGCAATAATACGTATTATTCAAATCAACTTGAGTTACCACATACCAAAACGCACAGGTAAGTATTATTCGAACTCATTTTAAAAACTTAGAAAATGACAAAATGAAAACGTAAATATTATTCGAATTCATTTAACCGTTGCAGGATGAAAAAATACACCTGGGCATCCTTCGAATTCACTATATAGAAAAATGTCTCAAATTGAGTATAAAAACATTATTGTAAAGAAGACTTTCGTATGTCATTTGTGAACGGCCTTTACTATGGTATATTTATACATGATTATACTTTGATACGAATAAAATTACTATACGACATAATGTGAGAAACAAGATCGGTTTCTGCCTGGTCTTTTCATTTCACATAGTCTATTTAATAAACCTGATATGCTCATATTTGATTCTGTTGGATAGTACGAGTGGCATTCTCATAAATCCTACATTATCCTCTCCTGTATGGAAGGGCATTATTATCAATGCTTACACTTAAAGAACGCGGCCCAAGCTTAAAAAACACCTCATTGTAATGATCATTTCAAGCGACAGGTGACTAATATGGATTGACAGTTATGGTATGTATGTATGTATGTATGTATGTATGTATGTATGTATGTATGTATGTATGTATGTATGTATGTATGTATGTATGTATGTATGTATATACGTACATATGTACGTACGTACGTACGTGGACAGTATGGAATAAGTAAGAGAGAAAGATAACATGTTAGAGAAGAAGAGTACTATAAAATTGTTAATTCGTTTTGGAAACAGAGTATTACTAAAATTGCTCCTTATTATTTTAGGAATATTATTATAGTTCCATTAGTCTTCATTTGAGACCTTAATTAAATGTATATTCACACCCCATCAAAAAATCACAATTTGATATAGCCACGTTATTGATAAATCAAGTTGCTTTAATCAGGTTAGATAAATAAAATCGAAGGAAATACTTATATGAAAAGTAACATTTGGTCTGCGTGAGCTTGGTCACTTCAGACGAGTGCCTTCTGATCAATTAACTATTCCGTGACTTAAATTATGACCCACGATGGGGCCATATTAAATTACATTCTTAGGCTTGGTTTCATTCTAGTGCGAAACCTCGTAATAATTTGACAAGTATCTGGTTACAAGACCGTGAAGGTGTGTAAGTTTGCCTTCAACAACCAAATGTACTATCAGGGCACAATAATGTCTTTAAAATAGGTATTTAGTTTTTTAGGTCGTTGATCTTAATGGCAACTTAGTGGGAGTTGGGGACGGGTACAAATAATCCGCCTACCATCAATATGTCACATGTACAGGGAGTTGGGGACGGATACAAAGAATCCGCCTACCATCAATATGTCACGTGTACAGGGAGTTGGGGACGGGTACAAATAATCCGCCTACCATCAATATGTCACATGTACACTGTCCAAACTTGAAGACGCTGTGTTTGTATATTGACCATGGAATTGTAATTAAATTACCAGTTTCATATTGGCGGTGATATTGTAATTAAATTACCAGTTTCATATTGGCGGTGATATTGTAATTAAATTACCAGTTTTACATTGGCGGTGAAATTATAGTAAATTATGGATTACAGATTGACGATTGAATTGTGTTAAATTACTGATAACAGATTGATGATTCATTTATACTAAATTACTGATAACAGATTGATGATTCAATTATACTAAATTACGGATTATAGATTGACGAATGAACTATACTAAATTATGGTTAACAGATTAAAATTACGGGTTACAGATTGATGATGGAATTGCAATAAAAATGATACTTGTTTAGAAGACAGTTTGTACTAACATTTATGAACCAAGCAACTCGCTGTGGGACAAAAATGTGTTTTGTTATTAATCTAATGACAGTTATAACAAAGACAGTATCGCCTACCAACGGCAGCGAGAGATAACGGTTGTCATGAACTGGGTCAACCACTGATAGTATATGCAAGTATGCGACAGGTATGAAAGATGAAAGGTATGAAAACGTGACTCGATTTCTCTGCGCTATATTTGCAGGAGAACACATTATATATTTAACGGTTTATGGGATACGGTTATTAAATGGGTTACGGTCATTAAATAGCTAACGGTCATTGAATGGATTGCCGTCACTAAATAGGTTACACTCGTTATATGGGTTGATATCATCAAATGGATTATATGGGTTACGATCCTTAAATGGGTTAGGTGTCACTAAAAGGATTACGATCGTTACATTAGTTGCTGTCATTAATGGATTACGGTTATTCATTGTCTTACGATCACTGCATGAGTTACGGTTATTCATTGTCTTACGATCATTGCATGAGTTACGGTTATTCATTGTCTTACGATCATTGCATGAGTTACGGTTATTCATAGTCTTACGATCACTGCATGAGTTACGGTTATTCATTGTCTTACGATCACTGCATGAGTTACGGTTATTCAATGTATTACATTCGTTACATGGCTTACGGTCATTTAAAGGATTATTATCGTTAGGGTCGTTAAATGGGTTACATTCATTACGGTCGTTAAATGGGTTACATTCATTAAAAGGGTTACGGTCATCAAATGGTTTACAGTCTTTAAATGACTTATGGTTATTATATGGATTATTATGCTTAAATGGGTTACATTCATTACGGTTGTTAAATGGGTTACATTCATAAAATGGGTTACGGTCTTTAAATGGACTACGATCATTAGGTGGGTTACTATCATTAAAAGGGTTACGATCATTAAATGTGTTACGTTCCTTAAATGGGTTACGGTCTTTAAATGGGTTACGGTCATTAAATGGATTACGGTCATTAAATGACTTACGGTCTTAAAATGGGTTACAGTCATTAAATGGGTTACGATCATTAAAAAGGTTAGGGTCATTAAATGATTTAAGGCCATTAAACGGGATGTAATCAACAAATGATTTACGGTCATTAAGTGAATTGCGATTCTTAAATGGGTTATGGTCATTAAATGGGTTACAGTCATTTAAGGGATACGCTCATTAAACTGATTACAGTCATTAAAGTGGTACGATTCTCAAATGGGTTACGGACCTTCAAGGGCTACAGTCATTAACCGGATTACGATCATTCATTTTGGTTACGATCCTTAAATGGGTTACGGTCATTAAATGATTTAAGGTCATTAAATGGGTTACGGTCAGTAAATGATTTAAGGTCATTAACAGGATTATGAGCCTTAAATGGGTTACATTATTTAAATGCTTACGGTTATTAAATGGGTTATGGACATGAAGTGGGTTACGGTCATTAAATGGGTTACGGACATGAACTGGGTTACGGTCATTAAAAGGGTTACGTCATTAAATGGATTACGGTGATTAAATGGAATACGCTCATTAAATGGCTTACATTTGTTAAATGGCTTAAGATTATTGGTTACGGTCATTAAATGGATTAGTGCCCTAAAATTGATTACGGTCATTACATGGGTTACAGTCATTAAATAGTTTACGATCATTAAAAGGGTTAAGGTCATTAAATATTTTGCATTCATTAAATGAGTACGGTCCTAAAATGAATTACGCAGGCAACAAACATATTGCAACACCTAATACAAACTTCTACTTTTATAACCAAATCGGCTCACAATCGCGTTGACATTGTAGAGAAAACGAAATTTGTTTTCATGCAAAGGCAGTAACTATAGTTACCACTCTACTAATTACAACTTGAAGGTCACGGTCTTCCTTGTTTATCCCTGAACACACACACACACACACACACACACATACATACATGCAATTTAGTGTAATATATTGATGCGAGAGACATTTTTGTACCATGGAATGATTAGGAGGTAGTCAATGCTTTATTTTGAGATGCCTTTCATTGTGAACATGAAAGGAGGTAATGGAAAGGTACATGTAAGGTGTCTGCACGATGCAGCTCTGATCTGCCTGTGTATGCTATAAAGAGTAACTAACCAAACGCGATGTTCAAATAAGATTCAAAGCGTGTAATGATATTTAATGAAGCAGAATCTGCACAGTTTACGTTATTTAATTTGTTAGAAAGCTAATACGCCCACATTATATGTATAAAACACGTCTTATCGTGTTGTATAATCTTCCTTAAGCCTAAATACAAAGTCAACTGGTAGCAATATGACTTGGGACTTAATTATTTAAATAATCCATGACAATTCAGAGTGTGGATGTAAATTAACATAAATAACACAATTGTAGGTACTTGACACTCTTCTAACACGGACAATATATTCCACGTCAAATACCTTCATAATGAGATGTAGCAGCAGAAGGGGTGTATCGGACAACATTTTTAGACAAGTTTTCACTGAAATCACGCTTAAAATCAATGAAACCAATGACATCAGACCCAAAAGTCAATGACATCAGGTCCCAAATGTGTGTGTGAATCATGGATTAGGTCCAAAAAAAAATTATGAAAAAATCAATGAAATCAAAAACTTTTCAACTATTACATTTTTTGGGAAAAAGGGACTACAACGTCGTTGTCACTACCCTCTCTGCTGCTGGAACTTTCAGTTCTGGGTTAACCGAATATTTGATCCAGTCCGATACGATATCGTGTTCCAGACCTTGTCTGGGGGACGAAAATCACTACGATTTCACAAATAGACTAATTTGTAAAACCTCCTCTTGTAAATCAATCAGATTATTAGACTGGTCAGTGAGTTTGAAATTAATTCTGGTTAATGAATTATTATGACATCGCATATAGACTGGATTCACCGGGGACTCAATTATTAAAAACCCTGGAGGAGCTGTTGGTGCAAATGAATACAAAATATATCCCTGCTGAGCTTGATTTGATCGTTCTAAATTTATTTGATAGCTTCCTTCGATCACATCACATACTAAATTGAGCGCAATCACCGTTGAAATATTCACATTGAACGGAGCAATATGCCTACCACCACCATCTGGGTCATTATTATGGGTCAGGATAGTTGTTTGTGGTTGTGATGGTGTTTTTTTCCACGTATCATGGATTTTTTTGAAACCTTCATCGATGGCATCATCGAGAGATTTTTGTAGTTCTGAGATATTATATCCTGGAAGTTTGAATGTTGGAATATCTCCTATGCGGATCCTATATTCTATTGCAAATAAATCTCTTGTTTTAGGACTACTGTCACCTAATACTTCTTGAATAATTTGTGAATGAAATGTTTCCATGTCATTGATGATTTTGTTACATGTTTCTACGACACTGATAAATTCATCTCGGGTGAGAGTGCCGGATCTAAGTGATATAAACAACAACGAAATATCGTTATTGAAAGCTGTGAAATTTTCAGTGATTTTATCCCGGTTAGCAAGATGATGAACAAGTCGTACTCTTTCATCATATTCTACTCTAATGAAAAAATATGACTTATCATAATATCTATAGCTTTTTATTGGATTATCAGATTTTATCCTGTCGGTGATATAATCGGTTTTTTGAGGTTCTGGTAATTTAACGGTTTTTCCACCGGGTGGTAATTCAGGCCATCCTAGTACGGTTCTAATAGAACTCTGATAGATATCTACGACGTATCCTTCTGTGCTTATTTCAATGGCAGATGATAGTGTCGGCACATGAACTGTTATAGATATTTTTGATTCTTTTCCAGTAATCGATTTTATTCTACGCGCGAATTCATCATTGATTTGTTCAATTTGATATGATCCGGTTGGTATGGAAACAACGTTCCAGTCTGGGGTACCGTCGGGTTTATTCTTATTTGCAAATACCAGTGAATTATTGGGTTGTTGACCACCAAATGATTTTGATCTGATATTTGGCCAACTATGGTATACTCGCAATTTTGCTAGCGCGATTTCCTTCACTGGGACCGGAGAGGGGAAATTCACACTGAATCCTGGATTCGTTGAGGTTATTGAGATCATGCTTGTTTGTACTGGGTTTGTGTTCTCCACTATTTGTTGAAGTAATTCCATCTGTGTTGTCATTGTTATTATACTCATGTTTTTGTACTTCTAATTTTGACATCGCAGAATCATATATATCTACCATCGCTGAAAACTCACTCTCTGATATAATTGTATCATCGAGCGATGACGATATCAATGAGGATAATTGCGAGTATGCAGTGGACACAACATGAAAATGAATTATGTAGTCTTGTAGTTTCCGTTGGCTGCATGAGGATATTTTTTTTGTGATTATTGAAATAATTCCAGCGATTGTTGTTGCCGCAGAAATGCAAATTGGAACAGCTATCGGAGCCATCATTGTCACTGAAGACAGTATAATACCAGCTCCGGTGATTACACCACTCACAGCGTACACAGTAACATCAATTGCGGTAATTCTCCTGCGATATTTTTTAATTTTCAATTCATACTCCTCAGACAAGGTTTTGAGTCTAGTTTGATACTCTCTGACCTGATCATAGCGATATTGCGATGATGAAATCATTTTTATTTTAAATATGCTATCGTTTTCAATTACGATTTACTTAAATTCGCTACGAATTTCACATACCACGTTGTTGAGACCCTAACCAAATGTTTATCAGTAGATGTGATTGTGAACTTTTCAGTTGTATTCTTGTCGATGATCGTTGAAATCGTATTATTGACCCCAGATGAACTGGACGATGAAATATTAAATTGAGACGATGGTGTTACTAGTGTTAATCGATAAATACCCTTAACGGTTGCAGTGATATCTAATGTGTTGTTTGTAGGTGTCCACTCAAATGATCCGTGTTGGATTGTGTATACTAAGTTGTTGGTTTTCTCATGAGGAATTTTTGTTTTTTCAATGGCTGTTATCATCCTCGAAAGATCACCTTTGATGCCTTCGATGGAAGTTTTCGTCTCATCGATGGATTTTTTAATATCAGGGAGTTTTAGTTCAATTTTATCGAATGTAGTTCCAATAAATTTATCAATGATATTTCTACGAAATGCGGTAAACTGTTTTATGTGTTCTTCGGTTTTAGATTGAAGTGTTGCTAGTTCTAACGCAGAATCGTTGAGAGTTTTAAATCGATCTGTAATCGTCGAAAAAAGTACACCCGGTTTGAGTTTACCCTGATCGGAAAATAACGCGATAGTATCCTCGATTGAGTTTTGTTGTTTAACTAAAATATCATCCAGAGAGATATTACTAGATTTCAATTTACCCTGTTTGTCTTGAAATACAACTATTTCATTCGGGTCAACACTTGTTAAGTTCAACGTCTCAGCGATTTCATCTTTAATTTTTTTTTGTTATATCACCGGTTGCAGTGTCATCGGGTTTGGGTTTCAAAGATCTCCCCCAAATATCAATCATGTTATTGTAAAACTCTTTCTCTCTCTAAAAAGCGATTACTAGTGTAGTCATTAACGACAATATGAGGTGGTTTTCTAGATGCTGAAATAGAGTCAAGGACATTTAATACTTCACTGCCGCATATTGGTGGGTCATTGATTTGTTGTGTTGGTAACGTAGAATACCAAGTCTTCATTGGAAGGGTTTTTATATACCGCATAAACTCTTTTGGTGGGGCTAATCCATATGAATCAAAATAGACAATCCCACGTGGATCAATAGCGTATGCAACCCAGTGAGTTCCAGGTCCGGTGCTGTTATCGAGATTAATAATACCTGTTTCAGTTTTGTTTGGTTGATGTGGTAATTGATCTTTCATAAAAACACCTCTGAAATTTTTAATCACTAGTTTTTTAGCAGCATCCATTAAATCAAAATTGGACATTGGAACCATCGAAGATTTGGGAACCATAGGTTCCTCAATTAATAAACCGTTCCTGGTAGTCTCAGGCCTGATCCGTGAACGGATCTCCCGCTGTACCATGAATACGGGGTTCCTGGTAGTCTTAGACCTTTTCCGCTGTACCAAGAATACGGGGTTCCTGGTAGTCTTAGACCCTTTCCCTTTTTTTTATATCCTTGTCCAGTTGCCTTTTTTAGTGCCATTCCTGCTGCAGTACCAACGGCTCCTAACGCTGCTGCTTTAGCCACCGCTGGGGCTGCTGCTGCAATCAATGCTGGTATTGCAGCTAACAATGGAAATATACCACCCGTTTTCATCATATTTTTAATAGCAGCCGCAGAGAGAGTAATCTGAACCCCTTTTTTATCCTTGAAAGCATCATTGAAATGTTTCACCTGACGAGTTGTCAGCGATAATTTATTTTCACCACCAGTCATTTGATTAGGTTTCAACGTGATTGTGGTTCCGCATTTTTTAGCCGATTCTGATTGCAATTTTTTGATTTGACCAGGAGTTAACGTAACACTAATAACACTATATGACATTATATATAATTGATTGATTCTAATTCAATGAAAAATCGAGAAAAATCGTTCAAAGATTTTCTACTGGGGCATCTACCACTCTCATTCTTCCACCAACACCTTCGAGTAGCATTGATTTATCACTGAGAATGACAGCAACCGCTCTATAATCAGCAATAGCACCACGAGTCACATTAGCTCTAAAGTGTATATCAACAACTGACTGTCTTGTCAAATCGAGATGTTCCAGTGAGAAGTAGTAGATCGGATACAGATTTTTAAAATCAAATTGTGATATTTGCAAACCAGTATCGACATTTTGATCGCGTGCCATAAATGACAACAGACGATGATAAACTCGTGCAATATGATTTTCTGTGTAATTAAGTTGTATATCCTCAGATGGTTCCTGCTGGCCGTTTATTCTCAGTGAGACGTCTTTCACACCTAATTGATCATATATCATATGACTGAAACGTTGATTGCCAACTCGTGCGGTATCCTGTAACGCAATAAATATATGACGTGGCGCAGAAACGCCCTGATTTGATGCTAGGTTCCAAGTGAATAACCCGTTGATATTTGATTGTTTCACATCTGTACTCACGGTTAGCCAACTCAACAACGACTTTCCTCCTTGGTCCATAAATGATAGTAATCGTCCTTCTGCGGTGATTGCTGGAGTCAACACTGGCATCCACAATGATATTTTTGTTAAATTGACTTTACCAGCATCAGCATCTGGATTTGCAGCATTTGCTGGAATCCTCCAAATTGCGTCGTTATCATCACTTTTTCGTACAAGCGATACTGTATGCTTCGCCCCGTAGATAACTTTTCTGACGTTTCTACAGAATCCAAAAATATGATGCAGTGGAATCGCACATGAAAATGATTTACGCCCTACTCCCAACATTGCGTTTCGTGTTGCGGCTCCTAGATTGAAACTAGGATCGTTGTTTATAATCATATCCTCGATACCAGCAGGAGCAGGAGGAGCAGCACGATCATTTGGTCGTCTTATAATAAATGGATTTCCACCAGCGGTATTCTTACCATCTTTTGCAAACATCATAGAGGGTCCTGCTGATCTTGTATAATCATCAGAATATCTCGCTAACCCTATGATTGTTGTGGCCACATCAACATCACGATCTATGGACTCAATTTCTTTTCCATCAATGAGATATCTAGCACTCTCAAATAGCGCCATAATACCATTATTGACAAAACCGACTTGAGTACCAGCTGGATACGGTGCTGGTACAGCAGTAGTATCAGCAGCTGTTACAATTTCTCCTTCTACTTCAATAAATGCTTCACAGGGCAAAAAGTATTTACTGGTATCATGGACTTGAAGATCAATTCTTGCTCGACTATTTGAGTCTATGGCATGATAGGCGTAATATTGATAATCGCGTACAGAATCATTCTTGGGGACTGGGGCGTCTATATCAAATGCTGGATCAGATGATTTTTTGAACATTTTATTCTATTTATCAGAGTCTAAATAGTGAAATCGTAAACGATTTTTTCATTTTCATCGACGTAGTTTTTTAAGGCCACTTCCTGCTATCATGTTTGCAATATTGCTTTGGTCCCCTTGATTTACCATCGACGCTAGTTTTTCATCTACTGCGTTATTTATTATTTTACTAACACTTGCAGGCATTTCTTCTGTAGACGGTAACGGTTTCTTTTTTCGCCCCACTAATGATGTTATTTTATCCTTCGCAGTTGAAAACGCTTTCCCGGCAAGATCTTCAACAGTACTAATACCCTTATCACGAATAACATCAATGGTTTTCATTGATAATTGTTTAACTAACGGCATCACTTTGGGGGCCATTCTTGAAAAGAATCCTAAAATGGTATTGCCGAGGCCATCTCCGTAGTATGCTCTATAAACTGGAAACCGTGAATTAACTACATAGACGAGGGTTGGTTTATCGTGATTGTAGTGTACGATCATTATTATAAAAACAATAGTGTTTTCAATTGTTATTTAATCACTATGATACCCATTTGCTAACTCGTCAATGAAATCTCGATATGTTTTGATATCCATGATACCGCCGGCAAATAACCGTCTACAGATATCAGCTGCTTCATTAATTATTTCTGGAGAGTTATTTCCAGCTCGTTTTCCTCCGATGAGAACATCTAATCGTGATATATCATTGATAACACTATCAGGACAAATGTTTCCAATCCTTGGATTTCCTAATCCACTTCCGCTATAGCCAGCTGCTTCATCTAGTTTGTCTGTATCCGTGGTTTGTAAATAATCAAGAGTATCATCATCATCATCAGGTGGTAGTTGTTGTTTTTTTTTGTCTCCGTGTTGGTGTTTGACGTCGTTCTTCTAAATCATCATCATCATCAGGTGGTAGTTGTTTTTTTTTTTGTCTCCGTGTTGGTGTTTGACGTCGTTCTTCTAAATCATCATCATCATCAGGTGGTAGTTGTTGTTTTTTTTGTCTTCTTGTTTGTCTACGTGTTGGTGTTTGACGTCGTTCTTCTATTTCTCGTTGTCGCTCTTCTATTTGTTCTCTTTTATAATTACTAATCCCCCTTTGAAATTCCTTGTATCCTATCTCATCCTTATTCAAACGACCAATCCCTTTATTTAGTTTATACAAATAATCGAACCAATCATTACTTGATATTCTATCATTTTTATACTCGTCCTTTAAAAAATCTTTTTTTGAATTATAGCTTTGAGCAGCAAAATTACCAAAGGCTTGATAATCCTTTGATTTCAATAAACTAGGTTTTTTTATTAATATTTTAGCATGATCAGTAAATTTATTCAACAGAGAAACAGTCGTTTTTTTCGGATCAGTTTTTTCAGTTTGTTCAGTTTTCGCTGCTATTTTTTCGAGTACAGAAATAAGACCCTCTTCCTTTCTTTTACCGTCAGGATCATCTCCCAGTATAGCACGCTCTACCCCCTTCGTTGCTGTGGTTACTGGTTTAAACAATTCTTCAGACCCCAGAGCAAAATCAGTTTGTAAACTCTGTCGTTGTTGCAGTTTATTTCTTACAGAGTCACGAATTGGTATAAATTTCTTAATTGCATCTAGTCGCTCACGAGCCAATCGGGTTGTTAATGCTTCATTGACCATTATTTGAAATCGCAGACTATTTTTCAATTGCAAAACACTTGACATGTCGGATGATTTTTTAACACAGTCATGGAAGTGTTATTTCATCGTGAGACACCTTCTATCATTGATGGAGCAAGTCACATAATTGTATATAAAATAAATAATGCTGTGAGTTGCTCCACTTTTTTGACATGTCGGATGATTTTTTATATGGTCATGGAAGTGTTATTTCATCCTATAACAGCTTCTATCAGTGATGAGGAAAGTCACATAATTGTATATAAAATTAATAATACTGTGACTTTCCTCACTTTTCCATTGACCATCCATTAAAGGTCCATAGATTTTTTATTCACTGATTTTGACATTTTAAATCAAAAAATGCTAAAAAAATGAAAATCTCTTGAGGGTCGGAATGATAATGGGTCGGGCAATCAATGGTCGGGCAATCAAAATTGTTCATTTTCTTGAATTAATGCTCGTAGGTTTCTAATTTTAGAGTTGACTTCTTTTTTCAATTCGTATTCGTACCCCAATTCTTTTCGTATTCCTTCTACGATAGTATACAACGGGACGAACACACTGATGTCACTGGAAAATGAAAGAGAGTCTTTAATAGAATTCTGAATTTTTTTGATGAGTGCATATTTCTTTGGTAGCATATACTTGTTAGTGCTAACTCCGTATTCAATATCCTGAAAATCAGACACAATTTGGTCAGGATTTAATCCATCTGATAGTTTGATATCCTGATTTTTCAATTTTGCTATTTCAACTATGATGCTATTCATGTTTTCAGAATTCATTATTCTATAAGTATGACATATCTCTAACTGGAAATTATGACGCATTAGACATAACTAAATTGAACATTTTGCCCCGTCTTTTTTGAAATAGCCGATCGATAAATCCCCTCTGCAACTTTTCGTACTGACGGTCCACAAATATCGAAAAATTTACCGGCTTCATATAATGATTGAAATATTTTTTCTTCATTAGTTGTTGTATTCAAAGATGTCACAGGTCTCTTCCAAACCGTTTTGCAAGTGCCAGCTCTTCCTCGTTTGGAATTCTCACTCAGTGTGATAGCCTGCAGATTTGATACAGAATTATTCTTTGGATTAGAATCCTTGTGATAAATAACAAAACCATCTTTGATCAATCCATTAAAACATTCAAATACGAAACGATGAATGAGATAATTTTTCTTTCCAACAGTAAACTTCAAATACCCTTGATTATTCACAACACCGACCGGTTTCTTTAGTCTACGGTTTCTGACAGTACCATCACTGGATGCTTCATATTTTGTAATCACTGGATGTGGTCTGAATTCTTGGTCCATATATACTATTCTATTGTTTGTCTAATTCAGTGTTTGGTTCAATAATTACATCACTGGAAAATCTTTCGATATAGTCTTGCGGGGTTCTTATGATTTTATCCTTGATGTTGTCAGGGTCAAGGGCCTTTTCAGGGTCATAATTTCTGATAGATTGTCCATTTTTTATTCTTTTATCATAATAACGCTTCAATTCCCTATATCGCTTACCACCACAATCAATACACAATTGTGATCTTCCCTTGACCCCAACCCCACATCGAATACAGGGTAACGGACCAAGACTTCCACGTCGAAAACTTTGCATATGATACCTACAGTATTCATTTTTTCTGCATGATTTGTTACACGGGGTTACATTTCCCATCATGAGCCATTTGCAGTGATTCATTATACATAAAACTTTCATTTAAATGTTTGTTTTTTATATAGCATGAAGGAGTTCAAGAGATTGACTTCGAAAAATACTAAATTCAATGCTGATAGAGAGTTCAAGAGATTATTGAAAATCAATCCTAGATTTAATCTCGATAAACCCAAAAAACGTCCAAAACGCCCAATAGACGGAAACATGAAAGAGTGTAAGAGATTATTAAAAATCAATCCTAGATTTAATCGCGATAGACCAAAAAATCGTAACAAACGTCCAAGAGACGGAAACATGAGATCATCATGGAAGGATGCTCAATTCAATCTTGATATAGTTTCTAATACACCCAAGAATAAAATTCTTGATAAACCCATCAGAGACTGTTTTAATGAATTCAAGCGTGATGGAGCATCTTATTGTTGGTCAACATTTCGAATTGATGGTGTTGTTGACGCTACCATGAATGATGAAAAAGCAGCAGTGATCATTTCACGTGTTGGGGAAAAAAGTCATTTTTTCCGAATCAAATTCATTATCCGTGAGAATGGCAAATGGATTATTAAGGATAAATTTGAACCCATTCTCAAGGGCAAAAAAACTGTCACCGTGAATCAGGATTCCAAACCGGGAATTTTGACTGGAATTGATAAACCCTACTACGAAAGATCTTATCCTGTCACAGCAGTTGTTTACGGGATCTATCCGCTCAATGAAAAACCTGATATTTCAAAACTAGCACCCATGAAATATTCGACAGGGCTCAATTGTGTAGCAGAACGAATAATAGAACACTTCACAAATGCATCCCGGGGGAATAAACTCACTGATCTAAGACGAAAAAAAATAACCGAGTGGGAGTTCACGGTAAAAGAGCATGGAGCAACAATTCAGGATATAGCCAAATTAGAAACATCATTAAGATTTCCAATATCGGTAAGAACAATCACCGGTGAAGTATTATACGAATCGAAATATCAATCAAAAGGAACCCCCATTGAAATTATTGATCATAACGCGCACGCGTGGTCATCTGCAGTAACAATATTTCCACGGGATAGAACCGTAAAATATCTATCCCCAGCAGGGTTGGGACCTGAAGAATGTTTTACCGAGCAGAAATTATTTGATGCTATTTACCATTTGAGTAAAAACGATCCTGTGTCAGCGTGGCTATTTCATAGTAATTCAGACGAAGAATGCAGATTTGATCAGTTTGTAAGGCCCAACGGAGAATTATACCGTACTGAAGAACTGCAGAATCAAATGAAACAACTAGCTAGTGAGTTTTCTGAGGACAGAGAAGAAGACGATCAATTGTTAGCAAATTGTTTCACAGTACCATCCATTGCAGCACATTTTGCTAGAAAGAAAAACGCGTGGAAACCAACCCGGAGTTTGTATCAGATGTCAAATTGTCCTGTCTTGAATACAGCCACGGCGGATTATGGAACACAAAATACACCTCTGATTCCGTTATTTCAGTTGATATGATTGCGTGTTATCCAGGAAGTTTTCTTGGGTATGGATAGTGTGAGAAATATTTCAAACGATTTGGACACCCTACACACGAAATGACCCGTGTTGCTATTAATGGACCACTGCCACATTTCTATTTAACCGGATTCGCTTGTGTAGTATCATTTGAAATGGCTGAAGGGCTTCATCCGTGTAGTTATCTTTGGATTGGTAAACACATGTCTGAAAAACACTGGATGCCAATAGTGTTATTACGGTATATGCTTGATTGTAAGATGTTAAAATCATTAATTGTCAGTGAAGCAATTATATCCTATCGAGCACAGAAATCAGTCTGGTTACCCCAACCTGATCTAGAAAAAATAATTAGCGAAGAGCGAAAACTGTTTCCTGATTTAAATGAACAACAAATCATGGATTGGTCCAGACAGTTATTTGAAATCAGAAACAATGAAGCAAAAAATCTTGGACGAAGAATAATCGGTAAATTTACCCAAGGTGGCAAAGATGATAATACGAAATATTCTTCACGATTGATTATAGACAACGCTGAATACGATTTTGTAATGGCGGATTTAACGAATAAGGGCCTATATGTCAATCGTAAGGACGCATTTATGTCCGATGGAACCAAATTGGGTACAATTGTTACCTACAATGATGGATACCATCCGCAGTACACACATTTGAGAGCTTCTATGCTCGGTTATGCTTCTATCAATCTGTTTTCAATGATCAATAGATTTCCTACCACCGCAGTTAGAGCTGCTACTGACTCATTTTACATAAATAGCAAAATGGCTGATTTTAAGGCTACTGGCAACGAGAAATGGGGATCATGGAGAATTAAGAAAGAAATGATTCATGATTATATTCCATCAGCAGATGTTACCATTGAAAATAATTACTTAGAAAGCAATCAGTGTTCAGAATTTTCTAATGCACCACCGATTTCTGATCCAATATGCCTGTATAAAACAGTTTATTTAAACGGTTGTGGCGGGTCAGGAAAAACAACCCGGGCAATTGAGTTATTCCGTCGTGGAAACGCTAGCGTTTCTAACATGATTGTGCTAACACCAACTCATAGACTTGCAAGAGAAATGATACAGAGAGGGGTAAATGCTTGCACTTATCACAGCTTTTTCCGATGGAAGGGAGATAAATGGACTCCTGAGCGCATGGGAGAGAAATTTATTCCTGAAATAATCATTTGGGATGAAATAGACACAGTGTCAGAAGATGTCTTAAAAATATTTCTTGAGTGGTTGTTATTGAAGAATACAAAAGTCGTCATGTGCGGTGATCACGGGCAACCACCACCATTTGTCGGTGCATCCCCCCATGAATGGCTAAAGGGTTTTGTAGACTATTATGAAGAAATTGATACTGATCATAGATCACTTGATGAAAAATTAAAAGAATTGAAGAAACTAATTAGATTACAACCGGATAGAATCCAGTGTGAAATAACCCGTGAAATAATTTCGGAAACTCCCATGAATGAGTTTTGGGAAATGTGGAGACCAAACGATTTAATCATTGCAAGTAGAAAAATAGTCAGGGACACACTTCAGATGAAGTTATTTGAATTGCATAAACAAAAATTTGCAACACTTCCAGTGCCTCTTTGTTATAGGCCATCGGATACGCGAAAACAGAACATCGAAGTTGATATTCCAGGCATGACAGAGTCAGGGCGTGAAAAGCAGATTCTCGTATTAAATGATATTGTGCTGGTTGATATCAATGTCGTTGAAGATGCATTGCGTGCTAATAAATCCCCATGGACGCTAGGTTATGCAGCAACAATACACTCTTCACAGGGATTGACTATATCGGATACAACTGTTTGGATAGTAGATAATCGCATAGAATGGTCGAATTTATTCTATCTTTCAGTATCCAGAGTACGAAAAATAAATCAACTTCGAAGAATTGTCCTGACAGAGTCAGGCGATGATGAAATCATTGGTGGCGATGATGAAATCATTGGCGATGATAATGATATTATTGATAAAAAACTCTCCGGTTACAAACAACAGGACAAAAAAAAACAACGAGAATTTGATATTGATGCTGAATTAATAATCACTTTGAAGCAACAACAGAATAATCACTGCGCGAGTTGCAATTGTATAATGCGTTGGCAGTATTCGGATAAGGATCCTCGCCAATTCACCGTAGACAGAAAAAATAACAATCTCGGTCATGTCAGAAATAATGTGATGTTGACTTGTCTTGAGTGCAATAGACGCAAGGGTGTTAGTTAAGACCATGCGGTGGTAATTGAGTATCCTCGGGTATCACTTGTAATTGTTGTCTAGTAAACCCACGCTGAGGGGCAGTTGAATCCAGTTTATAGATTGGAAGTCTACCCGTAGATCGTGTTATACTAGATATCTTATGCGTAGTGACGCTCCAAATAGGATCAGTAGCCCTTTTTCTATCCCCTTCTAGCTCTCCTGGTTCGTATAAGTACCTCACAATGACATTACTACCAAGAATTGGTTCTTTGAAATCTTTTTGTGGTTTTTCAGGTATCGACTTCTTTTTAATCGCGTTGATAGGTTTCATGTTGATGGTTCTAGTAATCTCGTTATTCAGTGCGGTAACTACACCTGGTAATCTCTTCACCCATTCACGGGATCTTTTTTCTTGGATGAATTCTTTTGCATATTGATATCCAAATAACCGCTCAGCAAGGGTTTTATTAAACCGTTCTACAATGGCCTGATCACGATGCAGTGCAGTATGCCCTCGTCTGATAGCGACATTGTGATATTTCATTGTAGATAACACTGCACCCTGAAATTCCTTGCCCGGGTCAACTTGTAACAGATTTGGCCAGTGCAGAGGACCTCGTCGATAAATCCTTTCAAATGCAGAAGCGACTTCAGTGGCCGATTTTGTTTTTAACGGTTCTGCTTCTTTGTATCGACTTGCAATATCAACTACAGTTAACGCATATTTGTAACCACGATCATGTGGCAGAAATAATAGATCAGCCTGATGAACTTCATTGGGTCCGGTTACATCAAAATGCGAGAATTGAATTTGTTTAGGCGGTGGTAGATAAATTTGCCATAGTGCCTGTTTGGATAACCAATGAGCCGCAGTGGTTTTTTTCACTTTTGCGGCGCTAGCGAGTTTACTGATTGCAGCGTTACCCCTCCAGTATCCTCTTGGTGAATAATAAATAGATTCCATGTTGCTATTAATTACCAGCACCTAACATCAATTTACTTTTCATAGCCGATTTTATCAAAAATGAAGCCAATTTTTCCTTGAAGGATTTATCAGGAATGGCATTCAACGCATGAATTAATTTCACATCTGCAAGATGCCTGTGTTGCAAATTGCTGCTTTTATAAGCAACATCATGAAGGTGACAGGCCTTATCAATAGCGTTTATTGGTTCCTCACCGGGTCGGGGCTGATTTTGATCATTGAGTCTGATATCAAGTCTTGTTCCCGGTCCACAATAACTATACCCTGGAAGGTGTTTTTCTCCGGGGTACTTTGCCCATGGGGTTCCAGGGAGTTTTGCTAATTTGGCAGCGATATCACCTCCTCGTTTTTTTTTAAAGGTTCCTTGGGTTCCTTGGGTTTAGAAACAAATCTAAATTTCTTTGTACTACACTGTACGCATTTACCAGAAAGCGCTGATCGGTTATTTTTAGTTGTAATCGTCGTCAAGTCATCTGTGCCAGTACGCGCCTTACACTTCACGCAATATAGATCCATAATTTATGTATAGAGATATGAATATAATTGATTTTTCAGCGACTAAAACAAGAGAACCAGTGAAGCATCATGCAGCGCTACCAAACTCTATCCGCGCAATTATAATCGGGCCATCTGGATCCGGCAAGACGCAATTACTGCTCAATTTAATAATGAGATGGATGAAGTGGGATAAGTTGTATTTAATTGCCCCTAGCGTAGATGATCAACGATGCTATGAAGTGCTAAAAGATTTTAATGAAAACGCTTCAGAGATTGCTGGCGAGGATGTTATTGAATTTCTAACCGATATTGACGAGGCGCCATCCGTGAATGACCTCGATGGAAGTATCAACAATTTAGTTGTATACGACGATGTCATGTTAGATAATCAAAAAAATCCTGCTAGAATATTTTCCCGAGGCAGGCATAAAAACACTGATGTGATCTATGTCACTCAACGCTACACTCAGATTCCAAAAGTGATTAGAGATAACTGTAATATGCTTGCTGTATTCAACGGCGTTGATACACATACGCTACGAAATATTTGGCAGACATGGTGTTCTGATATGGACTTCAATCAATTTAGAAATTTCTTTAGTCATGCTCAGTCTGCCCCCCACGGATTTGTAACAATAAATTTACATGACCCTCGAACACGATATCGTATCGGAGTGGATCAAATATTCGGTTAACCCAGAACTGAAAGTTCCAGCAGCAGAGAGGGTAGTGACAACGACGTTGTAGTCCCTTTTTCCCAAAAAATGTAATAGTTGAAAAGTTTTTGATTTCATTGATTTTTTCATAATTTTTTTTTGGACCTAATCCATGATTCACACACACATTTGGGACCTGATGTCATTGACTTTTGGGTCTGATGTCATTGGTTTCATTGATTTTAAGCGTGATTTCAGTGAAAACTTGTCTAAAAATGTTGTCCGATACACCCCTTCTGCTGCTGATGTAATTATAAAAATGTGTGTGTGAGTATAAGCGATGGCAGACCAAATGGTATGTCTGATCAAGCGCAAAAATCTGGGTGCAAATCAAAATCGTCTTCACAATTATATAGGATACAAAATAAGAAGCATGATTAATTGTATTCGGCGTGTCAAGAATGTCCATGGGAGTGACATTTTTGCCTTAGTGTTTTTTGGAAGCATTGTGATATTGCACATTAGTGCTCAAGTGCGCATGCCTCGCAACTCTTCACCGTTCAATATGAAACCTTTTACGTACAAATGGTTTGTAGATATGCAAACAGGTTTTCGAATTTGTACCCATCTCTTGGAGGTGGAATATGGGGGTTTGGAGACACTTGCGTAGAGTGGAAGTAAATATATATGAGAAACGCACGAGGGTACACAGATATATATATATATATATATATATATATATATATATATATATATATATATATATATATATATATATATATATATATATATATATATACTGGTTTGAATATTTATGAAACAAAGAAAAGACATATATAATAACAATACACTCACAAAACTTAGTAGCGCTCAGAAAAAGTGACAAAAATCAAATTATACATAGATACAAGGACAATCAATAATTATGGGAAATTGACGACAGACGTACATATAAATGGATTAGGGAAAATACAATAGGAAAGATTAGAAACAAAGTAGAGCCAGACAAAATAAGTACTAACTGGGACAAATTAGGGGTCACTAAAGATACAAAGCCTCTGCTTCAAATACACAATGAATGGTAGACAGGAGAAGTCGCAGTGAGACGGCATATGGTCAGAATGTCGCCAAAATGTCCCATGTGTAAAAAGGATGATTTCTCTAAAAATAAAGCATGTGATAGTAATATGTGAAACCACTAGACCTCAAACGATTAGGTAATATATGAAACCACTAGACCTCAAACGATTAGGTAATATATGAAACCACTAGACCTCAAACGATTAGGTAATATGTGAAACAACTAGACCTCAAAAGATTAGGGAAAAGCAACTACACTCCGACATTTTATATCTAGATGCAGATTTCAATAGGAAAACGTCATACAAAATTAAAGATTATATAGTAGATACAAACAGGGCATGCGGACAAATTATAGCAATTGGGAGACACTATTAGAATAGGAAAATATCTTTAGAGGGGGACGGGGACCCTAAGTACGGGATTAGGACGTCATGGGGATAAATCAGAGGGCGCTACACGAAGTGGACAGGCCCGTGAAAGAGTCGAGAAAATACCCACTTAGAGGGACACGGGACATACAAGACAAAATTACCAAAAGAAGAGGGAATAGAATAGTAAGTGTTTCCCAACACGCATGTCCCATTAAAGAAACATTAGAATAAGGACTTAGGATCATTTAGGATTTCTCGATATACCTTTATATCTTTGCAAATCCTCTCTCTGTGTAGCTCCCGTACTGCACAGAGAACTCTGTATAAATGGCTATAAAATCATTTAGAAAATTTTGGAAAGCAGTTTAAATAATAAATAAATAGAGACGAGCAAACTCGATATGGGAGAAGTACAATCTACAATTTAATAAATGTACAGACCCCAATTCAAGCACAATGGGACTCAAGATTAATAAATAGTATATAGAATGCAAAGAACGTCACGAAAAAAATACTTAAATTAATCCAATAAATGTCTTCTTTTTTAAATCTAAAAACACATTAGTACTCAGAACTTTGCTTGAAAAAAAATTCTAAATTTAAATAATTAAATAGATGGAAAAACAAGAAAAGAGTCATGATCCGTTTTAAGGGTCAGTATCAGTAAATAGGAAAACTGGGAAGTATATGATACGATACAATATATATATATATATATATATATATATATATATATATATATATTGTATGTATATCATATATATATATATATATATATATATATTGTATGTATATCCTATATATATATATATATATATATATATATATATATATATATATATATAGGATACAGACATAACACCCATATAAATAGGATACAAGGGATATAGGAATGGAAAATTTAAAAAACACACATATGTGGATATACACTCACACACAAAACTTGTTTTACTTTCTTTAAAGGGGGAGGGGTATTTATAACCCTAACCCCCGCCAAAAAAAAAAGAAGGTACGCAGATATGCTACAGAAGTTTGAGCTATGTTGGTTCCAGTTTAATGAGCATGCGCAAGATTGTTTCTCCAATAACGAAGAGTTAAGTAGACATTGCTACACGTCATTTATAACACCATACTCCCAGATAGGTATCCCTGTCATTCGTATATAACACCATACTCCCAGATAGGTATCCCTGTCATTCGCATATAACACCATACTCCCAGTTAGGTATCCCTGTCATTCGTATATAACACCATACTCCCAGATAGCTATCCCTGTCATTCGTATATAACACCATACTCCCAGTTAGGTATCCCTGTCATTCGTATATTACACCATACTCCCAGTTAGGTATCCCTGTCATTCGTATATAACACCATACTCCCAGTTAGGTATCCCTGTCATTCATATATAACATCATACTCCCAATTAGGTATCCCTGTCATTCGTATATTACACCATACTTCAAGTTAGGTATCGCTGTCATTCATATATAACACCATAATCCCAGTTAGGTATCCCTGTCATTCGTATATTACACCATACTCCCAATTAGGTATCCCTGTCATTCGTATATTGCACCATACTTCAAGTTAGGTATCGCTGTCATTAATATATAACACCATAATTCCAGTTAGGTATCCATTTCATTCATATATAACACCATACTCCCAGTTAGATATCCCTGTCATTCATATCACCTGTCTGCGTGGGTTCGGGAATCTGATTCGGCCAATGTGAGCATAAGAGAAAATTTACCAGTCGCTTCTCGTGGGTCGCTGGTTCATTCTGGGGTTTTCCTGGGTTCTTCCTCCACCATTTATACTGGCCGCCATGTATAGCCCATTTTGTGCTCAACAATGGCGTTAAACCCTACAACACAACAATTGTCACTCATATATAACACTATATTCCCATTTTTTTGGTATCATTCGTCTTGAATTTTGGCATTGAATAGTGAAACAAAATGCTTTGAGTGTCTGCATATAAATCATTCTACATGATATTAGTGTTTTTTAACAAGAAAAAACAAACAACAAAGGCTTTATCATTTCATAATTTTTTTTTCTCCAGTCGAGTACGCTGGAGTAGACTGCCTAGGCTTGTCACGGATACCTTTGCAACTGATCATTTCTGAATACCGCAATTATTTGTACCCCAGGAGGCCGTGTCATACAAAGCTTTCTCATTGTTTGATCACTGACATCCCACCTCTGTCCGCATGGGTTCGAGCCTTGGCTCGACCAAAGTGTGTGTGTGTGTGTGTGTGATTTCGATTTTTAACGTAGCTTTAAAAAAAGTTCGGGCATATAGCTACGGTGTCTGCAGTATGGAAGTTTATAGTGATGTCTAGCACTGGAAGGTGGCATCATGCCACAGACATCTAGTATCATGTCCCACCCAGTCACATTATCCTGACACCAGGCCGACCAATCTCAACACCGTTAATTGTGTTGGCGGCTGTGTTTGACATAGCAGGCGATAAAAATGAAGCTAATCACCAAAATTTAAAACCAATTATGTACATAACAAGAATTTATAAAAAAAAAATCTTTTAAATCATAAGTAGAATCAACAATTACAAGTGCGTTGCTTAGGAATAAACACGATACCAATGCATACAAATAATTACAAGCGCATCTCGCATATGAATAAATGCAAGTGAATTGCATAGGCATAATTACAAGGGCATTGTTTATGTATGATTACAAGGGCACTGCTTAGGAAAAAATACAAAGGAATTGTTTATGAATAATATACAAGGGCATTGTTTATGAATAATGTACAAGGGCATTGTTTATGAATAATGTACAAGGGCATTGTTTATGAATAATGTACAAGGGCATTGTTTATGAATAATGTACAAGGGCATTGTTTATGAATAATGTACAAGGGCATTGTTTATGAATAATTTACAAGGGCATTGTTTATGAATAATGTACAAGGGCATTGTTTATGAATAATTACAAGGGCATTGTTTATGACTAATTACAAGGGCATTGTTTATGTATGGTTTCAACGGCACTGCTTATGAATAAATACAAAGGAATTGCTTATGAATAATGTACAAGGGCATTGTTTATGAATAATGTACAAGGGCATTGTTTATGAATAATGTACAAGGGCATTGTTTATGAATAATGTACAAGGGCATTGTTTATGAATAATGTACAAGGGCATTGTTTATGAATAATTATAAGGGCATTGTTTATGACTAATTACAAGGGCATTGTTTATGTATGGTTTCAACGGCACTGCTTATGAATAAATACAAAGGAATTGCTTATGAATAATGTACAAGGGCATTGTTTATGAATAATGTACAAGGGCATTCTTTATGAATAATGTACAAGGGCATTGTTTATGAATAATGTACAAGGGCACTAATTAAAAAATACAAAGGAATTGTTTATGAATAATGTACAAGGGCACTAATTAAAAAAATACAAAGGAATTGTTATGAATGATTACAAGGGCATTGTTTATGAATAATTACAAGGGCACTACTTATTAAAAAAATACAAAGGAATTGTTTTGAATGATTACAAGGGCACTGCTTATGAATACATACAAAGGAATTGCTTATGAATCATTACAAGGGCAGTGCCTAGGAATAATTACAAGGGAATTACTTTGGGCACATTTATTCTGAAACGTATCACTAGCGGTTTTAAAAACATCATGAGTTGAAGTTTAAATGGTCATGGAGTAATGCCTTTTGGCCCTATGTCTTCAACTACTAGAGCAAAAAAATATACACTGTACGTAATTCTGACTGATCGGAGTATCTACACTACAAACTAATCAAAATATTTAATCAGCTCCGACATAAATCAGCACAGAAATTTGTGTCTTTTCATTTTTCTAAAACTTACCCAGAAAATGACTATAGATGTTACAATAGCACGCTACTCAACTTGGTTGCTCTGTAGCAATTATCGTGATATCTAAGATAATTGACTGAAATCGTCTGCCATCGAATGCATACTATCGTCTTATCTATTACGGTATTTACGTGATTGTATCCTCGGATACATACGGTAGTCCCATTACAGGTCGGCATAGCCACACCTTTCTACATGCTAATCCAAGGAATGAAAAATGTCGTCTGAAACCCAACTTGGTTGATTGAATCAACGCTTTAATAAAGCGGAATGTTTGTAAAAGTGGGCTAGCAAGGAGTGGAATGTCTGTAGGTATAGGCAACCCATTATAGTTACACGGGTTGTACAGAGCAGCAACACACGCCCACGTTTCGACCATAAGGGTCAAGAGCACAATAGTCTGCTAACATTAGCAAGGATTGGTGTTCACCAGTGCATTGTTGGTATTTTCCTCATTCAAATTCTTTTTACGAGATCGCTTATCTGATCAAAACGTAAAAACATTTATGATAAAATTAGTTTTTGGAACAAGTAATTTGTTTCATACCGAAAGCATAGCATGTGGTTACTTATGACAAGACCTATATCTTACATGCATCAACGAGATGCCAAACAAACGGCTTTTAGACAAGCAAGTCGTTAAAACTACACAGTAATAACAAGTCGTTAAATCGACCATGTCATATATATATATATATATATATATATATATATATATATATATATATATATATATATATATATATATATATATATATATATATATATAAGAAACATATCTTATTCTTTGCAACGACTAAAGCTGGTCCTAAACCAATTTCACACAAACAATTCGGAAGATGATTTAACATACAACTGCGTACAATATTTTTTTAATCACTGCATTCTACAAGTTAAACTTATTTACTTATTTCCTCGACACACAATGCCCAATAACTCTCGTCGAAACTCGTTTGATGTAAATTTTGTCGAAATATGTCTGACGTTTACGTATGATCCGCTGTAAAGGAATTAAACAAGAATGAAATAGTACGTATATACACTTCAGAATAACTGAATCAAAGGATTAATTAATTTTCGTAAAATAAATTACTCATCTGACATTAATGAGCGTTCTAACGGTTGGTACCATGTTGTTTTTTTGCCGATAACTATGTACTGTAATTGTGTAAAAGTCGCGTGGACAAGCGTGGGGCATGTAAAGGGTCATCGCCCTACTTTTATGATGACTGTCAAGGTTGGCTTAGTTTAACTGAGGTCGGGGTGGGGTGCTCCCAGTATTATATTTAATTATTGCAGAGGGGAGGGCCCACCCTGCCTCGTTTGTCTTAGAAACCGAATTAGTGTTAGAGAGATGCAAAGCTCTGAGCCCCAGTCAGCGATGCCGACAGTTAAATTACTGAATACACAAAAGGTGAAGTTCAAATAAACAATAATTTAATACCATATATTAACAGACTCGCTCAACAATTTAATACCATTTATTAACAGAAAGTCACTTCTCAAATGAAATTCAATATTCAAACCCCTATCACTCTTCTTTCACTCGACCAAGTGACGGCCTATTTCATCATCTGACACGAGTTTGATAGATTTTCTTCATGTCATGAGTTTCTACTCATCTGTATCATTTATTTTCCCTTGACTGGTATTCCAATACCCCTTCAGTCCATCAACTACGTCATTCACCCTTCCACGTCCTCCACTTCCGTTACCATGAGTACCTTCAAACTTCTGCCTCCGTCCTCTCCTTGTCTTGTCTCCTATAGACTCGGGACCAACTGTACTAGATTATTTTCTTTTTTTGTCGCCTACAGCTCCTCCAGTCCCTAAAAGATTACTTGCCATTATAGATTGTAACAATCGCGCAAATAAGTCAATGTCCTTCTTTGTAATTCTTAGAATAACAATGTTTCCCGCCAATTTCGAACGACGTCGAAGTAGTTTATAACGTCCCTTAAATAATTTCCGCAAAATGGTCTAACGACAATTTAAGCTTGTGATTCTAATGGTGGCCACGCCTTGCTCAACTCCCAGTGGATGTCGATTCATGCATGGTCTACAATTTTAGAAGACATTACCCTCTCCCCGGCAGTCTGGATGTCGATTCATGCATGGTCTACAATTTTAGAAGACATTACCCTCTCCCCGGCAGTCTGTCAAGGGTGGATTTAGTACCCCACTTGATGCTCCTTAGAACCCAACACAGGCAAAATCATGTCACGTACCCGTGAATTGTACACATCCAAAGAAAGCGCTAGTACCAGGTTCATATGGCCATGTTATATACAACTGGCTTGCCACCCGTTCTTTGATGTCAGGTTACACTATCGTAGACTAAGCCAGCAGGCCAGACTGGCTTTGACACCTCATTGTTCGCAAGGCTGACACTCGTAGCATATGAAGCGGAATAATTAGCCTCAGGGTCTAGCATATACATGCTGCGATCAGACTATTGTTCCTTACGATTTGACAAATTGTGTTTCATAATAAAATAGTTGTTGTTGTTGTTTTAGAGTTTAACGCCATTTTTCAGCACACGATAGGCTATACGTGGCGGCCAGTATTATTGGTGGAGGAAGAACCCGGGAAATACCCCGGAAAGAACCACCGACCCACGAGAAGCTACTGGCAAGCTTTCGGTGTTTTTAACATGTTCAAACACAGCTGAGAAACTTTTTCGTACGAGTAAGTAAAAAAACCAAAAATATTCACTGTACTCTTGCTATCACTTGGAGTCGGATGCATCACTAATGTCAAGTTGTATGGAGTATTATGCATTTATAAGGTCGCGTTGTTTGGAGTATGATACATTGCTAAAGTCGCGTTGTATGGAATATGATGCGTTATTAAGATCGTGTTGTATGAAGTCTGATGCATTGATAAGGTCGCATTGTTCGGCGTCTGAGTCAATATTAAGGGTGTATTGTATAAAGTCTGATGCCTTACTAAGGTTGCATTTGTGGGGTCTGATTTTTCGTTGTTATAGCCGCATTTTATTAACAAAAGTGGAAAAGGTGCTTAAAAATAACACGATGTTTAACGCTAGCTAAGAACAATTGCTACATATAGACATTTGGTGACTAATAATATATTTTGGACATCTCTATTTTCAAATTTCTTTTTTTTCTTCAAAATTCTCTTTTTTTAAATTCCTTATTAAAATGTTTTTGTTTTGTTTTTAGTTCTATGTTCCAACACAAAACAACATTCAAATGCATGAGAACAGACTATTACTGGGATCTTTTGTTCGTGGAAATTAAAAAAAATGATCTGCATTTATTCAGTTCGTGTGTCAGCGTACAATTACATTCGAGGCGTCACACATAGTATGGTAGTTGAAGAATCAGTGACATAGAGCTATGTGTTCAATGAAAATGAATGGTTCCAACGCTTTTATCAGTGACATAGAGCTATGTTTTCAATGAAAATGAATGGTTCCAACGCTTTTATCAGTGACATAGAGCTATGTTTTCAATGAAAATGAATGGTTCCAACGCTTTTATCAGTGACATAGAGCTATGTTTTCAATGAAAATGAATGGTTGCAACGCTTTTATCAGTTCTCAATTGAGTTCCACACGACTGAGAGCATAACGACAATGATAGTTGTCATAAATTAAATATAATCAGTGTATGAGTGGATCATTTATGTTGATATTTAGAATAAATGATAAGAATATTATACGTGTAATGGATAACTGGCCAAATAAATCAACAGTACTGAATAATGGGTACTGAGAGCTTTCAAAACATTATCAGGTCTACATCAATACAAGATCAAGCGAGCACATTCAACGACTCAAGGTTGTTTACCATCTTCTGTGTTTTCTTCATTGTTAATATGTTTGAAGATTGCCTGCATGTCATGTTAGATTTTGTTTGAAATTTCGTTTTCAAACTCTGTTCATGCAACAATTATACAGATAATGTGATGCATCTCTATCGTTAATACACCCTTACAACAGAAGGTCACTGTAGCCTATATTTTACACAGAACATAGTTTTGTGTTTAGCTCATGATCATATATTTCGTGCACTATGCTGACACATCATTACATGTATATCATGTCATTTTTCCACTGGGGTGTATTTCAATTGGTTCTAAACTCTCATCACAAAGCAGATCACTATGGCCTATAGTTCACTGACTGAATATCATGTCATTTTTCCAGTGGGGTGTATTTCGATTGGTTCTAAACTTTCATCACAAAGCAGATCACTATGGCCTATAGTTCACTGACTGAATATCATGTCATTTTTCCACTGGGGTGTATTCCGATTGGTTCTAAACTCTCATCACAAAGTAGATCACTCTGGCCTATAGTTCACTGACTGAATATCATGTCATTTTTCCAATGGGGTGTATTTCGATTGGTTCTAAACTTTCATCACACAGCAGATCGCTCTGGCCTATAGTTCACTGACTGAATATCATGTCATTTTTCCACTGGGGTGTATTTCGATTGGTTCTAAACTCTCATCACACAGCAGATCACTCTGGCCTATAGTTCACTGACTGAATATCATGTCATTTTTCCACTGGGGTGTATTTAGATTGGTTCTAAACTCTCATCACACAGCAGATCGCTCTGGCCTATAGTTCACTGACTGAATATAATGTCATTTTTCCACTGGGGTGTATTTCGATTGGTTCTAAACTCTCATCACACAGCAGATCACTCTGGCCTATAGTTCACTGACTGAATATCATGTCATTTTTCCAATGGGGTGTATTTAGATTGGTTCTAAACTCTCATCACACAGCAGATCGCTCTGGCCTATAGTTCACTGACTGAATATAATGTCATTTTTCCATTGGGGTGTATTTCGATTGGTTCTAAACTCTCATCACAAAGCCGATCACTCTGGCCTATAGTTCACTGACTGAATATAATGTCATTTTTCCACTGGGGTGTATTTCGATTGGTTCTAAACTCTCATCACAAAGCAGATCACTCTGGCCTATAGTTCACTGACTGAATATCATGTCATTTTTCCAATGGGGTGTATTTCGATTGGTTCTAAACTTTCATCACAAAGCAGATCACTCTGGCCTATAGTTCACTGACTGAATATCATGTCATTTTTCCAATGGGGTGTATTTCGATTGGTTCTAAACTATCATCACAAAGCAGATCACTCTGGCCTATAGTTCACTGACTTCGGTTGAAACGTGTGTTTGAAACATTCACTGAAGGATCATTAAACCAGATGGCTGTATACATATATTAGTACCAGATACAAAAAGGGTCACTGTGATTTACATTTCACATTTTACCAGATTAGGTTGTGACCACGAAGCTTTATTTGTATGCTACATACGTTGTTGTTGTTGTTGTTGTTGTTGTTGTTGTTGTAGGGTTTAACGCCATTTTTCAGCACACGATAGGCTATACATGGCGGACAGTATTATTGGTGGAGAAAGAACCCGGGAAAAAAACTAAAAAGAACCACCGACCCACGAGATGCTACTGGCAAGTTTACTCACATAACTACATTAACCGAATCTTAGACTCGAATCCACGCAGACAGAGGTGAGATGGCAGTGATCCGTAACGGAAAGAGCTTTAGACCAAAAGGCCACTCAGGGCCCCTCGCTACATAGGTAGTATGCCATCTAGAATCTTGGGACGTGATGAGTATGCCATCAAGAATCATGAGACGTGACGAGTATGCCATCAAGAATCATGAGGCGTGATGAGTATGCCATCAAGAATTATGAGAGGTGATGAGTATGCCATCATGAATTATGAGACGTGATAAATATGCCAACAAGAATCATGAGACGTGATGAGTATGCCATCAAGAATCATGAGACGTGACGAGTATGCCATCAAGAATCACGAGACGTGATAAATATGCCAACAAGAATCATGAGACGTGATGAGTATGCCATCAAGAATCACGAGACGTGTTAAGTATGCCAACAAGAATCATGAGACGTGATGAGTATGCCATCAGGAATCATGAGACGTGATGAGTATGAGTATGCCATCAAGAGTCGTGAGGCGTGATTAGTATGCCATCAAGAATTATGAGACGTGATGAGTATGTCATCAAGAATCACGAGACGTGATAAGTATGCCAACAAGAATCATGAGACGTTATGAGCATGCCATCAAGAATCATGAGGCGTTATAAGTATTGATGAGTACTACTTTCTTATTGTAGAATAGTCATTATAGCCCGTATTCTACGCTTCACTGACTTGGGTGACATTTTGGTGTTTCATATTCATTTATCTAGCAACGTTCATACTAGAATGATGAAATTAACGAAGACCTGCATCCCTGTAACGGACCCGTACAAGAAACAAAATTAAATACGACACGTATATCTGTATCAGACCCGTACAAGAAACACAATTAACGAAGACATACATCTCTGTATCAGACCCGTACAAGTAACAACATTTTTAGCTTCACGAACGTAGATCAAGTTTACGTATTTGGCTCATGGTCACAAAGATGTATCCATGCTATAAATATTATAGCCTACATAGAAGTCCCTTTCCCATTAGTACAAAAAAATTATGTTTATTCCCTTGTAAGCTGTCCAAAGTAATACCTCTACATTGAATTGTGTTATTTATTGTCTCAACATGTTCGGTGTGTAGTATACATGTGAAAACGAATATGAATTTTGTATGAAGGACTGCATATATTTCATGTGAGACCTCATAATTATTGGTTAATGTGAGACCTCATAATTATTGGTTAATGTGCGACCTCATAATTATTGCTAATGTGAGACCTCATAATTATTGGTTAATATGAGACCTCATAATTATTGGCTAATGTGAGACCTCATAATTATTGGCTAATGTGAGACCTCATAATTATTGGCTAATCATAGTAATCACCGAAGAGTAAACTATATTTCTATTAGTGGTAAACTATATTTCTATTAGTTGTAAACTATACTTCTATTATTGGTAAACTATATTTCTATTAGTGGTAAACTATATTTCTATTAGTGGTAAACTATATTTATATTAGTGGTAAACTATACTTCTATTAGGGGTAAACTATATTTCTATTAGTGGTAAACTATATTTCTACTAGTGGTAAACTATATTTCTACTAGTGGTAAACTATATTTCTATTAGTGGTAAACTATACTTCTATTAGGGGTAAACTATATTTCTATTAGTGGTAAACTATATTTCTACTAGTGGTAAACTATATTTCTATTAGTGGTAAACTATATTTCTACTAGTGGTAAACTATATTTCTATTAGTGGTAAACTATATTTCTATTAGTGGTAAACTATATTTCTATTAGTGGTAAACTATATTTCTACTAGTGGTAAACTATATTTCTATTAGTGGTAAACTATATTTCTATTAGTGGTAAACTATATTTCTATTAGTGGTAATAGTGGCAGTCAGGTCGAGGTTACTCAATGCCTTTGTTTTACACCAAAATAAAAGATGTGGATAATTGTAACAGCTTCTGAATATATAAAATAATTTTTTTTATTTTATAACAATGATTTAGACAAACAAATAATAAAATTATTACATCTTTTTCATCACCCCACTTTCATTATTGAAATTGTTTTATTTATTTTACACCCTTTCATGATAGGATTTTGTTGTCGATCTCTCTCTATGGTTTATTTTCTACATGCTATTTAATGTTTACACTGCCATTTTAGGGTAACAAAAAACTCTTAGAAACGAGCTACAATATCAACGACTATGCACATATTAATTATAATTTGGTTTTGCTTTCAGCCTATCAGAACCTGCGAGTCAAGATGACTCCGCTGCCATCGGACCTGAGGCCACCTGCCATATTGGGACTTTTCGTTATCCTCATCGTTATCATCAGGACCGAAGCACAACAACGTAACATTTTCTCTCATTCTAAACAGGGAAAGAGTTAATCATAGATAATCAGACAGACGTTCGGAATCACAACGACATTGACTGACTGACAGACAAAATAAATTTGTCACCCTGAAAAAAATGTAAAGACGCTAAGGAGTTGACGATTAGCATAAATCAAGAACTACTTGAGGACTGAATGTGATATGCATGGCTACAACATTTAGCAAATGCGATTACATTCAAACTCTCGATAGATCTAACACACCTACTCAATTGCAATGAACCGACCGAATTCTGAGCAATGGCCAATATATGTAAAGGATCCTCAATCGGAACACGAACGGAACTCTACTCTAAACTACTTTGGTTCACATTGAACAATATGGCGGAGGTAGGAGACTAACTCAAAATCTGAATGTGATATGCCTTTGCTGTCGTAATATATGTGACGCTCTTTGGCGGAGGTGAATTACCAAACACAAAAATGATTTGTATCCCTACAATTACGAAGTTATTTCACAACATGACGTAAACAACCGAGTGGTGTAGTCGAAGGGTCCAATGACGTCATGTTACTCTAGCATTGTTTATGCCCAAGAAAATATTTGTCTGTAATAGCTTTGTAACTCCCATTAAGTGTAATCGTGTTGCCCCAAACTATGATGAAATTGATTGACTAAAACAATGAATAATATAACTACAACTTGAACTCCGTTACTATAGCGTAAAGCTATGCCAAGGTATAATTTTGATCTCACCACAGTGGGCAGGATTATATGATATTGCATATGATCAGTGACGTCATTGAATTTGCATGTGCTGTAAATTGCTGTAACATATATATGAAAATTAACAATCCCGTCAACCCCGCCCGCCCCCACCCCACCCCTTAAAAAAATTAAATTGACGTCCCTGCATCGGATAGCTTTTTTTCTTTAATAATGCGAAATGAGCATATTGTGTTAATATTGTTGGCCGATCAAACTTTGGCGAAGTTTTACAGTTGCAATGTGGGTCATTCATTTAACTTTGTGTATTTATACATAGTTATAGGTAATACACATGCCTTCCAAAATATGGTCGCGGTGGACTAAATGTAAACTTAGGGGCTTCGGTTAGGTTTTGAGGTTTGGGTTTGTTTGTCAGACACGAGTTCAATTCACTCTAATCAATAATTGGTAATTGTGTCATTGGATCATTGTAACTGGTTAACATTTCCATTGAGTTCAGTTTATGAAGACCTGCTGGCCCCAAAGTCATGGAACATTAACTAAATGCTATGAGGACAATATTGTGCCGCTAAACCAGATGTATCCGGGGCATTCGTGTTCCACGATATCTCCGCCATATCTATGAAAGAGGTATAAAGTCATAGCCATGTCCCTCCGTCCCGTCCCAACTGTAGCAAATTTCGTTTCTACTCGAAAACTTTTAAAGAACTTTCTGGTACATTAATAATACCTATGTAGATTTTTACCTAGTCTGGACCAATTCGTTTTATAGCGTTATGTCCCTTGTCTCAATTAACATTTGTCTTTCATCTTTATCATTTAAATAGTATTTTGGGAATTTAGGGTTGTAAATTGATATTGATGCTCTTTATGGGAACAAATGTTTGTGTGTTTCTTGTTTTTAGATTGTGGGGTTGAGCAGGTCCGCACCTGGGGGGGGGGACAACCATGGCACTTGTCAGGGGCCCGAGCTTGATAGGGGCCAGCCCTTTTTCGAGTACGCACATATTTGAAACACGAAAGGGGCCCGAACTCTGTCAGCTGCCTGGGGCCCAGAATTTGCTAGGTGCGGGCCTGGGTTGAGAGTATTGATCATTATGGGATATCTGAAATTATTTGCATTAATCAAATCTAAGACTCACCAGTAAATAAACTACGTTTATTACGTTTATAACAATAACACCAAATATTGTTACAATAGCACTTTTCTAATAACTATTACCAAGGTTACAGGTCAACAACTATCATGTATTTCTGAGCAAGGAAGAAATGCCTCCCAAGCAAGCAGCGGTTAGCAAAGGCGCCAAGAACAGCTGCTACAGGTCGCAGGCAGAAGAAATGAATCACCTTAACTAAATACTAAAACGCACTAAAACTACTATATACACAGACAACGACCACACAAAGTAAATAATGGACTTCGATTCGTCATAATGGAATATACATATGCAATGACTATACACACAGCAAGCAATAAATAATCTAGAATGGAATCGCAAAGAAACGGATTTTACAACCAACCCGAACCTTGATAATCATCATCATCATCATCATCATCATCATCATCATCATCATCATCATTCTCTTGATCTAGTGTGGTCGTTGAGGCACTGTGGTGCTGAACATCTAACCAGTTCCCGCCACTTGTCTCGATCATGTGCCAATGCCTGTGTCTCCGCAAAACTTTTCCTGGTCCATTCTGTGATGTTGTCACTCCACTTTTATATCTGTCTACCTCTCCGTTTGCCACCCTGGAAGCTGCTCTGCAGTATTGTTGTGGATAGACTATTAGCTCTAGTGACATGGCCATACCATTTCAGCTTCCTCTTTTTGACAGTGGTGAGGATGCTTTCGTATTGCCCCACTTTGTGCCTGATGATGTTATGCACTTGTTCATTTGTGATGTGTTCCATGTAAGAGATGCCAAAGATATTTCTGTAGCATCTCATTTCAAGTGACTGGATTCTTTGTTGTACTTCTGCTGTCAGGGTCCATGCCTCACACGAATACAGAAAGATTGAGATGACTAGTGCTCTCAATAGTCTGAATTTAGGTTTCAGACTTATTCTTGTTTCTACAGATGTGTCTTAGCTTTGACATAGCTGCCGTTGTTTGTGCCGCTGTTTCGTGACAGAATTTCTGCTCTTGAACCCTCTTCGGTGATTATGGAACCAAGCGAAATGAACTGACCCACTGTTTCCAGTTCCTGTCCTCTGACTTTAATCTTGGCTGAGATTTGTTTGCACCATTTGCCATCAGCTTTGTCTTCTTGGCGCTTATGTCCTTGTCAGATCTGGAAGATGTTTCATCCAGGTTATTCACTAAGGTGGCAAGCTCGTCTTCACTGCCTGCCAGTTCATCAATGTCGTCTGCAAAACGGATGTTGGTAATGTTACGCCATCCAATGCTGACTGTCACACCGTGGTTTTCCAGGGCTTCGATCATGATGCGCTCTAAGTAGATGTTGAAAAGCGTGGGTGACAGGAGACAGTCTTGACGTACTCCAACTGTTGTCGAACCAGTCCCCCACATAACCTTGAGCAATTACTGCACTGGTAGCCTTGGCGTACAGCTGCTTGATGGTGTTGGTCAACTTTTGACCCATGTTGTACTTCTTCATTGTGGCACACAATGCCTCATGCCACACTCTGTCAAAAGCCTTTCCAAAACCTATGAACACATGATTGATGTCTTGTTGATGTTGTGAGTACTTTTCACACAGAACCCTGAGATAGAATATTTGTTCTGTTGTGCTTCTTCCACTCCGTAACCCTGCCTGTTCCTACGCGATTATTTCTTCTGCGTGTGGTTTTAGTCTGTTCAAGATGATGTTCAGCATCACCTTACTAGCATGGCTGATCAATCTGATATTTCTGTAATTTTGGCACAGCTGGAGATTGTCTTGGGGTGGGGTGAGGTGTTATAATTAGAGATTACATACACGCAAGCAATAAGTAACCAAGAGCGTACAGGGAATCGGAAAGAAAACTAACTTTATAACCAACCTGGATTGTATACACGTAATTAACCTAGAACGTACATGATATATCCAACGTGGATTGTGATTTACTCACAATGGACCGACACAGTACATTTTAATAGATTAAAACTCTTTACATGTAAATCTACATCGACTAAAGACTGACAGTGGTGAAATGCATAGTAACAGGACGTTGTCACGCCTGTCGCTGACATGAATCAATGTACCAAGAAGCGTGCCACTCCTAATTTCACAGGGTGTTACCATATATAACCACAAGTGATGTCTTATGGATTCTACATATTAATAAACTGACATTTATAAGTAATACCTACTTGAAGCACTGAGCTAAAACCAAATACTAGAACAGATTTGAATTACTAACCAAGTCTTGTCAAGCATAAATGACTTATTCTTATGACTACATAACAAAGTATTATATTTCTTAGAACTACATAACAAATTATTATATTTCTTAGAACTATGTAACAAAGTATTATATTTCTTAAAACTACATAACAAAGTATTATATTTCTTAGAACTACATAACAAAGTATTATATTTCTTAGAACTACATAACAAATTATTATATTTCTTAGAACTACATGACAAATTATTATATTTCTTTACTTATAAAGAGTACTTTAATTTGTACTATACTACAACACTAATTGTATTTCCAAGAAATTACTAACAATGATGTTACAGAAATTGAAACAAAAAACACTAAATACAAACACAAACACAATGCACCTTTTCAACCTATTAACTATTATTTCAAATAAAATTTAAAATTTTAATTTTACTAACTCTGGCATAAATTTTATATTCCAAATTTATATCAAACACATTTAAATAAGGAACACAACTTTCTAACCTTGACCTAGTTAGTGCCATCGAACATCAACAGGGATGCATTCAATAAACTCACACACCAATCAGCACTACATCCAGACAAAAATGCCTGGCAAAGTCACTAGGATGAACCACACTGGAGAAATAAGAAAAGGGAAAAGGAAGCCAATCCTGGAAGTGTCCAACACCATACAAGGAAGTACTATCCTAGACCACTGTCAGCAGTGGCAGAGGGAATAGTAGGGGGGGAAGTCGAGGGAGGGGGGGGGGGAGTACACTTTTTTGCTTATAAAGTTAAAATATACAAGTTTGAATGGACAAACGGAAAAAGTTAAAATATACAAGTTTGACTAACAACAGAAAAAGTTAAAATGAACAAGTTTGAATGGAAAAAGTTAAAATATACAAGTTTGAATGGAAAAACAGAAAAAGTTAAAATATACAAGTTTAAATGGAAAAACAGAAAAAGTTAAAATATACAAGATTGAAAGGACATTCAGCAGCTACCAGAATAAGATTTCTATTTAGGCAGAAGATGGATGTAAGAATTTGGTACACATGTCTATATCTAGGATAGACGTGGGAATATATATATATATATATATATATATATATATATATATATATATATATATATATATATATATATATATATGAGAGAAAGAGAGTGAGACAGACACAGAAAAAATAAAAGTTTGAGATACAAAATGAGAACGTAACAGAGAATCTTCATAGAGGACTAACAAGATACAGTCAGAAAAAGAAATAGATATACAAGATGTGGAATTAATAGAAGACACAGAATACCTAATAGATATAATGGAGTGATAGACATTGCAAAAGACAGAATACCTAATAGATATAATGGAGTGATACACATTACAAAAGACAGAATACCTAATTGAGATAATGGAGTGATAGACATTACAAAAGACAAAATACCTAATATACATAATGGAGTGATAGACATTACAAAAGACAGAATACCTTATAGACACAATGGAGTGATAGACATTACAAGAGACAGAATACCTAATTGATATAATGGAGTGATAGACATTGCAAAAGACAGAATACCTAATAGACATAATGGAGTGAAAGACATTACAAAAGATAGAATACCTAATAGATATAATGGAGTGATGGACATTACAAAAGACAGAAATACCTAATAGATATAATAGAGTGATAGACATTACAAAAGACAGAATACCTAATAGACATAATGGAGTGATAGACATTACAAAAGACAGAATACTTAATTGAGATAATGGAGTGATAGACATTACAAAAGACAATACCTAATAGATATAATGGAGTGATAGACATTGCAAAAGACAAAATACCTAATATACATAATGGAGTGATAGACATTACAAAAGACAGAATACCTTATAGACACAATGGAGTGATAGACATTACAAAAGATAGAATACCTAATAGATATAATGGAGTGATAGACATTACAAGAGACAGAATACCTAATTGATATAATGGAGTGATAGACATTGCAAAAGACAGAATACCTAATAGACATAATGGAGTGATAGACATTGCAGAAGTCAGAAATACCTAATTGAGATAATGGAGTGATAGACATTTCAAAAAGACAGAATACCTAATTGAGATAATGGAGTGATAGACATTACAAAAGACAGAATACCTAATAGATATAATGGAGTGATAGACATTACAAATGACAGTATACCTAATTGATATAATGGAGTGATAGACATTAAAAAAGACAGAATACCTAATAGACATAATGGAGTGATAGACATTACAAAAGACAGAATACCTAATTGAGATAATGGAGTGATAGACATTGCAAAAGACAGAATACCTAATAGACATAATGGAGTGATAGACATTACAAAAGACAGAATACCTAATTGAGATAATGGAGTGATAGGCATTACAAAAGACAGAATACCTAATAGATATAATGGAGTGATAGACATTACAAAAGACAGAATACCTAATTGAGATAATGGAGTGATAGACATTACAAAAGACATAATACCTAATAGATATATTGGAGTGATAGACATTGCAAAAGACAAAATACCTAATAGATATAATGGAGTGATAGACATTACAAAAGACAGAATACCTAATAGATATAATGGAGTGATAGACATTACAAAAGACAGAATACCTAATTGAGATAATGGAGTGATAGGCATTGCAAAAGACAGAATACCTAATAGATATAATGGAGTGATAGACATTACAAAAGATAGAATACCTAATAGATATAATGGAGTGATAGACATTACAAAAGACAGAATACCTAATAGATATAATGGAGTGACAGACATTGCAAAAGACAAAATACCTAATAGATATAATGGAGTGATAGACATTACAAAAGACAGAATACCTAATAGATATAATGGAGTGATACACATTACAAAAGACAGAATACATAATAGACATAATGGAGTGATAGACATTACAACAGACAGAATACCTAATAGATATAATAGAGTGATAGACATTACAAAAGACAGAATACCTAATAGATATAATGGAGTGATAGACATTACAAAAGACAGAATACGTAATAGACATAATGGAGTGATAGACATTACAAAAGATAGAATACCTAATAGACACAATGGAGTGATAGACATTACAAAAGACAGAATACCTAATAGATATAATGGAGTGATGGACATTACAAAAGACAGAATACATAATAGACATAATGGAGTGATAGACATTACAACAGACAGAATACCTAATAGATATAATGGAGTGATAGACATTACAAAAGACAGAATACATAATAGATATAATGGAGTTATAGATATTACAACAGACAGAATACCTAATTGATATAATGGAGTGATAGACATTACAAAAGATAGAATACCTAATAGATATAATGGAGTGATAGACATTACAAAAGACAGAATACATAATAGATATAATGGAGTGATAGATATTACAAAAGTGGACAATGATATCAATTAAACATATAGCTAAACTGAAGTGTAGAACATGGAGAAGGTCTTAATAACATTTTTTTCTTCTTCCAGTTTGTACACGAACAGATGGCTTGACATCAACAACACTTTCATTAGCAGTGGATGAAACTGATTTAAGTACGTACTAACCATTCCAATGTAATCTTGCATAATACTTAATTATGGATTAGATTATATTTATGTCAGGTAAATACATTCCATAATTATGGACTAGATTGTAATTTTGTGTCAGGTAAATGCATTCCATAATTATTAGCTGGTATGTCAGGTAAATACATTCCATAATTATGAGCTATTATGTCAGGTAAATACATTCCATAATTATGGACTAGATTGTAATTTTGTGTCAGGTAAATACATTCCATAATTATGGGCTATTATGTCAGGTAAATGTATTCCATAATTATGGGGTGGTGTGTCAGGTAAATGCATTCCATAATTTTGGACTAGATTGTAATTTTGTGTCAGGTAAATGTATTCCATAATTATGGGGTAGTGTGTCAGGTAAATGCATTCCATAATTATAGGGTAGTGTGTCAGGTAAATGCATTCCATAATTATAGGGTAGTGTGTCAGGTAAATGCATTCCATAATTATGGGGTAGTGTGTCAGGTAAATGCATTCCATAATTATGGGGTAGTATGTCAGGTAAATGCATTCCATAATTATGGGGTAGTGTGTCAGGTAAATGCATTCCATAATTATAGGGTAGTATGTCAGGTAAATGCATTCCATAATTATGGGGTAGTGTGTCAGGTAAATGCATTCCATAATTATAGGGTAGTGTTTCAGGTAAATGCATTCCATAATTATAGGGTAGTGTGTCAGGTAAATGCATTCCATAATTATGGGGTAGTGTGTCAGGTAAATGCATTCCATAATTATGGGATAGTGTGTCAGGTAAATGCATTCCATAATTATGGGGTAGTGTGTCAGGTAAATGCATTCCATAATTATAGGGTAGTATGTCAGGTAAATGCATTCCATAATTATGGGCTAATATTAATACTTGTAATAATATTGCTATGCTAGGACTCTTGGGACACTAACTTGTAAGAATCACTTATAATGCTGCTTTCCTTTTTTGTCAGTTACTGGTAATACTTTTTCTATATTTGGACTATTGTGGCAGTCACGTGTAATAAAGTTACTTTGCTTGGACTCTTGCTGCACTTACTTGGAATTATATTGCTATGCTAGGACTCTAAGGCACTCACTTTTAATAATGTTGCTGTACAAGGAATATTGAGTAACTCACTTGTAATAATGTTACTGTACAAGGAATATTGAGTAACTCACTTGTAATAATGTTGCGGTACAAGGAATATTGAGTAACTCACTTGTAATAATGTTGCTGTACAAGGAATATTGAGTAACTCACTTGTAATAATGTTGCTGTACAAGGGATATTGAGTAACTCACTTGTAATAATGTTGCTGTACAAGGAATATTGAGTAACTCACTTGTAATAATGTTGCTGTACAAGGAATATTGAGTAACTCACTTGTAAAAATGTTGCTGTACAAGGAATATTGAGTAACTCACTTGTAATAATGTTGCTGTACAAGGAATATTGAGTAACTCACTTGTAATAATGTTGCTGTACAAGGAATATTGAGTAACTCACTTGTAATAATGTTGCTGTACAAGGAATATTGAGTAACTCACTTGTAATAATGTTGCTGTACAAGGAATATTGAGTAACTCACTTGTAATAGTGTGGCTATGCTAAGACTCGTGTGGCACTCACATTGTCGTACTAACTTGTAATAATGTTGCTATACTTAGACTATTCAGTCACTGGATTGTAACAATGTTGCTCTGCAATGACTCCTGAGACACTCACTTGTAATAATGTTGCTCTGCTAGGACTGTTGGGGTATGCACTTTCAATTATGTTGCTTTGCAAGGACTATTGAATCACTCTTTTAATAATGTTGTTATGCTATGACTCTTGGGGCACTCACTTGTAATAATGTTGCTATGCTAGCACCCTTGGGGCACCCACTTATAATAATGTTGCCATGCTGGGAATATTGTCACTCCCTTGCAATATTGTTTATATGCTATGACTCTTGTGGCACTCACTTGTAATACTGTTGCTATACTTAGACTATCCAGGCACTGGATTGTAATAATGTTCTTAATAATGTTGCTCTGCTTGGACTCTTGGGGTACCCTCTTTTAAGGATGTTGCTATGCAAGGACTATTGAATCACTCTTTTAAAAACGTTGCTATATTTGGACTCTTAGGATACTCACTTGTAATGTTCACTTGTAATGTTGCTGTGCTAGGATGTTTGTGTCACGCATTTGTAATAATTTTGCTATACTTGGACTATTTTGGCACACACTTGTAATAATGTTGCTATGATAGGACTCTTTCAGCACTCACTTGCAGTAATGTTACTTTGCTATGACTCTTGTGGCACTCATTCACAATAATGTTGCATTGGTAGGACTTTTGGGGCATGCACTTGCAAAAATGTTGCTTTGATTGGACTCTTGGGGCACTCAATTGTAATAATGTTGCTATGCTATGACTCTTCTTGCACTCACTTGTAATAATGTTGCTATGCTATGACTCCTGGGACACTTACTTAAACAATTAATGATAAATTGAGCTATGATCTCATCATCACAATCTCTGACAAATTGCAATGCTTTTTTTAAGTACCTTATCAGGTATTGTATTATTTTGTGTGAAATGTAATGACAAATTAAGATTATGTATTTATGTGATAGTAGAATGTTTTTGTCTATTGCAAATCAAGGTCCAAATACAACGGATCCTAGATTTCGATCTCAAATCCCTATCTACATTGGAGGAATCAATGGACTGAGTAATCAGGTTCAGATCTCCCTCTCATCGACAGGCACCTATAACCCAAATAACCAGTTTATAGTACAAGAAGTAAATTTGGATGGATTTGCATACCTCAGTCTAGTCAATGCTATCGACCGTGATGTAAGTAGTCTATATATAAAGAGGTCTGTATGTGCAATTATGTAATTAGTCTCCCACCTTATTTCCTGATTCTTCATATTTTATTTTGAGAATGTTTATTTGATGGTTGTGATTGAGTAATAGTTTTACAAAAAAATGGTTGGTTGGGATTTTGTAATAGTTTTGCAAAGACAGTAGTTTTACAAAGACAGTAGATGTGAAATGACAGTAGTTTTACAAAGACAGTAGTTTTACACGAACACTAGTTGTGAAATGACAGTAGTTTTACAAATATTGTGGTTGTAGAAAGACAGCAGTTTCTATTCATTGAAATGTTACTGAACATTATGAAAGTGTTGCGAACAATTATCACGAAACATATTATATTATTGTTAAAGATTTTACACCACAACTTATCTGTTTTCTTTTATGCTCATAGAGAAAAGGTTTATGTACTAAATTGCGAATGAAAATTCATATTTTTTAAAGTGTTTAATTTCTCCATAATAAATAAAAAGATAACAGCGAAACAGAAAAACAGATACCAACCACAGTGGATTAAATGACTTTGAACAACATGTACACGGATTTCAAACTATTCATAATTGGTTCTCAAAAGTAGATCCCACTCTGGATACAGAATCATTCAAAATTTGTCAGAATTATTAGTTTTACTCCAAAACATATTATTCCTAATCAATCATTTATTTTTCCCAAAATGATAAGCCCAGGTTGCATTCCCAAATCACTCAAATTATAATCCTATATGCTTTCCCAAATCACCCAAATGATCCAATGATACATTCCCAAAATCACTAATATAATCCCAGGATACATTCCCAAATCACTCAAATGATAATCCTATATGCATTCTCAAATTACTCAAATAATCCCAGGATACATTCCCAAATTGTAAGAATAATAATAATAATAATAATAATAATAATAATAATAATAATAATAATAATAATAATAACGAGGACTTTGTATAGTGCCTAATCTTTGGAAGCTCTAAGCACTTTACAACTTATATAATGATATGACTACAAAAATGCACCCAAAGAAAGACCATGAAATTAAACAATATAAAACAATGCTGAAAATATTTAAGGTAGGAAATATTGTTAGGTCCTTAAGTTTCTTCTTGCAGTCAAAACAGATAAGTTTTCAGAGCATTCTTGAAAGGGATCAATGAATCAATGTGTGAGACACAACATTGGAGGATGTTCCATTTTATATGATTGAAAATGAGGTGACAGGCATTGTTGGGAAATAAAACTTCCAAGGATCTTAGAATTTCGAAAATTGATGTTAATATAGTTAATTCAGGGAGATGTTCAGAAAGTATTAAGGTTAAAGGTTTTGTACAATTGGAATATTTTCAATTGATAATCCCAATTGATAATCCCAATTGATAATCCCAATTGATAATCCCAATTGACCTGGAAAGTAACATCATTCACTCAACATGTCTGAAGGTTGTAGTTTGTAGATTTGGTTTGGTTCTAACAAAATATATAGGAAGGTTGTAGTTTGTAGATTTGGTTTGGTTCTAACAAAATATATAGGAAGGTTGTAGTTTGTAGATTTGGTTTGGTTCTAACAAAATATATAGGAAGGTTGTAGTTTGTAGATTTGGTTTGGTTCTAACAAAATATATAGGAAGGCTGTAGTTTGTAGATTTGGTTTGGTTCTAACAAAATATATAGGAAGGTTGTAGTTTGTAGATTTGGTTTGGTTCTAACAAAATATATAGGAAGGTTGTAGTTTGTAGATTTGGTTTGGTTCTAACAAAATATATAGGAAGGTTGTAGTTTGTAGATTTGGTTTGGTTCTAACAAAATATATAGGAAGGTTGTAGTTTGTAGATTTGGTTTGGTTCTAACAAAATATATAGGAAGGTTGTAGTTTGTAGATTTGGTTTGGTTCTAACAAAATATATAGGAAGGCTGTAGTTTGTAGATTTGGTTTGGTTCTAACAAAATATATAGGAAGGTTGTAGTTTGTAGATTTGGTTTGGTTCTAACAAAATATATAGGAAGGCTGTAGTTTGTAGATTTGGTTTGGTTCTAACAAAATATATAGGAAGGTTGTAGTTTGTAGATTTGGTTTGGTTCTAACAAAATATATAGGAAGGTTGTAGTTTGTAGATTTGGTTTTGTTCTAACAAAATATATAGGAAGGTTGTAGTTTGTAGATTTGGTTTGGTTCTAACAAAATATATAGGAAGGTTGTAGTTGAGTTTGAGACCCCTGGATCACCAAAAGTTGAGGTGTTATTTTTTTTTGTAGTATCAAAAGTAGTCATATTTATGTATAGTATGGCCAAAACGTAGAGATGTTTGTATATGAAATAACAAAATATAAAGGTATTTGTGAATAGAATGACCAAAGGTAGAGGTGTTTGTATATAAAATACCAAAGGTAGAGATATTTGTATATAAAATACCAAAGGTAGAGATATTTGTATATAAAATACCAAAGGTAGAGATATTTGTATATAAAATACCAAAGGTAGAGGTGTTTGGATATCGGATGACCAAAGGTAGAGATATTTGTATATAAAATACCAAAGGTAGAGATATTTGTATATAAAATACCAAAGGTAGAGATATTTGTATATAAAATACCAAAGGTAGAGATATTTGTTTATAAAATACCAAAGGTAGAGGTGTTTGTATATAAAATACCAAAGCTAGAGATATTTGTATATAAGATACCAAAGGTAGAGATATTTGTATATAAAATGCCAAAGGTAGAGATATTTGTATATAAAATACCAAAGGTAGAGATATTTGCATATAAAATACCAAAGGTAGAGATATTTGTACATAAAATACCAAAGGTAGAGATATTTGTATATAAAATACCAAAGGTAGAGATATTTGTATATAAAATACCAAAGGTAGAGATGTTTGTATATAAAATACCAAAGGTAGAGATATTTGTATATGAAATACCAAAGGTAGAGATATTTGTATATGAAATACCAAAGGTAGAGATATTTGTATATAAATTACCAAAGGTAGAGATATTTGTATATAAAATACCAAAGGTAGAGGTGTTTGTATATAAAATATCAAAGGTAGAGGTGTTTGTATATAAAATACCAAAGGTAGAGGTGTTTGTATATTAATACCAAAGGTAGAGATATTTGTATATAAAATAGCAAAGGTAGAGATATTTGAATATAAAATACCAAAGGTAGAGATATTTGTATATAAAATACCAAAGGTAGAGGTGTTTGTATATAAAATACCAAAGGTAGAAATATTTGTATATGAAATACCAAAGGTAGAGATATTTGTATATGAAATACCAAAGGTAGAGATATTTGTATATAAAATACAAAAGGTAGAGATATTTGTATATAAAATAGCAAAGGTAGAGATATTTGTATATAAAATACCAAAGGTAGAGGTGTTTGTGTATAAAATACCGAAGGTAGAGGTGTTTGTATATAAAATACCAAAGGTAGAGGTGTTTGTATATAAAATACCAAAGGTAGAGGTGTTTGTATATAAAATACCTAAGGTAGAGGTGTTTGTATATAAAATACCAAAGGTAGAGGTGTTTGTATATATAATACCAAAGGTAGAGGTGTTTGTATATAAAATACCAAAGGTAGAGATATTTGTATATAAAATACCAAAGGTGGAGATATTTGTATATAAAATAGCAAAGGTAGAGATATTTGTATATAAAATAGCAAAGGTAGAGATATTTGTATATAAAATACCAAAGGTAGAGATATTTGTATATAAAATACCAAAGGTAGAGGTGTTTGTATATAAAGTACCAAAGGTAGAGATATTTGTATATGAAATACCAAAGGTAGAGATATTTGTATATGAAATACCAAAGGTAGAGATATTTGTATATGAAATACCAAAGGTAGAGATATTTGTGTATAAATTACCAAAGGTAGAGATATTTGTATATAAAATACCAAAGGTAGAGGTGTTTGTATATGAAATACCAAAAGTAGAGATATTTGTATATGAAATACCAAAGGTAGAGATATTTGTATATGAAATACCAAAGGTAGAGATATTTGTATATAAAATACCAAAGGTAGAGATATTTGTATATAAAATACCAAAGGTAGAGGTATTTGTATATAAAATACCGAAGGTAGAGGTGTTTGTATATAAAATACCAAAGGTAGAGGTGTTTGTATATAAAATACCAAAGGTAGAGGTGTTTGTATATAAAATGCCAAAGGTAGAGGTGTTTGTATATAAAATACCAAAGGAAGAGGTGTTTGTATATAAAATACCAAAGGTAGAGGTGTTTGTATATAAAATACCTAAGGTAGAGGTGTTTGTATATAAAATGCCAAAGGTAGAGGTGTTTGTATATAAAATACCAAAGGAAGAGGTGTTTGTATATAAAATACCAAAGGTAGAGATATTTGTATATAAAATACCAAAGGTGGAGATATTTGTATATAAAATAGCAAAGGTAGAGATATTTGTATATAAAATAGCAAAGGTAGAGATATTTGTATATAAAATACCAAAGGTAGAGATATTTGTATATAAAATACCAAAGGTAGAGGTGTTTGTATATAAAATACCAAAGGTAGAGATATTTGTATATAAAATAGCAAAGGTAGAGATATTTGTATATAAAATACCAAAGGTAGAGATATTTGTATATAAAATACCAAAGGTAGAGATATTTGTATATAAAATATCAAAGGTAGAGGTGTTTGTATATAAATACCAAAGGTAGAGATATTTGTATATAAGATACCAAAGGTAGAGATATTTGTATATAAAATAGCAAAGGTAGAGATATTTGTATATAAAATAGCAAAGGTAGAGATGTTTGTATATAAAATAGCAAAGGTAGAGATGTTTGTATATAAAATAGCAAAGGTAGAGATATTTGTATATAAAATACCAAAGGTAGAGGTGTTTGTATATAAAATACCAAAGGTAGAGATATTTGTATATAAAATACCAAAGGTAGAGATATTTGTATATAAAATACCAAAGGTAGAGGTGTTTGTATATAAAATACCAAAGGTAGAGATATTTGTATATAAAATACCAAAGGTAGAGATATTTGTATATAAAATACCAAAGGTAGAGATATTTGTATATAAAATACCAAAGGTAGAGATATTTGTATATAAAATACCAAAGGTAGAGATATTTGTATATGAAATACCAAAGGTAGAGATATTTGTATATAAAATACCAAAGGTAGAGATATTTGTATATAAAATACCAAAGGTAGAGGTGTTTGTATATAAAATACCAAAGGTAGAGATATTTGTATATAAAATACCAAAGGTAGAGATGTTTGTATATAAAATATCAAAGGTAGAGGTGTTTGTATATAAATACCAAAGGTAGAGATATTTGTATATAAAATAGCAAAGGTAGAGATATTTGTATATAAAATACCAAAGGTAGAGATATTTGTATATAAAATACCAAAGGTAGTGGTGTTTGTATATAAAATACCAAAGGTAGAGATATTTGTATATAAAATACCAGAGGTAGAGATATTTGTATATGAAATACCAAAGGTAGAGATATTTGTATATAAAATACCAAAGGTAGAGATATTTATATATAAAATACCAAAGGTAGAGATATTTGTATATAAAATACGAAAGGTAGAGATATTTGTATATAAAATACCAAAGGTAGAGATATTTGTATATAAAATACCAAAGGTAGAGATATTTGTATATAAAATATCAAAGGTAGAGGTGTTTGTATATAAATACCAAAGGTAGAGATATTTATATATAAGATACCAAAGGTAGAGATATTTGTATATAAAATAGCAAAGGTAGAGATATTTGTATATAAAATAGCAAAGGTAGAGATGTTTGTATATAAAATACCAAAGGTAGAGATATTTGTATATAAAATACCAAAGGTAGAGATATTTGTATATAAAATACCAAAGGTAGAGATATTTGTATATAAAATACCAAAGGTAGAGATATTTGTATATAAAATATTAAAGGTAGAGATATTTGTATATAAAATACCAAAGGTAGAGATATTTGTATGTAAAATAGCAAAGGTAGAGATATTTGTATATAAAATAGCAAAGGTAGAGATGTTTGTATATAAAATAGCAAAGGTAGAGATGTTTGTATATAAAATAGCAAAGGTAAAGATGTTTGCATGTAAAATAGCAAAGGTAGAGATGTTTGCATATAAAATAGCAAAGGTAGAGATATTTGGATATAAAATACCAAAAGTAGAGATATTTGTATATAAAATACCAAAGATAGAGGTGCTTGTATATAAAATACCAAAGGTAGAGGTGTTTGTATATAAAATAGCAAAGGTAGAGATGTTTGTATATAAAATACCAAAGGTAGAGATATTTGTATATAAAATAGCAAAGGTAGAGATGTTTGTATATAAAATACCAAAGGTAGAGATATTTGTATATAAAATAGCAAAGGTAGAGATATTTGTATATAAAATACCAAAGGTAGAGATATTTGTATATAAAATAGCAAAGGTAGAGATATTTGTATATAAAATACCAAAGGTAGAGATTTTTGTATATAAAATACCAAAGGTAGAGATATTTGTATATAAAATACCAAAGGTAGAGATATTTGTATATAAAATACCAAAGGTAGAGATATTTGTATATAAAATACCAAAGGTAGAGATATTTGTATATAAGATACCAAAGGTAGAGATATTTGTATATAAAATACCGAAGGTAGAGATGTTTGTATATAAAATACCAAAGGTAGAGATATTTGTATATAAAATACCAAAGGTAGAGATATTTGTATATAAAATACCAAAGGTAGAGATATTTGTATATAGGATGATTAAAGGTAGAGATTTTTGTATATATAATACCAAAGGTAGAGATATTTGTATATAAAATACCAAAGGTAGAGATATTTGTATATAAAATACCAAAGGTAGAGATATTTGTATATAAAATACCAAAGTAGAGATATTTGTATATAAGATACCAAAGGTAGAGATATTTGTATATAAAATACCGAAGGTAGAGATGTTTGTATATAAAATACCAAAGGTAGAGATATTTGTATATGAAATACCAAAGGTAGAGATATTTGTATATAGGATGATTAAAGGTAGAGATTTTTGTATATAAAATACCAAAGGTAGAGGTGTTTGTATATAGGATGATTAAAGGTTGAGATATTTTTTATATAGGATACCATCAGTGATAAGTTTTCTCTTTCCATCCTTCACAAACTGATACATTTTGTGTTTGGGTCATCCTTGTTCCATGAATATTTTTTATTTACATATATCTAATTCTTGATTTCAGGGGAATGTTCCACCTCCACCTGATCCAATAAACAGCCTCACCTTCCAGCTGAACTGCCAGACCCGCAACTCAGTACCAACTGTTACGGTGAGTATTTATCTACAGGTGAGCAGGGAAAGCAGACGACACTTACTACAAAAATTACTGTGTACAGTAAAGTCTGTTTAAAAGAAATGATCCAAGTACCGATTATGTAGAACCTAAATATTAAGAAAGGTTTTATAAATGTATTTCTTATCTATCATCCAATGTCCAGCAGTGAAAAACTTATTGATTTCAGGATCACAAGATCAAAAGACAAGGTCACTGATTGAAAGGCGTAAAATGATTCTGACCAGAACAAAATCTTGTAGATCATTTGCACTTTGGATAAGAAACAAATCTTTTGGTTTTGAAGTTTGAAGATCAAATATTGAGGTAACTGTAACTGAATGAAGAGAAATGTTTTTTTAACAAAGAAAACTTAAGTTATTGACTGCATACTTTTACCATAATTTGTCAATGACATACATGATGGATTGAACTTTGGTCAACGTCAAATGTCATTGTGACTGTAAAATAAATTTTTTTTTTGCATATCAACTTTTTTTTACAGAACACATAAGTTAACCTAAATTTATGAAATGTTTATAATTACACATGAAAGATGCTTAGTGATTTTGATGTAAAAATGTCAAATGGCCAGGTCATTAAATGTCAAGGTAAAATTAATTTTACAAAATTACGTTTCTTGTGGAGTAGATTTGAGAATGGCTTGCATCTAGGGTAATAAAAGAACCTATTGAGTATGCGGTTTAAATTTCAGAGGTCATGAATATAGTAAGTCTAATAAGAAAATAATGGATCATGCACTGTAAGTTTAGTTCAGTACTAATGTCCATTTCATAATGTCTGCAGCATGGGATTGACATTCATGATTTGGCCAGCGTGGGTATGTGAAAAGGCTTGCCAGAAGTGTCCAATTGATTGGTGTTTCTTCCTTGGGTTTTCTCAGGTTCTACCACCTCCATATATAATGGCTGCTGTGTATAGCCTATCATGTGCTGACAAAGGGTGTTGTGCCCACAACAACAACAGCAACACTTCACTGAAACCGATTGATCAATAATCTCTTATGTATACCTTATCATATTAAAGTCACTACTCTTATTTGAATTGTTTATACAGCTGGTTATGATAGACTGATAAAACTTGATAATTGAATACTTATCTGTTTGTATTATACCATAAAACAGGTCAATGTGACCTACATTATTTTACTAAGATGGATTACGTATATGTATTGATCTCATTTCCACATATAGTTTTTTATGTTATATATATCACAGTCTATAAAGATTTCCATTTTGACCATGGGTATTAAAATAAATGTTTATTCAGTGGTAAACCTTCCATAAGATTAAAAACTAGCTTTTGTATGATGGCTGCTGATTAATTCTGTATTGTGCATGTGAATAGTAGAAATTAATTAATGGACTCAAATCATGTAAAGTTACCACTGTAGTGGCTAGTTAAGTAATTACTGATGCATGTAAGTTACCACTGTAGTAGCTAATCAAGTAATTACTGATGCATGTAAAGTTACCACTGTAGTGGCTAATCAAGTAATTACTGATGCATGTAAAGTTACCACTGTAGTGGCTAATCAAGTAATTACTGATGCATGTAAAGTTACCACTGTAGTGGCTAATCAAGTAATTACTGATGCATGTAAAGCTACCACTGTAGTGGCTAATCAAGTAATTATTGATGCATGTAAAGTTACCACTGTAGTGGCTAATCAAGTAATTACTGATGCATGTAAAGTTACCACTGTAGTGGCTGATCAAGTAATTACTGATGCATGAGCTGAATGGTCATACTGTCAGTCTTTAGGTTATAGTTTGGAATTTTATTAGTTTATCCAATAATTGGAAAGTATATAACAAAAATATCATGATCATAATAATTTAGCCTTGATTTGCTGCCTCATTTCTTGTTGTCACCATTATGTCTTGGTGTTAATTTTGTGAAGATGTTGGATGATTTTCATTATGTCTTGGTGTTAATATTGTGAAGATGTTGGATGATTTTCATTATGTCTTGGTGTTAATATTGTGAAGATGTTGGATGATTTTCATTACATCTTGGTGTTAATATTGTGAAGATATTGGATGATTTTCATTATGTCTTGGTGTTAATATTGTGAAGATGTTGGATGATTTTCATTACATCTTGGTGTTAATATTGTGAAGATGTTGGATGATTTTCATTACATCTTGGTGTTAATATTGTGAAGATATTGGATGATTTTCATTATGTCTTGGTGTTAATATTGTGAAGATGTTGGATGATTTTCATTACATCTTGGTGTTAATATTGTGAAGATATTGGATGATTTTCATTATGTCTTGGTGTTAATATTGTGAAGATGTTGGATGATTTTCATTACATCTTGGTGTTAATATTGTGAAGATGTTGGATGATTTTCATTACATCTTGGTGTTAATATTGTGAAGATATTGGATGATTTTCATTATGTCTTGGTGTTAATATTGTGAAGATGCTGGATGATTTTCATTACATCTTGGTGTTAATATTGTGAAGATGTTGGATGATTTTCATTACGTCTTGGTGTTAATATTGTGAAGATGTATGATTTTCATTATGTTTTGGTGTTAATATTGTGAAGATGTTGGATGATTTTCACTATGTCTTGGTGTTAATATTGTGAAGATGTTGGATGATTTTCATTAAAATAAGACTTTTTGGCATGCATAATTATGAAATAATCTGGCATCAGATATAGATATTTTTATTGATTACTTCATAGACTGTATTTGTCATAGCATTTTGATCAAACTTGGTGAAAAGGTCTATGCTATCAAGATCTCAGTGAAGTTACATTTGGAGTTAAATTCATGAATATTAATGATGTAACCTTGCATTCGATTTACTAAGATTGTCAAATTTCTAGCTTATTGCAATATATCTGGCATATGACTGGCTCACTTGTTTTTTAAAAAAACTAGATCTAGAATCTAATTGGCTGTGTTTGTTACCTAAATAGATCTTGCATTTGATTGGCTGAGTTTGTTACAAAACTAGATCTTGAATTTGATTGACTGGGTTAGTTACCTAACTAGATCTAGAATCTGATTTGCTGAGTTTGTTACCTAACTAGATCTTGAATTTGATTGGCTGAGTTTGTTATAAAAGTAGATTGTGCATTTGATTGTCTGAGTTACAAAACTAGATCTAGAGACAATATTTCTCATCCAGTTTGGATTAAGATCTTGAATGACTTTGATTCTTAGTAAGTGATTGGATATTAATAAGGCATTTATCTTTAGAATTTTGTCAGGAGATGGCAAAAAAAGAAAATTTGCATGATTTAAAGTTTGCAATGTAGTTTGCTTAGTTTGTATATTTACAATAATGCTTGCTTAGTGAAATGGTCAACTGGTTGGTCATGTAAATGAGGTGCCTGTTACCAACCCTACTTGAGCTTTATGCCATGTTACAGCGTCCAACATTTCTTTTGTCAAGACCACTTTAGGCAATTTCTGCATGATACTTTATGTTAATAATGGCTGATGGACACTGTTGAAAGAGACAAACTGTGTAATCATGGATAATTTCTGTTACTCTTTTTTTCATAACAATAAGTAGTTTACCTCAATGGTTTTAGATCCTAGACACAGCCCAGGACATTGGTAGGTAACACGGAGATATGACAAAAGTAAAATAAGGTACAGATGTAAGTGATAGCATCCAATTGATATACAGATTTTATGTAAAATATATTTTCTTCTCTTTCAGACTTCCTACCCCGTTTTTGTTACAATCCGAGATGTGAATGATAACTACCCAGTTTTCAACAACATTCCAAATATCCGGTATAATATACCAGAGGCAAGTTTTTTTTTCTCATTTGTTTGCTAACATTTAATTTCTTTGCAAATCCATCTGTGGTTTTACAAGAAGTAATGTAGGCCATTGGAAACATAATTTTTAGCATATGTCATATGCAGTGTAAATACGTACGGTATAAGTGTTAACTACTTTAATTCTATGCATTATAAATAAATATTAGGGTTGACTAGATTAATGCTATGCATTATAAATAAATATAAGGGTTGACTAGATTAATGCTATGCATTATAAATAAATATTAGGGTTGACTAGATTAATGCTATGCATTATAAATAAATATAAAGGTTGACTAGATTAATGCTATGCATTATAAATAAATATTAGGGTTGACTAGATTAATGCTATGCATTATAAATAAATATAAAGGTTGACTAGATTAATGCTGTGCATTATAAATAAATATTAGGGTTGACTAGATTAATGCTATTTACAAAAATACTATGGTATGCAAAACATGTCACCTTATTAATACTAGAATCTATGGTGGTCTAGCCAAGCCATATCAGGTATTTTGTAACAACAAGTACATCTGTAGTATATTAGAGCAGTGTCCTAATATTATTACATTACATGAGTCTTGTCTGTAGTATATTAGAGCAGTGTCCTAATATTATTACATTACATGAGTCTTGCCAATTACATCTGCCATATGGTAGAGAAGGGTCCTAATATTATGACATTGAGTCTTGTCTGTGGTATAGTAGACCTATGTCCTAATAGTATTACATTACATGAGTTTTGCCAATTACATCTGCCATATGGTAGAGAAAGGTCCTGATATTATTACATTATGAGTCTTGTCTGTAGTATAGTGAAGCAATATCCTAATGTTATTACATTACATGAGTCTTGCCAATTACATCTGCAGTATGCTAGAGCAGTCTCCAATTATTATTACATTATTTTTAGTCTTGTCTGTAGTATAGTGAAACAGTGTCCTAATATTATTACATTACATTAGTCTTATCTGTAGTACTCTATAGTGAGCAGTGTTCTAATATTATTACATTAGATTAGTCTTATCTGTAGTACTCTATAGTGAGTAGTGTCCTAATATTATTATATTACATTAGTCTTATCTGTAGTACTCTATAGTGGAGCTGTGTCCTAATATTATTACATTACATTAGTCTTATCTGTAGTACTATATAGTGAAGCAGGGTCCTAATACAAAGCATTTACTTTCTAATTACCTTTTTCATTTTAGTTGTCCCCAATTGGTACATCGATTTACACAGTGAGTGCCAGTGATAAGGATAGCACTGCGAATGGCAATGGAAATGGGATTGTGTACTATTATATCACTGGAGGGGTAAGAAGATGATATGACAGCCTTTTTATATAGTCTCTTTAGATTTAACAATGTAAAATTAAGTATCTTAAAATGTCTAGTTGGTAGAAAATTGGTCACATCTAATTTTATTCTGTACAAAGGAAGTTTAAAACAAGTATACTGTAGTCAGCCCCATCAAACACACTTTTTAACTTTAATCATGCCTTGAATCCTTTAATATTTCTTTTTAACTTTAATCGTGACTTGAATCCTTTAATATTTCTTCAAAAATGTTACCTGATAATTTGTTATTGGTATATCCACATCCCTTGCAACTCCAGCTCTCTCAGGCTAAAACTGATCTTCATCACATATTTTGGCTTGTTTTAACAACATGGATGCTAAATGGTCACAGCCCTGCTGAAAAAAAAAAAAAAGACTTCAGGCTAGAGTTGTCTCCCCAGGGATAGGTACCAAACCCCACTAGTCATTTTGTTTGCTATTTCTCATATGCACATGCCTTTTTTAAGCCTCGCAAATACCAAATTGATTTGTGTCTTTCCATCATTTAGGTAATGCATAGAAGTTTGTGTCTTTTCATCATTTAAGTAATGCATAGAAGTTTGTGTCTTTTCATCATTTATTTAGTTCTTAGGAATTTTTTTCACTTCAAGGAGCTATCCAGTTATTTGTATTACTATTTCTTGCTCTGACTTCAGAATAGACAAATAGTTTGCACTTCTTTCATCTGACATTGGAATGCAATTAGCTAAAAGGTGCCATTGTCGTCAACATTGCCATTGTCATCAACAGCCTAAATGGTCTGTGGTACTTTACAATACAATGAATTTTTTTGTCTCCAGCCCTATAGTCTTTAGTAGTGGTTAATGTAATAACCTTTTCCCTCACTGTAAGAAAGAGAACAGATACTCTAAGAACCACCAACTGTGCCAGTAGTGGCAAGATAATGGTGGCCATACCAAATCACTGTGGCATTCATACCAACTCAATGTGACATACATACCAACTCAGTGTGGCAATCATACAAACTCAATGTGGCATACATACAAACTCACTGTGGCATACATACCAACTCACTGTGGCATACATAAAAACTCACTGTGACATACATACCAACTCACTGTGGCATTCATACCAACTCAATGTGACATTCATACCAACCCACTGTGGCATACATACCAATTCAGTGTGGCATACATATGAACTCATTGTGGCATACATACCAACTCACTGTGGCATTCATACCAACTCAATGTGGCATTCATATGAACACACTGGCATACATACCAACTCAATGTGGCATACATACCAACTCACTGTGGCATACATACCAACCCACTGTGGCATACATACCAACTCAGTGTGGCATACATATGAACTCAGTGTGGCATACATACCAACTCACTGTGGCATTCATACCAACTCAATGTGGCATTCATATGAACTCAATGTGGCATACATACCAACTCAATGTGGCATTCATACCAACTCACTGTGGCATTCATACCAACTAACTGTGGCATTCATACCAACCCACTGTGGCAATCATACCAACTCACTGTGGCAATCATACCAACTCACTGTGGCAATCATACCAACTCACTGTGGCATACATACCAACTCACTGTGGCATTCATACCAACTCACTGTGGCATACATATGAACTCAATGTGGCATACATATGAACTCACTGTGGCATACATACCAACTCAATGTGGCATACATACCAACCCACTGTGGCATACATACCAACTCAGTGTGGCATACATATGAACTCAGTGTGGCATACATACCAACTCACTGTGGCATTCATACCAACTAAATGTGGCATTCATATGAACTCAATGTGGCATAAATACCAACTCAATGTGGCATTCATACCAACTCACTGTGGCATTCATACCAACTCACTGTGGCATACATATGAACTCAATGTGGCATACATATGAACTCACTGTGGCATACATACCAACTCAATGTGGCAAACATACCAACTCACTGTGGCATACATATGAACTCACTGTGGCATACATATGAACTCACTGTGGCATACATATCAACTCACTGTGGCATACATATTAACTCACTGTGGCATACATACCAACTCACTGTGGCATACATACCAACTCAATGTGGCATTCTTACCAATTCACTGTGGCATACATACCAACTCACTGTGGCATTCATACCAACTCACTATGGCATACATACCAACTCAATGTGGCATTCATACCAACTCACTGTGGCATACATACCAACTGATTGTGGCATTCATACCAACTCAATGTGGCATTCATACCAACTCACTGTGGCATTCATACCAACTCACTGTGGTGTATCATGATAAGTGACATTTAGTCCTATAAAATATGGAGTCTATCTGATCTGCATCTTAAATATTTTACCTGTTTTTAACTAAATGTCTTTTTTGTTATGATAAGAATGGTTTTTAGTTTGTTACCTGCCCAGGTAAGTCCTGGTTAGGTGCCATGGGGATTCCTTGGAAAAGGGCACATAACTTTCATTTCCTTATTATGGTAAAGCCAGTCAAGTGCTGAAAGTAACCTAAAAATGAGCCAAAAGATCACTCTCATGTTTGTTTAACAGCTTCATAATCAAATGTGATATCTTCATTAAATTTGAATGGCATTTTTGATAGTGAAGGTGTTTGTTCAGTGTTAAAAAGTTATCTCCTGTTATTTTGAAAGTCATATACACTTTTTGTCATATTGACAGATCAAAGTTGGAATTTTTAAAAAGAGATATTTTATATTTATGAAAATATTCAGATTTTTCAGTTTGTTTTAATGTTTACAATCCTAAAATTGTTTGAAAGTTATTGAAAGAAAGTGGTACAATATTTTCATCAAATACAGTGTTTGTTTAGTTTTAGTTTTCACTATTTTCATCCAATACAGTGTTTACTTAGTTTTAGTTTTGACTTATACTTGCATAACATATTAATTTCTATTCCTTTTCCTCACATAACGTAATTAGACATTTGTAAAAATTTTGAAATAGTTATCCCTGTTTAAGCTCATACATACCCATACTAGTTATCATTAGTGTATATGTGTCCTAGTTATCATTAGTGTATTATGTGTCCTAGTTATCATTAGTGTATTATGTGTCCTAGTTATCATTAATGTATATGTGTCCTAGTTATCATTAGTGTATTATATGTCCTAGTTATCATTAGTGTATATGTGTCCTAGTTATCATTAATGTATATGTGTCCTAGTTATCATTAGTGTATATGTGTCCTAGTTATCATTAGTGTATTATGTGTCCTAGTTATCATTAGTGTATTATGTGTCCTAGTTATCATTAATGTATATGTGTCCTAGTTATCATTAGTGTATATGTGTCCTAGTTATCATTAGTGTATTATGTGTCCTAGTTATCATTAGTGTATTATGTGTCCTAGTTATCATTCATGTATATGTGTCCTAGTTATCATTAGTGTATATGTGTCCTAGTTATCATTAGTGTATTATGTGTCCTAGTTATCATTAGTGTATATGTGTCCTAGGTATAATTAATGTATTATGTGTTCTAGTTATCATTAGTGTATTATGTATCCTAGTTATCATTAATGTATATGTATCCTAGTTATCATTAGTGTATATGTGTCCTAGTTATCATTAGTGTATATGTGTCCTAGGTATCATTAATGTATTTTGTATCCTAGTTATCATTAGTGTATATGTGTCCTAGTTATCATTAGTGTATTATGTGTCCTAGTTATCATTAGTGTATATGTGTCCTAGTTATCATTAGTGTATTATGTGTCCTAGTTATCATTAGTGTATATGTGTCCTAGTTATCATTAGTGTATTATGTGTCCTAGTTATCATTCATGTATATGTGTCCTAGTTATCATTAGTGTATTATGTGTCCTAGTTATCATTAGTGTATTATGTATCCTAGTTCTCATTAGTGTATTATGTATCCTAATTATCATTAGTATATATGTGTCCTAGTTATCATTAGTGTATTATGTGTCCTAGTTATCATTCATGTATATGTGTCCTAGTTATCATTAGTGTATTATGTATCCTAGTTCTCATTAGTGTATTATGTATCATAGTTATCATTAGTGTATTTTGTATCCTAGTTATCATTAGTGTATATGTGTCCTAGTTATCATTAGTGTATTATGTATCATAGTTATCATTAGTGTATTTTGTATCCTAGTTATCATTAGTGTAGTATTTTTCCTACTTCTCATTAGTGTATATGTGTCCTAGTTATCATTAGTGTATTATGTATCCTAGTTATCATTAGTGTATTATGTATCCTAGTTCTCATTAGTGTATGTGTCCTAGTTATCATTAGTGTATATGTGTCCTAGTTATCATTCATGTATATGTGTCCTAGTTCTCATTAGTGTATATGTGTCCTAGTTATCATTAGTGTATTATGTATCCTAGTTCTCATTAGTGTATGTGTCCTAGTTATCATTAGTGTATATGTGTCCTAGTTATCATTCATGTATATGTGTCCTAGTTATCGTTAGTGTATTATGTATCCTAGTTATGATTAGTGTAGTATGTATCCTAGTTATCATTAATGTATTATGTATCCTAGTTATCATTAATGTATATGTATCCTAGTTATCATTAGTGTATTATGTATCCTAGTTATCATTAGTGTATTATGTATCCTAGTTCTCATTAGTGTATGTGTCCTAGTTATCATTAGTGTATATGTGTCCTAGTTATCATTCATGTATATGTGTCCTAGTTCTCATTAGTGTATTACATATCCTAGTTATCATTAGTGTAGTATGTATCCTAGTTATCATTAATGTATTATGTATCCTAGTTATCATTCATGTATATGTATCCTAGTTATCATTAGTGTATTATGTATCCTAGTTATCATTAGTGTATTATGTATCCTAGTTATCATTAGTGTAGTATGTATCCTAGTTATCATTAGTGTAGTATGTATCTTCAATACACTATTAACTCAGGATCTGCAATTTTCATGTACTGATTTCTGTTAATATTTGTACTCAATTCTGATGTTTTATTTCCAATATAGCAAGCTGCCATTCCCAGATTTTTAATTGAGGAAACCACTGGTATTCTGCGTATTGCTGAGAGACTGCAGTATGAGAAACAAAACTTTTTTGCTTTGACTGTTGAGTCTAGAGTAAGTATCACTATGTATTTTGCCCTTTTTAATCTGCTGTGTGAAAACATCAGTTACTTTCATTTTCTGTGTATACATGTATGTGTGTGCATATATGTAATAGAAATTTTGGTTAAGGGCATTTTTGCCAGCACTTACTTGTTAGCACACCTGATTATAACATATGGTGAGCTTATGGCACGTGGTATGGCCCTGCATTCATCAACAGTTGCTATTTTAAATACCTTCTAACAAAAAAGTGACCAATTTTTTACCACCATGGCCAAGAGAATCCTAGCTTTATGATCCGCCATCACATATGGCCTCTGTTACTAAAAACAGAAAAGCCTTTCAAAAACTACTTTTTTGTAAACCATTTATCATATTCTGATTAAATTTGTAGGAATGTATTCTTGCATGAAGCTCTTTCAAAATTGTACCATCAGATATGGCCACCAATACCAAATGGAATACAACAAACCAAAATCTAAAACACATAGATGAAGTTTAATGGAAAGCATGTGGCAAAATGTTTAAATTACTTCTCTGAAAAGGTTTAAAAAAGAATAAGATGAAATTTAATGAAATCATACAGGAAAATAGTTTCTGTTATGTACAAATAGTGCTGAAACATTATAAAAATGGCAGCTGTTACTCAAAAAAGAAAGACATTCAAGTACTTTCCTAAAGAAACCACTCAAGACAATCTAATAAACCTTGTCAAAAACATCCTCTTGTAAAGCTTTTCAGTAATTAATGATCATATGCCATCAGTCAGCACTGGGTAAATAATGACCATATGCCATCTGACAGCTTTGGGTAAATAATGATCATATGCCATCAGACAGCATTGGGTAAAAAATCAACATATGCCCTCAATCAGTACTGGGTAACAAATGATTATATGCCATCTAACAGCTTTGGGTAAATAATGATCATATGCCATCACTCAGCACTGGATAAATACTAATCATATGCCATCAATCAGAACTGGGTAAAACACGATCATATGCCATCATTCAGCACTGGGTAAGTAATGATCATATGTCATCAGACAACACTGGGTAAATAATAATCATATGCCATCAGAAAGCACTGGGTAAGTAATGATCATATGCCATCAGAGAGTACTGGGTAAATAAGTATCAAATACTATCAATCAGAACTGGGTAAATAATGATCATATGCCATCAGTCAGAATTGGGTAAATAATGATCATATGCCATCAAACAGCACTGGGTAAATAATGATCATATGCCATCAGTCAGCACTGGGTAAATAAAGATCATATGCCATCAGACAGCATTGGGTAAATAATAATCATATGCCATCAGTCAGCATTGGGTAAATAATAATCATATGCATCAATCAGCATTGGCTAAATAATAATTATATGGCATCAGACAGCATTGGGTAAATAATAATCATATGCCATCAGACAACACTGGGTAAATAATGATCATATGACATCAGACAACACTGGGTAAATAATGATCATATGCCATCAGTCAGCATTGGGTAAATAATAATCATATGCCATCAGACAGCACTGGGTAAATAATGATCATATGCCATCAGACAGCATTGGGTAAATAATGATCATATGCCATCAGACAGCATTGGGTAAATAATGATCATATACCATTAGACATCAGACAGCACTGGGTAAATAATGATTATATGCCATCAGTCAGCGCTAGGTAAATAATGATCATATGCCATCAGTCAGCATTGGGCAAATAATAATCATATGCCATCAGACAGCATTGGGTAAATAATGATCATATGCCATCAGACAGCACTGGGTAAATAATAATCATATGCCATCAGACAGCATTGGGTAAATAATAATCATATGCCATCAGACAGCACTGGGTAAATAATGATCATATGACATCAGACAACACTGGGTAAATAATGATCATATGCCATCAGACAGCATTGGGTAAATAATGATCATATGCCATCAGACAGCATTGGGTAAATAATAATCATATGCCATCAGACAGCACTGGGTAAATAATGATCATATGACATCAGACAACACTGGGTAAATAATGATCATATGCCATCAGACAGCATTGGGTAAATAATAATCATATGCCATCAGACAGCATTGGGTAAATAATGATCATATGCCATCAGACAGCATTGGGTAAATAATGATCATATGGACATATGCCATCAGTCAGCATTGGGTAAATAATGATCATATGTCATCAGACAGTATTGGGTAAATAATGATCATATGTCATCAGACAGTATTGGGTAAATAATGATCATATGACATCAGACATCATTGGGTAAATAATGATCATATGCCATCAGACAGTATTGGGTAAATAATAATCATATGACATCAGACATGGACAAAGACTTAAATTACTAAAGACCTTGAAACTTCAGTTGTTTTCAAAACAGATAATCAAGGGCACTGTGTACCCATCTTGGTCAATATACTTTGCATATGACCTGTTTGTAATTACACTTTTGTAACCAAGGTATTCAAATCAGTTAAACTTAATTACACCTTTGTAACCAAGGTATTCAAATCAGTTAAACTTAATTACACCTTTGTAACCAATGTATTCAAATCAGTTAAACTTAATTACATCTTTGTAGCCAAGGTATTCAAATCAGTTAAACTTAATTACACCTTTGTAACCAAGGTATTCAAATCAGTTAAACTTAATTACACCTTTGTAACCAAGGTATTCAAATCAGTTAAACTTAATTACACCTTTGTAACCAAGGCATTCAAATCAGTTAAACTTAACTAAAACCTTGTAACGAAGGCATTCAAATCAGTTAAACTTAATTACACCTTTGTAACCAAGGTATTCAAATCAGTTAAACTTAATTACAATGTATGTTTTTTATGCTCATCAAAAGTATTATAGGAAAATAACTTTGTGTAGCAAATGAGAATGGCAAATAAACCTTAGCATTTCATGAACAAGAACCTTTGCTGAAGCTTAAAGATGAACAGAAAATGGTGAACTCTTTCTTGAATGCACAAATGATTCATTCTTAGCCGAACTCTTTTTCTTCACAAATTTGCATTTAGGAATTTATCTTTAAACAAATACAGTAGTTTTGTTTTAATACAAAAATTATTTAATGTGCAAATTTTTTACATGCAATGTTTGAATGATTTTAAAGGTGACCCACATCTTATGCCTTATAACAGTGAAGTGTCTTAGATCATACAGTGGAGAAAATCTTACTTTAAAAATTACTTAAAAATTTTCTTTATTGTTTTGCATGAAAAATGTTTGTCTACCAGGAGACCTGGTTTTTCAATAAAACAATTATGTTTTATTACTGTGTTTTAATATTCAGTTGAAGTTAGTGCAAACATTGTGTTTAATTAAGGCAGTAGCTATACTATTTATAGATTTCAATGGACTAAAAATGCATGGCTGTAACATCAGGCAGATGTAAATTTAATGTGGATGATTGCTACCAGTAATTAGAGATATAAATATATTAATTTATATTTATTTTATGTAAATTACATGATTCATTATTATGGTTTGGTGTTAAAAAACAAAAGAAATTACAGAGTATAAGGTACATACAGTTTTTAGCTGACCTGGTTTTAATGGCTACTGAACTTCTTATGGTATGCCCTTTGAGTGTTATCAGGATTATGAAGTCCACAAGCCTAATGGCAAAAAATGCTGTTTCATCTTCTGTATAAATAAATGATGCCATCAAGTATGACCACTCTTAATAGAAAAAGTCTTTTAAACAGCCTGTTAGATTGATGCAAAATATACCTTTCAGGCATCAACTTTGACTGTCATTACTGAAAAATAAATAATGATTTGTACAACTTTATAAAAAATAAAATACTGAGCGAAATTTGACTCACTTTCACACCAACATAGGGGCCAGTTTAGTATGGAAAATTCTTCTAAAGAAAGTATCCAGTTGACCCAGATCATTTTTGCAAGGTTTTCTTGCACTTAGCTGTTTTGCAGATATCAGTCAATAAGGGATCTTTAGTACACTTGGGCTTCATGTTTATACAAGCATTTTTTAGTGCAGTTTTACTTGAATGAAGGAATGATTATAAATTAAAGCAAATAATGTCAATAATATAAAAGATTCTTTTTTATTCATTATATATATATGTTATTCATTATATATTTAATTATGTTATTCATTATATATTTAATTATGTTATTCATTTTAATTATGTAGTCATCTCTGTTTCGACTTCAGGGACAAACTTAGCGACCTAATCATGTTTTGTATTTTATATGTTTTCAGCATGTTTTTATGTTTTCCAATTTCATTGTTTTTGTCATTTGTTGTTCTGTAGTGTAGTCATCCCATTATTGATTGTGTAAAGCGCTTAGAGCTTTGAAAGATTAGGCACTATACAAAGTCCTCATTATTATTATTATTATTATTATCCATTATATATTTAATTATGTTATTGCAATACCTTGCTTTTTTCTTTTTCTTGTATCTTTACCATTTTGTCTCATTTTCTTGTATCCTTACTGTTTCTTCCTTCAGTGTATTCTAACATTTTTTTCCCCTTCTCCTTGTATCCTAATTTTTTTAATTCCTTCTCCTTGTATCCTAATTTTCTTAATTCCTTCTCCTTGTATCCTAATTTTCTTAATTCCTTCTCCTTGTATCCTAATTTTCTTAATTCCTTCTCCTTGTATCCTAATTTTCTTAATTCCTTCTCCTTGTATCCTAATTTTTTTAATTCCTTCTCCTTGTATCCTAATTTTCTTAATTCCTTCTCCTTGTATCCTAATTTTTTTAATTCCTTCTCCTTGTATCCTAATTTTTTTAATTCCTTCTCCTTGTATCCTAATTTTCTTAATTCCTTCTCCTTGTATCCTAATTTTCTTAATTCCTTCTCCTTGTATCCTAATTTTTTTAATTCCTTCTCCTTGTATCCTAATTTTTTTAATTCCTTCTCCTTGTATCCTAATTTTCTTAATTCCTTCTCCTTGTATCCTGTTTCTTTCTTTTTCCTTTTCCTTATATCTACTTGTTTTTTTCTTTCTTTTTCCTTGTATCCTACATGATATTTTCCTTTTCATTGTATCCTAACTGTTTTTTTTTCCTTGTATCCTACATGATATTTTCCTTTTCATTGTATCCTAACTGTTTTTTTTTCCTTGTATCCTACATGATATTTTCCTTTTCATTGTATCCTAACTGTTTTTTTTCATTGTATCCTACATGTGTTTTTTACCTTTTAATTGTATCCTATATGATATTTTCCTTTTCATTGTATCTTTACCGTTGTTCCTTTTTAATTATATTCTAACTGGTTTTTTTCTTCTTTTAATTGTATAATAACTGTTTTTTCTCATTTTAATTGTATTATTACTGTTTTTCTTTTTCCTTGTATCCTACATGATATTTTCCTTTTCATTGTATCCTTACTGTTGTTCTTTTTAATTGTATCATAACGGTTTTTTCTCATTTTAATTGTATTATTACTGTTTTTCTTTTTCCTTGTATCCTACATGATATTTTCCTTTTCATTGTATCCTTACTGTTGTTCTTTTTAATTGTATCATAACGGTTTTTTCTCATTTTAATTGTATTATTACTGTTTTTCTTTTTCCTTGTATCCTACATGATATTTTCCTTTTCATTGTATCCTTACTGTTGTTCTTTTTAATTGTATTATAACTGGTTTTTTTCCTTTACATTGTATCCTAACTGGTTTGTTTTCTTTTGAATTGTATCCTTTTGATATTTTCCTTTTCATTTGATCCTTACTGTTGTTAATTTTGATTTTTAATCTTAGGTAAGTAAAATTTGGGTATCTCATCTTGCATGTTAATATTCCATGCATCATGACATCATGTTCTGAGCCATCATGATAATCCATGCTCAATTCTAGCAAACAGAATGGATGAGTAACCATCTGATGATGATGATTTTTTTCCTTCAGGATAATGGTAGCCCTCGACGTTTGGTATCAGGATTCCTGAATATTACTGTGCTGGACCAGAATACACTTAGACCAGGTTTCTTTTACAGTGGCTGTGCTACAGTACCAAGTGACCAATTCTTTTGTATTGACCCTCAGTACACAGCAACAATTCTGGGTTCACAGGTAATACACATTTCACAGGTAATACAGAGTTAAATCTGGGTTAACAGGTAATACAGAGTTATATCTGGTTCACAGGTAATACAAATTTCACAGGTAATACACATTTCACAGGTAATACACATTTTACAGGTAATACATATTTCACAGGTAATACACATTTTATTTTGTGTAAACTGGTTGGTCTTTATCCAAATATTGTATACAGTTAAACTGTTATTATTCACACTTGTAAAGAAACATTCATTTGCTCTGGATAAGTGATCACTGGAAAAAATCTGGAATGATGTAATGAACTGTCCCATTTCCATGGACAAATATTTTGTCCAGATGAATGACACATTGGGATAATTAGCAAGAAAAAAATGACTTCCACTTTTGATTATTTAACCCTTTACTTCACAGAAGACTTTTTTGGATGACTCTACCACATTCCAGTGTTACAAATCTATGTTGAATTAAGTAACATAAAATTGTGAAAAGCAACAAGGTTTGTAAAATGTAACAAATTATTTATTTCCCTAGAATACAAAGTAAAAATGGAGTGAAGAGGAAGTAATGGTATTACGAGTTAAATCTCAAATAATCCTAGAATGGCAGACTCAAGAACGTATAATTTAAAGTTACGAACAAATTTCAGTAGAAGTCGATATTGAATCCAGAGCTGCATGTGATGATGTGCCTATGATAGCTCATTGAGTGTTGATGTACCTGTGATAGCTCATTTAGTGTTGATGTGCCAACAGTATTTTCTTGAATCAGAGTAATATAATTCCAGGTTTGGATTCACTATAAATTCCAGCGCATATCTCTATCCAAAAATTATATCAGAGCTCTTTTGTATTTCCAGAGAAAATAATCACTTGAATTCAATAATTTGAAGAATTAGATTCCAGCCCAAAATTACTGGTCACATCATGTAATACAACTTGATTGAGATAGATCTTAAAGCACCAATGAATTTTCCCTTCTATAATTAATTAATTAGTTCTCTACTTGACCTCAAGTAACAATTAGCATTTTCTAAAAGAAACTATTAATGGAAAATAACCTACTATAATGATCCTAATATTTACAAAATAAAAAATGTTAGTTATTATTACAAACTGATCCCTAACATCAACAATATAGAACTTGGACTATGTCAGGAACACAGATTAATTCTAATAATCTTGAACTCAGATAAACATATTTACTTCTATTAATAATGATCCTGATACAAAGCCAATGCACATATGGAATATTTTAGCTATATATTAGTTGTTTTCAGAAAAGAATTTACCAAAATTAATTTAGAGAAAGCAGAAATTAACTCAATTTCAGGCAAGATTAAATCCAACATTCTAATTTACATTACAATAGCATGTAATGAAATATAAAAATTACCCCAAAAATTAACTAAAAAACTAACTTATTTAAACATAAACAATGTAATTTAAACATAAACAATGTAATTTAAATATAAACAATGTAATTTAAACATAAACAATGTAATTTAAATATAAACAATGTAATTTAAATATAAACAATGTAATTTAAACATAAACAATGTAATTTAAATATAAACAATGTAATTTAAATATAAACAATGTAATTTAAACATAAACAATGTAATTTAAACATAAACAATGTAATTTAAATATAAACAATGTAATTTAAACATAAACAATGTAATTTAAATATAAACAATGTAATTTAAATATAAACAATGTAATTTAAATATAAACAATGTAATTTAAACATAAACAATGTAATTTAAATATAAACAATGTAATTTAAATATAAACAATGTAATTTAAATATAAACAATGTAATTTAAATATAAACAATGTAATTTAAACATAAACAATGTAATTTAAATATAAACAATGTAATTTAAATATAAACAATGTAATTTAAATATAAACAATGTAATTTAAATATAAACAATGTAATTTAAACATAAACAATGTAATTTAAATATAAACAATGTAATTTAAACATAAACAATGTAATTTAAATATAAACAATGTAATTTAAACATAAACAATGTAATTTAAATATAAACAATGTAATTTAAATATAAACAATGTAATTTAAATATAAACAATGTAATTTAAATATAAACAATGTAATTTAAATATAAACAATGTAATTTAAATATAAACAATGTAATTTAAATATAAACAATGTAATTTAAATATAAACATTGTAATTTAAATATAAACAATGTAATTTAAATATAAACAATGTAATTTAAATATAAACAATGTAATTTAAACATAAACAATGTAATTTAAACATAAACAATGTAATTTAAATATAAACAATGTAATTTAAATATAAACAATGTAATTTAAACATAAACAATGTAATTTAAACATAAACAATGTAATTTAAATATAAACAATGTAATTTAAATATAAACAATGTAATTTAAATATAAACAATGTAATTTAAATATAAACAATGTAATTTAAACATAAACCATGTAATTTAAATAACACCAGTATAAGTGCTTTTGCTTACTTTTGTCAAATTGGCATATAATTGCATTTGGAAACCTGTGCACCATCAATACGGAATGATCTCTGTTAATGCCTGCAGGTAAAATAGCTCAATTTGAGCTGGTTTTCATAGCACCACTTTCATGGAAACTTCCTGTTATTACTATTGGAACTAAGGTAAATATCATGATGTGATTTAAAATACAGTTTAATCTTAAAAATTTAGGTCAGGCATTCTTCTATCAAGAAATAAGGCTCCAAATTTGATTCAGCACTTTCTGAAGTTTTGTATGTTCAGAATTATGATGGATTTAATAAGTTAATTATAAACTTGAAATTTGATGTATGCAACAATTTCTTATTCATTCTCAAATTCTGATAATTTGTAACATGACAAAGAGTTGTACCTTGTGTATTTATTACAGGACAAAAAAGACTTGTAGCTTGTGTATTTATTACAGGACAAAGACTTGTACCTTGTATATTTATTACAGGACAAAGACTTGTACCCTGTGTATTTATTACAGGACAAAGACTTGTACCTTGTGTATTTATTACAGGACAAAGACTTGTACCTTATATATTTATTACAGGACAAAGACTTGTACCTTGTGTATTTATTACAGGACAAAGACTTGTAGCTTGTTTATTTATTACAGGACAAAGACTTGTACCCTGTGTATTTATTACAGGACAAAGACTTGTACCTTGTGTATTTATTACAGGACAAAGACTTGTACCTTGTGTATTTATTACAGGATAAAGACTTGTAGCTTGTTTATTTATTACAGGACAAAGACCTGTACCCTGTGTATTTATTACAGGACAAAGACTTGTAGCTTGTGTATTTATTATAGGACAAAGACTTTATTACAGAAAAAAGAATTGTAGCTTATGAATTCCTTGCAGGGCAAACCTTTTATGTTGGTATTATTACAAAATGAGCATTTGCACCTTGGGAATATTGAGTAGGACAAATGCGTGTTTCCATCATATTTTTAGCAAAATTGTTTTATCTAAAATGGGAATTTATAACATTACTGCCATTTATGTAGCTCATAAAGGAAATTGACTTTGATGTCAATAAAATGCCTTTCAGTAATTTAATTGCATTGAATTGGTCGATTGAAAAAAAAAGAATGATCCACACTTATGTGTCTGGAATGAGTCAAACCATGGTCACTGATCCACACTCATGTGTCTGGGATGAGTCAAACCATGGTCATTGCAAGATCCACACTCATGCATCTGGGATGAGTCAAACCATGGTCATTTAAAACACTGTTGATCATACTTAATTTGTTTTGTTTGAAGTGTTTGATTGGCTGATAATTTTGTCACTTAATCCAGAACACAGTCAGGCTGTATTAGAAGGTGTGAAATAACCACTTATTAAAGTACCACAGGATATAAATGAATAAATTAATAAAAGTTAGATTCAGATTTACAGAATAACTGTAATGCATGAAATGCCAGGTAAAGGTAGATCAAGTTATTACAGTATGCAAATTCATTCTTGCTTTACTTATTTTGAGATAGGAAAAATGCACTTGTCCCAGACTAGAAAATTGGAGGATTTTTCTTGTCTGACTTGAAAAATAATTAGTCCAGGATGTCAGGCTTTGAAATGTGAAAAAAGTGAACATTTTTTTGTTAGCTGATTAATGTTGATATGTAAAATTTATATAACATAAATTTTGTAATTTTCAGACTGGAGTTACTGTTGGTGTGAGTCCTGCAATAATAGCAAAGGATAGAGATTTGGGTGTACAAGATGCCATCCAGTTCTTTATTGACAGGAGTAAGTATCTTCATTCATAAATATGATGGGAACATTGCAAGAGTTTTAGCTAGCCTTTATGTAACAGGGTTTTAACATGGAAGTTTGGCTAAGTCTTCGGGACTCAAAACTGACACTAACGCAATGATACAAATAAAATGTTTTGCGAATCACAATTGACAATACAAAATAATGTCTCCACTTCATGATTTAAATTCTTCCTTATATCTACACAAAAACTGTTGATTTTTGTTTTATTTTATATTTGTTAAATTAGAAACCTTTGATTCATGTGGAACCTTTTCTTCATTCTGAGTCACTGCTATTAATGGATTCATCACTACACCCATCAAACTTAGATTGTACATATCATGATTTAAATTGAGGACTGTTTTATGGTATTGAGGACTGTTTGTATGTGTATTGAAGACTATTTTAAATGAAAATGAAGATAGTTTATAATTGTTAGCACATTTCTTGTGCAGATTGATACAATTCACATTGCTAGCATAGGGATACTGTTGAAACGTGATTGAACCCTAACCCTAACCCTAACCCTAACCCTAACCCTAATCATTGAACTGTGTTGTTTCATGATGCTATGCTATGACTTTATAGCATAGCATAGCATCATGAAACAACACAGTTCAATGATTGTGACTTTCCTTCTAAGACTGACTGCTCAGATGGCCATGGGGTTAGGATGTCCACCGCTGATAATGAACGTTATGGGCTCAAACCCTGGCCGAGTCATACCAATGACTAGTATAAATGGTACTAACACCTACCTCACTAGGCACTCAGCGTTAAGAGGTGGGTGTTAGGACTGGTTTGCTTGGTGTCAGCATTAAGAGGTGGGTGTTAGGACTGGCTTGCTTGGTGTCAGCATTAAGAGGTGGGTGTTAGGACTGGTTTGCGTGGTGTCAGCATTAAGAGGTGGGTGTTAGGACTGGCTTGCTTGGTGTCAGCATTAAGAGGTGGGTGTTAGGACTGGTTTGCTTGGTGTCAGCATTAAGAGGTGGGTGTTAGGACTGGCTTGCTTGGTGTCAGCGTTAAGAGGTGGGTGTTAGAACTGGTTTGCCTGGTGTCAGCGTTAAGAGGTGGGTGTTAGGACTGGCTTGCTTGGTGTCAGCGTTAAGAGGTGGGTGTTAGGACTGGCTTGCTTGGTGTCATGATAATGTGATTTGATTGAACATTATGCTGCAATTTGTTTGGGAGATTGGCAACTTTTACATTGTCTTAGAGACTACTATAGTATGGTGTTCTATGAAATACACTCTTGATAATATTCATTTTAATGTTTTAGCTGAGCCGATGTTGTATCAAAATTACTTTACTGTCACAACAAATGGTCCAGATGCCAGCGGTTACTATAGTCCAGCCGTCACCCTTGTTCAGCCCATTCTGCGCACCTTGCTGCCAAATGGACAAGTCAAAATCATTTTACGAGTAAGTTTTCATTATTCTGAGTTTCAATTTATTAACTGCTGAATTGGAAAATTTTCTTGAAATACTAGGAAGTATTTGGTGACGAGAAGATGGCAAAAAAACGTTTATTTTGTATATTTTCAATGGACTAGGTGCCACAGGTAAGACACAAAGTACATTCATTTTCCAATTTTAATCAACATAATCTTTAAGTGGATGGGTTAAAAAATATATTTAATTTGTGATATTTACAAATTAAAATCCAAAAGTAAAGGTCACGCTGTTGAAATTTCTAGAGTGTTGAAATGACAACATTTCTTTGTTAAATCACAGTAAGACAATTCTAGGTTTGAATTCACTTCAGATTCCAGTGAATGCTGCAATATATTTTTCTCTTAAGTTTTTGTGTGTGCTGTTTTACTTGGATTTAGGAAATAGAATTGCGTTACTATTGATGTCACAGAATTGTAACCAAGTGGGTATTGGATTATATGAATGACTCAAACACAATGTGTGATAAAAGAAAATGTATTAACTTAATTAGTAAAGAAAAATGTATGATGTAAAAATACAATGATTCTCACACACTCTCAACATACAATTGATTCAATCACTCTATACTAACATTCACACATTGAAAATAAACCAATAATATCTCTCTGATATACAGCTTCAAGAAACCTCAGTTTCAAATAATAGTACACACTAAGATATTCATTTAGTTTCACGTATACACTAGGCTTGGGATTCAAACAATCTCAAGTTTTCAAATACGTTAAAAATGTTCTGCACTGTCAGTAAGATTCACAAATCTCCTGGAATTCAACTAAGATTCAAATTAATCTCATGTAAATACAAATATACCAATTGAAACAACAATTGGAATAAACATATGCTTCTTGACCCTTGTACTGTCGCACAATTCATCCACCGATAAACTGCACAGTTTCACCACATTCCTCAGGTTGACCCAAACTTGTATCGGCCGCTCACCCCTTCATGGATCCACTACATGTACAGTCAGTCATACGTATACATGTACAGACAGCAAACAGCACCTTTGTCTTAGCTACGTCTACAGTCATGGTTCCACTGCATGTACAGACATACATACATATAGACATCTAGATAGCTCGTTACATCACCTTGTAACCACATAACCTCATTACCACCCCATAGCCACCTTGTAACCACATTGTAACCACCTCATAACCACCTCATAAGCTACAATAAAATGAAACTGGTAATAATAATGAGTTTTGAAAATACTAATACATTAAACTCTTAAAAACAACTTGAAATTTACAGTTCACAATGTTTCAAATATGCATTGTAATAAATGAATCAGTACTCTATATGACAATACAAACTCAATTAACTGCGCATATCAAATAAAATATAAATTTAACACTCACCCCTATGGCTTTTAGAAATACCACGTGAAAATACGTGCTCTTCCAAAAGGTCACTGTGTCGATTATATCTTAATCTTGCTTAATTCAAAGGACAGTGAGTAATATTCATGTTAAAATACCCGTGCATATCGTGATAATGATTTTTGCAGCCGCAAGTAGTTTACGGCAGCGAGACATATGTTTGTTCTGTGGCTCATCTGAAAAAAAAACACCTGTTCATCCCAGACAGTGTTGCACGCATGCAAATTGCAAATAATCAAATATTTCTCAGGCAAAACATTCTTCTTTCTAATTCTGTGACAATTGATATTTTCTTTGCAGATATCCACAAAGCACACCAGAACATAACTGGTTAACTGTCAACATTACAATATGGGATACAGTAAGAAATCTGCTATTTTAGTCAGTTATACAAATAGATAGCCAATATTATTGAATTAAGAAATGAAAATTTGCTTGTTTCAATGAATAACGGATATATTTCATCTCATGGGTTTAAAACTTAAGTGCTTCAGCCATCTGATGAAATGCATTTATTTATTACTCTTTTGAAGAATATATCATCTCTGTCATAAGGAAAAAGGGATGTATTAACCAAACAGTTTCATATTAAACTAATAACAAGGAAAAAGGGATGTCTTAACCAAACAGTTTCATATCAAACTAATAACAAGGAAAAAGGGATGTCTTAACCAAACAATTTCATATCAAACTAATAACAAGAAAAAGGGATGTCTTAACCAAACAGTTTCATATCAAACTAATAACAAGGAAAAAGGGATGTCTTAACCAAACAATTTCATATCAAACTAATAAGGAAAAAGGGATGTCTTAACCAAACATTTTCATATCAAACTAATAACAAGAAAAAGGGATGTCTTAACCAAACAATTTCATATCAAACTAATAAGGAAAAAGGGATGTCTTAACCAAACATTTTCATATCAAACTAATAACAAGGAAAAAGGGATGTCTTAACCAAACAGTTTCATATCAAACTAATAACAAGAAAAAGGAATGTCTTAACCAAACAGTTTCATATCAAACTAATAACAAGGAAAAAGGGATGTCTTAACCAACCCAAACATTTTCATATCAAACTAATAACAAGGAAAAAGGGATGTCTTAACCAAACAGTTTCATATCAAACTAATAACAAGAAAAAGGGATGTCTTAACCAAACAGTTTCGTATCAAACTAATAACAAGGAAAAAGGGATGTCTTAACCAAACAATTTCATATCAAACTAATAACAAGAAAAAGGGATGTCTTAACCAAACAGTTTCATATCAAACTAATAACAAGGAAAGAGGGATGTCTTAACCAAACAATTTCATATCAAACTAATAGCAAGAAAAAGGGATGTCTTAACCAAACAGTTTCATATCAAACTAATAAGGAAAAAGGGATGTCTTAACCAAACATTTTCATATCAAACTAATGACAAGGAAAAAGGGATGTCTTAACCAACCATTTTCATATCACACTAATAACAAGGAAAAAGGGATGTCTTAACCAAACATTTTCATATCAAACTAATAACAAGGAAAAAGGGATGTCTTAACCAAACAGTTTCATATCAAAATAATAACAAAGAAAAAGGGATGTCTTAACCAAACAGTTTCGTATCAAACTAATAACAAGGAAAAAGGGATGTCTTAACCAAACAGTTTTATATCATGTATGTTACAAGGTAAATATGTGTTTTAACAATTTTAAATAAATGTGTTTTCTCTGAATGGCTGAATTCAAACAGGGTCAGCAGATGTGTTGTCATGTTATCATTCTCTGTTGTATACCTTGTAGACATCAATGAATATGCGAGTTTTGCTTTTCTGCATGATTTGCCTTTGTTAACTTTATGTTGAAGTATATGATTGTTTTCATTTCAGGCAAGTGAAGTTAATATAATGGAATATTTTGAATATGCAACACTGACAGTAAATGTGCTTTCTGTCAATCAATATGCTCCAACTATTAGCACTAATTCCTTCATTGTTCAAATTTCGGAGAATGCTACCTACAACACCTATCTTCAGACACCAAGTGGTCAAATAGCTGCACTAACAGTCACAGATAATGACCTGGTGAGTATAGTTAATTTTGAAGTATCTGTTTGTCTCAACATTAAATACTTTCAAAAAGTTCTCATTCACAGACCAAAGGCAAGTAGTTTATGGAGAAAAATATAAACTTCAAGTTATAGGTACTCACTGGGATAAGAAAGTTAAGGGCATGTGCCTCAATGAAAATGCTGTTTTAGTTCACAACTCCCAAGCAAATTTGGTTAACCTCCCAATTTTTCCTAAGCTGACTTCTCTACTCTGTCACATGGATGCTCAAATATGTATTAATATGTGTATGTTGTATTTTACTGCTCCATGAATATCCATACATCCATGAATATCCATACATCCATGAATATCCATACATCCATGAATATCCATACATCCATGTACATAAAACCAACAAAGAGATAAAGTTAATGGCGTTAATTTTAAGTTGTTAAGTTCAAATATGTTGGTTCCCATAGACGTTAAGAGCAGAAATCCATTAAGTGGTGATGTATTATTAGAAGATTCTAGTTAGGGCAAATAATTATTAGTTTTATTCAACCACAGGCCAGCCATTCCGATTCACTCTTTGCAGTTTTCTAAACAATCTTGGTACATGTTGTTTAGCATGAAATTCACAGTTAAAGTGGTTCTACATTTATTATTGGATGATGATAGCATATTTTAATAAAGCCTTAGCACATATGCATTTCTAATATCTGGACTAACAGTAATTTTAATCAGGATTTATAATATATAGACTAACAGTAATTTTAATCAGGATTTAAAATATATAGACTAACAGTAATTTTAATCAGGATTTATAATATATAGACTAACAGTAATTTTAATCAGGATTTATAATATATAGACTAACAGTAATTTTAATCAGGATTTAAAATATATAGACTAACAGTAATTTTAATCAGGATTTATAATATATAGACTAACAGTAATTTTAATAAAGATTTAAAATATATAGACTAACAGTAATTTTAATCAGGATTTATAATATATAGACTAACAGTAATTTTAATCAGGATTTAAAATATATAGACTAACAGTAATTTTAATCAGGAATTATAATATATAGACTAACAGTAATTTTAATCAGGATTTAAAATATTTGGACTAACAGTAATTTTAATCAGAATTTAAAATATCTGGACTAACAGTAATTTTAATCAGGATTTATAATATATAGACTAACAGTAATTTTAATAAAGATTTATAATATATACACTAACAGTAATTTTAATAAAGATTTATAATATATAGACTAACAGTAATTTTAATCAGGATTTATAATATATAGACTAACAGTAATTTTAATCAGGATTTAAAATATCTGGACTAACAGTAATTTTAATAAAGATTTATAATATATAGAAATATAGACTAACAGTAATTTTAATAAAGATTTATAATATATAGACTAACAGTAATTTTAATCAGGATTTATAATATATAGACTAACAGTAATTTTAATAAAGATTTATAATATATAGACTAACAGTAATTTTAATCAGGATTTATAATATATAGACTAACAGTAATTTTAATAAAGATTTATAATATATAGACTAACAGTAATTTTAATCAGGATTTATTATATATAGACTAACAGTAATTTTAATCAGGATTTATAATATATAGACTAACAGTAATTTTAATCAGGATTTAAAATATTTGGACTAACAGTAATTTTAATCAGGATTTAAAATATCTGGACTAACAGTAATTTTAATCAGGATTTATAATATATAGACTAACAGTAATTTTAATAAAGATTTATAATATATACACTAACAGTAATTTTAATAAAGATTTATAATATATAGACTAACAGTAATTTTAATCAGGATTTATAATATATAGACTAACAGTAATTTTAATCAGGATTTAAAATATCTGGACTAACAGTAATTTTAATAAAGATTTATAATATATAGAAATATAGACTAACAGTAATTTTAATAAAGATTTATAATATATAGACTAACAGTAATTTTAATCAGGATTTATAATATATAGACTAACAGTAATTTTAATCAGGATTTATTATATATAGACTAACAGTAATTTTAATAAAGATTTATAATATATAGACTAACACTAATTTTAATAAAGATTTATAATATATAGACTAACAGTAATTTTAATAAAAATTTATAATATCTAGACTAACAGTAATTTTATTCAAGGTGAGTACATTTTTCTTTCTTGGATCCATGCATGAATAATTTTAAATCTGTTGCATTGAAGTGGATTCTCCTGGTTGTGTATTTGACTGGTAACTTTAAATAATCTGTATAGGTCATGCATATGTAATGAAGTTTTAAATAATCTGTATAGGTCATGTTCAGTGGAGCCTCGCTAATCTGGACTCCATTTATCCGGAAACCTCGCTCTCCAGACATAATTCAACGGGAATGGAATTCCTAAATGTTAGTTTGCTCCGCTAATCCAGAAATCTGTGTTCCAGATCTGGAAATCAAAATCGGGAACCAAAGTGTAAAATTACATTAAAACTTGTCTCGATAATCCGGAAATAATCTGTCCAAAAATAGGAAAATTTGAAAAATCATATATGAAAATACATTCTGCAGAATATTACATGTACATAAAACACACTAGTGAAGCCTTTGAAAATATATGGCCACTATCAATAACTAAGTAGCGTAACCATATTGTAACCAGCGATTGTGTAAACAATGTTTTAGCTAGTCGGCGACGGTGGTGGTAATAATTATATAAACACACTGGGATCAAATCGTCCACGCTTTTTGACATAACATATGGTAAATAGATTAAAAGTGTCATTAAGCCTCTTTGTTGCTTACCAATTGTATGTAACAAAATCACAGTTTATTGATGGCTGTAAAAACAAAGTTGACTGATTTAAGGTGTGGACAGTATAGGGCTTCATTTCCGAATAAGAAAACAACCTTGGCCATAAATCGTGACTTTAAATATTGAGCTCCACTTTGAATACATGTGTCCATTATGCTAAAATATCAAAATCATGGTAGCAGTGTTCAAATTGCATACATAGGCTTCCATTGAATCAAGGACTGGTATTATGATGACCTTTTTACGATCAAGCAGGACAACCCCACATGCTTTAAAAAGCTATGCAAAAAACACCAAAACATGTATTACTACGCTCAATTAAGATTTATATTTCTTAATGATGGAAACAGAATAACATAGCGAATAATTGAAATTTCAATTATAAGAGTTTAATGTTGTTTTCTCTGCATTTATCGCGGTATAAACTGTCAGTTGCCGACTCACACAGCTTACATAACGCCCTTCAAGCATTACTTGCGGTGTGAGTTGGCAACCGACAGTTTATTCCACAATAAATGCAGAAAAATACGTTAACTCTTCATTGTAACAGCCGTAAAATACGACTTATAAAAATGACTGCATTTTATTAGTTTACCATAACGCATTAAACTGCGAGATAGCAGTTTGTATTTGTTATACTTTTTACAGTACATTACATTTAAAGCTAGCATATACATGTACAATATATACGGTGTGATGATATCGTAAAATACAAAAAAATTTGCATGATTCAATTATCCGGAAAACTTGTTAATCCGGACATATCCACTGGGAACGATTGTGTCCGGATTAACGAAGCTCCACTGTATATGTAATGAATTTTTAAATAACCTGTATAGGTCATGTATATGTAATGAATTTTTAAATAAGCTGTATAGGTCATGTATATGTAATGAATTTTTAAATAAGCTGTCCAGGTTGTGTATCTGACTGGTCACTTTATATAAGCAGTCTCATAATTGAATAGAGAATACTCTGCAGTCTCACAATTGAATATGAAATCCACTGCAGTCTAATAATTGAATATATAATACCCTGCAGTCTCATAATTTAATAGAGAATACCCTGCAGTCTCATAATTGAATACATTATACCCTGCAGTCTCATAATTGAAAAGATAATACCCTGCAGTCTCATAATTGAAAAGATAATACCCTGCAGTCTCATAATTGAATAGAAAATACCCTGCAGTCTTATAATTGAATATATAATACTCTGTAATCTCATAATTGAATAGAGAATACCCTGCAGTGTCAATTGAATAGAAAATACCCTGCAGTCTCATAATTGAATATATAATACCCTGCAATCTCATAATTGAATAGAGAATACCCTGCAGTCTCAATTGAATAGAAAATACCCTGCAATCTAATAATTGAAAATATATTACCCTGCAATCTCATAATTAAATATATAATACCCTGCAATCTCATAATTGAATAGAAAATACCCTGCAGTCTCATAATTGAATATATAATACCCTGCAGTCTCATAATTGAATAGAAAATACCCTGCAGTCTCATAATTGAATATATAATACCCTGCAGTCTCATAATTGAATAGAGAACACCCTGCAGTCTCACAATTGAATACATTATACCCTGCAGTCTCATAATTAAATAGAGAACACCCTGCAGTATCATAATTGAATATGAAATACCCTGCAGTCTCATAATTAAATAGAGAATACTCTGCAGTCTCACAATTGAAAAGAGAATGCCCTGCAGTCTCACAATTGAATAGATAATACCTTGAGAAATTAAAATATCTGGTATATACTTGTAATTAAAATGCATGTTACATACTTGTAATTAAAATGTGTGATATATATTTGTAATTAAAATGTGTGATATATATTTGTAATTAAAGTGTGTGATATATATTTGTAATTAAAGTGTGTGATATATATTTGTAATTACAATATGTTGGACTGTTTTATTTGCAGCTTGGAGTAATTTGCATAGCAAATTATCCTGAAGTAATGTTTGCTGTGAACAGATTATTGCTTTGGTCTCACTGCTCCTTTTGGTTTAAACTGAGATTATGCTTAGCTTACTAAGGTCAAATTTGGTGAAATTCAAGGAACAACTTGAAATAAAATGAAAAGCCAGTGAATTCCAAGTCTTGCTTGAGTGTTATCTGCATCCATTTAGCTATGTGTGTCTTTTAGCATTATGACCAGTCTCCAGATTATAACATTAATCAGCTATAGCTATGTGTGTATTGTAGCATTATGACCAGTCTCCAGATTATAACATTAATCAGCTATAGCTCTGTGTGTATTGTATCATTATGACAAGTCTCCAGATTATAACATTAATCAGCTATAGCTATGTGTGTCTTTTAGCATTATGACCAGTCTCCAGATTATAACATTAATCAGCTATAGCTATGTGTGTCTTTTAGCATTATGACCAGTCTCCAGATTGTAACATTAATCAGCTACAGAAAGGTGTATAAATAAGCAATAAAATCTTACTCTCACTGGTACGGTTTTTGGAATAGATCAAGAAACTTACTCCACTGATACATTTTTTTTGGAATAGAGCAAGATAATCTTACCCCATTGGTACGTTCTTTTGGAGTACAGCAAGATACTTTTACTCCATTGGTACATTCTTTTGGAGTACAGCTTGGGCAAGTGGCAGCTGGCTGAAATTAGATTAACTATTTCAAAATTAGATCTATGGACTCCAATAAGTTGTTGACTTAGAAGATTCTGTTAAGCATGGCATTTTATTTATGCATTGATTTTTCAGCTATACACAGATCCTTACCCAGGCTATGTGTTTGCCACAAGTAACTCTGCCTTCTCAGTTGTGACACAAGGGACGTTAAACTATGTGATACTAACTCAAGAGAACTATCTAGACTATGAGATGACTCAACAGTTCCAGCTACAGGTGAGAAAGATTTATAATATTTATAACAATATATTTTCAGGTAAATGTGATTAATACATTTGTTTTAATGGTTTAGATTATAGAGAATATTGCAGATAATAACATGGTTATCAAATCACTGTAATATGGAAGATGATGCTACATCCTTTGTTAAAACATGCCTTCATTATATTGTCCTCATTTAAAACATGATTTCCTTATATTTTTTTCATTTAAGATGGGTTCACCAAAGTCTCAATGTTTATGACTTGTCTTTAATTTGTGACATAACAGTAGGTGACACTATACCATTTAATGTATAAGATTCTGACATTACAGTAGGTGACACTGTACCATTTACTGTATCAGATTGTGACATTACAGTAGGTGACACTGTACCATTTACTGTATCAGACTGTGACATTAGAGTAGGTGACACTGTACCATTTACTGTATCAGATTGTGACATTACAGTAGGTGACATTATTCCATTTACTGTATCAGATTGTGACATTACAGTAGGTGACATTGTACCATTTACTGTGTCAGATTGTGACATTACAATATGTACCACTATACCATTTACTGTATCAGATAGTGACCTTACAGTACATGACACTATACAATTTACTGTATCAGATAGTGACCTTACAGTACATGACACTATACCATTTACTGTATCAGATAGTGACCTTACAGTACGTGACACTATACCATTTACTGTATCAGATAGTGACCTTACAGTACGTGACACTATACCATTTACTGTATCAGATAGTGACCTTACAGTACGTGACACTATACCATTTACTGTATCAGATAGTGACCTTACAGTACGTGACACTATACCATTTACTGTATCAGATAGTGACCTTACAGTACGTGACACTATACCATTTACTGTATCAGATAGTGACCTTACAGTACGTGACACTATACCATTTACTGTATCAGATAGTGACCTTACAGTACGTGACACTATACCATTTACTGTATCAGATAGTGACCTTACAGTACGTGACACTATACCATTTACTGTATCAGATAGTGACCTTACAGTACGTGACACTATACCATTTACTGTATCAGATAGTGACCTTACAGTACGTGACACTATACCATTTACTGTATCAGATAGTGACCTTACAGTACGTGACACTATACCATTTACTGTATCATATAGTGACCTTACAGTACGTGACACTATACCATTTACTGTATCAGATAGTGACCTTACAGTACATGACACTATACCATTTACTGTATCAGATAGTGACCTTACAGTACATGACACTATACCATTTACTGTATCAGATAGTGACCTTACAGTACATGACACTATACCATTTACTGTATCAGATAGTGACCTTACAGTACATGACACTATACCATTTACTGTATCAGATAGTGACCTTACAGTACATGACACTATACCATTTACTGCATCAGATAGTGACCTTACAGTACATGACACTATACCATTTACTGCATCAGATAGTGACCTTACAGTACATGACACTATACCATTTACTGCATCAGATAGTGACCTTACAGTACATGACACTATACCATTTACTGTATCAGATAGTGACCTTACAGTACATGACACTATACCATTTACTGTATCAGATAGTGACCTTACAGTACATGACACTATACCATTTACTGTATCAGATAGTGACCTTACAGTACATGACACTATACCATTTACTGTATCAGATAGTGACCTTACAGTACATGACACTATACCATTTACTGTATCAGATAGTGACCTTACAGTACATGACACTATACCATTTACTGTATCAGATAGTGACCTTACAGTACATGACACTATACCATTTACTGTATCAGATAGTGACCTTACAGTACATGACACTATACCATTTACTGTATCAGATAGTGACCTTACAGTACATGACACTATACCATTTACTGTATCAGATAGTGACCTTACAGTACATGACACTATACCATTTACTGTATCAGATAGTGACCTTACAGTACATGACACTATACCATTTACTGTATCAGATAGTGACCTTACAGTACATGACACTATACCATTTACTGTATCAGATAGTGACCTTACAGTACATGACACTATACCATTTACTGTATCAGATAGTGACCTTACAGTACATGACACTATACCATTTACTGTATCAGATAGTGACCTTACAGTACATGACACTATACCATTTACTGTATCAGATAGTGACCTTACAGTACATGACACTATACCATTTACTGTATCAGATAGTGACCTTACAGTACATGACACTATACCATTTACTGTATCAGATAGTGACCTTACAGTACATGACACTATACCATTTACTGTATCAGATAGTGACCTTACAGTACATGACACTATACCATTTACTGTATCAGATAGTGACCTTACAGTACATGACACTATACCATTTACTGTATCAGATAGTGACCTTACAGTACATGACACTATACCATTTACTGTATCAGATAGTGACCTTACAGTACGTGACACTATACCATTTACTGTATCAGATAGTGACCTTACAGTACGTGACACTATACCATTTACTGTATCAGATAGTGACCTTACAGTACGTGACACTATACCATTTACTGTATCAGATAGTGACCTTACAGTACGTGACACTATACCATTTACTGTATCAGATAGTGACCTTACAGTACGTGACACTATACCATTTACTGTATCAGATAGTGACCTTACAGTACGTGACACTATACCATTTACTGTATCAGATAGTGACCTTACAGTACGTGACACTATACCATTTACTGTATCAGATAGTGACCTTACAGTACGTGACACTATACCATTTACTGTATCAGATAGTGACCTTACAGTACGTGACACTATACCATTTACTGTATCAGATAGTGACCTTACAGTACGTGACACTATACCATTTACTGTATCAGATAGTGACCTTACAGTACATGACACTATACCATTTACTGTATCAGATAGTGACCTTACAGTACATGACACTATACCATTTACTGTATCAGATAGTGACCTTACAGTACATGACACTATACCATTTACTGTATCAGATAGTGACCTTACAGTACATGACACTATACCATTTACTGTATCAGATAGTGACCTTACAGTACATGACACTATACCATTTACTGTATCAGATAGTGACCTTACAGTACATGACACTATACCATTTACTGTATCAGATAGTGACCTTACAGTACATGACACTATACCATTTACTGTATCAGATAGTGACCTTACAGTACATGACACTATACCATTTACTGTATCAGATAGTGACCTTACAGTACATGACACTATACCATTTACTGTATCAGATAGTGACCTTACAGTACATGACACTATACCATTTACTGTATCAGATAGTGACCTTACAGTACATGACACTATACCATTTACTGTATCAGATAGTGACCTTACAGTACATGACACTATACCATTTACTGTATCAGATAGTGACCTTACAGTACATGACACTATACCATTTACTGTATCAGATAGTGACCTTACAGTACATGACACTATACCATTTACTGTATCAGATAGTGACCTTACAGTACATGACACTATACCATTTACTGTATCAGATAGTGACCTTACAGTACATGACACTATACCATTTACTGTATCAGATAGTGACCTTACAGTACATGACACTATACCATTTACTGTATCAGATAGTGACCTTACAGTACATGACACTATACCATTTACTGTATCAGATAGTGACCTTACAGTACATGACACTATACCATTTACTGTATCAGATAGTGACCTTACAGTACATGACACTATACCATTTACTGTATCAGATAGTGACCTTACAGTACATGACACTATACCATTTACTGTATCAGATAGTGACCTTACAGTACATGACACTATACCATTTACTGTATCAGATAGTGACCTTACAGTACATGACACTATACCATTTACTGTATCAGATAGTGACCTTACAGTACATGACACTATACCATTTACTGTATCAGATAGTGACCTTACAGTACATGACACTATACCATTTACTGTATCAGATAGTGACCTTACAGTACATGACACTATACCATTTACTGTATCAGATAGTGACCTTACAGTACATGACACTATACCATTTACTGTATCAGATAGTGACCTTACAGTACATGACACTATACCATTTACTGTATCAGATAGTGACCTTACAGTACATGACACTATACCATTTACTGTATCAGATAGTGACCTTACAGTACATGACACTATACCATTTACTGTATCAGATAGTGACCTTACAGTACATGACACTATACCATTTACTGTATCAGATAGTGACCTTACAGTACATGACACTATACCATTTACTGTATCAGATAGTGACCTTACAGTACATGACACTATACCATTTACTGTATCAGATAGTGACCTTACAGTACATGACACTATACCATTTACTGTATCAGATAGTGACCTTACAGTACATGACACTATACCATTTACTGTATCAGATAGTGACCTTACAGTACATGACACTATACCATTTACTGTATCAGATAGTGACCTTACAGTACATGACACTATACCATTTACTGTATCAGATAGTGACCTTACAGTACATGACACTATACCATTTACTGTATCAGATAGTGACCTTACAGTACATGACACTATACCATTTACTGTATCAGATAGTGACCTTACAGTACATGACACTATACCATTTACTGTATCAGATAGTGACCTTACAGTACATGACACTATACCATTTACTGTATCAGATAGTGACCTTACAGTACATGACACTATACCATTTACTGTATCAGATAGTGACCTTACAGTACATGACACTATACCATTTACTGTATCAGATAGTGACCTTACAGTACATGACACTATACCATTTACTGTATCAGATAGTGACCTTACAGTACATGACACTATACCATTTACTGTATCAGATAGTGACCTTACAGTACATGACACTATACCATTTACTGTATCAGATAGTGACCTTACAGTACATGACACTATACCATTTACTGTATCAGATAGTGACCTTACAGTACATGACACTATACCATTTACTGTATCAGATAGTGACCTTACAGTACATGACACTATACCATTTACTGTATCAGATAGTGACCTTACAGTACATGACACTATACCATTTACTGTATCAGATAGTGACCTTACAGTACATGACACTATACCATTTACTGTATCAGATAGTGACCTTACAGTACATGACACTATACCATTTACTGTATCAGATAGTGACCTTACAGTACATGACACTATACCATTTACTGTATCAGATAGTGACCTTACAGTACATGACACTATACCATTTACTGTATCAGATAGTGACCTTACAGTACATGACACTATACCATTTACTGTATCAGATAGTGACCTTACAGTACATGACACTATACCATTTACTGTATCAGATAGTGACCTTACAGTACATGACACTATACCATTTACTGTATCAGATAGTGACCTTACAGTACATGACACTATACCATTTACTGTATCAGATAGTGACCTTACAGTACATGACACTATACCATTTACTGTATCAGATAGTGACCTTACAGTACATGACACTATACCATTTACTGTATCAGATAGTGACCTTACAGTACATGACACTATACCATTTACTGTATCAGATAGTGACCTTACAGTACATGACACTATACCATTTACTGTATCAGATAGTGACCTTACAGTACATGACACTATACCATTTACTGTATCAGATAGTGACCTTACAGTACATGACACTATACCATTTACTGTATCAGATAGTGACCTTACAGTACATGACACTATACCATTTACTGTATCAGATAGTGACCTTACAGTACATGACACTATACCATTTACTGTATCAGATAGTGACCTTACAGTACATGACACTATACCATTTACTGTATCAGATAGTGACCTTACAGTACATGACACTATACCATTTACTGTATCAGATAGTGACCTTACAGTACATGACACTATACCATTTACTGTATCAGATAGTGACCTTACAGTACATGACACTATACCATTTACTGTATCAGATAGTGACCTTACAGTACATGACACTATACCATTTACTGTATCAGATAGTGACCTTACAGTACATGACACTATACCATTTACTGTATCAGATAGTGACCTTACAGTACATGACACTATACCATTTACTGTATCAGATAGTGACCTTACAGTACATGACACTATACCATTTACTGTATCAGATAGTGACCTTACAGTACATGACACTATACCATTTACTGTATCAGATAGTGACCTTACAGTACATGACACTATACCATTTACTGTATCAGATAGTGACCTTACAGTACATGACACTATACCATTTACTGTATCAGATAGTGACCTTACAGTACATGACACTATACCATTTACTGTATCAGATAGTGACCTTACAGTACATGACACTATACCATTTACTGTATCAGATAGTGACCTTACAGTACATGACACTATACCATTTACTGTATCAGATAGTGACCTTACAGTACATGACACTATACCATTTACTGTATCAGATAGTGACCTTACAGTACATGACACTATACCATTTACTGTATCAGATAGTGACCTTACAGTACATGACACTATACCATTTACTGTATCAGATAGTGACCTTACAGTACATGACACTATACCATTTACTGTATCAGATAGTGACCTTACAGTACATGACACTATACCATTTACTGTATCAGATAGTGACCTTACAGTACATGACACTATACCATTTACTGTATCAGATAGTGACCTTACAGTACATGACACTATACCATTTACTGTATCAGATAGTGACCTTACAGTACATGACACTATACCATTTACTGTATCAGATAGTGACCTTACAGTACATGACACTATACCATTTACTGTATCAGATAGTGACCTTACAGTACATGACACTATACCATTTACTGTGGGGCCCCAAGTGGCCAAATGGTCTAAATCTCTGTCCTTTATGGATCCCTGCCATCTCACCTCTGTCTGCATGGGTTCTAGTCTAAGATTCAGATATTTTAGTTATGTGAGAAAGCTTGCTAGAAGCTTATCATGGGTCAGTGGTTCTTTCTGGGAGTTTTCCAGGTTCTTCCTCCACCAATAATAATGGCTGCCATGTATATCCTATATTGTGCTGAAAAAATGGCGTTAAACCATAAAACAAAACAAACCATTTACTGTATCAGATTGTGACATTACAATAGGTACCACTATACCATTTACTGTATCAGATTGTGACATTACAGTAGGTGACACTGTACCATTTACTGTATCAGATTGTGACATTAGAGTAGGTGACACTATGCCATTTACTGTATCAGATTGTGACATTACAGATTGTGACACTGTACCATTTAGTGTATCAGATTGTGACATTACAATAAGTACCATTATACCATTTACTGTATCAGATTGTGACATTACAGTAGGTGACACTGTACCATTTACTGTAATAGATTGTGACATTACAATAAGTACCACTGTACCATTTACTCTATCAGATTGTGACATTATAATAGGTGACACGGTACAATTTACTTTATCAAATTGTGACATTATAGTAAGTGACACTGTACCATTTACTGTATCAGATTGTGACATTACAGTAGGTGACACTGTACCATTTACTGTATCAGATTGTGACATTACAGTAGGTGACACTGTACCATTTACTGTATCAGAATGTTACATTACAGTAGGTGACACTGTACCATTTACTGTAACAGATTTTGATATTACAATAAGTACCACTATACCATTTATTGTATCAGATTGTGACATTACAGTATGTGACACTGTACCATTACTGAACTGTACCATCAGTTTGTTGCATTGACTTTGAGGTACACTTTTAGGTGTGTGTGAATTGTCTATTTTGCTTGCTGACTGTTTAGTATTTAGGTGTGTATGAATTGTCTATTTTGCTTGCTGACTGTTTAGTATTTATGTGTGTGTGAATTGTCTATTTTCTTGCTGACTGTTTAGTATTTATGTGTGTGTGAATTGTCTATTTTGCTTGCTGACTGTTTAGTATTTAGGTGTGTGTGAACTGTCTATTTTGTTTGCTGACTGTTTAGTATCATGTTCATATCAATCTTGGATCCTATTACACTTACCAACACTATTAGGTTTGTTCCTTATCAAGATATTAACTCAGCATTACCAAATGTAGGTCACAGTACCTAATGTTCTCAATTAAATGACATCCCTGTAATAATTGTTCCATGGTATTCAAGGATAAACCCATTTAAAACCATGGAAAATTCTAGCATGTAAAACCATGGAGTATTTGGACACATATTCCAGGCTCCATCCAGGGTAGGCTGGAAAACCATGGAATATTGGCATTAAAAATCCTGAAATATTGGCCTGGACAAAACTGTATTTAGTTGTAAATCCCTGGCAAGTTTTCATGGAAGCAAGAGATTTCCCATAAACTAATGTTGTTGTTGAGACCTGACAGGATCGCTCTTCATCTTTTAAAATCATACACAGTTAGGTGAAAAATAAGAAATATTATCCATTTGAATTACATGTTGAACAACCTCTTCTAAATTAATCTTCTCAGAAAACAAACACCTGCATCCTTGCCTTCTTTTTATATGCTTCTGGTATCATCCATTGAAATAAATTACAGCATATGTAATATGCATCCAGGACAAAAACATTCCTATTTATCTGTTTGACAAGTTTTACAGACATCTCAAAGTGTTTTTCATGACCATCCTTTAAAGAGATCCTAATTTAAGTTTTACTCTCGTTTTAAATGGGCATTGATTCAGGTAAACAATTGGTTCATAAGATCATTAAACAAACTAAGCAATACAAATACTTACTTACCTGAGACCTTTGAAAATGAATTACAGCCATTTTCTACAAACACGAAAAATATAGTTGCAATAACTTATCAGCAATTGCTAAATCTTCAACATGAGAAAAAAAAGTTCTCCAAAAACAGCAAATTAGATTAAAAAGCTGGCATGCAGTTTGATAAGTTTGTCAAACTCCTGTCTATAACTGACAACATTACATTGATAACTGTATAACCAATATAATAATCATCTACAAATGTATTATCACAATCATTTTACAAAGCAAGATTACTGACATATTACATTGTATGTAAAAGATATGCAGCAAAATTCACTAGGCCCTACAGTGTCCCCCAAACTACAATCCCATCAACCAGCAAAATTCACTAGACCCTGCAGTGTCCCACATACTACAGTCTCATAAACCCAAAATATAAAACAGTCTTGGTTTTACTCACCAATATGATAACTCCATAACTTAATGATAACTCCATAATTTCAAATTATTTACTGGATACTAGGACCATTTTTTGCATGTGTATTGATACTGCTTGCATGTGTATTGATACTGCTTGGTATTGATACTGCTTGCATGTGTATTGATACTGCTTGCATGTGTATTGATACTGCTTGCATGCGTATTGATACTGCTTGCAATAAAATTTCCTGAATTAATGAGCTAAATTGTAATGGTATAATATTAAAAGTGTTTTTTTCTTCTTCAAAATGAGGCTCGCGCAGTAGTTGTTCTGTCTTAATAATTCAAATATATGGAGTGCATATTTGGTGGTTCATAAGCCAGTCTGCAGAACTGAAAATAAGGAAAATAAGTGCCATTAAGGTCTTGGTACTAAACCAGGCCTCTGTCATGGAAAAGCACATTTAATCTTGTGTGATTTTGTTATTTTTTAAACAGAAAACTTCAAGAAGCTTAATTCTCTATAAAACGCTGTCAAAATGAGGTGGGTTTTACTCAGCAAAAAGAATAATGATGTACATTTTAAAGTTTATATTTAATATGAAAATAACTTTGTCTCTATCACCCACCCTGAGTTATTATAACAGACACAGTATGAAGGCCTTAACACATTAACCCACAGGTTAAGATTAACATATGCATGTTAATCCTTTTCTTTCATGTTTTTTTTCTCAATAGGTATTTGCAACGGAGGTTAACACCGCTGAGAGGCGAACTGGCACAATTACCCTAACTGTTAACATCATGGATTCTAATGATAACTCACCGGTGTTTCCAGGAAAGGTCTACGCATCAAGTGTCAGTGCTGGGGTATACACTCCTAGCAATTCCATTGTAATAACAACTGTCCATGCTACAGATGCTGATACTGGAGTTTTTGGACAGATCAGTTACTCCATCACAAGTGTGGAAAATAGCAATGGTGCCAATGGTACAGGACTTTTCACCATTGATTTTCAGGGTCAAATTCGTGCTGTTGGCACTTTAGTTCAGGGCCAGAAATGGACGCTGACAGTTAAGGCTACTGATGGGGGCACAGGACTTAATCAAAGGTCAATCTATTTTATGTACTCTTTAATGGTCAACCTTCCAAAATCTATTTTATGTACTCTTTAATGGTCAACCTTCCAAAATCTATTTTATGTACTCTTTAATGGTCAACCTTCCAAAATCTATTATATATATATTCATCAACATCACATAGATTAGATAATATAGCATGTGATATTGATGTTGTTCTGTTGTTATTAATGATGTGTGTGTGTGTGTGTGTGTGTGTGAGATTGAATTTTTAATGTAGCTTTAAAAATTTTCAATCATATCACTTAGACGTCTAAGTGAGACAGTTTATAGTGATGTCTAACACTGGGACATCATGCTGCAGACATGTAGCATGATGTCCCACCCTGTTACATTATCCTGATACCAGGCTGACCAGTCCTAATACTAACCTCTTAATGCTGAGCATCAAGTGAGGCTGCTGTTAGTACGATTTGTGTAAGTCTTTGGTATGACTCTGCCGGGGATTGAACCCATGACCTCACACTTTCGCAGTGGATGCTTTAACCACTAGGCTACTGGAGCAGTCAAGCATTTGGTTTTGATGTTGTTTCTGTTGTTATTAATGTTGCAGGTAAATGTATACCATATGTTGGCATACATCTTGGCTAGCATGTTATTATTACTAATCCTAAACTGATGGTCACATAAAGATGTCTTGTAAAAATGGTGTAGTTTTGACCCACAACATACAAATGCTTTTGTGAAGGATTTTAGAGAACTAGACTTAACTGACTTTGGAGCCAAATCAAAGGTCATTCCTTGGACCTGATGGACATTATGAATATTGTCCAACAATAGATTATTGTTCAAATACATTTATAAACTGAAGAAATAAGCAACATGCATAAATATAGTAGCATCTATTTGATCATCCCTCAAAAGTACTGTTTACATAACTCAAATGCTTCACAATATAGATAGATTTTCACAAGTTCTTGTATATATGAGAGTCTACATGGGACTTTATCTTCAGGACTTATTCAAGCTTTCTTCAACACAATACCAGTTGACATCACTATCACACAGAAACATTCTAGTACCAAAACCAAGAACACAGCAATTTAAATAGAGCATCCATGTCTCTGGTAGAATTCTGTGGAGCAAGCTTCCACTAAAATCTGCTGAAAATGTTAAAGTATTTAAGAAGAGATATCATGAGCATGTATGCGTTTCTAATAGGTAATGGAACTTAATATTTCAAAAACATTAACATGAACAGTAATTACTGTTTCCTTGATACATTAAAATGAACAGTAATTACTGTTTCCTTTGATACATTAAAATGAACAGTAATTACCATTTCCTTTGATACATTAAAATGAACAGTAATTACCATTTCCTTTGATACATTAAAATGAACAGTAATTACCATTTCCTTTGATACATTAAAATGAACAGTAATTACCATTTCCTTTGATACATTAAAATGAACAGTAATTACCATTTCCTTTGATACATTAAAATGAACAGTAATTACCATTTCCTTTGATACATTAAAATGAACAGTAATTACCATTTCCTTTGATACATTAAAATGAACAGTAATTACCATTTCCTTTGATACATTAAAATGAACAGTAATTACCATTTCCTTTGATACATTAAAATGAACAGTAATTACTGTTTCCTTTGATACATTAAAATGAACAGCAATTACTGTTTCCTTTGATACATTAAAATGAACAGTAATTACTGTTTCCTTTGATACATTAAAATGAACAGTAATTACTGTTTCCTTTGATACATTAAAATGAACAGTAATTACTGTTTCCTTTGATACATTAAAATGAACAGTAATTACCATTTCCTTTGATACATTAAAATGAACAGTAATTACCATTTCCTTTGATACATTAAAATGAACAGTAATTACCATTTCCTTTGATACATTAAAATGAACAGTAATTACCATTTCCTTTGATACATTAAAATGAACAGTAATTACCATTTCCTTTGATACATTAAAATGAACAGTAATTACCATTTCCTTTGATACATTAAAATGAACAGTAATTACCATTTCCTTTGATACATTAAAATGAACAGTAATTACTGTTTCCTTTGATACATTAAAATGAACAGCAATTACTGTTTCCTTTGATACATTAAAATGAACAGTAATTACTGTTTCCTTTGATACATTAAAATGAACAGTAATTACTGTTTCCTTTGATACATTAAAATGAACAGTAATTACCATTTCCTTTGATACATTAAAATGAACAGCAATTACCATTTCCTTTGATACATTAAAATGAACAATAATTACCATTTCCTTTGATACATTAAAATGAACAGCAATTACCATTTCCTTTGATACATTAAAATGAACAGTAATTGCCATTTCCTTTGATACATTAAAATGAACAGTAATTGCCATTTCCTTTGATACATTAAAATGAACAGTAATTGCCATTTCCTTTGATACATTAAAATGAACAGCAATTATCATTTCCTTTGATACATTAAAATGAACAGCAATTACTGTTTCCTTTGATACATTAAAATGAACAGTAATTGCCATTTCCTTTGATACATTAAAATGAACAGTAATTGCCATTTCCTTTGATACATTAAAATGAACAGTAATTACCGTTTCTATGATACATTAAAACAAACAGTAATTACCATTTCCTTTGATACATTAAAATGAACAGTAATTACCATTTCCTTTGATACATTAAAATGAACAGTAATTACCATTTCCTTTGATACATTAAAATTAACAGTAATTACCGTTTCCTTTGATACATTAAAATGAACAGTAATTGCCGTTTCCTTTCATACATAAAAATGAACAATAATTGCCGTTTCCTTTGATACATTAAAATGAACAGTAATTGCCATTTCCTTTGATACATTAAAATAAACAGTAATTGCCATTTTCTTTGATACATTAAAATGAACAGTAATTGCCGTTTCCTTTGATACATTAAAATGAACAGTAATTACCATTTCCTTTGATACATTAAAATGAACAGTAATTACCATTTCCTTTGATACATTAAAATGAACAGTAATTACCATTTCCTTTGATACATTAAAATGAACAGTAATTACCGTTTCTATGATACATTAAAACAAACAGTAATTACCAATTCCTTTGATACATTAAAATGAACAGTATTTACTGTTTCCTTTGATACATTAAAATGAACAGTAATTACCGTTTCCATGATACATTAAAACAAACAGTAATTACCATTTCCATTGATACATTAAAATGAACAGTAATTACCGTTTCCTTTGATACATTAAAATGAATAGTAATTACTGTTTCCTTTGATATAATGCACGTTATTGTAATCTTCCTAAGTATGCATCAAGAGAGTGCCTGCTGTAAGCAAGTGTTATTATTTTTATTATTATTATATAATTAATATTATTATTACAATATACAAGTGAATATTAATCATTCTTACCATTCCAGTGAACATGTTGATATGACATGGACATTTATTTAGAGGTTAGAGGCCATGACTTATATATTTTCTAGATGTTTTAGTGCAAGTGAGTATGATAACACAAATAATCATATTGAAAACTTTGGGGCCAATCATCCGACATCCTTTATGGGGAATTTCCTTAAACATAGAATGGGAGATTCTCTGCCTATAGAAACTGCATACCTTCATATTCCTATTCTCAAGACAAGGTTCACTTTGAGAAACAATGTCAAGCATCCAATTGCTTTCCCTTTAGTATAAACCTTGTTCTCTGTTACAATGGAAATGGGATACACACCAACGTCTCCAATATACCGAATTACCCAAGGACATTTTCTAAAAGTACAAGGGCAATATTTTGTACCAAGACAGAAAATTCCTTGTTAATCTCATCTCAGACTTTTTCAACAAATCCAATCTCAGACTGCCCAGCACTTCATTCATCTAAGTATGAAACTTGTCTGAATTGAGTTTGCTTATAATATTTGTCTACCACCCTGCCTTTTTGTGTCCACATTGTGATTTTTAAAGCTAAAACATCAAGCAAATAACAAACAAACATACTTGGTCATTTCATTTATTAATTTATAAATACTAATCTGGTAGTTGCTAGGGGGCCCTTGACACATCATCTTGTGTCCCTGACACTGTCATCTTGTGTCCCTGACACTGTTATCTTGTGTCCCTGACACTGTCATCTTGTTTGTGTTTCAAAACAACCAGACATTTTTGGACAAACAAGGAGTCTGCTTGCTCTCCTTTTATGGAAGAGTCCATTTTCAGTATTATGCAACAAGTAAACATTTTTGTCTGCCTCCAAAATTTGTCCAACCTATGCAATAATTCTAAAGAGATTAAACCAAAATAAATGTCAAGTGATGTAAAATGTACATGAATTCAAACCACCCAAAGTTACAGAAATTTACAGAATTATTCAGCACTTATTGAAAATGAAGAACAATGCCACTCCAGTTGTTTGAGAAAATAGACTCATCCATGCAACAGTGGCAGTCATGTTAGTAAAGAAATTCCTGTTTGGTTTGAAACATGTATAAGCTGACAGGATTAGAAATCAACTGTCAGGTTAGAAATTATAAATTTTGTTATATACTTGATGCATTTCCATTTTCAGATTGGTAAAGGAGAGAAAATGCAAGACAGCTATGTTCTAGGAATATGACTTAAATACAGAGTCCTTGGTGTCTTTAAGCCATTTGTAATGTTGAATATGTCTTAAATACAGCCTCCTTGGTGTCTTTAAGCCACTTGTAATGTTAACCCTTTGAACCCTAATCTCCCCCATATTTCGGCACAATAACCCGAGCCTTCCCGGCAATTTTCGACAATTTTATTAAAAGTAAAATTTCACAAAATAAAAGTAATATTATGCCTTAGAATGATAATCCACTATGATATAACAGCAAAGATCAAATTGTCTCTTTTCAAACATGCTTATAAAATGCTTTTTATTACTATGACTATGTAACAAACTGTCTCGAAATTTTGTTCATGTTGTACCATTCATGCAAGATCTATATTTCACTGACCATCTAGCGAATAACATAACACAGGCCGGTATACTGGCCTGTCTGGTTATGACAGTTGATAGCTAGGCTGGTATACCGGCCTGTCAGGTTATAATGGTAGATAGCTAGGCCAGTATACCGGCCTTTCAGGTATATACACCATTACAACCGGCCGATAAACCAGCCTGTCGGGTTCAAAGGGTTAAAGATGACTTAAACACAACTTCCTTGGTGTCTTTAAGCCACTTGTAAAGTTCAATTTGACTTAAATACAGTCTCCTTGGTGTCTTTAAGCCACTTGTAATGTTAAATATGACTTAAATACAGTCTCCTTGGTGTCTTTAAGCCACTTGTAAAGTTGAATTTTAACCTAGGAATTTCTTTGTGGTTTCTTAATGTGGCTTTTGATCATCTCCTTTCTGGATTTCCTTGTTCAGTAGATGATTCATCTATTCCAGTGATTGGCTGAAACTTTGCCCACTTGATCCAAAAGTTTCAAATAAAAAAATCCTATCTCAGCAAATGGATAAACCAACTGCCATCTTTGCTTCAAACTTTACCACTTGAAATAATGATTTGCATTAAAGATAGCATGACAAACCGGGGTTGTCATCTCCTGTACTTTATTAAGAAGTGAGTGGCATTTGGTCCCCCCTAGGATTACTCTTTACTCTATGCTTATATTGACATAACATCAATTATGAATGCATTTTGAAATGGCAGGATAGGCTATCTGGTAAAAGCATTCAAGTTCTTTTGGTAGACTCAACAGTTGACAAATACCATCAAAGGCAGGTGGGAAACAAGTTCTCAGTGTCTACTTTATTAGGAATTTCCTCAGGTATTGTCCAGGCTTAAAAATCGACATGTAAACTCCCAGGCAGGCTTAATATTCACATTGCCCAAATGGAAGCAGATGATTCACACATTAGTCTTAAATAGAATATTCCTTCCACCAATGGGATTTTGATTCACACATTAGTCTTAAATAGAATATTCCACTAATGGGATTGATTCACACATTAGTCTTAAATAGAATATTCCACCAATGGGATTGATCCCTTATGGATCTCTTTGTGACAATATGTTGTGCCCAGATCCCAACCATTTTGTCAGCAGTATGAGATATATAAGCCTGGACAAGAACTATGAGAACTTTCATGAGGCATGAAAGCCTGGACACTGAACTGGAATTGTGATGATGTCTGAAATCCTAGACACAGAAAATAAATTGTGATGATTTCTAAAAGCCTGAACACTAAACTGGAATTGTTATGATGCCTGAACTCCTAGACACTGAACTGGAACTGTCATGAGATCAGAAAGCCTGAACACAGAAAATGAATTGTTATGATTCCTGAAAGCCTGGTCACTGAACTGGAATTGTGATGATGCCTGTGCCTTCAGTACATAGAACAGAAATGGTTATATTGAATGTGTCTTTCCCTCAACATCTGTTTTTCAAGGTCATTTAGAAAGTTTGTTCTCCAACTGCAGACTAATGTTCACTTTTTCAAGATACTTTAATGAAAGGATCAATGCAGTTTTCAGCCACTTATTAAAATCAAAAAGGAGAAGAATAAATTTATCACAATGGAATCCTTTATACAGCCCTTGCCAACTCAGTAATATGCCTGAATCAGGCCTTGCTAAATTAGTGATATGCATGAACAAAGGCCTTGCCAACTCTGTGATATGCCTGAATACAGGCCTTGCCAAATTAGTGATATGCCTGAATCCAGGCCTTGCTAAATTAGTGATATGCCTGAATACAGGCCTTGCCAAATTAGTGATATGCCTGAACCCAGGCCTTGCTAAATTAGTGATATGCATGAACAAAGGCCTTGCCAACTCAATGATATGCCTGAATACAGGCCTTGCCAAATTAGTGATATGCCTGAATCCAGGTCTTGCCAAATTAGTGATATGGCTGAATACAGGCCTTGCCAAATTAGTGATATGGCTGAATACAGGCCTTGCCAAATTAGTGATATGGCTGAATACAGGCCTTGCCCAATTAGTGACATGCATGAACAAAGGCCTTGCCAACTCAGTGATATGCCTGAATACAGGCCTTGCCAAATTAGTGATATGCCTGAATCCAGGTCTTGCCAAATTAGTGATATGGCTGAATACAGGCCTTGCCAAATTAGTGATATGGCTGAATACAGGCATTGCCAAATTTGTGATTTGCACCAATACAGTCCTTGCCAAATAAGTTATCTGCCTCAATACAGGCCATGTCAAATTGTTATTGCCTCAATACAGGCCTTGCCAACTCAGCAATATGCCTGAATACAAGCCTTGCCAAATTAGTGACATGCACGATTACAGGCCTTGCCAACTTAGTTATCTGCCTCAATACAGGCCTTGCCAACTCAGCAATATGCCTGAATAAAATCCTTGCAATATTAGTGCAAAAAACTATTGTTTTCAATCTTCAGAATTATGGGTGTCAATCTATATGTATGTATGTTAATCTGTATGTATGTCCATGTGTATTTATGTATATCCATCTGTATGTCACTATTTCTGTACCTAAATATAAGGTGATATTGACAAAACAGGAAGCTTATTGTGTAGCTAAAAGATGTGGCTAATTTTTGGTTTGCTACAACAAGCTAACAGATGCTGTCAACATCTTGATTTTGCTTTGGAGGGCTGGTGTTGCTTTGAAGGGCTGGTGTTGATTTGAAGGGCTGGTGTTGCTTTGGAGGGCTGGTGGTGCTTTGGAGGGCTGGTGTTGCTTTGGAGGGCTGGTGGTGCTTTGGAAGGCTGGTATTGCTTTGGAGGGCTGGTGTTGCTTTGAAGGGCTGGTGTTGATTTGAAGGGCTGGTGTTGCTTTGGAGGGCTGGTGGTGCTTTGGAGGGCTGGTGTTGCTTTGGAGGGCTGGTGGTGCTTTGGAAGGCTGGTATTGCTTTGGAGGGCTGGTGTTGCTTTGGAGGGCTGGTGTTGCTTTGAAGGGCTGATGTTGCTTTGGAGGGCTGGTGGTGCTTTACAGTGTATGTTCTTCTAACATTATGTGATCAAGTAAGCATTATTCAAGAAACCTTTTTCTCCAGAAATTATGTACTGATCTTCAATTTTTTTTACCCAACAGGGTGGCTACCACAGCTGTCATTATCGATGTTAATTACTCAGGAAACCAGCCACCTGCATTTCCTGCAAACAGTTACTCCATTTTTGTCAGTGAAGGACTTCCACCCACCTATTCTGTCTTTCAGGCCATTGTAAGTATTTTTTAATTGCAATTTTGGCCACTATTTACATATTCTGTGTTCAAGGCCTCTGTAAATATTTGATGTATTGCTATTTCAGCCAGTTACCTACATATTCTGTGTGCAGGGCCTCTGTAAATATTTGATGAATTGCAATTTGAGTCAGTTACCCACATATTCTGTGTTCAGGGCCTTTGTAAATATTTAATGCATTGCAATTCTGGATGTTACTCATCCATTTTCTTAGGGTTGAAAGTATACAGTGTACAGCATGCAGTCAGTGTACAGTATGCAGTGTACAGTATACAATGTACAATATACAGTGTACAGTATGCAGTGTGCAGTATACAATGTACAGTATACAGTGTACAGTATACAGTTTAAAGTATACAATGTATAGTATACAGTGTAAAGTATACAATGTACATTATACAGTGATAGTGAACAGTATGCACTGGAAATGGTCAATACCATTTTATGCATTTTAAGACCATTCAATTGACATTACTATGAGATTGTATAAGACCATTCAATTGACATTACTATGAGATTGTATAAGACCATTCAATTGACATTGCTATGAGATTGTGTAAGACCATTCAATCGACATTACTATGAGATTATGTAAGACCATTCAGTTGACCTAACTATGACCTTCACTAATTATTTCTTTTCCTGAAAATCAAAGTGATTAAAAGTAACATGTATTGTTTTTATTGTGAAGTCACATTATCACAGTAAATTACAGTTAACAAATTTAGCTAATAAAATAGCACATATTTTTTACATCAGTTTAACATATAGAACTTTTTGTGGAAAATAAATTAAAAAATGTGAGAGAACTATTTAATTTAAGGATATACAGTTTTTATTTCATAGAAAAGAAAACATTAAAGGTATAAAGGCTCTTTTATATCTATGGTAGGACAATGGTAGGACTGTTGTGTTATATCCATTTTAGGACTTTTGCATAACTGCTGTTATATCCATTTTAGGACTATAAAATGACTGTTGTGTAATATCCATTTTAGGACTATGGCATAACTGTTGTGTTATATCCATTTTAGGACTTTGGCATAACTGTTGTGTTATATACATTTTAGAACTATAGCATGACTGGTGTGTTATATACATTTAAGGACTATGGCATAACTGTTGTGTTATATCCATTTTAGGACTATGGTGTAACTGTTGTGTTATATCAATTTTAGGATTATAGCATAACTGTTGTGTTATATCCATTTTAGGACTATGGTGTAACTGTTGTGTTATATCCATTTTAGGACTATGGCATAACTGTTGTGTTATATACATTTTAGGACTATGGCATAACTGTTGTGTTATATCAATTTTAGGACTATGGTGTAACTGTTGTGTGATATCCATTTTAGAACTATAGTATGACTGTTGTGTTATATCCATTTTAGGACTATGGCATAACTGTTGTGTTATATCCATTTTAGGACTATGGCATAACTATTGTGTTATATCCATATTAGGACTATAGTATGACTGTTGTGTTATATCCATTTTAGGACTATGGCATAACTGTTGTGTTATATCCATTTTAGGACTATGGTGTAACTGTTGTGTTATATCCATTTTAGGACTATGGCATAACTGTTGTGTTATATACATTTTAGGACTATGGTGTAACTGTTGTGTTATATCCATTTTAGGACTATGGCATAACTGTTGTGTTATATCCATTTTAGGACTATGGTGTAACTGTTGTGTTATATCCATTTTAGGACTATGGCATAACTGTTGTGTTATATCCATTTTAGGACTATGGTGTAACTGTTGTGTTATATCCATTTTAGGACTATGGCATAACTGTTGTGTTATATCCATTTTAGGATTATGGCGTAACTGATGTGTTATATCCATTTTAGGACTATGGCATGACTGGTGTGTTATATACATTTAAGGACTATGGTATGACTGTTGTGTTATATACATTTTAGGACTATGGCATAACTGTTGTGTTATATCCATTTTAGGATTGTGGCGTAACTGATGTGTTATATCCATTTTAGGACTATGGCATGACTGGTGTGTTATATACATTTTAGGACTATGGCATGATTGGTGTGTTATATACATTTTAGAACTATAGCATGACTGTGTGTTATATACATTTAAGGACTATGGTATGACTGTTGTATTTTCAAGGATGATTTTAATATTGTGTATGTATATAAATGTATTCCCTTGGAGGTATGCATTTGACTCCTGCTTTTGTGTTTGTTTGTGTATGTTCACATGTATGTGTGTGTGTGTGTGCATTCATTGTGAAGTATGAGTGTTACTCCTACTATTGGAGATTATATATTTTTAGATATATTTGATAAATTCATATGCACATATAAATCTGTAATGGTCATATTATGGTATGGGTTAATCATAATTGGGAAATACTATATTTTGTCAAATTTAGACCATATTACCATGTTGGTGTCATATTCCCATGTTGGTTTCATATTCCCATGTTGGTGTCATATTCCCATGCTGGTGTCATTCCAAAATGTTTTGTAACATTGGCTATACAAAACTTTAACATTTTGAAATCATGCATAAATTGATCACTCAGTATTGTGTTAATTATTTTGTATAAGCTGGATTATTTTCATAGCAAAATGCAGCATCATGAGGTGGAATTATGGATGATTTTGATGTCAACATGTGGCTGCATTAGGTAGAATTATGGATTATTTTCATATCGATATGTGGCTGCATTAGGTAGAATTATGGATTATTTTCATATGAATATGTGGCTGCATTAGGTAGAATTATGGATGATTTTCATATCAATATGTGGCTGCATTAGGTAGAATTATGGATTATTTTCATATGAATATGTGGCTGCATTAGGTAGAATTATGGTTGATTTTCATATCAATATGTGGCTGCATTAGGTAGAATTATGGATGATTTTTTCATATCAATATGTGGCTGCATTAGGTAGAATTATGGATGATTTTCATATCAATATGTGGCTGCATTAGGTAGAATTATGGATGATTTTCATATGAATATGTGGCTGCATTAGGTAGAATTATGGATGATTTTCATATGAATATGTGGCTGCATTAGGTAGAATTATGGATGATTTTCATATCAATATGTGGCTGCATTAGGTAGAATTATGGATGATTTTCATATGAATATGTGGCTGCATTAGGTAGAATTATGGATGATTTTCATAACAATATGTGGCTGCATTAGGTAGAATTATGGATGATTTTCATATCAATATGTGGCTGCATTAAGTAGAATTATAGATTATTTTCATATCAATATGTGGCTGCATTAGGTAGAATTATGGATGATTTTCATATCAATATGTGGCTGCATTAGGTAGAATTATGGATGATTTTTTCATATCAATATATGGCTGCATTAGGTAGAATTATGGATGATTTTTTCATATCAATATGTGGCTGCATTAGGTAGAATTATTGAGGATTTTTCATATCAATATGTGGCTGCATTAGGTAGAACTATGGATGATTTTCATATCAATATGTGGCAGCATTAGGTAGAATTATGGATTATTTTCATATCAATATGTGGCTGCATTAGGTACAATTATGGATGATTTTCATATGAATATGTGGCTGCATTAGGTAGAATTATGGATGATTTTCATATCAATATGTGGCACTGTGTTGGCCATTCACTTATCTGTCAGATCTTGTTGCAGACTTTTGTTAGTAGCTCTATCACTGATTCCCCCCCCCCCATTCTTGATAAGTTCAGCTGGGTTGTTGTCTTTTCCAGCTGCCTTCTCATTCTTCAGTGCTCTTTTTGCTGACTCCATGTCTTCTTTGAGACTTGGGAAATCATCATCATTTGTGGAGTTTGGAACTTCAAGCTTTGGGTCTCCTGTGGACAGATGGTTGTAGAGTTATTTGCAATACTCAATCCATCTTTTGGCATTGTCACTTGCTCCTGTGAGGCATTTTCCGTTTTCATCTTGAATGGTACTGGCTCTTGGCTGCTTCTGTCTGGTGATGTCTTTGACAGTTTGGAATGCCTTTTTGCTGTTATTCTTTATCAGACTGCTCTTTGATTCTGTGCACTTTTGTTGAATCCAATCTTATTTTGCTTTCTTCAAGTTTTTTCTAATATTCTTGTTTATTTCTTGGTACTCCATTGCCTCGTTGTGTGTCTGGTGATTTTGATGTCTCTTCAGGCATCACATCGATTCAGAATCTCTTCTGTAACCCATAGGTTTTCTTTGGGCAATGGAGGCCAATTATGTCCTGGGCAGCTGTTGTCATTACTGTGTTGAACGTGCTTGTCATCACTTTAACATCAACATCCATTACAAGGAATGGAGCAAATTTTAATTCAGATATGGTTTGGAATGACTTGCACATGTTAGGGTCCTTCAGTTGTTCAAGGTAGAATTTAAGCCTGATGTTCTTTGGCTTGTTAATTGTCTTCAGCCTCACTTGGAAGATGATAATCATGAGGTTATGATCACTTCCAACATCAGCACCTGAGAATGTTTTTGTGTTTTCTTTATTGATGCCAGATCAGTAATGGTTTTGAACCAGTATGTAGTCAATCTGGTTATGATGGGTTTCATTTGGTGTGTGCCATGTCCAGCATCATGAAGCTTTATGTTGGCCCAAGGTGTTGTAGCTTGCCAACTGTAGCAGCTATCTCCCTCTTTTATTGGTAAGCTCATTGCAAGGTGGTCCACAATGATCATCCCAGTCTTTCTGAGTTGAATCAAAGTACCAGTAGCACACTTGTCACCTCCATCCTGGTAAACGATGGCAATGTTGGTCAATGTGATTCATATGTCAAGCTGCGCTGACCTTGGTTGCATTTTGTTTTTAAGTTTGTTTTCAAGCACTCTTCATGCTAGAAACATGAAATTAAATGATTGTATACATTATATCATGGTTCATGATACTTGGTGAGAGATGCATCTTGATGGAAACTACTATCACACCTGTACAACAAAAGAAGGTCATTTTGAACCTTCTTTCAGAATTTACTGGATTGAGTTAGGTTTTAGTACTTAGCTCATGGTCCCATAGGCCTTTTATCTCCTAGATGATGCTATTATACCTGGAATCATGCAACTTGCTGAGTAATAAACTCTTTTGTTAAAATTAGGCCACTGAGTCCTATGTTTTGAACTATACTCACTTTGGTTCAGTTTGACATGTTTACAGTTAATGCTTGAATGAACAAATGCTATGATTGTATAAATCTTTCTTAGTAATGCACCCTTACCCAAAAGGTCACTGTAACCTACATTCCAATTCTTACTGGCTTAGGATAGGTAGTTAGATTTAGGTCATGGCTGCATGATTTGTACATGCTATCTGAAACTTGGTACAGGGATGTATGTTGGTGAGCACTAACTCCCTGATTTTAGTAGCAGGTCAATATGGCCCATACTTAAAATGTTAAATTTTGTGTTCTAAGGCACTGCTATTGTCATAATCATGAAATTTATGATGATATGTATTTGTGTTACTATAACATCCTAGCAATTAAAAAGCTTATTGTGATTTATACAATAAAGGGAGCTCATTGTGACCTATATTTCATCTATTATTACAACATCCTTGCAATTAAAGGAGCTCATTTCAACCTATATTTTATCTATTATTAAAACATCCTTACAAATAAGGGAATCTCATTATGACCTATATTTCATCTGTTATTACAATATCCTTACAATAAAGAGAATCTTGTTATGACCCATATTTCATCTATTATAAAAACATCATTACAATTAAGGGAAGCTCATTATGACCTATATTTGATCTATTATTACATCATCCTTACAATTAAGGGAAGCTCATTATGACCTATATTTCATCTATTATTACAACATCCTTACAATTAAAGGAGCTCATTTTGACCTATATTTCATCTATTACTACAACATCCTTACAATAAAGGGACCTCATTATGACCTATATTTTATCTATTACTACAACATCCTTACAAATAATGGAATCTCATTATGACCTATAGTTCATGCATTATTACAACATCCTTACAATTAAAGGAAGCTCATTATGACCTATATTTCATCTCTTACTACAACATCCTTACAATAAAGGGACCTCATTATGACCTATATTTCATCTGTTATTGTAACATCCTTACAGTTAAAGGAGTTCATTATGACCTATATTTCATCTGTTATTGTAACATCCTCACAAATAAGGGAATCTCATTATGACCTATATTTCATCTATTATTACAACATCCTTACAAGAAAGGAAGCTCATTATGACCTATATTTCATCTATTATTACAACATCCTTACAATTAAGGGAAGCTCAATATGACCTATATTTTATCTGTCCCTTTTTCTGGTTAAGTGTTTTCATTAACTCATAAACACTTGAGTCTTTGGTTCAATGAGTTCTGTCACACATAGCATTATGATATTTTGGTTTTCACATTCATCATTCAAAGTTCTGTCACACATATCATTATAATATTTGGTTTTCACCTTCATCATTCAAAGTTCTGTCACACATAGCATTATGATATTTTGGTTTTCACATTTATCATTCAATGAGTTCTGTCACACATAGCATTATGATATTTTGGTTTTCACATTCATCATTCAATGAGTTCTGTCACACATAGCATTATGATATTTTGGTTTTCACATTCATCATTCAATGAGTTCTGTCACACATAGCATTATGATATTTGGTTTTCACATTCATCATTCAATGAGTTCTGTCACACATAGCATTATGATATTTGGTTTTCACATTCATCATCAAAGTGCAGGTTATTGCCATTTTGGTTTGAGATTTTCTGATAATAAACAGAAAATTTAAAGTAAAACTGTTTTAACAAATTCCAAAATGTACAATGAAACTTGCTTTGGCATTGGCTTGCTTAAACCAAGGGCTGTTTTAGCAATTTTTCATAACATGTTGGCATATTCTTACTAACAATAGACTGGGGTAAGACAATAGACTGGGGTAAGACAATAGACTGAGGTAAGACAATAGACTGGGGTAAGACAATAGACTGGGGTAAGACAATAGACTGAGGTAAGACAATAGACTGAGGTAAGACAATAGACTAGGGTAAGACAATAGACTGAGGTAAGACAATAGACTGAGGTAAGATAATAGACTGAGGTAAGACAATAGACTGAGGTAAGACAATAGACTGAAGTAAGACAATAGACTGAGGTAAGACAATAGACTGGGGTAAGACAATAGACTGGGGTAAGACAATAGACTGAGGTAAGACAATAGACTGAGGTATAGCTAGGAAATTAGGGTATAACCATAATTTATCAAAAAAAGCATTTAATGTCACTTTACCGAAACATTTCTCCAATATTATATTCCTTTAGGTAATATTTCCACTAAGTCTCCTCAGATTACTTGCTCTGCTAATGATATTTGTTGGACAGCTTATTTCAGATAATTGTGTCACATATGTGTCTCTGTGACTTATGTCACGCTTAACTGACTTTATTGAAATTTTGTATTAAAAGTTATTATCTGTTTATTCTCCAGTCATAAAACTTGATATTTTGATGCAAATCTCTGTTGCTACTTTACATTACAGTTATCCCCTGGCACACAAACCAATCTGAAATGCAGATAAGTTAGTTTGGTAGATAGTTTGCTTCCGAGAGAGAGAGAGAGAGAGAGAGAGAGAGAGAGAGAGAGAGAGAGAGAGAGAGAGAGAGAGAGAGAGAGATAGACAGAGAGAGGTAGTTACTTAGGTAGACAGACAGGCATGCACAGAGCAACAAAACCAAACAGGTAGTTGAAAGATGAAAACTTATGATAAAAATGTGAACAATAATGACAATAATTTTGTCCCATTTTCAGGCAACAGATCAAGAAGGCGATCCCTTCACCTACAGTCTTACCAATCTAACTACAAGCTACTCAAATGAGTTTGTAATAAATAATATCACGTAAGTATGGGTCTTAATGGGTATTAGAAATGTCTAACATGAATGAATCTTATTGACTTTTAGACATGCCATATTTGTCTAACCTGCAATAAGAATTGATCTTGTTGAGTTTTAGATATGCAACATTTGTCTAACCTGCAACAAGTATGTTTTTTTTAAAGTTTTAGACATGCAGTATTTGTCTAACCTGCAACAATTATGGGTCTTGTTGAGTTTTAGATATGCACTATTTGCCTAACCTGCAATAATGATGTATCTTAATGAGTGTAAAGATGCTATATTTTTCTGAGATGGACAAGGATGGGTTATAATAAATTTTAGACATAACATATGTGTCTAACCTGCAAGGCAAGTCATAGCAGTCATAATATGTAACATCAAATTCAAAAACAGTAATGAACTAAATATACATGCCTCAGCCGAATAAACCAACACTTGACCTTAACGATTTAAAGACCTACCACCCAGTTTCTAATCTCCGGTTAATATAAAAATCTTAGAAAAAGTGGTTGTAACCCAACTTGTATCTCATTTGAATTTGAACAGTCTTTTTAGCAATGTACAGTCTGCATATCATATTTGTCACAATACTGAAACTAACTTTCTGAAAGTATTTAAAGACATTTTCTCTGCTTTGGATAGTGGAAAGATTACAGTCCTCACCCTCCTTGATTTGTCTGCAGCATTTGACAAAACAGACTGTGATATTATACTTCCCCATCTCCAGCATGCATTTGGCATTCATAATATAGCCATACAGTGGTTCAAGTCCTACTTAGTCAACAGGACACAAACTGTATCTGCCAATGGAAAACATTCCAGCCCAGTTGATCTATGTTGTGTTCCACAGGGGTCTGTTCTTGGTCCTGTTCTCTTCATTGTATACACTCAGCCACTCTCAAGTGTCATAGATCATGACCCAGTGTCTCACCAATTGTATGCTGATGACACCCAAATATTCAAGTCTAGCCACCCAACTGAAGTTAATGCTTCCATCCATGGAGTAGAGAGGTACATTTCTGATGTGAAATCATGGATGACATGTAACAAGGTACAGATGAATGATGATAAAACTGAGGCCATTCTGATCACAACACAAAGACTTTCTCATTTACATCCTTTACTTCAGACAATAAATATCAGCAACACCAACATTAAATTCTCACAGTCAGTACAGAATCTAGGCATTACTCTAGACAGTACTCTAACATTGCACCAACATATCATGAACATATGTAAGGCTGCATATCTTGAGCTGAGATGCATCAGTTCCATTTGCAAATATCTTTCAGTTGATGCCACTAAAACACTTGTGTGTTCATTAGTACTTTCAAGACTGGACTATTGTAACTCAGTTATGTCTGGTTTGTCACAATATCTACTCCAGAGACTTCAAAAAGTTAAAAACACAACTGCTCAGATCATCTTTGGAGTATCTCAATCAGAGCACACCTCACCACTGCTCTGTACCCTACCCTGGCTATCCATTCAATACAGAATCAAACAGAATTTTTTTCTCTTTGCTATGTTTCACTGACAGACTCCAGTCCAACATACCTATCCAGTCTCACCCATGTGTACACACCAGCTAGATATTTATGCCCCTCTTCTGACAATCGTATACTCATTGTTCCCACTATGAAAATGAAGTCATATGGACAACGTTCTTTTGCACACCAGGGCCCGGCGATATGGAACGAATTGCCTATCGAAATTAGAGACAAAGACACAGTGTTCCCTTTTAAGAGTGCTCTTAAAACTCACCTTTTTCGACTCCAGGAACAAACTTAGTGACCTAATAACGTTTTGTATCTTATATGTTTTCACACGTTTTTATGTTTTCCAATTTCAAGGTTTTTTTTTTTTGTTTTTCTGTCGTTATAGATTAAAGTGCTTAGAGTTTCTAAAGATTAGTCACTACACAAGTCCTCATTATTATTATTATTACATGTCTGTTACAAAATGCTTAAGATTAGTCGCTATGCAAAGTCCTCATTATTATTATTTCTAAAGATTAGTCTCTATACAAAGTCCTCATTATTATTATTTCTAAAGATTAGTTGCTATACAAAGTCCTCATTATTATTATTTCTAAAGATTAGTTGCTATACAAAGTCTTCATTATTATTATTTCTATTGATTAGTTGCTATACAAAGTCCTCATTATTATTATTTCGAAAGATTAGTCACTATACAAAGTCCTCATTATTATTATTATTATTACATGCCTGTTGCAAAATACTTAAGATTAGTTGCTATACAAAGTCCTCATTATTATTATTATTATTACATGTCTGTTACAAAATACTTAAGATTAGTCACTAAACAAAGTCCTCATTATTATTATTTCGAAAGATTAGTCACTATAAAAAGTCCTCATTATTATTATTATTATTACATGTCTGTTGCAAAATACTTAAGATTAGTTGCTATACAAAGTCCTCATTATTATTATTATTATTACATGTCTGTTACAAAATACTTAAGATTAGTCACTAAACAAAGTCCTCATTATTATTATTTCTAAAGATTAGTCGCTATACAAAGTCCTCATTATTATTATTTCGAAAGATTAGTCGCTATACAAAGTCATCATTATTATTATTATTACATGTCTGTTGTAAAATACTTAAGTGATTATTTTGCAGTTTTCTCTGGAGAAAGCAAAACACCAAAGTAGCAAAAAAGAATGCTAATCAATCTATTACATACAGGACTTTTATATTCTTAATAGGGGTAGTTCTTGAAGGATTTGGTTCAAGGCCCCTTTATGGACCATTAGCAGTTTTTGAAGGATTGGATGTAAAATCCCTTGGAATGCTGTCAACAATTTTGAAGGATTTTGTGCAAGGTCCCTTAGTATACTGTCCAAATTTTGAAGGATTTTGTACACAATCCCTTGGAATACTGTCAACATTTTTGATAGATTTTGTCCAAAATCCCAATTGATACTGTTAACATTTTTGATAGATTTTGTCCAAAATCCCAATGGATATTGTCAACATTTTTGATAGATTTTGTCCAAAATCCCAATGGATATTGTCAACATTTTTGATAGATTTTGTCCAAAATCCCAATGGATACTGTCAGGAAGTTTGATAGATTTTGTCCCAAATCCCAATGGATACTGTCAGGAAGTTTGATGATATTGTTGATACTTTAAGCAAATTAGACTGGACAGATCTGAGTTTGCAATAAACATGTACCTGCTGAGACTCCTAGAGTAAATGTATTAGTATCAGCCAGACATTTTAGCTATTCTTATAGTAAATGTATTAGTATCAGCCAGACATTTTAGCTACTCCTTGAGTAAATGTATTAGTATCAGCCAGATATTTTAGCTACTGTGAAATCCTGGGAGTTTTTAAAATCTGTAGGTAATAAAGAAAAAAACATACTCTGGAGAAATAAAAAAGAAGCATAGTCAAGCAAAGAGAAATCATGTTCAAAAGATCTTGAAGACAAGAAAAGCACCGCAAAAATATCTGGCATTTTTAAAGATTCTTGAACAAGGAAGTGCAAGTTTAGAATTATTCACGGTAACAACATTTACGATCCAGATGACATTGCAGAAATTTTCAATTAATTTTTTGTAATTAGTGTTTTCACAATTATAGAACATGGGTCAGACTCTTGTCATTCTAAAATAATTCCACAAAATTTCAAAATGATACTTAATTTTAAATTCCAAAAATGAGTTTTGAGATTGTTTTAAATTGCTTAAAAACCAAGAATGTTTCTAAATCTATGAAATGCCTAAAACTTCTTATGGATTTTGAAGCTGCCTCAAAAGAGTGTGTCATTAACATTTTAGAACAATATCAAATCTTACATCAATTTCGAATTTACTAGAAAAGCATGAACACAGTTCTTTTGTGAACTATCATCAACACCCATTATCTACTTGCAGGAATATCAGTCTGGCTGTGTACATATTATGCATTGGTTGATATGTACATATTATGCATTGGTTGATGTGTACATATTATGCATTGGTTGATATGTACATATTATGCATTGGTTGATTTGTACATATTATGCATTGGTTGATATGTATATATTATGCATTGGTTGATATGTACATATTATGCATTGGTTGATATGTACATATTATGCATTGGTTGATGTGTACATATTATGCATTGGTTGATATGTACATATTATGCATTGGTTGATGTGTACATATTATGCATTGGTTGATATGTACATATTATGCATTGGTTGATATGTACATATTATGCATTGGTTGATATGTACATATTATGCATTGGTTGATGTGTACATATTATGCATTGGTTGATATGTACATATTATGCATTGGTTGATATGTACATATTATGCATTGGTTGATATGTACATATTATGCATTGGTTGATGTGTACATATTATGCATTGGTTGATGTGTACATATTATGCATTGGTTGATATGTACATATTATGCATTGGTTGATGTGTACATATTATGCATTGGTTGATATGTACATATTATGCATTGGTTGATGTGTACATATTATGCATTGGTTGATGTGTACATATTATGCATTGGTTGATATGTACATATTATGCATTGGTTGATATGTACATATTATGCATTGGTTGATGTGTACATATTATGCATTGGTTGATATGTACATATTATGCATTGGTGGATTGTCATATGTATATATTATGCATTGGTTGATGTGTACATATTATGCATTGGTCGATTGTCATGTGTATATATTATGCATTGGTGGATTGTGATATGTATATATTATGCATTAATGGACTGTGATGTGTATATATGATGCATTGGACTGGACTGTAACAGATGACAAACATGATAACTGTTTAGTTATTAGATATAATGTAGTTCTGCTGCAAGACTTTGCTATGGATGTGTATTGCTTTGCTATGGATGTGTATTGCTTTGCTATGGATGTGTATTGTTTCTTTTTGTGCATTTCAGGGGTCTAATAACTGTGAACACAATAACTGCTGCTAACCAACTATACACGAGAAGACTTGATCGGGAAACTAGACCATCATTCCAGCTTCTAATAACTGCTACTGAAACAAGTACTTTGAGGGTACATATTTTTCACTTGTATTTGTTGTTGTTGTTGTTATTTAACACATTTGTTGTTGTTGTTGTTGTTAGTTTTAGTGCCATATTTAACACATTGTTTACTTTATCATAGTGATGAAATAGAAGTAAAGTGCCTTTCTAAATGGAGACCCAAGGGAGCTAACCCAGGCTGTGAATATCGAACCTATCACTCTTTACTTAGGGGGCGCTCACCAGTTATTATGTACTTTTCAGGTAATGGTGTATGTAAGGTGAAGTTGTTTGCATTTGTAACATACACATTGGAGATACTGTTGGCATATCTCTATGCTACTTTGATGTAATGTGGCTGATATTTCTTTGGATACTGCACTTGTGGAAATTGTACATGATCTAAGCACGTGGTATAACAAAATGGATGCTCCCATGTGCTTGACAAATTAACCAGAATTAATAAAAGCTAGACTAACTTTAGCAGTTATTAAATTATTATTATAGAGAAAACAAATTTTGCTGAAGTAGACAATAGCAGCTTCTGAAATTGCAATGAACGAATTACAAAATATCTGAAAAGTAGAAAAGTTATTGGATCATTTTTCTACATTTTACCTCTTAAGTGCATGAAGTAAAAATGACCATGCAGATCTTGCAGTTTTTTTATGAGCACATCTTAAGTTAGCCCAAGCTGTATACTCTAGAACCTAAATTACAGCCATCAGTCATACAGCAAAATAACAACACCTAAAATATACAAAGTCTTATTATATAGCCATTATAACCAGTAAAGAAATCTTGGAAAATTCTTTTTCTTTAAAATTCTAACCCAAAATACAAAACTGTAGAGCACCACCTTATGTGTCTGTTATTCTACCAACCAAGTAAATGCAGTTCCCTCTTTACAAAGAAAAGTGAAGCTATTGTACTATTATCAAAATCAGCATTGGCATCATCATCAGCAGCAAATATGAACATGTGCACAGCATCTCAATCATTCTTTCTAATCAGTAACTTTTTGGTTTTCAGAGAATTTACTCCCTGTAGTTTGGTTAACAGGCCTGTCTTAGTACATTCATGTTCTTCTTCATTAGATTTTTGCATTTAGGTCAGTTATATCAAGACACACACACAAGTACACACACACATGTGCAAACGCACACATACACACACACATGTGCACACACACATAGTGTGGGATCCATCTTGATGGGTACTACACCCTCATCTTGAAAGTAAGTTACTGTGACTCCTATTTCTTTTGTTTAAATTTTGTGTTTTAAATAATTTTTTGTTTTAAGTATATTTCTCAGGTTCGGATTGGTTAATACTAGAATTATCAATTAGATGATTCTATGCATCACTATTAGTACCACACCTTGACTAATATAAGGTAACTGTGACCTATATTTAACATTTACTCCACCTAAATTTGGTTTTGCCTTTATCTTTTGACCATATTTGGTTTTTGGTCTTCACTTTGCATGAGTAGGGTCAAGTTTGAAATCATAAGACTTGGTGAAGAGATGCATACTGATTCCTAGTCAAAATAATAGGCCACTGTGTCCCATACTTCATGCTTCACTGACTTATGTTCAGTTTAAAAATTTGAGTTTATATTTCTAACACTGTTGCACATCTCTGTGTAAGACGATTGTTGCTAGGATTTTGTGTACTGTTTTTAAAGTTTGGAAGATTTATGCTTTAAAATGTGGCACCTGTAGGAAAGAGACAAAGTTAATGAGAACTAAATTCTACTTCACAATATAAGCAATATATATATCAGGTTGATTTACTGATGTTACTGACAAAATTACCTGTAAAATAAAGTATTTATGTTTCAAAAACATGCTTGCTATCAGGAACTTGGGTCATAGATGATTAACATTTTATTTTGAGAAGACATCATCAAGATACAGTTTTAAGTCACTTGTCCTTACAGATACAGCAAAAGTGTTCCTTATGCATGTCTAGGCAGTATCTCTAGTTACATGCATGTCTAGGCAGTATCTCTAGTTACATGCATGTCTAGGCAGTATCTCTAGTTACATTGCTGATTACTTCATTGTGTGGTTTTATTTAGCAGAGCAGTATTAAAATCTTGATGAAACATCATATCAGCAAAAGACTTGTCTTGCAAACCAAATTCTGTTATGATAAGGAGAAAGATGTAACAGTAATAAGCTGAGTTATGGCATGCACATTTTCAATTACTGGAATACAAATAGCTGTGACCTATAAACAAATAGCTGTGACCTACAAGCAAATAGCTTGACCTATAAACAAATAGCTGTGACCTGTATGAAAATAGCTGTGACCTATAAACAAATAGCTGTGACCTACATGCAAATAGCTGTGACCTATATGAAAATATCTGTTTACTACATGCAAATAGCTGTGACCTGCATACAATTAGTTGTCATCTGGATCCCAAACCTGCAGATTGGTTTGAATAACATCATTGTTATGTATCATATACACATTAATAATTTTGGTAACCGGTCTTATAGGGCATATATCTATAAAACCATTCTGATGGGTATTATTTTATTACAGAATTCAAAGAAAACAAATGTTTTGTATTTTCAGAGTGCCACAGCTACTTTGAACATACAGCTGCTAGACATAAATGACAACAATCCTTTTTTCACCAATGGTCCGTTTAACTTCTTTGTGAATGAATCCACTGTTGGAAACATAGGAATTCCTCTCCAGGTAATTTTTTATATGCATATGGTAGCAAGACCTCTACAGGTAATTCTTTATGATTCTGGTGAAAAATGACACGAATTGTCAGTTGCAAACTTTGATATCATATCCTATAATATGGCAGGATAATCTCATATTAATCTTGTAACAATGAAATGTAACAAAATAAATCTATATTAATCTTGTAACATGAAATGTAACAAAATAAATCCATATTAATCTTGTAACATGAAATGTAACAAAATAATCCCTATTAATCTTGTAACATGAAATGTAACAAACTAAATTCATATTAATCTTGTAACATGAAATGTAACAAACTAAATCCATATTAATCTTGTAACATGAAATGTAACAAAATAAATCCATGTTAATCTTGTAACATGAAATGTAACAAAATAAATCCATATTAATCTTGTAACATGAAATGTAACAAAATAATCAATATTAATCTTGTAACATGAAATGTAACAAAATAAATCCATATTAATCTTGTAACATGAAATGTAACAAAATAAATCCATAATAATCTTGTAACATGAAATGTAACAAACTAAATCCATATTAATCTTGTAACATGAAATGTAACAAAATAAATCCATATTAATCTTGTAACATGAAATGTAACAAAATAAATCCATATTAATCTCCTTCAGTTGCAAAATCAAATTGGATACCCACCCCAACACTAGCAAACATGATACTTCATGTTCACTTGACCATTTTCAGTTATAATTACCTAATGTGAAGTTTAAACTGTTATGTAAAGCAGTCAAGCTTAGGCAGTAAACTAATGTCATGTGACTTGCTTAGGCAGTAAACTAATGTCATATGACTTGCTTAGGCAGTAAACTAATGTCATGTGACTTGCTTAGGCACTAAACTAATGTCATGTGACTTGCTTAGGAAGATTGAATTTCAAATATTGGCAAAATCTCAAAACAGTTTGATATCCTACAACCAGCAACCCTGGGGGCAATGATGAAATCAGTAAGCAGGTATCCACAGAGTGTATATTATCAATGATGAAATCAGTAAGCAGGTATCCACACAGTGTGTATTGTCAATGCTGAAGTTAGCAAGTGTGTGACCACATAGTTTGTATTGTCAATGTTGAAGTCAGTAATCATGTTATCACAGTGTGTGTATTAACACAAAATTGGTTATGACCATTATTGGTAACCGAGAACTTCTGAAACACATCTTGGGTAAGCTTGATAATCAGCATTTTGTTAGTCCAAGTTCTATGATCATGACTTGGTTATTTTAAACTGCAGTAGCTTCCAAAGTATATAACTCACACAGTATAGCAGTGAATTATGTTTTGATGTCTGTAACTCACACATTATAGCAGTGAATTATTTTGTGATGTCTGTAACTCACACAATATTGCAGTATGGTAGTGAATCATTTGTGAAGTCTGTCACTCACACAATATAGAACTATATTTTATGAAGTCTGTATCTGTTACAGTATAGCAGTTAATTTTTTGTATAAACCTTGGCATCTAGTATATCTGATGACCTTGTAAAAAAAATACCTGGAATAATGTCAGTTTGGTAACTTGTTTTTTTTTTTTTCTTCATTGCTAATTGTAAATGTAATGAAGCACCATATTAGACAAGGTTATTTAATCCATTAAATGAAGATCAAGGTCATGGTCAAGTACCACAATTTTTATGTTGAATTTGTCTTGTGAACCTATTAATTCATACACACTTTTAATATATCATTGTACCTAATTTTTATCTAATTTTAAAACCTAATTGTATCTAATTTCAATACCTAATTGTACCTAACTGTACCTAATTGCAAAATCTAATTGTACCTAATTTGGTTTCTCAAGAGTATCAGATATGGTTTCAATACTCTGCAGTTAACATGAATAAGTATAGATGATATGGGGTTTTCTTGGATTCGGTGACTTCATTTTTTGCATGGTGAGCATCAGTCCTTGTTGCATTGTACCTAACTTCTGAACATATTAACCCATTTCTGACAGGATAAATTCCAGTTGTACTTTACCTTTCATATTGGGTATGATTATGGCTGTATGTTCACTACATTCTGTCTACCACTTCATGGAAGTGTGCATTTAATCATGTAATATGTCATTGTTGTATGCAGACGCTTTTGAGAAGAAAAATAGAGTTAAAGATGGTATATTATACTGTGACAGAATGAGTTTTTAAAAACAATAAACTTGTAAAGATTGGAATTAAATATGGAGTTACAAAAATCAACATGGCAGTCAATATTGAAGAGTCAAGTGGTGGTAGCGATGTTCTTGTGAATTAGTTGATGATTTAATGAAGGCAATATACATTTTAGACAGTGATGATTATCTTTACTTTATCTCAATAGTCATTTTAGGCAGCGATGATTATCTTTACTATATCTCAATAGTCATTTTAGGCAGTGATGATTATCTTTACTTTATCTCAAAAGTAATTTTGGCAGCGATGATTATCTTTCCTTTATCTCAAGAGTCATTTTAGGCAGTGATGATTATCTTTTCTTTATCTCAATAGTCATTTTAGGCAGTGATGATTATCTTTACTATATCTCAATAGTCATTTTAGGCAGTGATGATTATCTTTACTTTATATCAATAGTCATTTTAAGCAGTGATGATTATCTTTACTTTATCTCAATAATCATTTTAGGCAGTGATGATTATCTTTACTTTATCTCAATAGTCATTTTAGGCAGTGGTGATTATCTTTACTTTATCTCAATAGTCATTTTAGGCAGTGGTGATTATCTTTCCTTTATCTCAATTGTCATTTTAGACACTGATGATTATCTTTACTTTATCTCAATAGTCATTTTAGGCAGTGGTGATTATCTTTACTTGATCTAATTAGTCATTTTAGGCAGTGATGATTATCTTTACTTTATCTCAATAGTCATTTTAGGCAGTGGTGATTATCTTTACTATATCTCAATAGTCATTTTAGGCAGTGATGATTATCTTTACTTTATCTCAAAAGTCATTTTAGCAGTGATGATTATCTTTCCTTTATCTCAATAGTCATTTTAAGCAGTGGTGATTATCTTTACTTTATCTCAATAGTCATTTTAGACTGTGGTGATTATCTTTACTTGATCTAATTAGTCATTTTAGGCGGTGGTGATTATCTTTACTTTATCTCAATAGTAATTTTAGGCAGTGGTGATTATCTTTACTTTATCTCAAAAGTCATTTTAGGCAGTGGTGATTATCTTTACTTTATCTCAATAGTCATTTTAGGTAGTGGTGATTATCTTTACTTGATCTCAATAGTCATTTTAGGCAGTGGTGATTATCTTTACTTTATCTCAATAGTCATTTTAGGTAGTGGTGATTATCTTTACTTGATCTCAATAGTCATTTTAGGCAGTGATGATTATCTTTACTTTATCTCAATAGTCATTTTAGGCAGTGGTGATTATCTTTACTTGATCTCAATAGTCATTTTAGGCAGTGGTGATTATCTTTACTTTATCTCAATAGTCATTTTAGGCAGTGGTGATTATCTTTACTTTATCTAATTAGTCTGGATTAGATTTAGACAAGACATGACATGAATGTATTACTCAATACAATTTCTGAAGTTTAGACAAGACATGACATGAATGCATTACTCAATAACATTTCTGGATTTAGACAAGACATGACATGAAGTCATTACTCAATAACATTTATAGATTTAGACAAGACAGGACATGAATGCATTACTCAATAACATTTCTGGATTTAGACAAGACATGACATGTAGTCATTACTCAATAACATTTCTGGATTTAGACAAGACATGACATGAAGTCATTACTCAATAAAATTTCTGGATTTAGACAAGACATGACATGTAGTCATTACTCAATAACATTTCTGGATTTAAACAAGATATGACATGAAGCCATTACTCAATAACATATCTGAATTTAGACAAGACATGACATGAAGTCATTACTCAATAACATTTATAGATTTAGACAAGACATGACATGAAGCCATTACTCAATACCATTTTTGGATTTAGACAAGACATGACATGAAGTCATTACTCAATAACATTTCTGGTTTAGACAAGACATGACTTGAAGCCATTACTCAATAACATTTATAGATTTAGACAAGACATGACATGAAGGTACTGTAAAACCTGTTATGAGATAGCAAATTTTTTAGTAAATTATGTTTCTCCGAGAATACTTACCCAATCACATTACTTTAGGGATATTAGCCTGCTACCTCGCGAGTCCAGCCCTACCAAAAGACGAAAATTCGTCTTTCCTGTCTATGTCATATAGACAAAGGGCAATAACTCTTGCCCATTACCTCCCCTTGCCGCCCGTTAGGTGTCGCTTCTTTAGTTTTTAAGCTGAGTGATATATAAAACACGAGGATGCTCGCATGGCGGGGTGGTTGGGAGGGTTTCTTAGTAATGTGATTGGGTAAGTATTCTCGGAGAAACATAATTTACTAAAAAATTTGCTTTCTCCTTTGAATACGTTCCCCAATCACATTACTTTAGGAGAATAAGTAATAGGAGGAGGGAATGCGGAGCATCCGACCTCCACCCCGGGTATCCTCTAGGGAATGATGGTTGGATTCCCCATGTGAATGATAACCCGGTCTCCTAATTTTCAATCAGCAACACAGCCCAGGGTCACGTGATATGTGACCCTTTTATGCGGTTAAGAAGATAGTTATTGAAATCTTCTTACCTACGAAAATTTATCTGGCAAATCCAGCGAAGCTAATAGGCTGTGCTGATTGTTGCACATGGGTCTGGTGGGCGTCTGGGCTGCCCAACACCGGACCTACTAGAATCAATGTAAGCCTCTGCGAGTACAAACTTGAAGATAAAACTGTAGAAGGTTGACTCTGCAACAGCTTCTATAAGGTGACTGATTTGCGAATTCTCAGAGTACGCCGAGCGTATAACCCACTACAGCCATGAAGCAAGGGCTTGAATGGTGATATCTCATATCCCAGCTATCACCAGAAGAAAGAGGTGCTAGTATGTGACCTGACTCACCTCTATGCATTGAAATGGTGCTAGAGTGCCCAAACAGGATCTTACATGGCTGTTGATCCTGACTTATCTATAAAGAAAGCGAGCTAATGACGACTCGTTGATCGCAATGTATGGTAATCTATTTTGGACTACGAAGCCTGGCTGCGTCAAGAGGACCATCAAACCCTCTGATCGAAACAAAAGAGAGTTCGGGTCACTAGAAAGGACATGTAACTCGCTCACCCTGCATGCTGAAGCTAAGGCTATCAAGAAACCCAATTTGTATGATAGTAGCTTTAACTAATCGTGGGTTAAAGACTCAATACTGTCTGAATTGAGTCATGTTAAAACCCAGGACAGATTCCATTTGAAAACAGGGTGAGGGATATAAGTCGATTAAATTTTTTTTTTTTTTTTTTTTTTTTTAAATGTCTAAAGATCTGACAAATCTTTGTCATGGCTGATAGCACATGTACCAGAATGGCGGAATGTGTCTGATATCATGGAGCGGTAACATTTGAGAATAACTGGAGCCAGATGTTTCTCCTCGAAAAGCCAGAGAAAAGTTGGCCAGTTGAGGGATTGTGACACTCAGAGGAACAATGTGAATGATATGGTACCAGTCTCTGAAAACATGCCACTTGCCCTCGTAAACCTTCAGAGTAGAGGGCCTTCTTGCTCTCGAGATTCTCTCCGCAATCAAAGATTTAAATTGTTTGTCTTGCAAGGCTGTCTGGACAAGAGCCAAGCTTGAACATAAAGATGGTCCGGACAGGGGTGGAACACCCCTGGCCGCGGTTGCTTGTGAATACTTGTGCTGACTGTAATCTTCCTGGGTAGATCTATCGCCTAGATTGAGTAGATCGGAGACCCAGGAGTTGTTCCATCTGAGAGGGGTAATCAGAACCATCTGACAATTCTGACCCCTTAACTTCTGGATTAATTCCAGTACCAAGACCGTGGGAGGGTAGGAGAATGCCCACAACCCTTCCCAGGTGATTGATCGAGCATCCACGACCCAAGCTTCTGGGTCTGGAACCTGTGAGATGAAAGGTGGAGAACTTGCGATTCCATCTTGTTGCAAAAGATCAATCATCGGACGTCTCCAAAGTGTGTCAATTGGAAGAAAGTCCGATTGATGGAGTGACCATTCTGTGTGAATGACTAGATAGAGTGTCAGCCAAGACATTGAGTCTGCCAAGAATGTGTCTGAATTGTACATTGAGGTGGAGATTGTCGAACCAATGTAGAAATTGCCAGTTCAGATTGCACAGGTCTGGTGATTGGTGTCCCCTTGTTTTGAGGCAAGGCACCACCACAATGTTGTCTGACATAATGAGGGCAGTTTGTAATAAGAGCTGATCCTGCCCGAAATGAAAGGCATTGATGACAGCCGTTATTTTTGAAAGGTTGATGTGGAAAGGGCTCGCCCCTGGCACCCACGTGCCGCTGACAGTATCGAAGTTCGGCAACAGGTGGGCACCCCAACCGTAGGTATTAGTGGCGGAACCTACCGTTATCCCCTTGGGGTATCTCCAGAGTAATCCCTGTGGACAGCCTACAGGGGTTGTGCCATTGACTCAAGAATGATTGTATCTCTGGCATGAGCATGACTGTTTTCTGGGATCGAAGGGACTTGAAAAGAGTGCAATTACGCTAGCAACGTCCTTTGTAAAGGGCGCATAAAAGGACGGCTGATCGGGATCAAGTCTGCTGCCGCACTGAATAATCCGAGGATCTGCAACTCTCTCGCTAAAATGCGCATCCTGTCGGAAACGGACTCTACGAGTGCAATTATCTGGATAATCGCAAACTCGAGGAAGCCTTACCAGATTCAGATCGGGAGAAACTCCACACCCAGATGGACCAAAATCCGGATTGGACAGAGATCAAACTTTATCCAGTTCACGAGAAAGCCTATATGACGTAAAGTGATATAAGATCGTTTCTGCCTTTGAGCAGAATAGAACTTGACAGATGTTTCTGGAGGATGTCATCCAAATATACTGCCGACGCAATAGATGAAGTCGAGCGGAACAGGGTGACGACGTAACCCATAACCTTGGTACTAGCCCAAGTGCTTAAATTTAGGCCAAAAGGTATGACATGGAACTGATAAGCCTAGTCCCGACAAGCACAACGGAGAATGTCCGCTACTCGGGGGATAGGGACGTGAAATGTGTGTCGGTCATATCTAGCCAGCTTATGATGGGGTTTAAGCGACGTGCCCTTCAGACATGCGTCACGACGTATCAGGTCTAGGTTTGCAGAAGCAGTCAGCGCATTGGCCATGGAATGGTGAGCTGCCCTGTTAAGAACCCTAGCTAACCGGGCCGTCCAATCCCAAGCATGTTCATTGCCAGATTTTTCAGCGATCCTGAAAATGGCTAGGGAGGCTAGGTCTAACAGTGAAGACGTAGCGACTACATTCGAACCAGCTTGGACGTGGCATTGAACACAGTTTTGCCCACTTTATAAGACAATGCCGCAGACATATGGACTGCTGCCCTATTTTATCCCGAGCCAGGACCTCAGTATTGAACGCATCGGAGTGAGTTTTGTACCATCGACCTGAAAACGACGCTGGTACTTGGCTTTCAGAAAAGAACGCCTTAGCATTTCCTGGATCCCCTATACGTGTCGACAGACGGTCATTAATTTCCTTAATTTTGTCGACTGGGGATGGAGGCGGAAGGATAGAATCTCTTCCCCTTGATCCAGATCGACCGACGCACTAACCCTATAGTCGGTAATTGCAGCAGGAGGTGGAGGGCATTCTGAAGGGGCCTTAACACCCTAAAAATTTCCTCCACTGCGGCTTTGAAGCTGAACTCAGTCCGTTCCATAGTTGGATCTGCATACAGCTGATTTGCCTGTGATTCATCGCACTCACTATGTGCATAATCTTGCTCTGGTAAAGCATCCATATCGGGGTAATGCATACCAGGTGGCATAGATGACTCGATTCCGTCATCTCTAAAAAAGGCATTCACTCTCCCTTGTGGATGAGTTGATAGCCTATGGACGGCCGGCAATGCCGAATGAATTGATTGGTATATGTTTGGCCTGAACGCCTGCGACGGCCCGGCTATGACCGGCACCGACCGCTCGAATGGTCGGGTTGGATCGAGAGATTCATCGCCAACATCAGAGTCATGGTAGTGATATGTAACCGGTAGTACGGATTGACAGACAGAAACATCACTAGAATCTTCGTCAATCCGATTTGTGCGGATTGCGGCATGATAAAAGTCCCCGTGCTGGTACAGCGGTACAGTCGGACGGACTGGTATATGACTAAAATCTCCATACAGTTGGACGACCGGTGCCTGTTGGGCTGGACGGCCGGAGCCGGATGGACTGTCAGTGCCGGCAAGTGTCGGCTGGAAGCTTGGCTGGACAACCGGTGCCATTTGGGTTGAACTGTCATTGCCGGATCGACGCCCGGTGCCGGTTAGTGCCGGCTGGATGACCGGTGCCATATGGCTGAACGGTCATTGCCGGATGGACGCCCGGTGCCGGTTGGTGCCGGCTAGAAGGTAATAATAATTACATAATGCTTATGTAGTGCGGCCAGCACTGTGCACCCATCTACCATTCGCTCAGAGGGAATGTTGGTTCTGGTATAGCTTGCATATCTGTACAGCATACCAGGTGACCTAGATGACGCAATTCTGTCATAATTGACACTTTCACTAAATCTCCCTTGTGGAGAAGCCGTGAACATATGGACGGCCGGCACTAACGGCTGATTGAACTGACGAATGGTCGGCCTGAAAGTCCTGTTCTGGTAAAGCTGCCATATCTGGGTAGCACATACCAAGTGGCATAGATAACTCAATTCCGTCATCTCTGATAATGTCACTAATTCTCCCTGGTTTTAAAATCACACCGACACGTATTTGACGTGACGGGAGGTGTACACCGGCGATACCGACTGATTTGTCTGGTATATGGTCGGCCGGAATGTCGGCGAAGGTCTGGCTATGACCGGCACCTGCCTCTCGAATGGTCTGATTGGACGGAGATACATCTATAACATCTCTCTCATGGTAGTGATATGTAACCAGTAGTAAATCAAATGTACAGCCGGTGCAGGTTGATGTCGGCTGGAAGACCGGTGCCATTTGGGCTGAACGGTCGTTGCCGGATGGTCGGCCGGTGCAGGTTGATGCCGGCTGGAAGGTCGGTTGCACAACCGGTACCATTTGGGCTGAACGGTCGTTGCCGGATGGACGGCCGGTGCAGGTTGATGCCGGCTGGAAGGTCGCTGGACGACCGGTGCCATTTGGGCTGAACGGTCGTTGCCGGATGGACGGCCTGCATAGGTTGATGCCGGCTGGAAGGTCGGCTGGACGACCGGTGCCATTTGGGCTGAACGGTCGTTGCCGGATGGACGGCCGGTGCCGGTTGATGCAGGCTGGAAGGTCGACTGGACGACCGGTACCATTTGGTCTGAACGGTCGTTGCCGGGTGGACGGCCGGTGCCTGTTGATGCAGGCTGGAAGGTCGGCTGGACGACCGGTGCCATTTGGGCTGAACGGTCGTTGTCGGATGGACAGCCGGTGCCGGTTGATGCCGGCTGGAAGGTCGGCTGGACGACCGGTGCCATTTGGGCTGAACGGTCGTTGCCGGTTGGACGGCCGGTGCCTGTTGATGCAGGCTGGAAGGTCGGCTGGCCGGCCGGTGCCATTTGGGCTGAACGGCCGGTGCCTGTTGATGCCAGCTGGAAGGTCGGCTGGCCGTCCGGTGCCATTTGGGCTGAACGGACGGTGCCGGATGTATGGCTAGTGCCGGTTGGTGCCTGCTGAAGTGCCGGCTGAACTGACGGTGTCGGCTGGACGGCCGGCTGGACGGCCGGCGAAAGTACATAATAAAATGGATCCAATTGATCCAGCCTAGACTCCATGCGTCCGGACTTACAGGCCTGAAAGCCATGCACGGACCTGCGGTGAAATTTACATCCACTGGGCAGCCTAAACCATGTCAACATAATTTCCTCCATTTCCACATTGCCAACACCCATTTTGCCATTCATGCCTTCGTTGTCGACTTTGCTACTGAAACGACAAAAGAAGAGAACAAAGCACAGATTAAAAAAATTCAGCATATTATTAATTCGATAATACTATAACCGTTATTAACGGAGTAGTCAAATTATTCCGTGCCATGTTAACTCTTAATGACCACACTAGTTGTCACCGTGAGCATGTTGCAATAGGTCGTTCAAGACGAAGTCTACTGAAACGAAAAGATGATAAACAAAGCACAAATTAACAATTCAGTACGCTATTAAGTCGCTATTCCATAACCGTAACTAACGAAGGAAGCGAAATGATTAAGTGTCGCGTGAATTCGTGACTACAACACGAAATTCCGCCATTAAATAGTCGCAACTGGTCGTTCAGAGACGAAGTCTACTGAAACGGAAAGAAGATAAACAAAGCACAAATTTACAATTCAGTACGCTATAAAGTCGCTATTCCATAACCGTAACTAACGGAGGAAGCGAAATGATTAAGTGTCGCGTGAATTCGTGACTACAACACGAAGTCCGCCATTAAATAGTCGCAATTGGTCGTTCAAAGACTTTTCTTTTTAAGTCTACTGAAACGTCAAAGAAGATAAATACAGCACACATTATCAATGCAGCACGTTATTAGTCGCTAATATCGTAAACGTTACATACGGAATAAGCGAAATTATTGAGTGCTACATGTATTACATGCTTTGACCACGTTGCAACCTGGTCCGAAGTCTAGAAAAGGTGACAAAGTCACTCAAATTGGAAAATATTGTAAAATAATGTATACGACCTGTAGAGGAATGATTATCCAACACAGTAATTCCAAATTTAACTTCGGATGGTCAGAATTTACACTAAGATGGCTTGGATTCATTGGAGGTCTAATTGTACGTGTTTTCGCGTAAGCGAAGCTAAAAAACTAAAGAAGCGACACCTAACGGGCGGCAACTGGAGGTAATGGGCAAGAGTTATTGCCCTTTGTCTATATGACATAGACAGGAAAGACGAATTTTCGTCTTTTGGTAGGGCTGGATTCGCGAGGTAGCAGGCTAATATCCCTAAAGTAATGTGATTGGGGAACGTATTCAAAGGAGAAACTGCTCTTTCTGCCAATTAAAATAAAGTCTCTTAAGATAGCTGGTCTCTCATAAAAGGTTTGTACAAACAGACCAGTGTCATAGGTCCAGCTCCAGAATAATCTAAAGAAAAATAAGCCCACTAACCGCACATATTCTATTCTTTATTAGACGTTCTTGCTAAAATAGTGTATGCATTTATATGGCAACAAAGATATACTTCCATGAAATTATATTTACATTTGAAGATCCAATGTATATCTATTAGCATGAAATGATTTCTGATTTACTCATTCTTATTTATAACACCGTAAATTTGTTTAAGAAATGATTTAGGTCTTAGGTGTTAACATTACTAGTGTTCAGTTTTAAACTGTGAAGATGGCTAGGCTTTGGGAAAATATGAAATGTCTATATATGTACATTGCAACTCTAACAATTAATGAAATAAACAGTTATCTCATCAAGAAACAGAATCATTTAGTCAGAGACAAAAGTCAACAGCTTTATTCAAAGAAGACACGCAAGGATTAACTCAATAAAACCACATGTGTAAAATGGTCGCACCAACTGATTTGATGATGGCATGTTGACTGGGGTGTATTAACTAGAGACAAACTTATATACATGACCACTACCTTAATTTTGACACTACAATGGCAATTTGCTAACTGTACATTATTCTGATTTATGGACTGTACCATCAGTCACTACATGTATATAAAAATTGGTTGCCAGAATCTTTTTTTTGTGTACTTTTCATACACAGATTTTACTTCTGGGTCATCACCCAAACCTTATTACTCTTTGCACACTGTTGTGAAAGCACACACAGACAACCACATTCTAAGCTGATATTCTAAAGAAAATATGCTTTATAAATAGACTGGGACTACATATTCTAAAGAAAATATGCTTTATAAATAGACTGGGACTACATATTCTAAAGAAAATATGCTTTATAAATAGACTGGGACTACATATTCTAAAGAAAATATGCTTTATAAATAGACTGGGACTACATATTCTAAAGAAAATATGCTTTATAAATAGACTGGGACTACATATTCTAAAGAAAATATGCTTTATAAATAGACTGGGACTACATATTCTAAAGAAAATATGCTTTATAAATAGACTGGGACTACATTCATACTGAACAAGAACTATTAAATGTCATCTGTTTCCCGATTCATGTAGCCAGCATCTTTTTTTCTTCAGATAAGTGGTCAATAGATTAAATAAAGATCGGTTGAGTTTATCCTTGTTTTGGCAATGCAGTCTCTGGTTGTGTCAGAGCATTGATATAATAAAACTGATCTGTTCATTACAATTGTGGTTGGAAACGACAGGTGTTTGCTCATAGAGGAGGTCATTCATACAGGTTTTACTAAATTACTCAACATATCTGGATGTAGACAAGATATAACAGGAAAGCATTACTTAATAATACTTCTGATCCATTTCATACTCAGAAAGAGTGAAAGGATGTTAGAAACAGACATGGTATTCTAAAGGTGTATCTTGGATATTAGAAACAGACATGGATTTCTAAAGGTGTATCTTGAATATTAGAAACAGACATGGATTTCTAAAGGTGTATCTTGGATATTAGAAACAGATATGGATTTCTAAAGGTGTATCTTGGATATTAGAAACAGACATGGATTTCTAAAGATGTATCTTGGATATTAGAAACAGACATGGATTTCTAAAGGTGTATCTTGGATATTAGAAACAGACATGGATTTCTAAAGGTGTATTTTGGATATTAGAAACAGACATGGATTTCTAAAGGTGTATCTTGGATATTAGAAACAGACATGGATTTCTAAAGGTGTATCTTGGATATTAGAAACAGACATGGATTTCTAAAGGTGTATCTTGGATATTAGAAACAGACATGGATTTCTAAAGGTGTATCTTGGATATTAGAAACAGACATGGATTTCTAAAGGTGTATCTTGGATATTAGAAACAGACATGGATTTCTAAAGGTTTATCTTGGATATTAGAAGCAGACATGGATTTCTAAAGGTGTATCTTGGATATTAGAAACAGACATGGATTTTTAAAGGTGTATCTTGGATATTAGAAACAGACATGGATTTCTAAAGGTGTATCTTGGATATTAGAAACAGACATGGATTTCTAAAGGTGTATCTTGGATATTAGAAACAGACATGGATTTCTAAAGGTGTATCTTGGAGCATCAGTCATTTTAAGAGCTTATTATTAATTTACAATTATCTAAAATTGATTTTAAAGAATTTATCTTTTTCAGGCCTCAGATTTTGATCTGGCTGTCAATCCATTGTTTCCATTTTTCTTCAGTATACCCAATCCAGATGACAGAGCATTGTAAGTTTATAAAACAAAATATTATTATTAGTATTATTATTATTATTATTATTATTATTATTATTATTATTATTATTATTATTATTATTACATGTACTATTATTATTATTCAAATGTATAAATCAGATATTTTCAAAACAACAAAGTGGAAGATTAGCATATTTACACTTCAAGTTGTATTGTATTTGTTCAATTAAACAGGTTCCATTTTTCTCCCATTAGTTTAGATTATAATGAAATGCATTGATATTTGTCCTTTCTTTAATTTACTTTGGGATTTTGTTCCAAATTAGTGATTCTAAATATTGGAAATGTTTCTTAAATGTTTTTTTTTATTCGCTTTTGGGATGGAAAGGTGGTGAGATTAAATTTATCATAAATTAGGGTTGTCGCCTTGCTTTCTAGCATTGAGACAATGGGACAGTAGTGTTTAAAACTTTATGCATAAGGCTAGCCTGTTCTTAAAATATTATTCATTATGCATTGAACGCATGCCTTAACAGACTGACCTTGTGTGGATATCCATTAAATGCATGCCTTAACAGACTGACCTTGTGTGGATATCCAATAAATGCATGCCTTAACAGACTGACCTTGTGTTGATATCCATTAAATACATGCCTTAACAGACTGACCTTGTGTGGATATCCAATAAATGCATGCCTTAACAGACTGACCTTGTGTGGATATCCAATAAATGCATGCCTTAACAGACTGACCTTGTGTGGATATCCAATAAATGCATGCCTTAACAGACTGACCTTGTGTAAATATCCAATAAGTGCATGACCTTGTGTGGATATCCAATAAATGCATGCCTTAACAGACTGACCTTGTGTGGATATCCATTAAACGCATGCCTTAACAGACTGACCTTGTGTGGATATCCATTAAATGCATGCCTTAACAGACTGACCTTGTGTGGATATCCATTAAATGCATGCCTTAACAGACTGACTGTGTGGATATCCATTAAACGCATGCCTTAACAGGCTGACCTTGTGTGGGTATCCATTAATTGCATGCCTTATCAGGCTGACCTCATGTGGGTATCCATTAAATGCATGCCTTAACAGACTGACCATAGGTATCTATCTGCCCATCACATTTTGTCATTATGGGATTCAAAAAAATTTCTTACAAATGCTCATTTGTCAGTGATTACAAATTTAGGAAAAAACCCAAACCATAATATCTTCCATAATATTAAATTCATTTTTGTAGAAGAATAACTCACAAAACTGAGTTGACTGACAAACTTCTTGAAATTCATAATTTGAAAATATTGAATTTATTTGCCAGGCCAAGTAAGTGGCAATAAAACCTTCTTATTTTAATGTGATAACATAGTTTAAATTAACACATACAAATTTACAGGTTTTCAATCAATGGACAGTCTGGTCAAATGTCGGTGGTTCAACGCCTCAACTATGAGAGTGTCAAACAGTATAAAGTGCGTGTAGAGGTTACTGATGATGCTATAGACCCACGGACAGGAACAGCAACAGTTACCATCAATGTCGTAGATGTGCAGGATGAGATCCCCGTATTTGTTGATATATCTGTCTCCGCCAGCGTGAATGAAAACCAGGGGTCAAATTCTTTTGTTGTTGCTGTTACGGTAAATTATGTCTATTAAACCAATCACTGAATGTTTAATACATTATTACGGTAAATTATTTCTATTAAACCAATCACTGAATGTTTAATACATTATTATGGTAAATTATTTATGTTAAACGAATCACTGAATGTTTAATACATTATTATGGTAAATTATTTATGTTAAACCAATCACTGAATGTTTAATACAGTTTGCTAGGATTGTGGCGAGGCTAAAAATGTTATTGAAAACTTTTTCACTTAAATATGCCAGATGACTTCAGAATGTTAGAAACTGAAGTTGATTGTATGAAAGATTATGTACAGTGTTGTTGTAAGTACATTCGTTACCTTTATACTGTGTTGTGAGGTTGTTGTAAGTACATTCATTACCTTTATACTGTGTTGTGAAGTTGTTGTAAGTACATTCATTACCTTTATACTGTGTTGTGAGGTTGTTGTAAGTACATTCATTACCTTTATACTGTGTTGTGAGGTTGTTGTAAGTACATTCATTACCTTTATACTGTGTTGTGAGGTTGTTGTAGTTGACAGATCTGCCATGTGCTGGTGTAATTGCAAGTGTACATATATTGATAATTTTGAATGTTGTTTTATGAAATTAGCCAATCCCAGATTTCCTTACCAGAATTAAAGAGAAATGTATGTATGACAAGAATGCAAAGGTTGTTTGCAACAAAAGAAGATTTTATTATTATTGTTTGGGGTTACAGTGGTGACAGTTTTGAGCACCATTTTCGATGCAATAGAGTGTAAAAGTTAATATTTAAATAAGATTGATTATTACTTAGCTCCATAACCTCAAACAGTGATTCTTGTGAGTTATAAATCTTTTTAGTATTTATTCTATTTTTTATTAATCCTGTTTAATATTTATTATACTATTTAGTATTTTCTTCGAAATCTCTGGCAACGCTTATGAGAATCCCCCCACCCATCTATACCAGTCCTACCATTAAGGCATCTTGATCTTGAAGAATGAAACTTTGGTTAGAACGCTATAAGTCAAACTTGAAATTAGTTTGACCACAAAAGTTGCATTTTTGGCAGATCTAAAACAATCTTTATTTAGTAAAATCATCTCAATTTATGCTCATTATTTTTATGTTCATTCTATTAGTAAATTGTAAATATTAAATTAAAAGTTTTTTCACAGGCCATTGATCCTGATTCTACAAGCAATGTTCAGTTTGTGCTGATAGGGACAGATGCATCATCATTCAGTATCTCCCAGGCACCAATACAACAGGGACTTATTGGTGTTGTTGGAAACATATACACCACCATCAATCTGGACTATGAAATAAAAAATTCATATCAGTTCTTGGTCACCACAGCAGATGCTAGGAATTCGGGGTCAACTATTGTTTCAGCCACAGCTACAGTTTTGATCACAGTCAATGTAAGTCGTTGTGATTTTTTCCAGTACATAAAGAATGTCTTTTAGTTCAGTGATTGTTAGTGGAAGAGCTAGACATAGTATCCACATTTTGCCAGCAGCAGTGTTAAGGTTTTGGTCTACCTTTTGTATCTACATGTATTTCTTAAACTGCTTGAATGATTATGGTAGATCTCTATAATGCAATGACAGTTCCTTCTGTGACAGAGTTGTCTACATTAGATACTGAGGTATTATGACTTAAGCTACATCCAGCTGTTTCAGCCTTTTTCTTTGATATTGTCCAGTATCTGATTATTACAACCATATTATAACATCAATTCCCTTAAGGAAAGACTTATTTGATTGATTTGTCCAGTATCTGATTATTACAACCATATTATAATATCATTTCCCTAAAGAAAATACTTATTTGATAGATTTTGTTAATTGTCTCGATATTACCACCATATAATAACATCAATTTCATACAGGAAAGACTCCAATGGACATAAAAGTTATCAGATGCAAATGTTTTTTAGGGTTTGTCGATTATTTTCTCTTTTTTAAATATTAAATTTGATTTTAAAATACCTCTGTTTAGCTTATGTATTGATTTACTCTAAATATTGGGAATAGTTACATTGACTTTAATAATGAAAGAATTTTTAATAATAATAATAATCATAATAATAGTCATAATAATAATAATAATAATAATAATAATAATAATAATAATAATAATAATAAATAATAATAATAATAATAATAATAATAATAAATAATAATAATAATAATAATAATAATAATAATGCTTTATAGTTGGTTCCTCACTTAGTATTTTGACTGTTTTCCCATAAGGACCTCATTTTGGAAAAAAGTAAGAACATGGAATTGAAATATGGAAACACAAATTGAAAACATGGCTTTCTAACACTTGTATATAATATAAACATATGCACTGACAGCTTATTAAGAATCCTAGGGACCTGTCTGTCTTGTAGAATGAATTAATTGTTTATTGAAAATCCATGAGACATGTCTGTCTTGCAGAATGAATTATTTGTTTATTGAAAATCCAAGAGACATGTCTGTCATGTAGAATCAATTAATTGTTTATTAAAATTACTAAGGACATATCTGTCTTGTATGATTAAATAATTGTTTATTAAAATTCCTAGGGACATGTCTTACTTGTAGGATTAATTAATTGTTTATTAAATTCCTAGGGACATGTCTGTCTTTTAGGATGAAATAATTATTTATTGAAATTCCTAGGGACATGTCTGTCTTGTAGGATTAAAAAATTGTTTATTAAATTTCTAGGGACATGTCTGTCTTGTAGGATTAATTAATTGTTTTTTAAATTCCTAGGAACATGTCTGTCTTGTAGGATTAAATACTTGTTTATTAAAATTCCTAGGGATATGTCTGTCTTGTAGGATTAGAATTTTTTTTTTTAAATTCCTAGGGACATGTCTGTCTTGTAGGATTATTTAATTGTTTATTAAATTCACGGGGACATGTCTGTGTTGTAGGATTAATTAATTGTTTTTTAAATTCCTAGGAACATGTCTGTCTTGTAGGATTAGAATTTATTTTTTTAAATTCCTAGGGACATGTCTGTCTTGTAGGATTATTTAATTGTTTATTAAATTCACAGGGACATGTCTGTGTTGTAGGATTAAATAATTGTTTTTTAAAATTCCTAGGGACATGTCTGTCTTGTAGGATTAGAATTTATTTTTTTTAAATTCCTAGGGACATGTCTGTCTTGTAGGATTATTTAATTGGTTATTAAATTCCTAGGGATATGTCTGTCTTGTAGGATGAATTAATTGTTTATTAAAATTCCTAGGGACATGTCTGTGTTGTAGGATTAAATAATTGTTTATTAAAATTCCTAGGGACATGTCTGTTTTTTGGGATTAATTAATTGTTTATTAAAATTCCTAGGGACATGTCTGTCTTGAAGGATTAAATAATTGTTTATTAAAATTCCTAGGGACATGTCTTTCTTGTTGGATTCAATAATTGTTTATTCAATTTCTAAGGACATGTCTTTCTTGTAGGAATAAATAATTGTTTATTAAATTCCTAGGTACATGTCTGTCTTGTAGGAATATATTAAGTTTTATTAAAATTCCTAAGGACATGTCTGTCTTGAAGGAGGAATTAAAGGTTAAAGAGTCCTTACTTTTATCTTCTATGCAAGTTAGATGAGCAGGAAACACATACAAATTTACAGGTTTTCAATCAATGGACAGTCTGGTCAAATGTCGGTGGTTCAACGCCTCAACTATGAGAGTGTCAAACAGTATAAAGTGCGTGTGTTGTATTTAATTTTCACTGTGTTGTATTTAATTTTCACTGTGTTGTATTTAATTTTCACTGTGTTGTATTTAATTTTCAGGATCTGAATGAGTTCTCTCCAGTACTATCAGTTGCCAACCAGGTCATCGGTTTTGCAGATATCACAGCATCTGGAACCATTTTGACAGTTGTCACAGCTAATGACAATGATGACAGAACTGGCCTACCAGTAAGTTTCGTAACCCTTTTTGTATTGACCTACACTGTTAGAACTAAATGGTCAAAATATGGATTTTTGATGTAGTCTCTTTCACTATACTATCTGTTGTTCTAGTTGATAAACAAAGGTCAGCTTTATATTTCAGTACATAATTAGTAGCCCTGCATAAAGAACACTAGTTATTTTTATTCATATAAATGCCATAAATTTAATGAAAAACTAACTTTTGTATAAAAAAACCCCATCATATTTAGTGAGAAAATTGTCACACTAATGCCAGGATGTCAGAATTGTATGTCCTATTATTTGCCATAATTCACTGTTACCAGATTTACAATGCAATACTTTCTGTTAACAGAATCATGGAGTGACATTCTCCATCAACAGTGTATTTCCCTCATCAGGAACAGGTCTTTTCTACATCCACCACACCGATGGTAGACTTTTCCTTGTGGATTCATTCACAAAAGATGTCAGTCAGCCTTCACAGTACATAGTAAGTAATTTTATACATCTCTAATATCAGTCCTTCATTCCCCCTTCCTTTCCCAGTTATTGTTCAACTTTCTGTTTTGTGATCCAGAACAAGCTTTGTCAGATGCTCAACTTCTTGTTATTAGATCTGCTTACTTTAATTGAATGCTTTATTGCAAAGGTTCTATTAATTATCATTTTAGGAAGTTCTGGACATTGATGGTTAGTCTACATACAGAAATCCTTGAAGTCTGCCATTGCTTTGATAGGAAAAATTATTTAAATAGTTGTAGTCCTTACATGAAAAATTATTCAATTTACAAAAGCTGTAGTCCTTTTTAGTCCTTATGTGGTCAATATGTTTGTAAATCCATCTGTACATCTATCTGTTGACAATGGCTTTTGGTTTTTAACAGTTGAAAAGATTTTCATGAAACTGTATCTATGTACACCATAAATGAATTTTAATGGCTTTATCTAAGTAAACCATCAATGGTTTTTAATGGCTTTATCTGAGTATGCGTTAAATATTTTTTAATGGCTTTATCTAAGTAAACCATCAATGGTTTTTAATGGCTTTATCTGAGTATGCGTTAAATATTTTTTAATGGCTTTATCTAAGTAAACCATCAATGGTTTTTAATGGCTTTATCTAAGTATGCCATAAATGTTTTTTAATGGGTTTATCTGAGTATATGTATATCATAAATGGTTTTTAATGGCTTTATCTAAGTAAACCATCAATGGTTTTTAATGGCTTTATCTAGGTATGCCATCTATGTTTTTTAATGGGTTTATCTAAGTATGCCATAAATGTTTTTTAATGGCTTTATCTAAGTACATGTATATCATAAATGGTTTTTAATGGCTTTATCTAAGTACATGTATATGTATAACCCTAACACTAAAATCCATTCACATGACAAATTTGCTGAGATGTACCTAGGTCAGTGACTAACACCTTGGACTTCATGATACAGTTGTTGATCAAGAAATGGTGATGAAGCAGCAAATGACATATAAGCTGGTATTGTAAATCAATTATTAGGCACAATAATCTGGCTAATTTGTCAAAACACTATGTCTTTCATAATAGATGGGATAACAAAAGTTTATTATTTGGGCATATATGTAGAATAAAAGGAAGTTCCCAGGCCATAAAGTGGACATACTGGTAGAAGAAATGAAAGTTCCCAAGCCATCAAGTTGACAAATTGGTAGAAGAAAGGGAAATTCCCAGGCCATCAAGTTGACAAATTGGTAGAAGAAATATAAGTTCCCAAGCCATCAAGTTGACATATTGGTAGAAGAAAGGGATGTTCCCATCAGGTGGAAATATTGGTAAAAGAAATGAAAGTTTCCAGGCCATCAAGAGGACATATTGGTAGAAGAAAAGGATGTTCCCAAGCCATCAAGTGGATAAATTGGTAGAAGAAATGAAAGTTTCCAAGCCATCAAGTGGATAAATTGGTAGAAGAAATGGAAGTTCCCAAGCCATCAAAGGGACATATAGTAGGCAAATAGTATGCTCAGACATCCTTTAATGGAAGCCCAGTTTTACTGTATGCATTGCTCTTTTCTTATAAAAATTATTATAAGCTGCAGCTACTATTTAAAAATGCTTGTAAGGGCCCTGGAGATCTGTCCATCATTCTAAATAGTAAAGCTACTATTTAAAAATGCTTGTAAGGGCCCTGGAGATCTGTCCATCATTCTAAATAGTAAAGCTACTATTTAAAAATGCTTGTAAGGACACTGGAGATCTGTCCATCATTCTAAATAGTAAAGCTTGCCAGGGCTAATGAATCTTGGTTTTACATTAGAAATTATTGATGTTTGTCTGCCTGTAAATAAAAGTTATCCAATAATAAGATTTGAGTCCAGTCTGCTAACCAATGAGCCAGTTTTACATTATCAGAACTATTCTATAAAGATGAACCCCCACAGTGTCCTAAAGGATGAACATCTAGAGGGAGTACCTCACTTGTGTCCATTGGCAAGGCATGTATTCTTATCAAGTGTATTGACTTCCATCCTTAAGACAGATGTTTTATTATGTGAACTCATTTATTTAAAAATTGATGAGGTACCATTACAGAAAATTTTGAACTTTACACAGAAAAGCAGTTTATATAACAATGCTGTCTTTTATGTCAGGAAATATGTATATGTTACCTGTATCTTTTATTTTATTTACCCTTTTAATGAATTGTTTTTAAATTACTTTTTATCTTATGTCTAATAAGATAACCATTTCTTCTTTTTTAGAAATATTTATGTTATTCATTGTTTTTTTTTGTAAGTCACAAGTTTGTTATTAGTACTACTTCTCTTGGAGGAATGCCATGAAGCATCTAGCTGATCCTAAGTTAAAATGATACGGACATCCAACATTGGCACTACAATGACCATCTTGAATATTCTTATTCATACACTTCCTGAAGGGATGGGCATATCAGCATTCTGTTTCACTAAAAACTTCTTAAGATGTCTTGTAGGTACCTATCTTACATCCAAATGTATCCACATAGGCAGCCATTTTGAAAATCTTTTTCTCATTACTCTTGAATGGATAGCGCTATTTACCAGAAGACTCTCATGGTAAGTAGTTAGTCCTAAATGGAAACATCTATCAACGTGGAGTTTTCATTGGATGATGTCTTATTTTGTCAGATTTGTCCTTTGTGAAGATGATGATGTTAAAAATTAATCAATTCAAACTTTTCTTCATTCAGCATCAAACTGAAGAAACAAATCTCTAATCTTAGATTCAGGTGCAGATCAGTGGCTTAATCGCTTCCTGATACAGCAGCTGCATTATATACAGTCAGTGCAACTTAGCACACATTGTGTTTGTATTAACTTAGCATGCATTGTGTTTGTATTAACATTTTTGCAATCATTACATTTGTGTAGGACTCTGCTACTTCCAGAATATTTGTGTTTGAATGATGTTATATTCAACTATGATGAAAATCATACCATGCATTACATATGTAAATATTATTTCATTTATAGGTGTCAATTCTGGGTACAGACAATGGGCCTGGAACCCCAAGAACAGGAAACCTATTATTGACAATTAATGTACAGAGGAATCAGGGTCCACCAGTATTTTCTCCATCCCAGAATTATTTTACAAGTGTAAATGAAAATGTGGCCACTGACACCTCAGTTATAACAGTACAGGCCATTGATATTGACACAGTGGTGAGGTTTTTCTTAATTCTTAGTTTTAATACAATAAGGTAGGGACAGCTAGGAGAACTTGGTGAATAAATAATTAAGCTAATAGGTTTAGTTTAATACTTTTAGTATAATTACATAAAATTTATGCCAGGTCTTACACACCAGCTTGATTGATTGCAATTGTACAGGACCATGACATGTACTGTAAATAAATTAAAATTGTCATAAATAATGTAATCCTACCTTTCATACTTTTCATGTGTAATATTTTGGGATATAGTTTGTGATGGTTTGTAACAACTGGTACACCTTTTCCCATTAGTGGCTTAAAACAATGGGATATAGTTTAAGATGGTTTGTAATAACTGCTACACCATTTTTCATTAGTGGCTTAAAACAGTGGGAAATAGTTTGGGATAGTTTGTAACAACTGCTACTCCATTTTCCATTAGTGGCTTAAAACAGTATGGTTTAGTTTGGTATAGTTTGTAACAACTGCTACACCATTTTCCATTAGGACATATACCACAATTAATTTTACTATATGTTCTCTACATATATTTATCAGTACTTACCTTTCAACTATGTGACAATCAATACAAATCATATGTTAATATAAAATACGGCCAAAGATGACTTCACGGTGAAGTTCTTGTCAGGGGTTGATTGGCATTATTTTGAGCGGCTGCACTGTAAACAAAACAGCATGTAAACAGAACACAGATTTCACTTCTGGATCATCACCAATGCCTAATTACTCAATGTGCACTGTTGCCAAAATACACACATACAACCCCTCTCAGAGCTCCTATTCTCAAGAATAAACAATTATCTTTAAATCCATACCAAAAATGCATCAATATAATTCTTCTATCACCACCAAAATGAGAGAGAAATAAATGTTCTAAAAATAAACTAGAACTACATCTGTGGGTACTGAACTGGAAATACTAATTGTGATGCGATTCCATTAGTGACTTAAAACAGTGGGATATAATTTGGGATGGTTTGTAACAACTGCTACACCTTTCTCCATTAGTGAATTATAGTCTCACTGTTCAGTTTTACTGGCAAATTTTTGTCCAACGATCACCTATTGCAGAAAAATCATAATAATATTACATTACAGATACAAATACCAAATAGGTAATGATTTTTGTTGAAATGATGCATGTAAGATTTTGACTGAGGGTATTATAGTTAATTCCTTATGCAACTATTGGCTTTTATACTGAACAAACACTGCCACCAACCCCTCTTTTTTACATTAATTTTTTTTACAGGAAAGAACTATTTTGAATATTTTCCTGCGACAAGACAGCTGAATGAATCAGTGTGTGCCTTATGCATGAACCAATCACTGTTAAGCACTTTATGACCGAGTGTTCTGACTTGCAACCTATGCGTGATAAGTACTATAATGTACATGACATGAAGGAACTTTTTGATACTATATAAATCACTTGTATTTTAGATTTCCTGAAGGAAGTAAATCTTTATTTTAAACTATAACTTGTATGCCATCACCTAGAATATTGTTATTTAATGCAAATACGGCCTCTTATTATCAACATCTTTTCATCAACATACACCATTTACATCTCCCGTTGATTAGGAAGCTTCATATTTTCCTGTTACCAACATCTTACCATTTTATATTTAACTATTATGGTTTTTAATATCGCTGGTTGATATAAAACCTTTTAGTATTTTTAAACATGTATAAGTACAACCTATTGTATGGTGCTAAATAGCCTAAGTGTGCTGGTTCACCATTAAAAATCAAACAAACAAACAAACAAACAAACCTTATGCATGAATAAATTTCACTAGTACTAACAAACCCCTCAACCATCTAGATTTTTAGATATTTACCTCTGTAGCAGACACATGAAAATATGTAAGCCATGTTGGAGACTTTTTTAAAAAAATGGTTATGATGTGGGATGCTTTGTAAAATATTTGCACACTTGTTTCATAATTTTGATCCATAGAGTAGGAGCAAAACATCTGGACTGGAAAACTTTTGCATCAATAAAATTATAAACAAAATATATCTTAATTTCACCAAATTGTTCTTGTATGTAACTCCTCCTGTATAATAAAGACTAGAAACCTTGGGGTATGATTATAGGTGGTCTGATGAAGCAGAGTATAGTTTTGATTTGGGGCATGATCCAAGCATGGGAATGTAACTGATCTTAAGAATTATTTTGATGATTACCCCCATCACTATCCATTTGACATGATGATCACCCCCATCACTATCCATTTGACATGATGATCACCCCTATCACTATCCATTTAACATGATTATTACCCCCATCACTGTCCATTTGACATGATGATCACCCCTATCACTATCCATTTGACATGATGATCACCCCCATCACTGTCCATTTGACATGATGATCACCCCTATCACTATCCATTTGACATGATGATCACCCCCATCACTATCCATTTGACATGATGATCACCCCCATCACTATCCATTTGACATGATCACCCCATCACTATCCATTCAACATGATGATCACCCTCATCACTATCCATTTGATATGATGATCACCCCCATCACTATCCATTCAACATGATGATCACCCCCATCACTATTCATTTGACATGATGACTTACCAACTGGTCAGTTGTTGTGCTATTTTATATATTATGGTGTACTATCCATCTATCATGATGACTTACCTACTAGTTGGTCAGTTGTTGTGACTTTTTATATATTATGGTGTACTATCCATTTGACATGATGACTTACCTAATAGCTGGTCAGTTGTTGTGACTTTTTATCTATTATGGTGTACTATCCATTTGACATGATGACTTACCTAATAGTTTTTCAGTTGTTGTGACTTTTTATCTATTATGGTGTACTATTCATTTATCATGATGACTTACCTACTAGCTGGTCAGTTGTTGTGACTTTTTATCTATTATGGTGTACTATCCATTTATCATGATGACTTACCTACTAGTTGGTCAGTTGTTGTGACTTTTTATCTATTATGGTGTACTATCCATTTATCATGATGACTTACTTACTAGTTGGTCAGTTGTTGTGACTTTTTATCTTTTATGGTGTACTATCCATTTATCATGATGACTTACCTACTAGTTGGTCAGTTGTTGTGACTTTTTATCTATTATGGTATACTATCCATTTATCATGATGACTTACCTACTAGTTGGTCAGTTGTTGTGACTTTTTATCTATTATGGTGTGCTATCCATTTATCATGATGACTTACTTACTAGTTGGTCAGTTGTTGTGACTTTTTATCTATTATGGTGTACTATCCATTTATCATGATGACTTACCTACTAGTTGGTCAGTTGTTGTGACTTTTTATCTATTATGGTGTACTATCCATTTATCATGATGACTTACTTACTAGTTGGTCAGTTGTTGTGACTTTTTATCTATTATGGTGTACTATCCATTTATCATGATGACTTACTTACTAGTTGGTCAGTTGTTGTGACTTTTTATCTATTATGGTGTACTATCCATTTAACATTATGACTACTAGTTTGTTGTATTTTTGTATATTATTGTGTGCTTTTAATTTGAAAACTGCTTCTAAATATTGTCAGCTCTTAAATTATCTTATTTTTTTGTTTTTAAACAGAGTCCATATGGGAATGTCAAGTATTCAGTAGTGCCAACCACTTTTTTGGGTAGTTTCTTCTTTAAAATTAATACTGATACAGGAGAAGTGAGGGTTAAAGCTGCACTGACATTGGATGCTTCTCCATCATACTCAGTAAGTAATACTCAATTAGATGAGCTTGTCAATATATTATACATCATACACAGTAAGTAATACTCAATTAGATGAACTTGTCAATATATTATACATCATACACAGTAAGTAATACTCAATTAGATGAACTTATCAATATATTATATTTTCCAAGACTTTTATGAGAGAATTGGATGAATGCAAGATTGTTGTATACTGACACTTTCATGAAAATATTGTAGATTAGGTGGTTGTATCCTTAGGTTTTTATGTGAGTATTACATGTACACAAGATGGTTGTACTGAGACAATCATGATTGTTGCATATTGACACTTTCACGAAAATATTATATGCTGGTGGTTGTATCCTTAGACTTTCATAAGAATAGTATATGTTGGTTGTTGTATCCTTAGACTTTCATGAGTTTTTGTTTATTTGATTTGGATTTTTAATGTAGCTTTCAGTCATAATGCTATGATGTATGCAGTGAGGCAATTTATAGTGATGTCTAGCCCTGGGGCATCATGCCGGAGACATGTAGCATGATGTCCCACCCAGTCACATTATGCTGACACCCGGCTCGACCAAACCTAACACTAACCTCTTAATGCTAAGTGCCAAGCAAGGCAGCTGTTTGTACCATTTTTGAAAGTCTTTGGTATGACTCGACCCAGAATTGAACCCACAACCTCCCACTTACACGGTGGATGCTATAACCACTAGGCCACCGGAGTGGTTACTTTCATGAGAATATTATATGTTAGATGATTGTATCCTGAGACTTTCATGAAAATAATGAATGTATGGAAAATCTTTGTATTTTTAGAGTCTGATATTGCAAAATGTGTCTGTTATAAAAAGGCAGTTATTATCATTTTCTGAATTGGAAACACAAGTAGTAAATAACAGGTAAGATTTTCAAATTTTACTGCATGTGTATGAAAGTTTTCATACATTTATTCAAATATTTTTGTATGTACTGTACATGTTATTATTATACCATGGAGAAGGTTAGCTAATACTAACATTTCTTAAAATATGTTAAGGAATCATAATAGGATAGGAGAACTGCTACTACCTCACAAATCCAGCCCTCTCAGGTTACAACCTTTTAGTTAAAGTAATAAAACAGCTACACATTCAGAGTGAGTGTTAGTTCTATTTCTGATGTTTACAAAACTTACACCTGGTCTTGCCTATGGTCCCAATGTGTAAGACAGAATAGAACACACAATATATACAGACAATATAAACAGGTGTAACATAACATGTGCTTTATTAATTCAGAGAGTGTTCTTGCAAAACTAAATACTATGACAATTACCTGTAAAACAACACACTATGACAATTACCTGTAAAACAATACAATATGACAATTACTTGTAAAACAACACACTTTGACAATTACCTGTAAAACAACAAACTATGACAATTACCTGTAAAACAGCACACTATGACAATTACCTGTAAAACAACACACTATGACAATTATCTGTAAAACAGTACACTATGACAATTACCTGTAAAACAATACACTATGACAATTATCTGTAAAACAATACACTATGACAATTACCTGTAAAACAATACACTATGACAATTACCTGTAAAACACTACACTATGACATTTACCTGTAAAACAATACATGCTGCTACCAATAAAGGTAGAGCATTGGAGTGTTGATGTTAAGAGTTAGGAAGTGGATGCCAATTCTAATAAATGTTGTCTGTGAGAAATGCCAGTTAACTCCTATGCAGGTTAGAGTACTGAAAGAATTATCAAGTTGATGCTAACATGCCAATTCTAATAAATGTTGTCTGTGAGAAATGCCAGTTAACTCCTATACAAGTTAGAGTACTGAAGGAATTATCAAGTGGATGCTATGACTGAACTATGTATGGAAAAACTACTTCTATGTATCAACCTGCAATGGAAACTTTACAGCAATATAATTTCGTTTTATATAGTACCCCCAAAAAATGTTCTTTAAAATTAGAGTACCCCCAATAAATTTTCATTAAAAGTAGAGTACCCTCAATAAATGTTCTTTAAAAGTAGAGTAGCCCCATAATTGTTCATTAACATCAGAGTACTCCCAATAAATGTACATTAACATTAGAGTACTCCCAATAATTGTTCATTAAAATTAGAGTACTCCCAATAAATGTTCATTAACAATAGAGTACCCCCTATAAATGTTCATTAAAATGCTGAATCATCAGTATAATATTGATAATTATGAAGTGGATTTTATAATATTAATTGTAAAACACTATTACCTTTAGGAAAGACTACATGATGGCGTATACAGGTAAATCAGTGAAGCATCATGAACTCTGCATGAAATTATGTTGACAGGTCATGTCATTGCTTTCATCATGAACTCGACATAAAGATTCTGTGACAGGTCAAGTTGTATGGCAAAGCTTTCATCATGAATGTGACATGAAAATTCTGTGACAGAATCAAGTTTACTGGCAATGCTTTCATCATGAACTTGACATGAAGATTCTGTGACAGATTCGTGTTTTATAGCAATGCTTTCATCATGAACTTGACATGAAGATTTTGGCTTTTAATAGTTTTAATAAATTTAGATCATTGTTACACATTTTTGTTTGTTTGAAAATATTTATTATCTCAAAAATATTGGTGTTATTTTCATTGTCAACAACAGACTTAATGATAACTTTGCATAACATATACAAATTTCATACTGGAATTCTTAGACACTTTGCATAATATATACAAATTTCATACTGGAATTCTCAGGCACTTTGCTTAATATATACAAATTTCATACTGGAATTCTCAGGCACTTTGCATACTATATACAAATTTCATACTGGAATTCTTAGACACTTTGCATAATATATACAAATTTCATACTGAAATTCTCAGGCACTTTGCATAATATATACAAATTTCATACTGGAATTCTTAGACACTTTGCATAATATTTACAAATTTCATACTGGAATTCTCAGGCACTTTGCTTAATATATACAAATTTCATACTGGAATTCTCAGGCACTTTGCATACTATATACAAATTTCATACTGGAATTCTTAGACACTTTGCATAATATTTACAAATTTCATACTGGAATTCTTAGAAACTTTGGTTAATATATACAAATTTCATACTGGAATTCTCAGGCACAACACTGTGTTTAATGGATTTCTTGCCATTTTTCAGACACTAATTGAAGCAAAAGATGGAGGTGGTCTTACAACAACAGCAACACTAGTGGTGCAAGTCAACCGTAACCTTCAGAATCCAGAATGGATACAAACCACTTACAACACAGCAATCTTGGAGAATTATCCACTTGCCACATCATTTCTACAACTTAATGCCATAGATCGTGATATTCAGGTGATTAGGATATACTCCAATAAGTGTCCTGCCAAATTAAAGTTAATTTAAAGCTTGTCATTTTATTAATAATGTCAGATGGACATAAAGTAGAATATGGTTATTTGTATTTAAAACAATTTCTAAGTATTCAAATATAGGAAACAATTTGAGAGTACCAGAACTCTAGAATCTATTAGCTGTCTCCATAATTTATTATGTGCTTTTAAAGAAAGAATGTACAATACATCACAAGGTTTGTAAAGTTTTCTCTTCACTAACCTAAAAAACAAATCATATTGGTTTTTCTACAGTGTATATGGATTCAGTATATGCTTTGTCAGTTGTAGGAAATGTCACTACACATGGTATATACTGCCATATAATGCAACCATCTTAAAATGAAGTACAGTACTGCATCATTTTAACACTGTAATGGAAAACCACCTTAAAATGAACTATAGTACTCCCCTTTATAACACATAAAGTTTGTTTGTTTGTTTGTTTTTTTTATGGTTTAACACCATTTTTCAGCACAATATAGGCTATACATGGCGGCCAGTATTAATGGTGGAGGAAGAACCCGGACAACCCCCAGAAAGAACCACCGACCCACGAGAAGCTACTGGCAAGCTTTCTCACATAACTGCATTTGCCGAATCTTAGACTTGAACACACACAGAGGTGAGATGGCAGTGGTCTGTAACGGACAGCGCTTTAGACCACTCGGCCACTTGGGGCCCCTTATAACACATAAAGGAAAACCACCTTACAATGAACTACAGTACTCCCCTTTATAACACATAAAGGAAGACCTGGCATATACTAATTTATTGTGAAACGAATTATAAATCAAGCATAGTACACCTCCATAATAATAACACTGTAATGAAAAACATGGCACATACCACCATACAGTGAAAACACTTTACAATGAAGTGCATAGCTCCCTTATTATAACACTGTTAATGGAAGGCATGGAGTATACCACTTTATAGTGAAACCACTTTGATGGAAAACCACCTTAAAATGAACTACAGTAATCACTTCATACCACTTTATAGTGAAACCACTTTGATGGAAAACCACCTTAAAATGAACTACAGTACTCACTTTATACCACTTTATAGTGAAACCACTTTGATGGAAAACCACCTTAAAATGAACTACAGTACTCACTTCAATACCACTTTATAGTGAAACCACTTTGATGGAAAACCACCTCAAAATGAACTACAGTACTCACTTTATACCACTTTATAGTGAAACCACTTTGATGGAAAACCACCTTAAAATGAACTACAGTACTCACTTTATACCACTTTATAGTGAAACCACTTTGATGGAAAACCACCTTAAAATGAACTACAGTACTCACTTCATACCACTTTATAGTGAAACCACTTTGATGGAAAACCACCTCAAAATGAATTACAGTACTCACTTTATACCACTTTATAGGGAAACCACTTTGATGGAAAACCACCTTAAAATGAACTACAGTACTCACTTCATACCACTTTATAGTGAAACCACTTTGATGGAAAACCACCTTAAAATGAACTACAGTACTCACTTTATACCACTTTATAGTGAAACCACTTTGATGGAAAACCACCTTAAAATGAACTACAGTACTCACTTCATACCACTTTATAGTGAAACCACTTTGATGGAAAACCACCTTAAAATGAACTACAGTACTCACTTCATACCACTTTATAGTGAAACCACTTTGATGGAAAACCACCTCAAAATGAACTACAGTACTCACCTCATACCACTTTATAGTGAAACCACTTTGATGGAAAACCACCTCAAAATGAACTACAATACTCACTTTATAACACTTTATAGTGAAACCACTTTGATGGAAAACCACCTTAAAATGAACTACAGTACTCACTTCATACCACTTTATAGCAAAGCCATTTTATAATGAAGTACACTATACATATAATTTTATTGGTAACTAATAGGGTACCCATGTTATAATATGAAATGTGTTATATTAAAGGGTGCTATCACAAGAGAGTGTTGTATATGTCATGTTACAAAAGGATACATGTTATATTGAAGGATGTTATTACATAGGGAGTGTTGTATAACCATGTTACCAGAAGAAATTTGCTATATCAAGGTTATCACAAGAGTGTTGTATACCCATGTTATGAAAGGGAATATATTGAAATGTACTATCACAAGGTATTGTTGTATACTTCATGCTACTTCTTCCTGCTTGTATTAAAAACAATTTTGTTTTGTTTTATCATATTAGTGAGTAAAATTGGACCATTTTTGCATTTCTTTAACTTTTTTAGGTTGTATGTGATGTTTAATACTGTATTATTGTAATGAATTTTAAGCTGCAAATAAAGGAAAGTTCAAAAATTCCATTTATATCATAGGTCATCCTGACCTATATTGACAAAATTCATCTTTCCCAACAAGAATGTCTGACTTTGGAGTTTTAGTGGCCTATTTTTTTGTTATTTGTCTAGTTTTAAGATGGGATCATATTAATTTATTTTTTTATGGGGAGGGGGGTAATTTTTCTTCATTTTCTTGAAAATGTCAAAATCATTATATTTGATTTCAGGCTCCATGGAACACACTTGTATATAACCTGAGTTCCACAGATGGTATTTCTCAGAATTACATCAACATAAGGAGTGACGGAGCACTCACACTCTCAAGGACACTTGTGGGATCTGGATTTAGTTCATTGAATGTGAGTATTTTACAGAGAATAAACATTTGAATTACATACTTTGTGGGATCTGGATTTAGTTCATTGAATGTGAGTATTTTACAGAGAATAAACATTTGAATTACATACTTTGTGGGATCTTCATTTAGTTCAATGAGTGTGAGTATTTTACAGAGAATCAACATTTGAATTACATACTTTGTGGGATTTTTATTTAGTTCAATGAGTGTGAGTATTTTACAGAGAATCAACATTTGAATTACATACTTTGTGGGATTTTCATTTAGTTCAATGAGTGTGAGTATTTTACAGAGAATAAACATTTGAATTACATACTTTGCTTGATTTTCATTTAGTTCAATGAGTGTGAGTATTTTACAGAGAATCAACATTTGAATTACATACTTTGTGGGATTTTCATTTAGTTCAATGAGTGTGAGTATTTTACAGAGAATAAACATTTGAATTACATACTTTGTGGGATTTTCATTTAGTTCAATGCGTGTGAGTATTTTACAGAGAATCAACATTTGAATTACATACTTTGTGGGATTTTTATTTAGTTCAATGATTGTGAGTATTTTACAGAAAATCAACATTTGAATTACATACTTTGTGGGATTTTTATTTAGTTCAATGAGTGTGAGTATTTTACAGAGAATAAACATTTGAATTACATACTTTGTGGGATTTTCATTTAGTTCAATGAGTGTGAGTATTTTACAGAGAATCAACATTTGAATTACATACTTTGTGGGATTTTCATTTAGTTCAATGAGTGTGAGTATTTTACAGAGAATCAACATTTGAATTACATACTTTGTGGGATTTTCATTTAGTTCAATGAGTGTGAGTATTTTACAGAGAATAAACATTTGAATTACATACTTTGTGGGATTTTTATTTAGTTCAATGAGTGTGAGTATTTTACAGAGAATAAACATTTGAATTACATACTTTGTGGGATTTTTATTTAGTTCAATGAGTGTGAGTTTTTTACAGAGAATCAACATTTGAATTACATACTTTGTGGGATTTTTATTTAGTTCAATGAGTGTGAGTATTTTACAGAGAATCAACATTTGAATTACATACTTTGTGGGATTTTCATTTAGTTCAATGAGTGTGAGTATTTTACAGAGAATAAACATTTGAATTACATACTTTGTGGGATTTTTATTTAGTTCAATGAGTGTGAGTATTTTACAGAGAATAAACATTTGAATTACATACTTTGTGGGATTTTTATTTAGTTCAATGAGTGTGAGTATTTTACAGAGAATAAACATTTGAATTACATACTTTGTGGGATTTTCATTTAGTTCAATGAGTGTGAGTATTTTACAGAGAATAAACATTTGAATTACATACTTTGTGGGATTTTTATTTAGTTCAATGAGTGTGAGTATTTTACAGAGAATAAACATTTGAATTACATACTTTGTGGGATTTCCATTTAGTTCAATGAGTGTGAGTATTTTACAGAGAATAAACATTTGAATTACATACTTTGTGGGATTTTTATTTAGTTCAATGAGTGTGAGTATTTTACAGAGAATAAACATTTGAATTACATACTTTGTGGGATTTTCATTTAGTTCAATGAGTGTGAGTATTTTACAGAGAATAAACATTTGAATTACATACTTTGTGGGATTTTCATTTAGTTCAATGAGTGTGAGTATTTTACAGAGAATAAACATTTGAATTACATACTTTGTGGGATTTTTATTTAGTTCAATGAGTGTGAGTATTTTACAGAGAATAAACATTTGAATTACATACTTTGTGGGATTTTCATTTAGTTCAATGAGTGTGAGTATTTTACAGAGAATCAACATTTGAATTACATACTTTGTATGATTTTTATTTAGTTCAATGAGTGTGAGTATTTTACAGAGAATCAACATTTGAATTACATACTTTGTGGGATTTTTATTTAGTTCAATGAGTGTGAGTATTTTACAGAGAATGAACATTTGAATTACATACTTTGTGGGATTTTCATTTAGTTCAATGAGTGTGAGTATTTTACAGAGAATAAACATTTGAATTACATACTTTGTGGGATTTTCATTTAGTTCAATGAGTGTGAGTATTTTACAGAGAATAAACATTTGAATTACATACTTTGTGGGATTTTCATTTAGTTCAATGAGTGTGAGTATTTTACAGAGAATCAACATTTGAATTACATACTTTGTGGGATTTTCATTTAGTTCAATGAGTGTGAGTATTTTACAGAGAATAAACATTTGAATTACATACTTTGTGGGATTTTCATTTAGTTCAATGAGTGTGAGTATTTTACAGAGAATAAACATTTGAATTACATACTTTGTGGGATTTTTATTTAGTTCAATGAGTGTGAGTATTTTACAGAGAATAAACATTTGAATTACATACTTTGTGGGATTTTAATTTAGTTCAATGAGTGTGAGTATTTTACAGAGAATAAACATTTGAATTACATACTTTGTGGGATTTTTATTTAGTTCAATGAGTGTGAGTATTTTACAGAGAATAAACATTTGAATTACATACTTTGTGGGATTTTCATTTAGTTCAATGAGTGTGAGTATTTTACAGAGAATAAACATTTGAATTACATACTTTGTGGGATTTTCATTTAGTTCAATGAGTGTGAGTATTTTACAGAGAATAAACATTATAATTACATACTTTGTGGGATTTTCATTTAGTTCAATGAGTGTGAGTATTTTACAGAGAATCAACATTTGAATTACATACTTTGTGGGATTTTTATTTAGTTCAATGAGTGTGAGTATTTTACAGAGAATCAACATTTGAATTACATACTTTGTGGGATTTTCATTTAGTTCAATGAGTGTGAGTATTTTACAGAGAATAAACATTTGAATTACATACTTTGTGGGATTTTCATTTAGTTCAATGAGTGTGAGTATTTTACAGAGAATAAACATTTGAATTACATACTTTGTGGGATTTTTATTTAGTTCAATGAGTGTGAGTATTTTACAGAGAATAAACATTTGAATTACATACTTTGTGGGATTTTCATTTAGTTCAATGAGTGTGAGTATTTTACAGAGAATGAACATTTGAAATACATACTTTGTGGGATTTTTATTTAGTTCAATGAGTGTGAGTATTTTACAGAGAATCAACATTTGAATTACATACTTTGTGGGATTTTCATTTAGTTCATTGAGTGTGAGTATTTTACAGAGAATCAACATTTGAATTACATACTTTGTGGGATTTTTATTTAGTTCAATGAGTGTGAGTATTTTACAGAGAATCAACATTTGAATTACATACTTTTTGGGCTTTTTATTTAGTTCAATGAGTGTGAGTATTTTACAGAGAATAAACATTTTAATTACATAAATTGGTGGATTTTCAGTTAAATACATTATTGAATTTTCATTTAAATATGTTGATGGATTTTCATTTAGGTAAATTAATAGATTTTTATTTAGGTAAATTGATGGATTTTCATTTAGGTAAATGTATGGATTTTCATTTAGGTAAATTGATTTCTTTTCATTTAGATAATTTGATGGATTTTCATTTATGTAGATTGATGGATTTTCATTTAGGTAAATGGATGGATTTTCATTGATGTAGATTGATGGATTTTCATAGGTAAATGGATGGATTTTCATTGATGTAGATTGATGGATTTTCATTTAGGTAAATTGATGGATTTTCATTTGGGTAAATTGATATATTTTCATTAAGGTAAATTTTTTGGTTTTCTTTTAGATATATTGTGGGATTTTCAGTTAGATAATTGATGGATTTTCATTTAGATCATTTAATGGATTTTCAGTTAGATAAATTGATGAATTTTCATTTAGATCATTGTGGGATTTTCATTTTGATCATTGTCTGATTTTCATTTAGATAAATTGTGCAGTTTTCATTTAGATATATTAATAGATATTCATTTACATTAAGTGTGGGATTTTCAGTTAAATAATTGATGAATTTTATTTAGATAAATTGATTGATTTTCATTTAGATTCATTATGTGGTTTTCATTTAGATAAATTGTGGGATTTTCAGTTAGATTGATTGTGGGGTTTTCATTTAGAAATATTGATGGATTTTTATTTTGATAGATTCTCATATAGAAAAATTATGGGATTTTCAGTTAGATAAATTGTGGGATTTTCAGTTAGATCCTTGTGGTATTTTCATTTTGATAAATTCTGGGATATTTCTTTGGATCATTGTGGAGTTTCCATTTCGATAAATTCTAGGATATTTCTTTGGATCATTGTGGAGTTTCCATTTCAATAATTTGTGTGGTTTTTTTTCTTAGATATATTTATGGATTTTCAGTTAGATTGATTGTGAGATTTTCGTTTAGATAAAATGTGGTAATTTCATTAATATAAATTGTGGGATTTTCTGTTAGATATCTTGTAAGATTTTCATTTAGATCAGTTGTGTGATTTTTAGTTAGATAAATTGATAAATTTCCATTTAGATTGATGTTCATTTAGATAAATTGTAGAGTTTTCAATTAAATATATTGATTGATTTTATTTAGATAAAATATGGGATTTTCATTTAAATAAATTGTGGTTATTTTCATTTAGATATATTGATGGATTATCATTTAGGTTGATTGTGGTATTTTCATATTGTTTATTGTGGGATTTTAATTTTGATAAATTGATGGATTATCATTTAGATAAATTGTGGGATTTTTATTTAGATAAATTGATGGATTATCATTTAGATAAATTGTGGGATTTTTATTTAGATAAATTGTGGGATTGTCATTTAGATATAGTGATGGATTTTTATTTTAATTGATTGTGGGATTTTCATTTAGATACAAATGTGGGATTTTTATATAGATATATTGATGGATTATCAGTTAGATATATTGATGGATTTTCATTTAGATAAATTGTGAGATTTTTATTTAGTTAAACTGGTGGAATAAATGTGGGATTTTCATTTAGATAATTGATGTATTTTCACTGAGATAAATTGTGGGATTTTCATTTATATAATTGATAGATTTTCACTTAGATAAATTGTGGGATTTTCATTTAGATAATTGATGCTTTTTCACTTAGATAAATTGTGGGATTTTCATTTAGATAATTATTGCATTTTCACTTAGATAAATTGTGGGATTTTCATTTAGATAATTGATGCATTTTCACTTAGATAAATTGTGGGATTTTCATTTAGATAATTGATGCATTTTCACTTAGATAAATTGTGGGATTTTCATTTAGATAATTGATGCATTTTCACTTAGATAAATTGTGGGATTTTCATTTAGAAAAGTTGATAGATTTTCAATTAATTAATGGATTTTTGTTTAGTTCAATTGTGGGGGTTTCATTTAGATAAATTGATGGATCTTCATTTAGATAAATGATGGGGTTTTCTCTTAGACAAATTTGTCATTTTTTTTTATTTGTTTAGATAAATTGTGGGGGTTTCATGTAGATTATTGTTGGATTTTGATATAAATTATTGTTAGATTTTCATTTAGATAAATTGATAGATTTTTGTTTAGACAAATTGTGAGGTTTTCATACAGATCATTGAATTGTTGTAGTTGACACAAAAATAAGCATGAACATTATCATAAATCATAATTAATTTGGTCTCTGCTTTTTCATGACATTACATTAGTAATTTCAAATTTGCATTGTTTTAAAAAAATACAATCATTACATTACATTCTGGTTGGGAGATGTATACTTTAGAATATGGCTACATATGAATCGTCTGTATATACCGTACATGAAATCACTCCCAAGACCACAACTTGTCACACAACAAAGAGGTCTCCATTGTACCTTGCAGTACGATGCCTTAAAATATTGGTAACCTGGAACACTGTCCTGCTTATCTATACTTATAGGTTAAGTCCAAAACTATACAAACCCAGATATACCATCACATTATGTGCCTTCATATCTGGAACTATGTGGTTTGTAGGAGTAATCAATGGAAAAAAAACAAAGACATTAATTTGGCAGTGCATTCTGCAATGGTAAATCATGGCCAATATTGTTTGCTGTTGGACTTTACTTATGAGCGAATATTTATAGTAAAACCAGATTTCTACATTTCATTGGAATATTTCATATCAAGTGTTATCAATTTCTATTGAACATTTAATATCTAAAGTGGTATTCATTTATATTGAACATTTCATGTCAACAGTGTTATCCATTTCTTCTGAATATTTCATATCTAAAGTGTTATACATTTCTACTGAACATTTCATATCAACAGTGTTATAAATTTCTATTGAACATTTCATATCTACAGTGCATGTTGATGAATCTAGAAGAAGAGATTGTTTTGGGCAATATTTTTTTTCTTCTCCTTGTGACCCTTAGTAACCATTAGAACAATGTGGCTTTTCTCTCTCCAGTTCAGAGTCCTTCTGTCAGATGGTGGCATTTTACCTAGATCAGCAACATCACAAGCACAAGTGACAGTTAATGTCACTCGAAATCAGCAAGCTCCAATATTCTTCAATCAAGTGTATGTGGCAACAATCCAAGAGAATGTTGCCATGGGAACAAGTATTATTGATATCTCAGCCCAGGACTCAGACACAAATGTAAGTGGGATATTAATTAATTAATTAAATAATTAGTAAACACTGACACCCACTTAAAAAGCAAAATATTGATTAGGTAACATTTTAGAGTATATATTTAATATAGCACATGCATATCTATACAGATTTAATACATTTTAGAGTATATATTTAATATAGTACATGCATACTTATACAGATTTAATACATTTTAGAGTATATATTTAATATAGCACATGCATATCTATACAGATTTAATACATTTTAGAGTATATATTTAATACAGTAAATGCATATCAAAACAGATTTAATACATTTTAGAGTATATATTTAATACAGTACATGCATATCTATACAGATTTAATACATGCATCCTTATACACCGAGGATTAATTATGGAAAATATAGAGTGCAGATTTAACATATGCATACTGATACAGATATGGTACATGCATACTCATATAGATTCAATACCTGCATACTTGTACAGATTTAATATATGCATACTTGTACAGATTTAATATATTCATACTTGTACAGATTTAATACATGCATACTTATACAGATTTAGTTCATGCATACTCATATAGATTCAATACCTGCATACTTGTACAGATTTAATATATGCATACTTGTACAGATTTAATATATTCATATTTGTACAAATTTAATACATGCATACTTATACAGATTTAGTTCATGCATACTCATATAGATTCAATACCTGCATACTTGTACAGATTTAATATATGCATACTTATACAGATTTAGTTCATGCATACTCATATATATTCAATACCTGCATACTTGTACAGATTTAATATATGCATACTTATACAGATTTAGTTCATGCATACTCATATAGATTCAATACCTGCATACTTGTACAGATTTAATATATGCATACTTATACAGATTTAGTTCATGCATACTCATATAGATTCAATACCTGCATACTTGTACAGATTAAATATATGCATACTTGTACAGATTTAATATATTCATACTTGTACAGATTTAATACATGCATACTTATACAGATTTAGTTCATGCATACTCATATAGATTCAATGCCTGCATACTTGTACAGATTTAATATATGCATACTTGTACAGATTTAATACATGCATGCTTATACAGATTTAATACATGCATACTTGTACAGATTTAATACATGCATGCTTATACAGATTTAATTCATGCATACATGTACAGATTTAATACATGCACGCTTGTTCAGATTTAATACATGCATATTTTTTCAGATTTAATGCATGCATACTTGTACAGATTTAATACATGCATACTTGTACAGATTTAATACATGCATACTTGTACAGATTTAGTACATGCATACTTGTACAGATTTAATACATGCATACTTGTACAGATTTAATACATGCATACTTGTATAATGATAATTAATTAAGGAGAATATTAGTTAACAGGAGTTGAAATTTTAAGCTCTTTCTTCATTTTGCACATGCAAAAGTTTCCAAGAGTGTAATTTAATAATTAGTAAAGAAAGATTCACAAATGATAAGTAAATAGGATGTCAGTAGATACATTCAAAAAAATTGTAATTAGGAAAATTAGTTGAATTCAATTCTTTAATCCTAGGTTTATAATGGCAAAAAGTACTTTTTCATCCCAGTACAATAATTTTTAAAATCAATTTTTTGTGTGCGTGTTACAGTCTGCATTCAACCAGATCAGTTTTGCTGTAATTGGAGATGACACTGCTCCCAACCTTTATGATGTGACAAACTTGGGTGGTGGAAGGGGCAGAGTGGTCACCAAAGCTATTCTTTCCACAGAAGGCAAAGAGCGTTATGTTGTAAGTACTCTGGCCCTTTATGTTTATGAAATAGTCAATAAATTTCTAGTGTGTTTTTATGTCCATATTTCTTCACTTTTGAGAATGTACCCTTGATAGAAAGTATTCTAATTGACAAGGTCCAGTAATTATGACAAGGTCCAGTAATTAGGAAAACGTTTTGTATTAGTGTAAATTTTGTTAATTCTCAAGACTATTATTAAGTACACAATGTGGAGTTTTGTAATGATCATCTCAGGAAAATCCAAATGAGTATGGAATTGATTTGAATGGGTCCTCTTTGTAAGTGATAAGTCAATTAATTTTTGTGATTACTCTATTTACATGTTTGGAAGTCAATTATTTGTGTGATTACTCTATTTACATGTTTGGAAGTCAATTAATTTGTGTGATTACTCTATTTACATGTTTGTAACTCAATTCATTTGTGTGATTACTCTATTTACATGTTTGTAGCTCAATTCATTTGTGTGATTACTCTATTTACGTGTTGGAAGTCAATTCATTTGTGTGATTACTCTATTTACGTGTTGGAAGTCAATTCATTTGTGTGATTACTCTATTTACATGTTTGCAACTCAATTTATTTGTGTGGTTACTCTATTTACGTGTTACAAACCCTGATTGGATGGTCCATTTTGTGACTTAATTGTGGATTGATTGAAATATAAACTTTAAATGACAAAACACTTGACAGGTTGGATTATCTCTGACTGAAACATATAGAACAAGATATGAAAACTAAGCTTTGATGGGACTGCTTATTTACTGGGGAAGATTTAATTATACTGCTTATTTACTGGGGAAGATTTAATTATACAGTACTGTTTTTGTCAATGCTTTCAAACAGTATTTAATTTAAATGTTTTGTGCTTGTAGATTTTCTAAATCATCTGAGAGGAAGACCCAGTTTGTAATCTCAAGGTTGCTATTAGCCTTCCTATGCCTCCCAAAAAATATTGCAATTTGCCTTTCCATGCCTCCCAATAAATATTGTAATAAACCTTTCCATGCCCCCTAAAAATATTGTAATATGTTCTTCCATGCCTCCCTAATAATATTGTAATAAACCCTTCCATGCCTCCCTAATAATATTGTAATAAACCCTTCCATGCCTCCCTAATAATATTGTAATAAACCCTTCCATGCCTCCCTAATAATATTGTAATAAACCCTTCCATGCCTCCCTAATAATTTTGCAATTTGCCCTTCCATGCCTCCCTAAAAATATTATAAATTGCTCTTCCACATCTCCCTAAAAATATTGCAATTGGCCCTTCCATGCCTCCCTAATATTGTAATTTGCCCTTCAATGCATCCATAATAATATTGTAATTTGCCCTACCATGTCTCCCTAATATTGTAATTTGCCCTACCATGTCTCCGTAATATTGTAATTTGCACTTCCATGCCTCCCTAAAAATATTGTAATTTGCCCTTCCATGCCTCCCTAAAAATGTTGCAATTTGCCCTTCCAAGCCTCCCTGAAAATATTGCAATTAACCCTGCCATGCCTACCTGAAAATGTAAGCTTCATTTTTTATGTATTGTTCAAGTTTATCCTGAAGAAAATCCAGGCTTAAAGTAGCCACCTAGTGGTGAGAAGGGGAGATAAGTGCAATACTATTTGGGAAGTTAATATAGATAGTATTTTTATTGACTATATTGTATATGGCACTTGATATTAAGGTAGCAGAAGCTAATTGCTAAGATAAGCATGGTGAGGTAAATATTCAATGAGAAGCCTAATTTATGATGCAAATTCTGTATATAAAAATGGATCTTAGACAAGCCTAATTTATTATACAAATTCTGTATTTAAAGATGGGTCTTACACAATCCTAATTTATGATACAAATGCCATACTTAAAGATGGGTCTTACACAAGCCTACTTTATGATACAAATTCTGTATTTAAAGATAGGTCTTAGACAAGCATAATTTATGATACAAATTCCATATTTAAAAATGGGTCTTACACAAGCCTAATTTATGATACAAATTCCATATTTAAAGATGGATCCTAAGCAAGCATAATGTATGATACCAATTCCATATTTTTAAATGGATCTTAGACAAGCATCATTTTTTAAACAAATTCCATATATAAAGATGGGCCTTAGACAAGCATAATTTATGATACAAATTCCATGTATAAAGATGGGCCTTAGACAAGCATAATTTATGATACAAATTCCATATATAAAGATGGGTCTTAGACAAGCATAATTTATGATACAAATTCCATATTTAAAGATGGGTCTTAGACAAGCATCATTTTTGAAACAAGTTCCATATATAAAGATCTGTCTTAGACAGACATAATTTATGATACAAATTCTGTATTTAAAGATAGGTCTTAGAGAAGCATCACTTATTATTCAAATTCTGTATTCGAAAATGTGTCTTACACAAGCCTAATTTATGATACAAATTCCGTATTCAAAGATGTATCTTAGACAAGCATAATTTATGATACAAATTCCGTATTCAAAGATGGATCTTAGACAAGCATAATTTATGATACAAATTCCATTTGAAAATGGATGTTAGACAAGCATAATATATGATACAAATTCCATATATATAGATGGGTCTCAGACAAGCATACTTTGAGATACAAATTCCATATATAAAGATGGTTCTTACACAAGCCTAATTTATGATACAAATTCCATATATGAAGATGGATCTTAGACAAGCATAATTGATGAAACTAATTCCATATATGAAGATGAATCTTAGACAAGCATAATTGATGATACAAATTCCATATTTAAAGATGGGCCTTGGACAAGCATAATTTATGATATAAATTCTGTATATAAAGATGGGTCTGAGACAAGCATTATTATGATACAAATTCCATATTTAAAGATGGGTCTTAGACAGGCATAATTTATGTTATAAATTCCATATTTAAAGATTGGTCTTAGACAGACATAATTTATGATACAAATTCCGTATTTAAAGATTGGTCTTAGACAGGCATAATTTATGATACAAATTCCATATTTAAAGATAGATCTCACACAAGCATAATTTATGATACAAATTCCGTATTTAAAGATTGGTCATAAACAAGCCTAATTTATGACACAAATTCTGTATTTAAAGATAGGTCTTAGACAGGCATAATTTATGATACAAATTAATTCCATATTTAAAGATTGGTCTTGGACAGGCATAATTTATGATACAAATTCCGTATTTAAAGATGGATCTCACACAAGCATAATTTATGATACAAATTCTATATTTAAAGATTTCTCCTAGACAAGCATAATTTATCATAAAAATTCTGTATTTAAAGATGGGTCTTAGACTAGCATAATTTATGATACAAATTCCATATTTAAAGATGGGTATTAGACAAGCAGAATGTATGATACAAATTCCATATATAAAGATGGGTCTTAGACAAGCAGAATGTATAATACAAATTCCGTATTTAAAGATGGCTATTACACAAGCATAATTTATGATACAAATTCCAAATTTAAAGATGGATCTTCAACAAACATAATTTATGATACAAATTCCATATTTTAAAATGGATCTTAGACAAGCATAATATATGATACAAATTTCATATATAAACATGGGTCTCAGACAAGCATAATTTAAGATACAAATTCCATATATAAAAATGAGTCTTACACAAGCCTAATTTATAATACAAATTCCATATATGAAGATGAGTCTTACACAAGCCTAATTTAAGATACAAATTCCATATATAAAGATCGGTCTTAGACAAGCAGAATGTATGATACAAATTCCATATATAAAGATGGATCCTAAGCAAGCATATTGTATGATACCAATTCCATACTTTTAAATGGATCTTAGACAAGCATAATTTATGATACAAATTCCAAACTTAAAGATGGGTCTTAGACAAGCATAATTTATGATGCAAATTCCATATTTAAAGATGGGTCTTAGACAAGCATAATTTATGATGCAAATTCCATATTTAAAGATGGGTCTTAGACAAGCATAATTTATGATACAAATTCCATGTATAAAGATGGATCTTTGTTTAATTTCATAATTTGTAGCAGCCACAAAGCAATGCAATGATTGTTATCAAATCCTGTTATTGGATGATTGTTATCTAATGTTGTTATTTGATGATTGTTGTCAGATGTTGTTATGGAATGATTGTTATACAGTTATTGTTATTATTATTGTTTAATCTTGACTTTTGAGCAGAAGTGGAAATTTCTTTTAATTATTGAGTTAGACAATTTACCATGAGGTTTTGCAGAATCAATGGTAGATGATACCTGATATCCTATTTAGAAAAATAACACAAAAGATCCATTTTGGTTAGTGAACTATATGGTTCGAATTAGAGACCATTACCAGAAGTGTTGCATGAGAGCTGTGTTGGTTAAATATGTTGATAAGGACTTCAGATTGTGTATGGCTTGTTTCCTAATTAAAAATGACTGTCATGGCTTGTTACCTAATTAATAATGACTGTCATGGCTTGTTACTTAATTAATAATGACTGTCATGGCTTGTTACTTAATTAATAATGACTGTCATGGCTTGTTACTTAATTAATAATGACTGTTATGGCTTTTTACTTAATTAATAATGACTGTCATGGCTTGTTACTTAATTAATAATGACTGTCAAGGCTTGTTACTTAATTAATAATGACTGTCATGGCTTGTTACTTAATTAATAATGACTGTCATGGCTTGTTACTTAATTAATAATGACTGTCAAGGCTTGTTACTTAATTAATAATGACTGTCATGGCTTGTTACTTAATTAATAATGACTGTCATGGCTTTTCACTTTATTAATAATGACTGTCATGGCTTGTTGTTTTATTAATAATGACTGTCATGGCTTGTTACTTAATTAATAATGACTGTCATGGCTTTTTACTTAATTAATAATGACTGTCATGGCTTGTTACTTAATTAATAATGACTGTCAAGGCTTGTTACTTAATTAATAATGACTGTCATGGCTTGTTACTTAATTAATAATGACTGTCATGGCTTTTTACTTTATTAATAATGACTGTCATGGCTTGTTACTTAATTAATAATGACTGTCATGGCTTGTTACTTAATTAATAATGACTGTCATGGCTTGTTACTTAATTAATAATAATAATCATAATATGTTGGCCCCGAGTGGCTAAGTGGTCTAAAGCGCTGTCCATTATGGACCACTGCCATCTCACCTCTGTCTGCGTGTGTTCGAGTCTAAGATTCGGCAAATGTAGTTATGTGAGAAAGCTTGCCATTAGCTTCTCGTGGGTCGGTGGTTCTTTTCGGGGTTTGTCCAGTTTCTTCCTCCACCAGTAATACTGGCCGCCATGTATAGCCTATATTGTGCTGAAATATGGTGTTAAACTATAAAAAACAAAACAAAACTTAATAATGACTGTCATGGCTTATTACTTAATTAGTAATGACTGTCAAGGCTTGTTACTTAATTAATAATGACTGTCATGGCTTACTTCTTAATTAATAATGACTGTCATGGCATGTTACTTAATGCATGATTTGTTACTTAATTAATAATGCATGATTTGTTACTTATTAATAATGTGCATTTATTGCAGGTCAGAGTAGTTGCCAGCGACAATGGCACCCCATCACGCTCAGGAACTGCAGTCATCAATGTCAACATTCAGCGGAATTTCTTCCGCCCATTATGGGCCCAGCCTAGCTATGTTGCCAGCATAGGTGTCACCCAGACGGTGGGAGTGACATTCATCACTGTTCTGGCTAATGATGCTGATAACACTGTAAGCTTCATTAGTAATTATATCAATAATTTGATTTTTAAGTATTTTACCGGTAGCCATAGAAAGCTGACATGCTGTTCTTTATCTATAATCATCAGATTAGCAGAACATTATTTGATCAAACCCAAATGCATCAGCTTTCTACCAATATTAGCAGACATAGAAATCATTTTCCAGTGTTGTCTTTGTGCATTATCAGTGTCAGTTTGGTAAGGCTTGGGTTAAAGTCTTTCATTCCAAATATTTTCCTTTGATATATTCTTATCTTACATGACATGGAACAAAGAATTCATTCATTGACATTCACTGACATGTTCCTCTTGCTCCAATTGCCCTGAGGTCAGAGTCTTATAAGTATCTTGCTGGTGTGTACACATGGTTGAGGTCAGTCTAGAGTCCATCAGTAAAACATAGCACAGAAAACATATTTTGTGTTTGATTCTGTCTGGTTTCCATGGCTGTGTTTCTAATAGATAATGAAATTTAGTATTTTAATACTAAAACTGTTAAAATACACAGTACTTATTGCTATTTTCATATAATGTGCATTGTTATACTCTTCATAATAGGGCTTCAAGGGAGATAAGTCCTTGATTAATGAGTCACCCTCTATAATAAAACGTTTTTATTATTATTATTATTATTATTATTATTATTATTATTATTATGCAGTGAAGAAAATTCATTCTTTGAATGCTTTCGTTTTCTCTTTAATCCTTGAATCTTAAATCAGGAATTATTGTGGCAGTCATAGAAAAACTGCCTTAAGATTTTGGTCCAAGTTTTTCATAGTGCTTGATGGATCTGCATCATACAGAGTTCATAAGAGGTCATTCTGTGACACACTTGCTTGCCATCTTGATCATGGGGTCTGTTTTAGAGTCTTAGAAAGTTCATATTTAGGGTTTGATCACAGTGTATTTGCATATATTTCCCAAACCTCTTGATGAACTTATTTGATGCTTCGGATTTATTAATTTCAAGGGGACAGAATCCATTCTGCAAGATACATACTTAAGGGTCAAGGTCATGTGTTTTTTTACAGCATGCTCTAATTATAGGTTAATTATGCAGATCCATTTCTTGTTAAAGTTTTCTATTTCCAGTGCAAAACAATAGTGTCTTCTTGTTAAAGTTTTCTATTTCCAGTGCAAAACAATAATGTCTTCTTGTTAAAGTTTTCTATTTCCAGTGCTAAACAATAAATGTCTTCATGTTAAAGTTTTCTATTTCCAGTTCTAAACAATAAATATCTTCATGTTAAAGTTTTCTATTTCCAGTGCTAAACAATAAATGTCTTCATGTTAAAGTTTTCTATTTCCAGTGCTAAACAATAGTGTGTTCTTGTTAAAGTTTTCTATTTCCAGTGCTAAACAATAAATGTCTTCTTGTTAAAGTTTTCTATTTCCAGTGCTAAATAATAAATGTCTTCATGTTAAAGTTTTCTATTTCCAGTGCTAAACAATAAATGTCTTCATGTTAATGTTTTCTATTTCCAGTGCTAAACAATAGTGTGTTCTTGTTAAAGTTTTCTTTTTCCAGTGCTAAACAATAAATGTCCTCATGTTAAAGTTTTCTATTTCCAGTGCTAAACAATAGTGTCTTCTTGTTAAAGTTTTCTATTTCCAGTGCAAAATAATAGTGTCTTCTTGTTAAAGTTTTCTATTTCCAGTGCAAAATAATAGTGTCTTCTTGTTAAAGTTTTCTATTTCCAGTGCAAAACAATAGTGTCTTCTTGTTAAAGTTTTCTATTTCCATTGCAAAATAATAGTGTCTTCTTGTTAAAGTTTTCTATTTCCATTGCAAAATAATAGTGTCTTCTTGTTAAAGTTTTCTATTTCCAGTGCAAAATAATAGTGTCTTCTTGTTAAAGTTTTCTATTTCCAGTGCAAAACAATAGTGTCTTCTTGTTAAAGTTTTCTATTTCCATTGCAAAATAATAGTGTCTTCTTGTTAAAGTTTTCTATTTCCATTGCAAAATAATAGTGTCTTCTTGTTAAAGTTTTCTATTTCCAGTGCTAAACATTAGTGTCTTCTTGATAACGTTTTCTATTTCCAGTGCAAAACAATAAATGTCTTCATGTTAAAGTTTTCTATTTCCAGTGCAAAACAATAGTGTCTTCTTGTTAAAGTTTTCTATTTCCAGTGCAAAACATTAGTGTCTTCTTGTTAAAGTTTTCTATTTCCAGTGCAAAACAATAAATATCTTCTTGTTAAAGTTTTCTATTTCTTGTGCTAAACAATAAATATCTTCTTGTTAAAGTTTTCTATTTCCAGTGCAAAACAATAGTGTCTTCTTGTTAAAGTTTTCTATTTCCAGTGCTAAACAATAGTGTCTTCTTGTTAAAGTTTTCTATTTCCAGTGCAAAACATTAGTGTCTTCTTGTTAAAGTTTTCTATTTCCAGTGCAAAACAATAAATGTCTTCATGTTAAAGTTTTCTATTTCCAGTGCAAAACAATAGTGTCTTCTTGTTAAAGTTTTCTATTTCCAGTGCTAAACATTAGTGTCTTCTTGTTAAAGTTTTCTATTTCCAGTGCAAAACAATAAATGTCTTCATGTTAAAGTTTTCTATTTCCAGTGCTAAACAATAGTGTCTTCTTGTTAAAGTTTTCTATTTCCAGCACTAAACAATAAATGTCTTCATGTTAAAGTTTTCTATTTCCAGTGCTAAAGAATAGTGTCTTCTTGTTAAAGTTTTCTATTTCCAGTGCAAAACAATAAATGTCTTCATGTTAAAGTTTTCTATTTCCAGTGCAAAACAATAGTGTCTTCTTGTTAAAGTTTTCTATTTCCAGTGCAAAACATTAGTGTCTTCTTGTTAAAGTTTTCTATTTCCAGTGCAAAACAATAAATATCTTCTTGTTAAAGTTTTCTATTTCTTGTGCTAAACAATAAATATCTTCTTGTTAAAGTTTTCTATTTCCAGTGCAAAACAATAGTGTCTTCTTGTTAAAGTTTTCTATTTCCAGTGCAAAACATTAGTGTCTTCTTGTTAAAGTTTTCTATTTCCAGTGCAAAACAATAAATGTCTTCATGTTAAAGTTTTCTATTTCCAGTGCAAAACAATAGTGTCTTCTTGTTAAAGTTTTCTATTTCCAGTGCTAAACATTAGTGTCTTCTTGTTAAAGTTTTCTATTTCCAGTGAAAAACAATAAATGTCTTCATGTTAAAGTTTTCTATTTCCAGTGCTAAACAATAGTGTCTTCTTGTTAAAGTTTTCTATTTCCAGCGCTAAATAATAAATGTCTTCATGTTAAAGTTTTCTATTTCCAGTGCTAAAGAATAGTGTCTTCTTGTTAAAGTTTTTTTTTTTAGTGCTAAACAATAAATGTCTTCATATTAAAGTTTTCTATTTCCTGTGCTAAACAGTAGTGTCTTCTTGTTAAAGTTTTTTTTTTTAGTGCTAAACAATAAATGTCTTCATGTTAAAGTTTTCTATTTCCTGTGCTAAACAGTAGTGTCTTCTTGTTAAAGTTTTCTATTTCCAGTACTAAACAATAAATGTCTTCATGTTAAAGTTTTCTATTTCCAGTGCAAAACAATAAATGTCTTCTCATTAAAGTTTTCTATTTCCAGTGCAAAACAATAGTGTCTTCTTGTTAAAGTTTTCAATTTCCAGTGCAAAACACAGGTTTCTTCATATTAAAGTTTTCTATTTTCATTTCAAAACACATGTATCTTGTTAAAATGTTCTCTTTCCATTGGAACACATGAGTGGCTTTTCCCACAGCCCACCTATCATATGAAAATATGGGTGGCTTTACTGCCTACCTGTCTGTCATAGGATAACATGGGTGGCTTTGCCCCCTGCCTCTCTGAACTGCATGAAGACATAAAAATTAGCATAAAGACTTCCTTGGCACAGATGTTGCATGTGTCTTGTTTATATTTTTCTTTATTCCAGTACTGGCAATCAAACATATCTAACACAAAATTGAATGCTAAATTTATTTCAAAATATACAAGATTAAAACTGAATGCTAAATTTATTTCAAAATATACAAGATTAAAACTGAATGCTAAATTTATTTCAAAATATACAAGATTAAAACTGAATGCTAAATTTATTTCAAAATATACAAGATTAAAACTGAATGCTAAATTTATTTCAAAATATACAAGATTAAAACTGAATGCTAAATTTATTTCAAAATATACAAGATTAAAACTGAATATTCTATTCAGTCCAAAATATACAAGATTAAAACTGAATATTAAATTCTGTCCAAAATATACAAGTTCTTTGAAAAGCTTGTGTTTAACAACCTGCAATATATTAACCAGGAATTCTGTTACAGAAAATCTATTGAATTTCAATAATTTTAGCATATTTAAAAAAAACTCATACCACAAAAATGCTTTTCTTTCTGTAACAAAAGAAGTGTCTGTGATCTCCAAGCTGTTCCAATAGATGATTTTTAAATATGCAATCAACTATTGTTTTATGTGTAATTAGTAATTTAGCCATACATCTCTGTGTAATTACTTAGATTACAAGCTGAGGAAGAAAGTGCAAATGTACCTTTTAATGTTTTTGTGAATTTGGATTCATTGGACTCTTAGCTTTTGAAAAATATCAGTTTTTAAGTGATTTTGCTTTGCTTGGACATTAACTTTAGAGAGATACCAATTTTATAAGGGGCTTTGAATTTCTTGAACCTCTGTCTTTAGCAAACATCAATTATAAAAGGGATTTGAGATTGTGTAAACCCTTAATTATAGAAGACATCAATTTTGAAAGTTATTTTTTTATTGCTTGGACCATTAGCTAAATAAAATATAAAGGGATTTACATTGCTTGGACCCTTCACTATAGAAGATGCCATGTTTTAAAAGAAAGTTAAATGTAGACTGTCACAAATGATCATCATTAATGGAGGATAGAATGATCATCCTTAATGGAGGATAGAATGATCATCCTTAATGGAGGATAGAATGATCATCTTTAATGGAGGATAGAATGATCATCCTTAATGGAGGATAGAATGATCATCCTTAATGGAGGATAGAATGATCATCCTTAATGGAGGATAGAATGATCATCCTTAATGGAGGATAGAATGATCATCCTTAATGGAGGATAGAATGATCATCCTTAATGGAGGATAGAATGATCATCCTTAATGGAGGATAGAATGATCATCCTTAATGGAGGATAGAATGATCATCTTTAATGCAGGATAGAATGATCATCCTTAATGGAGGATAGAATGATCATCCTTAATGGAGGATAGAATGATCATCCTTAATGGAGGATAGAATGATCATCCTTAATGGAGGATAGAATGATCATCCTTAATGGAGGATAGAATGATCATCCTTAATGGAGGATAGAATGATCATCTTTAATGCAGGATAGAATGATCATCCTTAATGGAGGATAGAATGATCATCCTTAATGGTGGATAGAATGATCATCTTTAATGGATGATAGAATGATCATCCTCAATGGAGGATAGTATAGTAGGAATAAGAATTAACTTGCTGGGAAAATGTTTAATTTTCTGTAATCAACACAATGAAATCATGATAACAGAAGCTATCAATTAGTTTTGAACAGATCAAAGAAGATCAAAGTGTGCTTGAAGTACATGGTGCTTACCACAGTACATGCTGGAGAAAATCCATTTATAATTACCTGTCTTTTACAGGTCATCAAGGACATGACTGACACCCTGTTATATTTTCAAATATTGCCTCAGTTTCATAACTGTGCTAGTCATGTTTATAACGGTGTTTCCTAAATGTATTTTTATTTTGATAAAATAGCAAACCAATGGAGAACTTTTACCTGGTACATTGCAGAAATGCTGTCATAATTCCAGTAGATTTTTAACTTTTACTTGGTTCAGTACTTTTTCAGAAGTGAGTGGTGGTGTCTTAAGGTAGCTATCACACCCTTCTTTATGGGCTATCCGTGAGTGGTGGTGTCTTAAGGTAGCTATAATACCCTTCTGTATGGGCTGACAGTGAGTTGTGGTGTCTTAAGGTAGCTATCACACCCTTCTCTGTGGGCTGTCAGTGAATGGTGGTGTCTTAAGGTAGCTATCACACCCTTCTGTATGGGCTGTCAGTGAGTGGTGATGTCTTTAGGTAGCTATCACACCCTTCTTTATGGGCTTTTGATAAATTGTACTGGGTTATGGTGGCTCTCAACAAGCAATGTTTGTAAGTTGTGTTTTACTAATAGAATAGCTTGTCAAATCAGACTTGTAATTAAAAACCAATACACCCAAGAGAGACATACAGAATGTCATTTCCCTGTTGCATATCAAGGCCCATTTACCTGACAATATTTGCAAGTTATACATTTACTAATTTCCTAATGCATAAATAAGACAGTTTTGAAATTGGAAAATATTCAGTGCTGTGACAGCTTACTGGAATCATGCTTCCACCATGTTGCAGCAAAAAGACAGGCTATGTAGTAGAGTATTTACATGCTTATATGACATAATAAACACAGCTATGTCTACGCTGAAAATACAATCTTGTGTCTACAAAGCCAATACTTAAGCAAGATCATATCCATGTTGGACATGTCTTAACAAGCAATGTGTTTCTTCTTTCAGGCCCCTCATAACACAGTGAATTACAGAATTGTGACAAGCTCAAACAATGGTACAAACTACTTTAAACTGGACAAAGAGACAGGAGCAATTAGTGTTAGTCAGCCTCTTACACTGGACACTACTAAACCAAGTGTATATACGGTAAGTCATCTTCTAGTTCCCTGTTTTGTAATTGGATGTGAAAGTTGTGTCCTATAAATAAGTTAACATTGAAATTGTTGTTTTCTGCTTGTGAGTCTCTAAACTTTCTTGAAAATTGATTTGTTATGATGTAAACATGGTAATAATTTATTGATTTGTTATATTGTATACACTGTAATAATTTATTGACATGTTATATTGTATACAATGTAATAATTTATTGACTTGTTATATTGTATACAATGTAATAATTTATTGACTTGTTATATTGTATACATTGTGATAATTTATTGACTTGTTATATTGTATACAATTTAATAATTTGTTGACCTATATTGTATAGATTGTAATAATTTATTGACTTTTCATATTGTATACATTGTAATAATTTATTGACTATGTATGATTTACATTGTAATGTGTATTGACTTTTATGATGTATACATTGCAATAATTTATTGACCTTCTGTATTGTATAGTTTTTAATAATTTATTGACTTGTTATATTGTATACATTATAATAATTTATTGACCTTTGATATTGTATAGATTGTAATAATGTATTGTCTTTTATAATGTATCAATTATAAAAATTTACTGATCATTTATATTGAATAATTTGTATAAATTAATTGAATTTTTTGATGACATGTACATTATTTATTGAACTTATATATTGTATAGATTGTACCAATTTATTAACTTTTATATTATATACAATATAATAATTTATTGACTTTTCATATTGTATACATTGTAAAGATTTACTAATGTATACATTGTAATAATTTATTGACTTTTCATATTGTATACATTGTAATAATTAATTGACTTTTCATGTTGTATACATTGTAATAATTTATTGACTATGTATGATTTACATTGTAATAGTGTATTGACTTTTATGATGTATACATTGCAATAATTTGTTGATCTTCTGTATTGTATAGTATTTAATAATTTATTGACTTGTTATATTGTATACATTATAATAATTTATTGACCTTTGATATTGTATAGATTGTAATAATTTATTGACTTTTATAATGTATCAATTATAATAATTTATTGACCTCTGTATCATATATTGTGTAATAATTTATTGACTTTTTATAGTGTATCAATTATAATAATTTACTGACCATTAATATTTAATAATTTGTATAAATTAACTGAATTTTGATGACATGTACATTATTTACTGAACTTATATCCTTTATAGATTGTAATAACTTTTTGAACTTTTATAATATATAGATTGTAATAATTTATTGACTTTTTGTGATGCATACATTATAATACTTTAATGACATTTTATATTGTTTAGATTCTAATAATTTATTGACTTTATATTGTATACATTGTAATAATTTATTAACTTTTATATTGTATACATTGTAATAATTTATTGACTTTTATAGTGTATACATTGTAATAATTTATTAACTTTTATATTGTATACATTGTAATAATTTATTGACTTTTCATATTGTGTACATTGTGATATTTTATTGACTTTTCATATTGTAGAAATTGTAATATTTTATTGACTTTTAATAATGTATACATTGTAATAATTTATTGACTATAATATTGTATACATTATAATGATTTAATGACCTTCAATATTGTATCAATTTTAATAAAATATTGAATTTTTTTGTATACATGGTAATAATTTATCAATATTTTATGATACATAGTTTAATAATTCATTGATTTTTATTTTGTATTCAATGCTACAGTTTATTGACTTCTTGTGATATATGCATTCTAACAAATTATTGATTTGTATGGTGTATGCTATAAGAGTTTTGTGATACATTAATACTTGATTTATACAATATAACTATAATTTTGTTTTTTATGATACATTAATACTTGTTTGACTTTTAGTATGTATACATTGAAACATTTTCTTGGCCTTTTGTAATGTATACACTGTAATAATATATTTAATAATATATTAACATTTTATGATGAATAGATAGTAATAATTTATCGACATTTTATTATATATACATTGTAAAATGTTATTGACCATGGATGAAGTAGATATTGATAATTTATTGTCTTTCATGGTGTTTACATTGTAACAATTTATTGATTTTTGATGATGTGTACATTTTAACATTTTATTGATTGATTATGATGTGTACATTTTAACGATTTATTGACTGATTATGATGTGTACATTGTAACAATTTTTTTATGATGTGTACATTGTAACAATTTATTGACTACTTATGATCTGTACATTGTAACAATTTATTGACTAATTATGATGTGTACATTGTAAAAATTTATTGACTGATTATGATGTATACATTGTAAAAAATTGATTGACTGATTATGATATGTACATTGTAACATTTGATTGACTAATTATGATGTGTACATTGTAACACTTGATTAACTAATTATGATGTGTACATTGTAACAATTTATTGACTAATTATGATGTGTACATTGTAAAAATTGATTGACTGATTATGATGTATACATTGTAACAATTTATTTACTGATTATGATGTGTACATTGTAAAAAATTTATTGACTAATTATGATGTGTACATTGTAACAATTGATTAACTAATTATGATGTGTACATTATAACAATTTATTGACTAATTATGATGTGTACATTGTAAAAATTGATTGACTGATTATGATGTATACAATGTAACAATTTATTGACTGATTATGATGTGTACATTGTAACAATTTATTGACTGATTATGATGTGTACATTGTAACAATTTATTGACTGATTATGATGTATACATTGTAACAATTTATTGACTGATTATGATGTATACATTGTAACAATTTATTGACTGATTATGATGTGTACATTGTAAAAAATTGATTGAGTGATTATGATGTGTACATTGTAACAGTTTATCGACTGATTCAGATGTGTAAATTGTAACAGTTTATTGACTAATGATGATATACATTATAACAATTTATTGACTGCTTATGATGTGGACATTGTAACAATTGTTTCAGTGATTATGATGTGTGTATTGTAACAATTTATAGACTGATTATGATGTGTACATTTTAACAATTTATTGACTACTTATGATGTATACTTTGTAACAATTGATTGACTGATTATGATATGTATATTGTAACAATTGATTGCATGATTATGATGTGTACATTGTAACAATTTATTGACTAATTATGATGTGTACATTGTAACAATTTATTGACTGATTATGATGTGTACATTGTAACAATTTATTGACTGATTATGATATGTACATTGTAATAATTTATTGACTGATTATGATGTATACATTGTAACAATGTATTGATTTTTATGATGTATACATTAGTAATTTATTGAATTTCTATGATGCAGTCATTCTATACATTTATTCATGTTTTATATATGTATGCATTGTAACAATTTATTGTCTATTATGATGTCTGCATTGTAACAATTTATTAACTTTTTATGGTGTATACATTGTAATAGATTATTGACTTTTTATGATGTGTATATTTTAAAACAATTTTCATCACTTAAATGTGTCTGTTTGAGGCATTCATAAGAAATGTGTCTGATGTGTTCATAAGAAATGTGTATGTTGTGTTCATAAGAAATGTGTCTGATGTGTTCATAAGAAATGTGTCTGATGTGTTCATAAAAAATGTGTTTGATGTGTTCATAAGAAATGTGTATGTTGGAGGCATTCATAAGAAACATGTTTGTTTGTAACATTCATAAGAAATGTGTCTGAGGTGTTCATAAGAAATGTGTCTATTTGAGGTGTTCATAAGAAATGTATCTATTTGAGGTGTTCATAAGCAGGTATTTTCTTATTCTTTCAGCTTTCTGTTGAGGCATATGATTTGGGAACACCTTCCTTGACTGCAACATCGACTGTACCTGTCACCATCAGTGTATATTACAATAATTACCCTCCTGTATTCCAAAGTCTTAGTTATGGCTTCACTATTGATCGTTCTACAGGAATAAATCAGCAGGTGTACAGCATATCAGCCATTGACTCAGACCTTGTGTCAGTAAGTACAACACACAGTCATTTACATTGACTCAGATCTTGTGTCAGTGTGTACAACACAGTTATTACATTGACTCAGATCTTGTGTCAGTGTGTACAACACAGTTATTACACTGAGTCAGATCCTGTGTCAGTAAGTACAACACACAGTCATTTACATTGACTCAGATCTTGTGTCAGTGTGTACAACACAGTTAGTACATTGACTCAGATCTTGTGTCAGTGAGTACAAGACACAGTTATTTGCATTGACTCAGATCCTGTGTCAGTGTGTACAACACACAGTTATTTACATTGACTCAGATCATGAATCATTGAGTACAACACAGTTATTTAGTTGTTGATGAAAGGCTAACATAATTAATAGGTAATCAGTAAAGTTCAATCTTCACCGGTCAGGCAGTATGTCAGGTATTGCCCTATACCAAACCTGTCAGGTATAGCCTTATACCAAACCTGTCAGGTATTGCCCTATACCAAACCTGTCAGGCAGCATGTCAGGTATTGCCCTATACCAAACCTGTCAGGCAGCATGTCAGATATTGCCCTATACCAAACCTCTCAGAACCCAAGTAGGAACAATGTTCTGGTTAGGAACCACAAACATAGATAACCATTGACCTTTGGTCATTGACAAACATGGATGGATTACAACTGACCATTGCTTTGGTAATTGAAAAAAAGATGCAATGTGAGTTCAAGACACATCAAAGTGTTATGTCCTTCAAGAAAAACCCATATCGTATGACAAAAGATTTAACTCAGTTGCTAAGTTAACAATATAAGTATATTATAAAACCCATATTGTTAAACAAAAGATTTAAATCAATTGTTAAGTTAACAATATAGGTATATTATAAAATCCATCTTGTTAAACAACAAATTTAAGTTAACAATATAAGTACATTATCAAACAGCAGCAGGGGGGGGGGGGGGGCGAATCGGACATTTGCTCCAGACATCATTTGCTCTAAATCTAACAAACATCTCGAGAGAATTAATTCAAATCCTTCTTTTTCAATAAAAAAAAAATGATTACTTGCGGAAAACATAAGTTTTCTGCAAATCATACTCCAAGGCCGTTTTCATTGTTTAGTCAAAAAACGGTCTCGTCGTGATGTCATCGCCCCCCCCCTCCCCCCGCTGCTATGGGTTAATAATTTATTTCAACCAAATATTTGATTAAGTCTATAGGACGAAAATCATTTATGATTTCACAAACAAACTAATCGCTAACACCTCGTCTTGTAGATCAATCAAATTATTTGACTGGTCGGTGAGTCGGAAATTAATTCTCGTTAGCGAATTATTATGGCATCGCATGTAGACAGGATTAATTGGGTTTTCAATAATTAGGAATCCTGGAGGAGCTGTTGGTGCAAACGAATAAAGAATATATCCTTGCTGAGCTTGATTTGATTGCTCGAGATTAATTTGATAGCTTCCTTCAATTGCGTCACATGTTAAGTTGAGAGCAATCACCGTTGAAATATTCACATTGTGCGGGGCAATATGCCTACCGCCACCATCTGGATCATTATTATATTTGAGGAGGACAGTTGAATCTTGTACTTGTAATACCTTCCTAACATTCCTAACAGATTCTTTTAGTTCCTCAGCGTTATATCCTGGAAACTTGAAATTACGCAGATCGGCCTCTGTGATATTGTAACCGGTTAGGAATCGTTGTTTGCTGTCGCTGTTGTCATTGGTTATTGTTTGAATAATTAGTTCATTGATATATTCCATGTCAGATATAAGCTGATTTAATATTTCAACGTGTTTTTGCGATTTTGTTTGCCGTAGTTGTTCTAGTTGTGTTTTATGTAATTGATTAATTTCATTAAAATAACCAGTGATGTCAGTTAGCTTAAATGAAATAGTAACAGATCAGTCGGCTGTTCTTTTAATTATAAAATCCCATTGCAATGTGTTTTTGTTGGTAAATATAAATCTATCGGCGATTTTTCCTTTCTTTATATCAGATAAATTATCTCCATACATGGGATTGATTTCATGATATGATTGTACGTCTGTGGTTAAGTCGGCGGTGGCTCCGGGTGGTTTTTCAGGCCATCCTAACACTGTTCTTAACGAGCTGTTATAGATATCTACAATGTATCCCTCTGTGCTTAATTCGATCTACGACGAGAGCGTCGGTTCATGAACTTTAATAGCTATTTTTGATTCTTTTCCAGTGATTGATTTTATTCTACGTTGAATTTCAGCATCGATTTGCACAATTTGGTACGACCCAGTTGGTAACGAAACAGTTTCCCAAGCTGGAGTACCATCGGGTTTATTCTTATACGAGAACACCAGTGCGTTATTGGGTTGCTGACCGCCAAATGCAACCAATCTGATATTAGGCCAGCTATGATATACTCGTAATTTTTCCAGCGCGATTTCGCGCACTGGAATCGGAGAAGGGAAGTTCACACTAAATTGTGGGTTTGTTGATGTTATTGATATCATGCTTGTTCGTATCGGAGTGGTATTCTCCGCGATTCGTTGAAGCAGTTCGAGTGACATTATTGTTAACGCTGTCTTCAATTTCCAATTTCAACATCGCGGAGTTATACAACTGGGTCATCGTGGAAAATTCAACATCGGATATGAACGAATTATCTATCGACAGTGAGATCAACTTGGATAATTTCGAGTATGCGTCAAATACCACCCTGTACCGAGCTGTATAATCGGCGAGTTTTTTCTGAGAATACGATGATAACTTTTTAGTTATCGCGGTGGCGACTGCCGCAATTGTTGTTGCCGCGGAGAGAGCGATTGGAACTGCAATCGGAGCCATCATGGTCATCGTCGACAAAATAACCCCGGCGCTGGCCATCACACCGGACACCGAGTACATGGTGATGTCGATGATTGCTACGCTGCGTCGGTATTTTTTCATTTTTTCACGATAACGCTCAGAAAGTGATTTCAAGTTCGCGGAAAATTCTTTCATGGTATCATATCGATATCGATGCGATTGTGATACCTCTGGGACTATTATCGGTTCAATTGATTTCATCGATGTCATTACTATTTCAAACCCGCTAGTGTTTTCAATTATTCGATTGTGTACTCGGATTTATGGTCGGTGGGGGGAATACCGGATACAAATTCTAGCGTCCAGGGTAGCGAATCCCTAACCACTGACTCGTCGGATGTAGTTATATCAATCCTAATAGGGTATCTTATTCGGTCGGGTGCTGCTGGTATCATATCGTTTATATATGTTACTGTGTTAACACTGCTTATATATATTGCCGGGCCAACTCCCAAATCAAATTTACGGCGATGTATTATTGTAAATCGATAACAACCCGGTATGCTACCATATTTGCTGTGAAAATGTAAACTATTTTCCTTTTCTTGGATCCAATCAAAGGTTCCACTGGCAACTGTGTATACGATGTTACCAACGGTTTTTACGCGGTGTGAAATTTTTACCTTTTCAAAATTTTCTTTTAGTTTAAGAATATCATTGTAAATATCGAGATAACTTGTTTTGATTTCGTTAGTATTTATCATCCTCAACGCCTCCTTGTTAAAAAGAATAACTCCAGAGGGATTTTAATTTCATCGAGATCTTTTAGTTTAAGAATATCATTGTACATTTCGAGATAATTTGCCCTGACTTCATTAGAAACCATCATCCTCCTATCCCTCTCGCTAAAAAAGAATGAAACCAGAAGGCCGTCGATTCCAAGCCGTGCTTGGTTTTTAATATGCTGGTCGATGTTAGAAAATTTCGTCGTGATATCTTGGGGTTTACTGCCCTCAAAGAACTTATTAACAATTTCGCTGGTGAGCTTTTGTTCGTTAATAGCTTTTTTAACTTCAGCGAGGGTTGGGCCTGTCAGAGATGTGATTTCAGACACAGGTGTTCTCCCGAAAAAATTATCCACGATGGTATTAAGTGTTGTTTGTCTCACCATAAACATATTAATATCTTTGAGAGTCATCGTAGATATAGCCGGGACACCGAAGAAACTATTAGCGACGTAGGCATTGTGAGTATGCTTGCCAATAAACTCGTTAATTTCAGCGAGAGTCATACATGCCACAAGCGGGGTTCCAAAAAACTTAACAACGACGTCGTTAGTGGGTTTTTGTACCTTTTCAAGATTTTCTATTATTTTAGAAATATCCGTGTAAATATCGAGATAATTTGCCTTGATTTCATTTTCATTCATCATCCTCCCCGCCTCCTTGTTAAAAAAGAATAAAGATAGAAAGTTTTTAATTTCAGCGAGAGTCATGCCAACCACAAGCGGGGTTCCAAAGAATTTATGTACGACATTTTTGCGGAAACTATTATAATCTCGTATATAATCATCCAGCTCACGGCCGTGGGCGGCAATCGCGTCGGTGATCGTAGACACAAGTGCGCCTGGTTTAAGTCGTCCACCGCTGGAATACAGCGCAATAGAGTTTCAGCGGCATCGCTCTGCCGTATCAAAATGTCATCCGCGGATATATTACTGCTTTTCAATTTACCCTAGCGATCTTGAAATACAACTATTTCGTTCGGGTCAACACTTGCTAAATTTAACGTCTCAGCGATTTCATCTTCAATTATTTTTTTTTACATCCTCGATGGAACCAGCAGATGTTTCCGCGGTGGGTCTCAACATTGACAGAGATCGTCCCCAAATATCAATCATTATTGTTAGCGCAACTTGTATTTTCAATTTATTGATTCTCTAAAATTACCTTGTAATTTCCCACTCGTGTATTTATTTACAACCAGATGAGGTGGTTTCTGTGACGATGAAATCTCCGCGAGGACATTTAATACTTCACGGCCACATATCGGTGGATCATTTAATTGTTGTGTTGGCAGCGTGGAATAAAAGATCGGAAACTCTTTGAGTTTCATCGAAGAATTTATATACCGCATAAACTCGCTTGGAGGAGCTAACCCATATGAATCAAAATAGACAATCCCACGTGGATCAATCGCGTATGCAACCCAGTGAGTTCCCGATCCGCTGCTGTTATCAAGATTGATGATACCGGTTTCAACGCTGTTTGGTTTTCTCGGTAATTGATCTCTCATAAAAACCCCTCTGAAGTTTTTTATCGCTAGTTTTTTAGCAGCATCAATTAAATCGAAATTGGACATAGGGAGAATTGGGCTTTCAACTAATAAACCGTTCCTGGTATTCTTAGACCCTTTCCGCTGTACCATGAATACGGGGTTCCTGGTAGGTACAACCCCTTTCCCTTTTTTATATCCTTTCCCAGTTGCCTTTTTCAACGCCATCCCTGCCGCGGTCCCAACGGCTCCCAACGCCGCCGCTTTCGCCACCGCTGGGGCAGCCGCTGCAATCAATGCTGGTATTGCGGCTAACAATGGAAATATAACACCTGATTTTATCATGTTGGCGACTGCAGCCTTTGAAAATACAATTTGAACCCCTCTCTTATTCTTTAGCGCATCATTGAAATGTTTTAGTTGACGATCCGTCAGTGATATTTTATGTGTACCGTCGGACATCTGCGCTGGTTTTAACGTTATTGTTGTTTCACATTCTTTAGCGGATTTTGATCGCAATTTCTTAACCTGACCATCAGTCAGCTTGACACTAACAACACTATATGTAATTTTATTGTAAAACACATTTATACTTTCAATTGATCTAATTGGAAACTCTTCAAGTTTCATTTACATATTTTCCACTGGTGCGTCAACGATTCTCATTCGTCCACCAACATCTTCAAGTAGCATTGATTTGTCGCTGAGAATGACAGCAACTGCTCTATAATTAACACCAGCGGCTATACGAGCCCGAAAATGAATATCAACAACGGATTGTCTTGTTAAATCAAGATGTTCCAGCGAAAAGTAATAAATCGGAAATAGGTTTTTAAAATCAAGTTGTGATATTTGCAAACCAGTATCAACGTTTTGATCACGACCCATAAATGACAGCATCCGATGATAAACACGTGCTATATAGTTGTTGTCGTAATCAAGCTGTATATCCTCAGATGGTTCTTGTTGTCCGTTTATTCTCAGCGAAACCTCATTTACTCCTAATTGATCGAATATCATATGACTGCGTTCTTGGGAACCTAACCTATCCCTATTCTGTAGCGCTACAAATATGTGGCATGGAGCTGAAACCCTTTGTTTCGATGCCAAATGCCATGCAAATGTACCAGTGACATTATCATCTTTGGCATCAGTCGTTGTTGTTAGCCAACTTAGCAATGATTTGCCGCCTGTGTCCATAAATGAGAGTAGCCGCTCTTCTGTGGTAATTGATGGGGTCATTACTGGCATCCATAGTACCAATTTAGTTAAAACGACTTTACCATCAGCAACATCATTAGCGCGTCAGATTCCATCATTGTCATCGCCTTTTCGCACTAAGGCGATTGCGTGTTTAGCTCCGTAAATAACTTTTCTAACATTTCTGCAGAATCCGAAAATATGATGCAACGGAATCACACATGAAAACCGTCGGCGTTGTCCTTGTAACATCGCTACTCGTGTTGCAAACCCTAGATTCAAATTGCGATTAATGTCTACGACATCAAAGGTACCAGCCGGTCTAGTATATCCGGCTGGTGCTGGATCGACTGCGGTATCTCGTGTTGCTTTTACCCTAGTATGATTAATGTGATCAGCGTGATTATTAATATCCTTTGCAAACATCATAGATGGACCAGCCGACCTTGTATAATCATCAGAATATCTTGATAGCCCGATTATTGTTGTTGCAACATCATCCTCGCGGTCTATTGATTCAATTTATTTTCCATCAATGAGATATCTTGCACTTTCAAATAGCGCCATGATGCCATTGTTGACGAAACCAACTCGGATATTTGGATCATTTGCATATGGTGTATTATGTGCGACATTTGTTACGAGTTCTCCTTCTACTTCAATAAATGCTTCACATGGCAAAAAGTATTTACAGGTATCTTGAACTTGAAGTTCAATTCGCGATCGTAGGTCGGGTTGTATTACATGATAGGAATAGTATTGATAATCACGGACGGAATCGTTTTTGGGCACTGGGGCTTCCATATCAAACGCGGGATCAGCTGTTCGTTTAAACATTATATTATTCACACTAGTGTTTTCAATTGTGAAACTTTGTAATCATCGTCGTTTTTGTTTTCGTTTCAAGCCACTTCCTGCTATCGCGTTCATGATAGCAATATCCGTTACCGGCGAAGCCGTCAATGGCGACGGAGTCACCGAAGCAGCCAACGACACTAGTTTTTCTTCCAATGCGCTATTTATTGCTTTGCTGATTTTTGCAGGCATCACTGTAGTTGATGGCAGCACTGTTGGTTTCATCACCGACTTCGTCGCTGTTGGTTTCTTTCGCACCAATGATGCTGTTGGAAATCTTGCCTTTCCGGCAAGATTTCCAACAGCGCTGATTCCCTTATCGCGAATAACATCAATGGCTTTCATTGATAATTGTTTAGCTAACGGCGCCACCTTGGGAGCCATTCTTGTAAATAACCCCGGAATGGTATTGCCGAGACCATCTCCGTAATATGTTCTATAAACAGGCAATCGTAAGTTCACCAAGTAGACGCTTACGGGTTTATCATGGTTGTAGTGTATGATCATCTTGTTATAGTGTAGTTTTTCAATTAGTGATCAATCGCTAAGATCCATAGGATTTTCATCATAACCATGGGCGTCTCTGTGATTTTCAACTAATTCAGCAATGAGTTCTCGATATACATCAATGTCCATGATACCACCGCCAAATAATCATCTACAGATATCAGCTGCTTCATTAATTATCTCGACGAGTTGTTTCCGGCTCGTTTTCCACCCATAAGTATTTCTAACCGTGATATATAACTGAGAATATTACCAGGACATGTCACAGTTGCGTTGAAATCTAAAGGATTTTCCATCGAATATCCGCTAGCAGTAACTTTTTTAGTTGTACTAGTTTCATCATACTCATCAACTCCCTTTTTAAATTCTTTATATTCCAATGCTTTCTTATCTAAACGGCCAATAATCTCCTTATTCGTTTTATACAACCAATTGACCCATTCATCTCGGTTTATTTTACTGTTTTTATACTCGTCTTTTAAAAAGCCCTTTCTGGAATGAAAGCTTTGGGCGGCAAAATTACCAAAAATATTATAATGTTCGGGTTTTATTAATTGAAATCGTTTGATTTCTGCTATAGCTCCTTCGGTGAGTTTATCTATAAAGGAAACACCTCTTGGGGTGACATCAACAGGTTGTGGTTCAGGCGCAGAATCATCAATATCAGCAAATCGTTCATACTCCTGTTGAGTTTTTATATCACTGGATAGCTGTTGTATCCCTGCGCGCGTTTGTTCGGTCTCTGCTGCTATCTTTTCAAGTGTATCAAGCAGCGGCGCCTTCGTTGCTCGTTCTTTTTGAGGAATATCTCCGTATATCGCTGCTTCAGTTAACTTTTTCACATCTTTGGTCGCACTTGTTATCGGAGTAAAGAGTTGTTCACTTGGCACAGAAAAGTCAGTCTGCGCTTGTTGTCGTTGTTGAAGTTTCTCGCGAAGTCTGTCTCGAACCGGTATAAACTTTTTAATTGCTGCTAGCCGCTCTCGGGCTAATTTAGTTGTAAGCGATTCACCTACCATATATTGTTTGTGAACTGAGTTTTCAAATGTGAAACTATCACAATTAAAAGCTGAGTTATTAAATAATGTACCATCAAGCTAACGTATCCATCTCCGACAGGGTTAAACTGTACGACGCTATCCGCGAGTGTTTCAGAAATAACATCGCTGGGGGTTTCAGAATTGTAATATCTGAGAACGGCGATGAACGATTTTTGTTAACGACGCGGCAACAACAACAACTACGTGAAAATGGAGGCGTCGCGGTGATTACTTGCTACCATAACCAGATCATCCAGTACGCACATAACTGCATGAGCAAGCCCAAACTTTTGAGTATTCTTTCAGGAGAAAATCCTATGTGAGTGTACAAAAAACGCTAAAAAAAATAATTTTTTTTACTGAAAATTTGCTGAAAGCCTAATTTTTATAGTAACGCTCATGTGATTAGAATACTGGTTTTTCCTCGTTTATTATTTTTCTAAGATCACGAACCTTAGAACTAATTTCAGCTTGTTTTTGATACTCTTGGCCGAGCTTTTGACGTATTGCTTCAACGGTGCTAAATAGCGTTATAAATGCATTAATGTCGTTACCGTACAAACAAGCATTGATGGACTTTTGAATTCCTTTCACGAGCCTGTACATCTTAGGTAAAACATAACGACCCTTACTAGACTGATACTCAATTTCTTCATATTCCGAGGCAATCCTGTTGCAGTCGAGATCTTCAGATAATACTATCCCTCGATTTTTCAAATTTGAAATTTCAACAATTATAGAATTTACATCTTTGATATCCATTATTTATATAATACATTTTATCTTTAATTAAAAAAAAAATGCAAAATAAATGGTATAAATTATGAGCGGTTATTTCATTCATGAGTCCCTTATTCAGGCCTTTGTGTCTTTGTTAGGGTCTTTTCACTTGGCTATCCATTCCGGATGTGACCCTAACACCGTTTCTATTAGCCGGTAGCCCATTCTGCGCTACCCTATGGGGTTCCTCATGTGAATGCAGAGCTTTTTGCATCAATTTATACCATTTATTCTACACCCATTTACTTTGACAAACACATAATCTCCGGCGAGGGGTCTAACTCAGCAAACACTGAATTAGATCTCTCAGAAGGTATATGTTTGATTGGATGTTCTTGTGACGTGGGCGTGGTCAAACCAAACCAACATTGCAACCCATGAAATCAAATTCGTGGTTGCATGAGTTGGAAAAAACACCAACCCACGCTACCGAGAATGTGATAGCATGAGTCGCAATGTTGGTTTGATTGAGGGGGTTCTCCCTCATCCCCCCAATTAATAGAAAAACATCTTTCGTTTCGCCATCAAATAATATATTTGCTATGGGGACCGAACACGTAGTTGATAGACCTGTGTTTACAAGACAAACACGCTACCGTTTAGACTACGGAACTGTCATACAAAATAGAGATTTTTTAATATATATATCTTCTGATTATACTTAACAATAAAAGATTTTTAAAATAGACAATTTTACTGTATCCACAGAAATTTCATAGTATTTAGGAAATAAAATACTAAGTACACAAAAAAAATAATTTAACTGTTGTTTAAAATATCATGTAAATAGTATTCTGGGTCTTTTCAGTCACGCATGCCTGTGTCAGTGACCGATCAATATACAGGGAGGGGAACAAAAGTATGTTTGTACTGAAAGTCACGCATGCCTGCGTCAGTGAAATACCGATCAATATAACCTGACATGTATACTTAACAATAAGAGTTTTCACTGTATTTATAAAAATGCATACAGGAAAAAGGAAAATAAAATACTTTTACACACAAAAAAATACAACTCGCACGTAGAAGATAGTAATTGTACAGTCACGTACCCACGTCAATGATTAGCAGTCTACATGTATGAGGTCACCTTTTCTAGTATGATATTATTTATGAAACGAGATGTTTGAACAAATGTTTTAGCGCAGAGGAAGTTTGTCAAGGCTGCACACAGCACTGATATTATAAAGTATCTATCTGGTTTTAATAAGTTGTGAAAACATCAATTACGTAACACAAAACAGCATGTAATTTCGATGTTATAAATATAAATCTCCACAGTCACGTGTGCGCGCGCACGTCAATTATACCTCTCTCTCTACCTGTAAAAATAGCAGACGACACAAATACAAGGGAACTTAGCGAGAGGAGTGTTATGAATGGTGGCGGACTTATCCATAAATGCTTTATCTCCCTTGAATCGTTTCAGATGTATATGAAAATTGTATCCTGTGTGTGTTTTTCTTTGACAGAGCCGATTTTTGAATTCCTTCTGCAACAAATCGTATTGAAGACCTACAAATATCGAAATATCTACTGGCTTCATTCATTGACTGAAATATTTTCTCCTCGCTAGTTTCTGTATCAAATGATTTGACATATTTTGCCTTTTTTGCGTGTTTGCCGGTTCCACCTAATTTTGTATTCTGACTTTGAGTAACAACTCGTAAGTTATCCAATTTTTTATTTTGAGGGAATCTATCAACGTGATCAATCACAAAACCATCTTTGATCAATCCGTTGTGACATTCGTATACGAATCGATGACAATAATATTTCTTCTCCCCGGCACCAAACATCAAATAACCTCTATTATTTACCCATCCAACCGGCTTCTTTAGTCTGCGGTGCCTGACAACACCATCACGGGATGCTTCATAATTAACAAGCACTGGGTGAGGTCTGAAATCTTGGCTCATTTGTATAATAATACTATTTGTCTAATTTATTATTTGCTTTAATTATAAGTCTATCAATGTAGTCTTGAGGGGTTTTTATGATTTTGTCGCTGATGGAGTCATCAGTAGGATCAATAACTGCATTTTTTATTCGTTTGTCATAATATATAGTCTTGTCCCACACAAGCTGATTGTGTTTGTTAAAGTTCTTATAGTCTTGTCCCACACAAGCTGATTGTGTTTGTTAGAGTTTTTATAGTCTTGTCCCACACAAGCTGATTATGTTTGTTAGAGTTATTATAGTCTTGTCCCACACAAGCTAATTGTGTATGTTGAGTTATTATAGTCTTGTCCCACACAAGCTGATTGTGTTTGTTAGAGTTATTATATTACTGTCCCACACAAGCTAATTGTGTATGTTGAGTTATTATAGTCTTGTCCCACACAAGCTGATTGTGTTTGTTAGAGTTATTATAGTCTTGTCCCACACAAGCTGATTGTGTATGTTAGAGTTATTATAGTCTTGTCCCACACAAGCTGATTGTGTTTGTTAGAGTTATTATAGTCTTGTCCCACACAAGCTGATAGTGTTTGTTAGAGTTATTATAGTCTTGTCCCACACAAGCTGATTGTGTTTGTTAGAGTTATTATAGTCTTGTCCCACACAAGCTGATTGTGTTTGTTAGAGTTATTATAGTCTTGTCCCACACAAGCTGATTATGTTTGTTAGAGTTATTATAGTCTTGTCCCACACAAGCTGATAGTGTTTGTTAGAGTTATTATAGTCTTGTCCCACACAAGCTGATTGTGTTTGTTAGAGTTATTATAGTCTTGTCCCACACAAGCTGATAGTGTTTGTTAGAGTTATTATAGTCTTGTCCCACACAAGCTGATTGTGTTTGTTAGAGTTATTATAGTCTTGTCCCACACAAGCTGATTATGTCTGTTAGAGTTATTATAGTCTTGTCCCACACAAACTGATTGTGTTTGTTAGAGTTATTATAGTCTTGTCCCACACAAGCTAATTGTGTTTGTTAAAGTTCTTATAGTCTTGTCCCACACAAGCTGATTGTGTTTGTTAGAGTTATTATAGTCTTGTCCCACACAAGCTGATTATGTTTGTTTGAGTTATTATAGTCTTGTCCCACACAAGCTGATTATGTTTGTTTGAGTTATTATAGTCTTGTCCCACACAAGCTGATAGTGTTTGTTAGAGTTATTATAGTCTTGTCCCACACAAGCTGATAGTGTTTGTTAGAGTTATTATAGTCTTGTCCCACACAAGCTGATTGTGTTTGTTAGAGTTGTTATAGTCTTGTCCCACACAAGCTGATTGTGTTTGTTAAAGTTCTTATAGTCTTGTCCCACACAAGCTGATTGTGTTTGTTAGTTATTATAGTCTTGTCCCACACAAGCTAATTGTGTTTGTTAAAGTTCTTATAGTCTTGTCCCACACAAGCTGATTGTGTTTGTTAGAGTTATTATAGTCTTGTCCCACGCAAGCTGATTATGTTTGTTAGAGTTATTTAGTACATTTAGATATGGTCAAAGAGGTTCTTGAATTTTATAGATTCTCATTAAATAGGTTTGAATTTAATAGATTCTCATTAAATAGGTTTGAATTTAATAGATTCTCATTAAATAGGTTTGAATTTGATTGATTCTCATTAAATAGGTTCAAATTTGATAGATTTTCATTAAATTGGTTCGAATTTGATAGATTTTCATTAAATTGGTTTGAATTTGATAGATTTTCATTAAATAGGTTCGAATTTAATAGATTCTCATTAAATGGGTTCATATGTGAGTGACATCAGAGCTTGCCACTTGCCTATAATCATATGTAATAGTAGTAAAATTCCATGTTCTTTTGATGGGAAATTGATTGTGTAAGTTATTGTTTGGTTACCATTATAAAAATGTTGTGTATTGGTAAGGTGAATAATAATATTGTTTGGTTACCAGTCTCATATTTTTGTGTATTGATAAGGTGAGTAATGGTATTGTTTGGTTACCAGTCTAAAATTTTTGTTTATTGATAAGGTGAGTAATGGTATTGCTTGGTTACCAGTCTAATGTTTTTGTGTATTGGTAAGGTGAATAATAGTATTGTTTGGTTAAAAGTCTTATATTTTTGTGCATCGTGAAAACTAATCTCAAGGAACAAATGTACACCATTTCCAACTACCTTCTATCCAGTTGACCTTCCAGACCTATTTGCAAATTTCTTCTGTGACAAAGTACAAACCATTAGAGGTTCGCTTGAGAACACAATTTGAATTGACTTGTCACCAAACAGTTATGATACAGAATTTCAGAGACAAATATTAGGAGAATTCGAACCTGTCTCTATGGATTTGGTACGGACAATCATGATGAAAAGTGCACCAAAGTCATGTGAACTTGATCCAATTTCAACATCACTGCTGCTTGAGTGCTTAGACCCAATATTGCCTTCAGTAACTGAAGTTATTAATATCTCTCTCACTGGGGGAATTTTGATCATATTTCAAAACTTCCATCGTAAAGCCACTGCTGAAGAAACCAACACTCAGCCATAATGATTTAAAAAACTACCACCCAGTTTCTAATCTCCCATTCAGATAAAAAATATTAAGAAAAGTTGTTCTAACCCAACTTGTATCTCATTTGAATTCAAACAGTCTTTTTAGCAATGTACAATCTGCATAATTCCCATGCCACAGTACTGAAACTATTCTTCTGAAAAAAGTAGTTAATGACATTCTCTTTGCTTTGGATAGTGGAAAGATTACAGTCTTAACCCTCCTTGATTTGCTTGCAGCATCGACATAATAGACCATGATATATTATTTCACCATCTCCAGCATGTATTTGGCATTCAGAATACAATCTCACAGTGGTTCAAGCTCAACTTAATCAATACAAATTGTATCTGCAAATGGAAAATAAACTTCAGCCCATTTGATCTGTGTTGTGGTGTTTCACAGGGGTATGTTCTTGGACTTATTCTCTTCATTCTATACACTCAGCTGCTCTCAAGTGTCATAGATCATCATCCAGTGTCTCACCAGTTGTATGTGGATGACACCCAAATATGCAAGTCTAGCCACCCAAATGAAGTTGATGCTACCATGCATGGAGTAGAGAGGTTCATTTCTGATGTGAAATAATGGATGACATGTAACAAGCTGCTGATGAATGATGTTAAAACTGAGGCCATTCTGATCACAACATAAATATTCTCATTCACATCCGTTACCTCAGAAAAATAAGTATCAGTAGCACCAACATTAAATTCACACAGTCAGTATGAAAATCTAGGTGTTGTTCTATACAGTACACTCACATTACACCAACATTTCATGAACATATGCAAGGTTGCATATCTCGAGCTGAGATGCATCAGTTCCATTCACAAATATCTTTCAGCTGATGCCACTAAAACACTTAGGGGTATGAGCTCATTAGAACTTTCAAGACTGGACTATTGTAACTCAGTTATGTCTGGTTTGTCACAATATCTACTCCAGAAACTTCAAAACACAGCTGCTAGGATGGTCTTTAGAGTACCTCGATCAAAGCACACCTCACCACCAGCAAGATACTTATGCTCCTCTTCTGACAATTGTATACTCATTGTTCCCACTATAAAAACAAAGTCATATGGACAATGTTCTGTTGCATACCAGGGCCCGGCTATGTGGAAACGAATTGCCCATTAAAATTAGACACTTAAAACTCGCCTTTTCTTGACTGCAGGAACAAACTTAAGAGACATAATAATGTGTTTTTTTTTACCTTATATGTTTTCAGCATGTTTTTATGTTTTACCAATTTCATGGTTTTTATTTTTTGTTTTTTATGTAGTGTAGTCATATCATTATAGATGTTGTAAAGCGCTTAGGGCTTCTAATAAAAAGACACTATACAAAGTCCTAATTATTATTATTATTATTATTATTATTATTATTATTATTATTATTATTATTATTATTATTATTATTGATAAGGTGAGTAATGGTATTGTTTGGTTACCAGTCTAATATCTTTGTGTATTGATAAAGTGAGTAATGGTATTGTTTGGTTACCAGTCTAATATCTTTGTATATTGTTAAGGTGAGTAATGGTATTGTTTGGTTACCAATCTAATATTTTTGTGTATTGGTAAGGTGAGTAATGGTATTGTTTGGTTACCAATCTAAATATCTTTGTGTATTGGTAAGGTGAGTAATAGTATTGTTTGGTTACCAGTCTAATATTTTTGTGTATTGGTAAGGTGAGTAAGAGTAATTGTTGGATGATGATTATTTTTGTATTTTTAATGAAGCAATCACATGTTAAGCACATTTACCTTGTCTGTTTACAGCAATTTGGTCATGTGAGGTACCGTGTGGTCGGCTTCCCACCAGCTCCAACTTACTTTCAAATCAATCAGGACACTGGATCAATTTCTACCACAGCTGTACCCATTTCTTCTGACTCTAACACACAGTATCAGGTAAAAAAAATGTGTTTGCTTTATATTACCTGTTGTAATCTTGATTTTACATCTAGTTTTATTATCTTTCCTAGCAAACGAAACCCAAAACAAATTATAAACATGAGAGAGAGAGAGAGAGAGAGAGAGAGAGAGAGAGAGAGAGAGAGAGAGAGAGAGAGAGAGAATGGCAATTACAGAATTACAGGCCATTGCTGCCTGGCTTTTTACAAGTCAAAATCATAAATGAAATGTTGGCTGAGGTTTGGCAAGGTAATTTTATATAAAATTTCCTAATTAGCTTCATCATAACCTTTCATCTGACATAAATGTTTGCATTCTAATATATTAACAAGTCAGTCCAATTTACATTCAAGTGCATTTGGACACCTGTACACCTTCTGATGCACACTTCGAAGTTCAATTTACTCTCACTCATTCAGACATCTGTACAAATTCTGCACACATTTTGAAGTCTAATTTACATTCATTCTAGTCCATTTGGACACCTGTACACAATCTGTACACATTTTGAAGTCTAATTTACATTCATTCTAGTCCATTTGGACATCTGTACACATTTTAAAGTCAAATTTACATTCATTCTAGTCCATTTGGACACCTGTACACCTTTTGAAGCACACATTGATGTCCTCAGTAAACTTTGGACATTTTCAGCTGGATTTCATCATGCCATCTTTTATAAGCAATATACATTGACAAAAATGACCAAGATATCATATCATGTGATTGATTTGAAAGCAAACATGACCATGACATTATATATTGTGGTTACTATGCAAGACAAATTACCATGCCATTAAATCTTGAGGTTCCTGTGCAAGAACAATTACCATGCCATTAAATCTTGTGGTTGCTGTGTAATAAAAATTACCATGCCATTAAATCTTGTTGTTGCAGTGTAAGAAAAATTACCATGACATTAAATCTTATAGTTGCAGTGTAAGAAAAATTACCATGACATTAAATCTTGTAGTTGCTGTGTAAGACAAATTACCAAGACATTAAATCTTTTGGTTCATGGTTGGTATGTAAGACAAATTATCATGATATTAAATCTTGTGTTTGCTGTGTAAGACAAATTACCATGACATTAAATCTTTTGGTTCGTGGTTGCTATGTAAGACAAATTATCATGATATTAAATCTTGTGGTTGCTGTGTAAGACAAATTATCATGATATTAAATCTTGTGGTTGCTATGTAAGAAAAATTATCATGATATTAAATCTTGTGGTTGCTGTGTAAGACAAATTATCATGACATTAAATCTTATAGTTGCTGTGCAAGACAAATTACCATGACATTAAATCTTTTGGTTCGTGGTTGCTATGTAAGACAAATTACCATGACATTAAATCTTATAGTTGCTGTGTAAGACAAATTACCAAGACATTAAATCTTGTGGCTGCTATGAAAGAAAAACTGACTAGGATGTTAAATGTTATTGCTATGTAAGAAAAGTAATCATGATGTCACATAATTGGTAACTGTGTAAGAAAAAATTACCAAGATGTCATATCATGTGGTTACAGTAAAAAAAAATTACCAAGATGTCACATCATGTGGTTACAGTAAGAACAAAAAACAGGATGTCACATCATGTGGTTGAGATGTATCTGCTATTGAAAGTAAAGTGGTAATGTTCTCCATTAACAAAAATGGAAGCACAGACTGGTCATTGATGTAATCAACACTGAGTATGATAATCTAAAAAAAAATGGATGATTTAGTGATACAGACATAGAGAAGAAACCAGTGGATTTAGAGGTCAAGAAAGGTCAGCTATGTTTGGTTGCACAGCTTTACTTAATGGTGAATGAATTCTCTCATTATTTTAACATAAATAAAAATTTCATTTGTAAAAAATTATGCAGCCATAAAGGTCAGATTTTACTCTTAAATTTTATAGATGACAAATGGAAACAAAAGGAAATATTGTTACAATTTATCTTAAGTTTAGTATACTGTTGTAAATTGTACATTTACATACACTCTTTGAGGAAACTGATCTTCTATTTATTTATAGCACACTGTGTTTTTTGATTGTGGCACATGTACCATATTTATTCTAATAGAAATGATGCAGTGTCAAAAGGGAGATAATTTGACAGAAAACATTAATAAATTAAAATTTTATTTTCCTTAACAGTCATTGAATTACTCATGTACAGTTTTAATTAGTTGGACCTATATGGATGTATAAGCCTCAAAATAGTAGGATTTTCTATTTTTGTGAGAAGAAAAAGATGGGGGAGAATGTTCATTAGAATGGAGGGGAGTACTTCTAACAGAATATACAATGGTATATTAACAGAATATACAATAATAGACACAATGATGTCAAGGGTTAATCAAACATTTTCAGATGAATGTTATCAAACTTCATTTATCATGACAAATGTGGGTTGCTATGACCCGATTTTTGGAGGAAATTCTAAAAGTGAGTTCATTTACTTTTGTGGTCATGATATTTGAGGCTCATCAAAAATCTACATTTTTGTTGATATTTACCTTTCATTTGTACATTGATAAGAATAAATGTACTGATATCATATTTAATTCAAATATCCCTTAATTTTTTTGAAAGATATGGATAATAAGCTAATGACATTTGCATAACTATTCTGAGATATGAAAAGTGGCATGAAATGACTGGCATCAGTAAGAAAGAAAAAGAGAAATTGAAAGATGAGTAAATACAGAATTTTTCTAGACATTTTACATTTTTGAAATCTGACCACAGATTGGTACCCATAAATGAAAATAATATCACTGGACCATCTTTATAACACAGGTCCATCATAATTAATAAAACTACACAAAGGCAACCTTGTTGCATTTTTAACTTTGATTTTCAGCTGTTTGTTGAAGCCTATGATAATGGCGTACCAAGTTTGACCAACATGGCGGTAGTCACAATAACTGTGAACCGCAATCTACAGCCACCTGTATTCAATCCCACTACATACTCGCAGACAATTGATGAGACTCAGGTACTAGGAGAAACAATTGTGCGGGTGACTGCCACAGATCCAGATGGAGTTGTAAGTACAATTGTCTTACACAAAGATTAACATTACTGTTTACATACCTAATTAGTTTTGCTTGTGCTAATTACATTATTTGACCCATATCTTTTGTTTATATATGTAAGGGAGAGAGCAATATAAGTGTATGTAAGGAAGAGTAACATAAGTGTATGTAAGGGAGAATAGCATGATTGTATGTAGGGAGGAGTAATATAAGTGTATGAAAGGGAGAGTAACATAAATGTATGTAAGGGGGAGAGTAACAAAAGTGTATGTAAGGGAGTGTAATATCTGTGCATATAAGGGATAGTAACATAAGTTTATGTAAGGGAGAGTAACATAAGTATATGTAAGGGGGAGTAACATAAGTGTATGTAAGGAGGAGTAACATCTGTGCATGTAAGGGAGAGTAACATAAGTGTATGTAAGGAGGAGTAACATCTGTGCATGTAAGGGAGAGTAACATAAGTGTATGTAAGGGAGAGTAACATAAGTATATGTAAGGGGGAGTAACATAAGTGTATGTAAGGAGGAGTAACATCTGTGCATGTAAGGGAGGGTAACATAAGTGTATGTAAGGGAGAGTAACATAAGTGTATATAAGGGAAATGTAAGGAGGAGTAACATCTGTGCATGTAAGGGAGAGTAACATTAGTATATGTATAATATTATATGCTGCTATTATATTATTATCTACCCGATCTCGTTCAGTACTCAGTATCTAAGAGATGACTGCCCTCAATATAATTGCCCCGGTTCAAGTAAATATAAGTGGTGAAACTTATAGATGAAATATATATAGAGATCTGTAGAGATATTTATTGAACAAACAAACATGAGCCCCTATACAGATAAACAATCAATTTAATCAATTACATAAAACAACTATTTGAAGTCATTACATTAAAAATTATCTCAGCTGTTAGAAACAAAACATTCTTAATTTACAAAAGAAAGCACAAATTGATTCAAATAAGATAACTTATCTGTTACTGATAGATTTAGTTCATCATAGGATCGAGTGAACAATCAAAGTCAACACCTTGTATGATTTCATAACCTGCTCTTTCTTTTGCTTCAATTCCACTGTAGCTATTTCAGTGCCTGGATTTCTGGATTCCACTCTCAGCAATCAGTTCCTAGGATATTCAGTATTTCTACGATTCACAATTTCATCATAGGGTTCTACTTTTCAGATTTTCTTTCCAACTCAGATTGCACTCTGAAGTTCACTCTCAAGATCGTATGTCAAGGCTATTTTCTCCCCTTTTAATAAATATAAATAGAGTCAACCTAAATTTCCTGATATTTATGATACCTGGAAGTTCACGGTATCCCTGCTCATTCAGATATTTATATCAGTATAAAACAGATGATAGGACTATCAATCGACTCCTCATGTCATAAAATGACCCTAATTAGTTGAATGGCTAATTTTTCACACATTAACATCACTCAATAATACAGACAACATGAGACCTAGTGGTTCTGAGCCCACCACAAGTAATCAGTTATGTCATTTCACACTCACTCTAAATCATACATGAAATCTTCTAAATTAGGTGAAGTGACATGGATTCTCATAATTATATTAAGTAAAGTAATGCCTTCAATTATTAAAACCTAGTGTTTTTGCAAACATTACAACAAATTAAACAATTCATCAAACTTATCTAAGAATTAATGTAAGACTTCCTATGCATAACTCAACCTAGTGTTTTTGCAAACATTACAACAAATTAAACAATTCATCAAACTTATCTAAGAATTAATGTAAGACTTCCTATGCATAACTCAACCTAGTGTTTTTGCAAACAAGACAAACAATTAAACAATTCGTCAACTTATCAAAAAATTAATGTATGACTTCCTATGCATAACTCAACATTATTATATGAATGTATTAGACAAAATTCATACAAATACCTATAAATTCAGCAAAGCATTAAATATATCACTTCATCAAATTACATGTAATTGTCACACTACCTTTGGTGTACACGTCGATCAAAAACAGTTTGGTGGATTGCTTGGACCACACTTTTTTACAAGGGAATTTCTTACAAATTCCTCAGAGTCCTTTGATTTTGTCTTTGTCCTCTTGCAGGAAAAGTTTAGAGTAATTACAATTCTTGATGAGACGATATAAAATCTAGGTAGTTTTTGGTGTGAACACAGCCCTTATTTTGACGTAACCAATCAAAATCAAATATCTCTGCTGCACCCCCCCCTGCCCCTTTTTACAGAGGCACCAAAGTCGGGTCAGCTTGACCTGGTAGTTTTGAATAACAGAGATTCTGCGATTTCTCAATATTGACAACTTCACCATGAAAATGTAGTTTACCATGTCCCTAATAGTCCATCTGGCGGCTGCTTAAACAAATGCTTAATTAGAAACAAAGTTCTTCCTCTAAAGGACATTACCAAACATGTTAGTATGGCGATATGATACGTGCTTGCCTCCATAAATCTAACTAATGGTTCTCTGGTCTCAACTAATGTATTCTTGTTATATCGCCATAAATTTGCCACATCACATGGGGTGACACATCGAAGAAAGCTGTATGCAATGAGTAGATTTCTTGGATCTAGCTTAATACAATTTTGCGTGGTACTAACTTGATACAGTCACTTTTTTTGCAAAGTTGATATGTCAATCTGTACATTAATTTGATACCATCACTCTTTCTTATATAATTGATCTGTCAGTTTGTACATTAATATGATACAGTCACTCTTTTTTATATAATTGATCTGTAGATCTGTATATTAATTTGATGCAGTCACTCTCTTTGTAAAGTTGATCTGTCAATCTGTACATTAATTTTATAGTCACTTTCTTTGTAAAGTTGATCTGTCAATCTGTACATTAATTTGATACCATTACTCTTTTTTATATAATTGATCTGTCAATCTGTACATTAATTTGATACTGTCACTCTTTTTGTAAATTTGATCCGGCAATCTGTTCAAGCAAGGATGAATCCAACAACAATCCTTGCATTGGTTGAAATCTTTGAACTGCAGACAAAATTTGCAGAAAACCATACTCACTATTAAAGAAATGTTGCACTGTATTTCAAGGCCTCCCCCTGCCCACTCCCAATTGTTCTGTATTCCGACTTTTATTTAGTGTAACTATATACTGTGTGTATTTGCATTTCAGAATCCATCAGATGTGATGTACACATTATCAAGTTCTTTTATCGTGAGTCAGTACTTTGCCATAAACTCAGCGACTGGCGAGATATATGTAAAAGCACCACTCATTCGGGACACCAGTACAAGCAATAGGCAGTACACTGTAAGTTTTTTAAATTTCATTTCAGTACAGTGCTTTTAAAATTTCATTTCAGTACAGTGCTTTTAAAATTTCATTTCAGTACAGTGCTTTTAAAATTTCATTTCAGTACAGTGTTTTTAAAATTTCATTTCAGTACAGTGCTTTTAAAATTTCATTTCAGTACAGTGCTTTTAAAATTTCATTTCAGTACAGTGCTTTTAAAATTTCATTTCAGTACAGTGCTTTCTGTCATGATATCAATGGCAATTGATAAAAACATTTCACAGCTTGTACATAGTGAGAAAATGTCTCCTGATGTGAAGGAATAAGACTGATCTCATATTGTTTTCCTACAAAGCTTTTAACTAAAGAAATTCATTGACATCTAGAATACACGTATATAAATGTTAAGATCCACTGATGAAATGTATTCACATTTTCATTTACAATTTAGGCATTCTGCATTCTGCATTTTGCATTTGGATTCGATTTTCTTCATCATTTTATTCAACATATCATTTGCATTAAAATACCATTTCATTTGAATTGCATTATCATTTCATTTGAATTGCATTATCATTTCATTTGGATTGCATTATCATTTCATTTGCATTGCATTATCATTTCATTTGCATTGCATTATCATTTCATTAGCATTACATTATCATTTCATTTGTCATTTCATTATCATTTCATTTGCATTGCATTATCATTTCATTTGCATTGCATTATCATTTCATTAGCATTACATTATCATTTCATTAGCATTGCATTATCATTTCATTTGCATTGCATTATCATTTCATTTGCATTGCATTATCATTTCATTTGCATTGCATTATCATTTCATTTGCATTGCATTATCATTTCATTAGCATTGCATTATCATTTCATTTGTCATTTCATTATCATTTCATTTGTCATTTCATTTTCATTTCATTTGCATTGCATTATCATTTCATTAGCATTACATTATCATTTCATTAGCATTGCATTATCATTTCATTTGCATTGCATTATCATTTCATTTGCATTGCATTATCATTTCATTTGCATTGCATTATCATTTCATTAGCATTGCTTTATCATTTCATTTGTCATTTCATTATCATTTCATTTGTCATTTCATTTTCATTTCATTTGCATTATGTTACCATTTCATTTGCATTGCATTATCATTTCATTTGCATTGCATTATCATTTCATTTGCATTGCATTATCATTTCATTTGCATTGCATTATCATTTCATTTGTCATTTCATTATCATTTCATTTGTCATTTCATTTTCATTTCATTTGCATTATGTTACCATTTCATTTGCATTGCATTATCATTTCATTTGCATTGCATTATCATTTCATTTGCATTGCATTATCATTTCATTTGCATTGCATTATCATTTCATGTGCATTACATTATCATTTCATTTGTCATTTCATTTTCATTTCATTTGCATTACATTATCATTTCATTTGTCATTTCATTTTCATTTCATTTGCATTACATTATCATTTCATTTGCATTACATTATCATTTCATTTGCATTACATTATCATCTCTTTTGGATTACATTATCATTTCAATTGTCATTTCATATGCATTATGTTACCATTTTATTTGCATTACATTATCATTTCATTTGCATTACATTATCATTTCATTTGCATTACATTATCATCTCTTTTGGATTACATTATCATTTCAATTGTCATTTCATATGCATTACATTATCATTTTATTTGCATTACATTATCATTTCATTTGTCATTTCATTTTCATTTCATTTGCATTACATTATCATTTCATTTGCATTACATTATCATTTCATTTGCCTTACATTATCATCTCTTTTGGATTACATTATCATTTCAATTGTCATTTCATATGCATTACATTATCATTTTATTTGCATTACATTATCATTTCATTTGTATTACTTTAACATTTTGTTTGCAATGCATTATCATTTCCTTTGCATTACATTACCATTTCATTCTCATTAAACTTATCATTTCATTTGTCATTACATTGTCATTTCATTTGCATTTCATTATCATTTTATCATCTCAGTGGTAAAAGTTTCCATTTAGTCTAAGTTAGCACTTGATATAATACTTTCACCTTTTTGACTCCATTGAATATAAGTATGATGAAATGCTTCAATGACTCCTTGAACAACAATATCATGAAGAAATGTTTCAATGACTCCCTGAACGACCAACAATATCATGAAGGAATGCTTCAGTGACTCCCTGAACAATAAAATCATGAAGGAATCCTTCAATGACTCCATGAACAACAATATTGTGAATGAATGCTTCAGTGACTCCCTGAACAAAAAAATCATCAATTAATGCTTCAGTGACTCCCTGAACAACAAAATCATGAAGGAATGCTTCAGTGACTCCCTGAACAACAATATCATCAAGGAATGCTTCAGTGACTCCCTGAACAACAATGTCATCAAGGAATGATTCAATGACTCCCTGAACAACAATATACTGAAGAATTGCTTCAGTGACTCCGTAATCAAAACTACCATGAAGGAATGCTTCAATGACTCCCTGAACAACAATATACTGAAGGAATGCTTCAATGACTCCCTGTAATAGTAGTATAATGAAGAAGCATGTTCATGACTCCCATGAACAACAATACAGTGAAGGTGTCTCTGATGACTTCCTTTGAACAGCAGTGTAATCAGGAGCCCTTGGATGATTTCCTCAAACAATAGAATATCAAAGAAGCCCTTGGATGACATCCTTGAACATTAGCATATCAAAGAAGCCCTTGGATGATTTCCTTGAAAAGTGGCATAACAAAGAAGCCCTTGGATGATTTCCTTGAAAAGTGGCATAACAAAGAATCCCTTAGATTATATCCTTGAATAGCAGTGTAATAAAGAAGCCCTTGTATGATATCCTTGAATAACAGTGCAATCAGGAGCCCTTGGATGATGTCCTCAAACAGTAGCATAACAAAGAAGCCCTTGGATGACATCCTTGAACAATAGCATAACAAAGAAGCCTTGGATGACATCCTAGAACAGTAGCATATCAAAGAAGCCCTTGGATGATTTCCTTGAAAAGTGGCATAACAAAGAAACCCTTGGATGACATCCTTGAAAAGGGGCATAATAAAGAAACCCTTGGATGATATCCTTGAAAAGTGGCATAACAAAGAAGCCCTTGGATGACGTCTTTGAATAGCAGTGTAATAAAGAAGCCCTTGGATGATATCTTTGAAAAGTGGCATAACAAAGAAGCCCTTGGATGATTTCCTTGAACACATGCATAACAAACAAGCCCTTGGATGACTTCCATGAACACTAACATATCAAAGAAGCCCTTAGATGATTTTCTTGAAAAGTAGCATAACAAAGAAGCTCTTGGCAGATATCCTTGAATAGCAGTGTAGAATCCCTTAGATTATATCCTTGAATAGCAGTGTAGAATCCCTTAGATTATATCCTTGAATAGCAGTATAATAAAGAAGCCCTTGGATGATATCCTTGAATAGCAGTGTAATAAAGAAGCATTTTGATCAATTAATATTTTTTATATCATAACTTCATTTCAGCTTGGACAATATCACAGTTTTTCTCACAGAGTTGATATCAGAGTTTTATGAGAACATTTTCAAAAATAAATTATTTGTTCTTATTTTTATTTCATAAACTTTGTTCTTTTAGATGAGTGTGTCATCCATGGATAAAGGGACGCCCCCATTGTCATCTCAACAGCTAGCTACTGTAACCATAACTGTGAGACGAAACAATGCCGCACCAATATTTGTCAATACACCATATGACACGCAGATTTCTCAAAATGTGGCTCCATTTGTCACCACAATCCAGACTGTGTCAGCCACTGATGCTGACATTGTAAGTATACTTTTTCTTCATGAGTAAATGAATGATGACAAGAAAGGTGGGGGTTATGTGATCCTCCTTGTCCAGTGCATGTATGTATCTATAATTAGTTCTACATAATCAGAGATAGACATTATTGTAGTGTGTTTGTAATTAAATGGCAGAAACTCTTGTTGTCTTAGGGGTAATGCTTCATTGAAAAGGGGAATTGACATAATTCTCATTTACATCCAGCAGACTGAACATAGACTTACTTACACTGCTTTTATATTCAAGTATTCTGACTTTACTTTTCTGTTTATCTACTGCATTCTGTTTTAAGCCTTAAGTCTTAAAGGTCTGACTTTACTTTTCTGTTTATCTACTGCATTCTGTTTTAAGCCTTAAGTCTTAAAGGTCTGACTTTACTTTTCTGTTTATCTACTGCATTCTGTTTTAAGCCTTAGGTCTTAAAGGTCGCCTGCATTATACAGATACTTGTCTTAAACAGTCACTTTTCTAAGATCTGTTGAATCCAGAATTATTGTATGAATAAACTTCCATTGGATGACATCCAGTTGTCCACTTTTCTTACTTGTCACAGGTGTCTGCTTATGACACATTTGACTACCATTACGAATTCAGAGTAAAATTTATACTTCCTGTTTTTTGAACCTGGTAATGTTAAATAGAGAGATTATTGTGACTGCTATGTACCTTCTATAGATTTATGTAATGCCTAACCAAATGTGGCCTGCACAGGCTTTGATCTGTCAATCATAAGATGAGCTTGCAGTGTTGGGTCTATGCTGATTCCTTGAATGCATACATGGTACAAAGAGCCATTACTTGATTTCCTGGTACATTGTAAAGTGGCAGATCTGGGTCTATGCTGATTGCAGCTGGATGTGAGTCATACATAGATGGTCAAGATTTATATTAAACATAAATAATCCTTTCAATCACAGAACTACATACATGTGGAGATCCTCACCTTTTTAGGCCCAAATGGCAATCAGTGGAAAAGCAAAGGAGTTAACTTGATTTGATGCTTTCTGCCCATCTATCTATCCATCCATGCATTGATGCATCCATACTGCATTCATTATCCCCAAATCCATTCAACCAGCTGTACATCCATCTGTCCATGCCTTTGAAAAATTTTGGTAGCATGATTGTACGAAAATTAATTAACATTGAAAAATTAAACTTGGTTGGCATGCTTGTATCCATTTGTAAATAACCTTATTATAGTTCTTAAATTTTGTAACTCTTTAGACACATGATTTTTTGACTACACATTTGTTTTACAAAGACAAATTTAGCGTTACTTGAAACAAAGATATGAAATGCATGTGCCTATATAATGTCTTGTAAAAGTACCTGTTTCTGGAGACCACCTGTCATTTTGGACAAGATCTCCAATGAGTTATATAACGTGAATACCTGAGATTAGAGATCAGGTTTCATCAGAGATCATGTTATATTGACAGAAGAGGTGGTATATCAATATAGGGTTGTATTGTATTTTTATTTTCTGACTTGCTAATACATTTAATAGTCCAAGAACATCTTTAAATATCATCTGTTTTGGACATGTAATTTTTTCTTACAGTACTACATGTTCTTGTGCATAAATCAAGTGCTGCTGGATACTACACTGAGCCTGATATGTCATTGTATTAGGTGTTGGCAGATCAAGGTCTGTCTTCTTCATTTTACATCTGCCATTGTATTATGTGTTGGCAGATCAATGTCTGTCTTCTTCATTTTACATCTGCCATTGTATTATGTGTTGGCAGATCAATGTCTGTCTTCTTCATTTTACATCTGCCATTGTATTATGTGTTGACAGATCAAGGTCTGTCTTCTTCATTTTACTGGTTTCTCCTAACAAACTGCATTGATCCAGATCTTCCTCCCTTTGTAATGGCAGGTCTGGGTGTGTGCAGTTTGCAGTTGGACTTAAAAGAAATACATAATCTACTATTCAAAACCCTATATAAAAATATATACAAATTTGATTTTTTTCTTACAGGATGGGTTTAATGTAATATCCTATGCTATTCGTGGAGATGAAACTGCTAGCAGCATCTTTGTTGTGGACTCCATTGGAAGAATAACTTTAACCCAGTCTATAGCCAATAGACCCGAGACGTTCTATACTGTAAGTACAACATAAAAGCCTTTATATAGCTTGCTTTTAATCTGCACCATAATTGCTTTTTGGTAATGAGGACAAAAGTTTATTGTCATATTTCATGTTTAGCAATCATGGATTTATAATTTATATTGAATAAAACATTATTGTCTTGCTTGGTCAACAACTTTAGGTTTTGTGTGAAAGTTTCTGGAAGTCCAATGCATGGATTATGGATATAGGTGAGACACCTTGTGAAAGTCTGATAATGAATTATGGATGTAGGTGAGACACCTTGTGAAAGTCTGATAATGGATTATGGATGTAGGTGAGACACCTTGTGAAAGTCTGATACATGGATTATGGCTGTAGGTAAGACACCCTGTGAAAATCCAATATATGGGTTCTGGAAGCAGGTGAGACACCCAATCAAAGGTCTGGTACATGGGCAGTGATACCTATGAAAGTCTGATACTTGGGTTACAGATGCAGGTGATACACCCTATTACAGTCTGATACATGGGTTATGAAAGCAGGTGACACACCCTATAACAGTCTGATACATGGGTTATGAAAGCAGGTGATACACCCTATGACAGTCTGATACATGGGTTACAGATGCAGGTGATACACCCTATGTCCAATAAATGGGTTACAGATGCAGGTGAGATATGTGAAGATAGTCCAATATGGATACAGGTAATATGCTGGTTTTAGTGGAACAATTGTGTTTGCCCATAGTGACTTTTAATCAACAGTTGTATGTTTAAATTTGGGAGACATTTTTTGTGGGTATTTTTAATAGTATCCTGTATTTAACTTGCTAATAATGACTACACTTTCATATATACAACCATATACTCTTAATGCATTATGGATGAGAAATAAATTTCTTGTTTTGATTTAATTGGAAATTGACAGTCTATCCATTTATCACAAATAAGACATTTTTATTCAATTTAGACTTGTTTGTTTTCTGTCTCCAGGTAATTGGGAATAACAGAACTTATTGGAGTACATTTAATTATTTACTACTACCTCAATGAATGTCCAGCTTTAAAAATGTCATTTTAAAATTTGTATATAAATTCCAATTACTTTCTATATGCTGTATATACAAACTGTGTGGACCCAGATCTACATGTGTATAATACTCCAATAGATCAAGATGTATGTAGTAGGTTAGAAGTAGTCAATAGATCAAGGTGTATGTAGTAGGTTAGAAGTAGTCAATAGATCAAGGTGTATGTAGTAGGTTAGAAGTAGTCAATAGATCAAGGTGTATGTAGTAGGTCAGAAGTAGTCAGTAAATCAAGGTGTATGTAGTAGGTCAGAAGTAGTCAATAGATCAAGGTGTATGTAGTAGGTTAGAAGTAGTCAATAGATCAAGGTGTATGTAGTAGGTCAGAAGTAGTCAATAGATCAAGGTGTATGTAGTAGGTTAGAAGTAGTCAATAGATCAAGGTGTATGTAGTAGGTCAGAAGTAGTCAATAGATCAAGGTGTATGTAGTAGGTCAGAAGTAGTCAATAGATCAAGGTGTATGTAGTAGGTTAGAAGTAGTCAGTAAATCAAGGTGTATGTAGTAGGTTAGAAGTAGTCAATAGATCAAGGTGTATGTAGTAGGTTAGAAGTAGTCAATAGATCAAGGTGTATGTAGTAGGTCAGAAGTAGTCAATAGATCAAGGTGTATGTAGTAGGTCAGAAGTAGTCAATAGATCAAGGTGTATGTAGTAGGTCAGAAGTAGTCAATAGATCAAGGTGTATGTAGTAGGTCAGAAGTAGTCAGTAAATCAAGGTGTATGTAGTAGGTTAGAAGTAGTCAATAGATCAAGGTGTATGTAGTAGGTTAGAAGTAGTCAATAGATCAAGGTGTATGTAGTAGGTTAGTCAGTAGAACAAGTAACATAAACCATGATCATCTGGTGTATTATATAATGGAAGGTCAGGATCTGTTTTGCTTGCTGTATGACTAGATTTAGAGAGTGTATATATATAACATGTTATGGAAATCTATTGACATTTCATGCAAGAGATATTTAGAAATTGACCTTTTCCACACACAAAAAATAAAAATAAAAAGCATATCGGCACACAAAAAAAAATAATAAAAAGCATATCGGCACACAAAAAAATAAAAATCAAAAGCATAAAATAAAAATGATTTTGTATGATTTTAAAGAATTTATTAAAAAGGATTTTGTATGATTTTAAAGAATTTATTAAAAATGACTTTGTATGATTTTAAAGAATTTATTAAAAAGGATTTTGTATGATTTTAAAGAATTTATTAAAAAGGATTTTGTATGATTTTAAAAAATTTATTAAAAATGACTTTGTATGATTTTAAAGAATTTATTAAAAATAACTTTGTATGATTTTAAAGAATTTATTAAAAATGACTTTGTATGATTTTAAAGAATTTATTAAAAATGACTTTGTATGATTTTAAAGAATTTATTAAAAATGACTTTGTATGATTTTAAAGAATTTATTAAAAATGACTTTGTATGATTTTAAAAAATTTATTAAAAAGGATTTTGTATGATTTTAAAGAATTTATTAAAAATGACTTTGTATGATTTTAAAAAATTTATTAAAAAGGATTTTGTATGATTTTAAAAAATTTATTAAAAAGGATTTTGTATGATTTTAAAGAATTTATTAAAAATGACTTTGTATGATTTTAAAGAATTTATTAAAAATGACTTTGTATGATTTTAAAGAATTTATTAAAAATGACTTTGTATGATTTTAAAGAATTTATTAAAAATGACTTTGTATGATTTTAAAGAATTTATTAAAAATGACTTTGTATGATTTTAAAGAATTTATTAAAAATGACTTTGTATGATTTTAAAGAATTTATTAAAAATGACTTTGTATGATTTTAAAGAATTTATTAAAAATGACTTTGTATGATTTTAAAGAATTTATTAAAAAGGATTTTGTATGATTTTAAAGAATTTATTAAAAATGACTTTGTATGATTTTAAAGAATTTATTAAAAAGGATTTTGTATGATTTTAAAGAATTTATTAAAAATGACTTTGTATGATTTTAAAGAATTTATTAAAAAGGATTTTGTATGATTTTAAAGAATTTATTAAAGAGGATTTTGTATGATTTTAAAGAATTTATTAAAAAGGATTTTGTATGATTTTAAAGAATTTATTAAACAAGGATTTTGTATGATTTTAAAGAATTTATTAAAAAGGATTTTGTGTGATTTTAAAGAATTTATTAAAAAGGATTTTGTATGATTTTAAAGAATTTATTAAAAAGGATTTTGTACGATTTTAAAGAATTTTTGTGAATTAAAATGATGTATGATTTTAAAGAAGTCTATATGATTTTAAAAGGATTTTGTATGATTTTAAAGAATTATATATGATTTTGAAGGATTTTGTATGATTTAAAAGTATTTTTCATGATTTAAAATTATGTATGAATTAAAATGATGTATGATTTTAAAGTATTTTGTATGCTTTTAAACAATGTATGATTTTAAAGGATTTTGTATGATTTAAATATATTTTGTTTGATTTAAATTTATGTATTAATTAAAATGATGTATGATTTTAAAGTATTTTGTATGATTGTAAATAATGTTTAATTTTAAAGGATTGTGTATGACTTTAAAGCATATTGAATGATTTAAAAGAATTTTGTATGATTTCAAATATGTAAAATTTTAAAGGATTTGTGTAATTTTAAAGGATTTTGTATGATTTTAAAGGAAATTGTATGATTTTGAAGTGTATTGAATGATTTAGAAGAATTTTTTTTAATGATTTTAACTATTTATCATTTTAAAGGATTTTGTATGATTTTAAAGCATATTGAATGATTTAAAAGGTACAAAACTTCTTTAAGAAGGATAACATTCATGAGGTGTGGTTTGACTGAAAAGCAATTATTACCTTTTAATTGTAAGATTATTACATTTTGTAGGTAATTGTAATATTATTACCTTTTAATTGTAACATTATTACCTTTTAATTGTAAGATTATTGCCTTTTAATTGCAAGTGTATTACCTTTTAATTGTAAGTCTATTACCTTATAATTGCAAGTGTATTACCTTTTAATTGTAAGTGTATTACCTTTGAATTGTAAGATTATTACCTTTTAATTGTAAGTGTATTACCTTTTAATTGTAACAATCTCATCTATTGTTTTCAGCTTCTGATTGAGGCTAGTGACAATGGTTCACCAGCAAGATTGGCTTACAACACTTTCCGAGTAATGGTTACTCGGAACCAGTTTACGCCAGAATGGAGATATCCCAACAGCACAACTGCCTACAGACTGTCCATCAGTGTCCTTGAAACCTATCCTTTTGACCAAACAATGCTAACACTATCAGGATTTGATTCAGATCTGGTAAGAGATATTGATATGTATAGATGTTTCTTTCAAATCTTACATTAGATGTAACAGTCTGTTACTAGATAGGACATAGATATCAGAACAAATGTTCTTTTTTTATCATTTGTGTCAGACATTGATTTATTTATGCTGATGCTTAAATGTGTGGGTTTAGTAAGGGATCATGTAACCTCTACAGAATTATTATTACGCACTAGACAGATTGAGGAAGGGGCCTAGATTGCTGGGTGGATTGAGAAAGGGGGCCTTTTCTCTCCAGTGTGATCAATGTTTACAGGGTATTTAATCATGTGACTTGTACCAAACACAAATGTCATGAACTGTACCAATGCAAATGGAGGCTTTCACATTATTACACTGTATAATGAGCTATTTGAGTACATTGGAGCTTATTTTGAAAGACCACCTCTGCCAGTGAAATAATGTATCTCAAGTATTTCATTAGAAATAACTTTTCAAATATAACATTGGTGTGTGCACAGTGGTTTTTCATGCACTGGTTATTGAAGACTGGTTTTTCATAGCACTGGTTATTCAAGACTGGTTATTCAAGACTAGTTCAACAGTAGTGCCAAGCTTTGTGTGATTCAGATCCAGATGGTTATGTTAATTTACAGTAAGATTTTTAGCCTGGCTTATTTTGTTAATTTACAGCAAGACATTTTATTCTGGTTTTGTTGGTTAATTTTCAGCAATAATGTTTTAGTCTGGTTTAGTTGGTTAATTTGCACCAAGATTTTATAGTCTGGTTTAGTTGGTTAATTTACAGCACAACTTTTAGTCTCATTTACTTGGTTAAATTACAGCAAGATTTTAGTCTGGTTTCATTGGTCAATTTACCGCAAGATTTTTAGTCTGGTTTAGTTTGTTAATTACAGCAATAATATTTTAATCTGGTTATTTGGTTAATTTACAGCAAAATTTGTAGGCTAGTTTATTTTGTTAATTTACAGCAAGACATTTTATTCTGGCTTTGTTGGTTAATTTACAGCAAGATTTTTTTGTTTGGTTTACTTGGTTAATTTAGCAAGATATTTTAGTTTGGTTTAGTTAGTTACGGTAGTTGACAGCAAAATTTTATAGTCTGGTGTAGTTGGCTAATTTACAGCAAGATTTTATAGTCTGGTTTAGTTGGTTAAGTTACAGCACAATTTTTAGCCTCAATTACTTGGTTAAATTACAGCAAGATTTTTAGTTTGGATTAGTTGGTCAATTTACAACAAGATTTTTTAGTCTGGTTTAGTTGGTTAATTTACATCAAGATTTTTTAGTCTGGTTTACAGCAAGATCTTTTAGTCTGGTTTAGTTGGCTAATTTATAGCAAGATCTTTTAGTCTGGTTTCATTTGTCAATTTACAACAAGATCTTTAAGTCTAGTTTAGTTGGTTAATTTACAGCAAGATGTTTTAGTCTGGTTTAGTTGGGTAATTGACAGCAAGATTTTATAGTCTGGTTTACAGCAAGATATTTTAGTCTGGTTTAGTTGGCTAATTTATAGCAAGATCTTTTAGTCTGGTTTCATTTGTCAATTTACAACAAGATCTTTAAGTCTAGTTTAGTTGGTTAGTTTACAGCAAGATGTTTTAGTCTGGTTTAGTTGGGTAATTGACAGCAAGATTTTATAGTCTGGTTTACAGCAAGATATTTTAGTCTGGTTTAGTTGGCTAATTTATAGCAAGATCTTTTAGTCTGGTTTCATTTGTCAATTTACAACAAGATCTTTAAGTCTAGTTTAGTTGGTTAATTTACAGCAAGATGTTTTAGTCTGGTTTAGTTGGGTAATTGACAGCAAGATTTTTTAGTCTGGTTTACAGCAAGATCTTTTAGTCTGGTTTAGTTGGCTAATTTACAGCAAGATCTTTTAGTCTGGTTTCATTTGTCAATTTACAACAAGATCTTTAAGTCTAGTTTAGTTGGTTAATTTACAGCAAGATGTTTTAGTCTGGTTTAGTTGGGTAATTGACAGCAAGATTTTATAGTCTGGTTTACAGCAAGATATTTTAGTCTGGTTTAATTGGTTAATTTACAGCAAGATCTTTAAGTCTGGTTTAGTTGATTCATTTACAGCAAGATGTTTTAGTCTGGTTTAGTTGGTTAATTTACAACAAGATCTTTTAGTCTGGTATATTTGGTTAATTTACAGCAAGATTTTTTAGTCTGGTATAGTTGGTTAATTTACACCAAATTATTTTTGTCTGGTTTAGCTGGTTAATTTACAGCAAGATTTTTTAGTCTGGTTTAGTTGATTAATTTACAGCAAGATTTTTTAGTCTGGTTTAGTTGGTTAAGTTACAGCAAGATTTTATAGTCTGGTTTACAGCAAGATCTTTTAGTCTAGTTTAGTTGATTCATTTAGTCTGGTTTACAGCAACATCTTTTAGTCTGGTTTACTTGGTCAATTTATGGCAAGATCTTTTAGTCTGGTTTCATTGGTCAATTTACAACAAGATCTTTAAGACTGGTTTAGTTGGTTAATTTACAGCAAGATTTTTTAGTCTGGTTTAGTTGGTTAATTTACAGCAAGATTTTTTAGTCTGGTTTAATTGGTTAATTTACAGCAAGATCTTTTAGTCTGGTTTAGTTGGTTCATTTACAGCAAGATTTCTTAGTCTGGTTTACAGCAAGATATTTTAGTCTGGTTTCATTGGTCAATTTATGTCAAGATCTTTTAGTCTGGTTTAGTTGGTTCATTTACAGCAAGATGTTTTAGTCTGGTTTACAGCAAGATCTTTAAGTCTGGTTTCCTTGGTCAATTTATGGCAAAATCTTTTAGTCTGGTTTAGTTGGTTAATTTATTGAATCCATGACTCTTACATTATGGGTCTGATGCTCTGCCATCTGAGATACAGTGGCAAGTTATTCCATGTCTGCAATAATTGTCATTTATGACTATGTATAGTTAAGTTTTATTACATCTGAGATACAGTGGTGTGTCATGCATTATCCCTGCAAATGATGTATCAAGCATCTATGTAAATGATGTGGCACATGGTTCTGTTTTTTAAAATATTTATTTTTTAATTAAACAAGCATAATCAGTAAGTTAAATTGTGATATTTGTCACTGAGAATTTGTATTTATTATTTTCAGACTGTACCATACAACAAGCTTGTCTACACCTTAGTTGGAGACACTCCATCCCCATTGTACTTTAATGTTGTGCCATCAACTGGAGATATTCAACTGCATAGTGCACTGTACCTGGATACATCCCCTTCTTATATTGTAAGTATGCATTCTACATGGATACATCCCTTCATACCTTGTATGTATGCACTGTACCTGGATACATCCTCTTTTTACATTTTAAGTATGCAATCCACCTGGATACATCCCCTTCTTACATTGTAAGTATCCACTCTACCTAGATTCATCCTTCATGCGTTGGAAGTATGCATTCTACCTGGATTCATACTTTCATGCATTGTAAGTATGCACTCTACCTGGATTCATCCTTCATGCATTGCAAGTATACATTCTATCTGGATTCATCCTTACATGATTTTGTAAGTAAGCATTCTACCTGGATTCATCCTTCATGCATTGTAAGTATGCATTCTACCTGGATTCATCCTTGCATGCATTGTAAGTATGCATTCTACCTGGATTCATCCTTCATACCTTGTAGGTATGCATTCTACCTGGATTAATCCTTCATGCATTGCAAGTATGCATTCTACCTGGATTAATCCTTCATGCTTTGAAAATATGCATTCTACCTGGATTTGTCCTTCATGCATTGTAAGTATGCATTCTACCTGGATTCATGCTTGCATGCATTGCAAGTATGCATTCTACTTGGATTCATCCTTGCATGCATTGCAAGTATGCATTCTACCTGGATTCATCCTTGCATGCATTGTAAGTAAGCATTCTACCTGGATTCATCCTTAGTACCTTGTAAGTATGCGTTCTACCTGGATTAATCATTGCATGCATTGTAAGTATGAATTCTACCTGGATTCATCCTTCATGCATTGTAAGCATGCACTCTACCTGGATTCACCCTTTCATGCATTGTAAGTATGCACTCTACCTGGATTCATCCTTTCATGCATTGTAAGTATGCATTCTACCTGGATTCATACTTCATGCATTGCAAGTATGCACTCTACCTGGATTCATCCTTACATGGATTGCAAGTATGCAATCTACCTGGATTCATCCTTCATACCTTGTAAGTATGTTTTCTAACTTGATTCATCCTTCATGCATTGTAAGTATGTATTCTACCTGGATTCATACTTCATGCATTGTAAGTATGCATTCTACCTTGATTCATCCTTGCATGCATTGTAAGTATGCATTCTACCTGGATTCATCCTTCATACCTTGTAGGTATGCATTCTACCTGGATTAATCCTTCAGGCATTCCAAGTATGCATTCTACCTGGATTAATCCTTCATGCTTTGAAAATATGCATTCTACCTGGATTTGTCCTTCATGCATTGTAAGTATGCATTCTACCTGGATTCATGCTTGCATGCATTGCAAGTATGCATTCTACTTGGATTCATCCTTGCATGCATTGCAAGTATGCATCCTACCTGGATTCATCCTTGCATGCATTTTAAGTAAGCGTTCTACCTGGATTCATGCCTGCATGCATTGTAAGTATGAATTCTATCTGGATTCATCCTTAGTACCTTGTAAGTATGCATTCTACCTGGATTAATCATTGCATGCATTGTAAGTATGAATTCTACCTGGATTCATCCTTCATGCATTGTAAGCATGCACTCTACCTGGATTCACCCTTTCATGCATTGTAAGTATGCACTCTACCTGGATTCATCCTTTCATGCATTGTAAGTATGCATTCTACCTGGATTCATCCTTGCATGCATTGTAAGTATGCAATCTACCTGGATTCATCTTTCATGCATTCTAAGTATGCATTCTACCTGGATTCATACTTCATGCATTGCAAGTATGCACTCTACCTGGATTCATCCTTTCATGCATTGCAAGTATGCAATCTACCTGGATTCATCCTTCAGACCTTGTAAGTATGTTTTTTAACTTGATTCATCCTTCATGCATTGTAAGTATGTATTCTACCTGGATTCATACTTCATGCATTGTAAGTATGCATTCTACCTGGATTCATCCTTGCATGCATTGTAAGTATGCAATCTACCTGGATTCATCTTTCATGCATTGTAAGTATGCAATGTACCTGGATTCATGCTTCATGCATTGCAAGTATGCACTCTACCTGGTTTCATCTATTCATGTATTGTAAGTATGCATTCTACCTGTATTCATCCTTGCATGCATTGTGAGTATGCAATCTACCTGGATTCATCTTTCATGCATTGTAAGTATGCAGTGTACCTGGATTCATGCTTCATGCATTGTAAGTATGCATTCTACCTGGATTCATCCTTTCATGGATTGCAAGTATAATCCTCAGCATAATTAAATGCAAAACATAGCAGTGGTGATTGTTTCAAAGTTTATTGGCAGATGGCAGTTTGATTTTATTTTTTGAAAAAGTTATTTTTTCTATAGCATTTGTAACATGCAAGGTGCAAGTGATAGCATTGCATAAAACCTTTGATCTTCATCAGCAAAGAAATACCAATTGCATTTAGAAAAAAGATAGAATTTAGACAAATTATTATTGTATTTAGAATACATTTTGTCATTGAATAAAATGTTCACATTTATATAGTATATGCTGGATCCTACCATTTTGTATCTACTGTGATATTTACATAAACACAATTTATCTCAGATGACTTGTACCTGTTCATGTTTATGAGAACACATGTGTTTCTTTTCACTTTGCATGTGAAATATTGTGTGCCTTCTCACACTGGTTTGAGACATCAGCAGATAACGATTCCATTGAACTCCAAATATTGACATTGTGACTGGGAAAAAAATCTACTTTTATGAAAGGACATTGGAGCAAAAATTGCATTATGATAAAATTGTATTTAATCTGGTAATGGGAAGTAAATTATAATGAATTTTGAATATAAATGACAATAAAACTACTTGAAATCACCTCTGATAAGCAATTACATGTTTTACATATTAACCCCTTTTTAAAGGTTCCATTATCCAAATTAGTTTTAAGAAAGTTTGAGGCATTTTCTTGCAGAATTCTACAACTAAAAATCTTTTGACCATAACTTGACTGATTATTTGCATGTAGGAAGACTTCTGAATTTACTAAGCATCACATCTGTGATAATAAATATTAAAGACAAGACTTACGATTTTACCAAGCAAAACATCTATTATCTTTTCTTCACATCCTAAAAATGAGAACTGTTTTTTTGTTTTCTAGAGCTGTGTATGTGATTCCTTCCAAAAGGATAGGCATCATACAAGAAAGGAGATTGGATTGAATAATTTGTCTGGATGCTATTTACTTGAGAAGTGACTTGTGTTGTTGGTATTTTATATTGAAACATTTCATAATCAAGATTACTAGATTATTCTTTCTTTTTCAGCTGAAAATCACACTTAGTGATGAACCAGGGCGAGTGAATTCTAATACGGCTACAGTAACAGTCAATGTCATCCGCAACTTGGTGACACCATTTTTTGTAAATGACCCATATGACAGAACTATCCAGGAGGGACAGCCATTAAATATTCGCATAGTAACTGTAGAGGCCCGAGATACAGGTGTTGCATATAATCAAATTCGATACTCTCTTATTGGAACCCGTGAAGCTTTGACCTACTTTGCTATAAATGATGTCAGTGGGGATGTTTATCTAAATCGATCCCTGGTTGGTGTGTCTGGTACAAGCTTTACCTTAAATGTTGTTGCATCAGATAATGGTGTCCCACCCAAACAAAACAGCACAGTTTTCACCATCACTATCAACCACAATCAAAACTGCCCCATCTTTTCTCCCAAATTTTATCAAGCATTTATTGCAGAAAATACTGCCTTGGGATCAGTTCTTGTAAATGTAACCGCCAGTGACTTGGACACTGTTGCCCCTTATAACACTCTGGAATATTTCATCAAATCAGGGACTGGTTCTGACAACTTTGTTATAGATTCCCGGACTGGAATGTTAAAACTAGCCAGAAGTCTATCAATTGATACATCAGGGGTTTCTCAGTATAACATCATTATAGGAGTTAGAGATTTAGCACCATCTAGCTGTACTGCCATTGAAGATGCCATTGTATTTATCCAAGTTCAGAGAAACCAGAATCCACCAGTATTTATCAATGATCCCTATCGAGTGACAATTCCAGAAACCAGACCTATTGGTGACATTGTGGCTCAGTTCACTGTTCAAGATGCTGATACAGTTTCTCCATTTAATGTTTTGACTTTGACCCTTGTGGGAGATGATGATGGTCCAACTTACTTCAGCTTTGATCCAACCACACGACGTGTGATGGTAGCGCGAAACCTTACATTGCAGACTGGAACATTTTACAGACTGAGAGTCGTGGCAGTTGATGGTGGAACTCCTCCTAAGAGTGCTACAGCATTAGCTGAAATAACAATTCTGAAAAATCTCAAAGATCCAGCCTTTTCACCATTATCATATACCACAACTATCGATGAGACCCTGCCACCTGGAAGTTCTGTACTGCGTGTAACAGCTACAGATGCTGATTCATCCAGTCCATACAATCTAGTCTCCTACTCCCTGACAGAGACACAGAGTAACAGCCAGGCTCTTAGCTACTTTGCAATCGACAAATCAACAGGAGATGTGTATGTCAGACAATCAATTTATGGAGATACATCTCGTGTTTTGGTCTACAGGTTTGGTGCTGCTTGCACTGACAATGGTTTGCCAATGCAAAAGCCATGCCCTACAACTGCCTCCATTGAAATTAATATTCGCCGCAATAGGTAATTAATAGTTTAGATCCAGTATTTTTTATGGTCATTTAATTGTAGCTGAGTTAGGTTGTCGTGTATCATGCACACTCATTGGCATGTGCTTTTTAAATTAATCATATTTTCATGAAATTAGTTTCTATTTCTCGTGATAGAAAAATTGCAAGCTCATAAACATGGGATTCATTGAATATTATTTTAATGTAAACCTGTAGCTATGATGCTAATCACTGTGTCCTCATTATCTGCTAATATTTTACCCAAGATAAATTCTAATATAACATTTTCGAATGGTGTTATTACATTTGTTATGATAGAAATCATGAGATGGCAGCATGTGCTTTGCAAGAGTCATCACTGCACAGGAGAAGAAAAAAATATTAATTGAAATATGAGTAAAGAATCTTTCTTTTTTAATAATTATTTATCATATCTATTTAAATATTCAATACAAATTTGTTGTCTATTATCTTCAATGGTTATTTCCTAGTTTTATCAACCATACTAAATACAACAGTGAATATAAAGAAGATGCCATTATTGGGAGGTGAAAGTGTTAAAACTTAGATTAAATACTGGCATGTAAGGAATTAATGTTTGTTTTAAAATGTATCAGGTTTCCACCAGTATTTGTCAACATCCCCTACACCTTTACAATGAACTATACCCAGCCAGTGAACACCGAAGTGTTCCAAGTGACAGCCAGTGACGCTGATCCATCACCCTTCAATTCAATAACATACAGCATAATTGGTGATGGTGCTGCTGCAGCTGTCTTTAGAATCCAGCAAGATGGCAGAATCTTCCTGAATCTTGACAACTCACTGGAAACAACCACAATATATACTGTAAGTCTCATTAGGTAGATTTTGGTTAAGTCTTTGCCAGAAAGGTGGGTGGGGACAGAGATATTGTCTCTTCCATTTTTTTTTGACAGAGTTACAGGCCTTAATATTGAAAGTTCCAAGTTATATCACCGTGAGTTTTCTTGCTATCATCTTTAAAAGTTCAAGGTCGCAGCATGTAGAGATATCACTTTGCAAATATACTCTATATGATTGGAGGGGCCCTGAGTGGCCGAGTGGTCTAAAGCGCTGTCCGTTACTGACCACTGCCATCTCACCTCTGTCTGCGTGTGTTCGAGTCTAAGATTTGGCAAATGTAGTTATGTGAGAAAGCTTGCCAGTAGCTTCTCGTGGATTGGTGGTTCTTTCCGGGCATTGTCCGGGTTCTTCCTCCACCATTAATACTGGCCGCCATGTATAGCCTATATTGTGCTGAAAAATGGCATTAAACCATTAAAAAAAAGAAGAAGAAAAAAAAAATATATGATTGGCATCTACTTTATTATACTCAGTAACAAGAAGAAAATGGCATTCTTCCAGTTGGATATTTTCAAATAATTTTACTTCCTGGAAGCATTTTGGTTTCATTACAAATTACAAATTAAAGTTTAGTGAGTAAACATATGCCTTTATCACTGATAATAATTAATACTAACTTTATTTAAAGATGGTGAAACAGTTAATTGCATGTCATTAATCCTCCATTTTTACAACAAAGTACATGTACACAAAGTACATGTACACAAAGTACATGTACACAGTTGCACACACAATAATAATACTACTAATACTAATAATTAAAATAATAATTTTAAAAAATTGATTTTCAAAAATGTATAGGGACATAAAAAGAATATTCTGTAAGAACTATATGATTATTATACTGTACAAAAATAGTGAGGCATCAAAGTGGTGAATGTGTTCCCTTTTATGAATATACTGTACAAAAATAGTGAGGCATCAAAGTGGTGATGGTGTTCTCTTTTATGAATATACTGTACACAAATAATGAGGCATCAACGTGGTGATGGTGTTTTCTTTATGAATATACTGTACAAAAATAGTGAGGCATCAAAGTGGTGATGGTGTTTCCTTTGCTACAGTGTGTGATAGGTTATGCCAGCTTGGGTCTGGTAACATGTTTTATTTTAGGATGATACACATATATGCAAACTAAATGCTTTCAACATTTTTAAAAATTTGTTTACTATATAATGTCCAACATAACAAACCTGTAAATCAACATTACACAAACATGTTGAAAAATAAATAATCAAGTCCCTTGGGAAAGATTATAAATAAATTTTGTGGTATTTGTGGTATTATCTTTTACTTATCGGATTTATATTATTTTTTCTATTTGGATTTTATGTTATTTTTTCTATTTGGATTTTATGTTATTTTTTTCTATTTAGATTTTATGTTATTTTTTCTTTTTGGATTTTATGTAATTTTTTTCTTTTTGGATTTTATGTTATTTTTTCTATTTGGATTTTATGTTAAATTTTCTATTTAGATTTTATGTTATTTTTTTCTTTTTGGATTTTATGGTTTCTTGTGGTAACTGTGACCTTTATAAAACATGGCTATTTACTGTCAATGTTCAAAAGCACCACAATGAATTTTATACTTGTGTTTCTAGATACGAGTCAAAGCAGAAGACAATGGAGTACCATCCCTTTCTTCAGTGGAGACTGTTAGAGTTAATGTGAACAGGAACTTGCAGAGTCCCACCTTTCAGCAACAGCAGTACTTCGCTATCATTCAAGATTTAACAAGTCCAGGAACAAGCATCTTGACAGTCTCAGCTAGAGATACAGATCTCGCAGTAAGATAATTACCTACAAGGGATTTAACATTAATCACACATTGATTACCTGCAAGGGATTTAACATTAAGCACACATTGATTACCTGCAAGGGATTTAACATTAAGCACATCTTCCTCATCTTCATGGGATTTAACATTAAGCACACATTGATTACCTGCAAGGGATTTAACATTAAGCACACATTGATTACCTACAAGAGATTTAACATTAATCACACATTGATTACCTACAAGGGATTTAACATTAATCACACATTGATTACCTACAAGAGATTTAACATTAATCACACATTGATTACCTACAAGGGATTTAACATTAATCACACATTGATTACCTACAAGGGATTTAACATTAAGCACACATTGATTACCTACAAGGGATTTAACATTAAGCACATCTTGATCAGCTTCAGGGGATTTAACATTAAGCACACATTAATTACCTACAAGAGATTTAACATTAAGCACACATTGATTACCTACAAGAGATTTAACATTAATCACTCATTGATTACCTACAAGAGATTTAACATTAATCACACATTGATTACCTACAAGGGATTTAACATTAAGCACACATTGATTACCTACAAGGGAGTTAACATTAAGCACACATTAATTACCTACAAGAGATTTAACATTAAGCACACATTGATTACCTACAAGAGATTTAACATTAATCACACATTGATTACCTACAAGGGATTTAACATTAAGCACACATTGATTACCTACAAGAGATTTAACATTAATCACACATTAATTACCTACAAGGGATTTAACATTAATCACACATTGATTACCTACAAGGGATTTAACATTAAGCACATCTTGATCATCTTCATGGGATTTAACATTAAGCACACATTAATTACCTACAAGAGATTTAACATTAATCACACATTGATTACCTACAAGAGATTTAACATTAAGCACACATTGATTACCTACAAGAGATTTAACATTAATCACACATTGATTACCTACAAGGGATTTAACATTAAGCATACATTGATTACCTACAAGGGATTTAACATTAAGCACATTCTGATCAGCTTCAGGGGATTTAACATTAAGCACACATTAATTACCTACAAGAGATTTAACATTGAGCACACATTGATTACCTACAAGAGATTTAACATTAATCACACATTGATTACCTACAAGGGATTTAACATTAAGCACACATTGATTACCTACAAGAGATTTAACATTAATCACACATTGATTACCTACAAGGGATTTAAGATTAAGCACACATTGATTACCTACAAGAGATTTAACATTAATCACACATTGATTACCTACAAGAGATTTAACATTAATCACACATTGATTACCTACAAGAGATTTAACATTAATCACACATTGATTACCTACAAGGGATTTAACATGAAGCACACCTTGATCAGCTTCATGGGATTTACCATTAAGCACACATTGATTACCTACAAGAGATTTAACATTAATCACACATTGATTACCTACAAGGGATTTAACATTAAGCACACATTGATTACCTACAAGAGATTTAACATTAATCACACATTGATTACCTCCAAGAGATTTAACATTAATCACACATTGATTACCTACAAGAGATTTAACATTAATCACACATTGATTACCTACAAGGGATTTAACATGAAGCACACCTTGATCAGCTTCAGGGGATTTAACATTAAGCACACATTGATTACCTACAAGAGATTTAACATTAATCACACATTGATTACCTACAAGGGATTTAACATTAAGCACACATTGATTACCTACAAGAGATTTAACATTAAGCACACATTGATTACCTACAAGAGATTTAACATTAATCACACATTGATTACCTACAAGGGATTTAACATTAAGCACACATTGATTACCTACAAGAGATTTAACATTGAGCACACATTGATTACCTACAAGAGATTTAACATTAATCACACATTGATTACCTACAAGGGATTTAACATTAAGCACACATTGATTACCTACAAGGGATTTAACATTAATCACACATTGATTACCTACAAGAGATTTAACATTAATCACACATTGATTACCTACAAGGGATTTAACATTAATCACACATTGATTACCTCCAAGAGATTTAACATTAATCACACATTGATTACCTACAAGGGATTTAACATGAAGCACACCTTGATCAGCTTCAGGGGATTTGACATTAAGCACACCTTGATTACCAACAAGGGATTTAACATTAAGCACACCTTGATTACCTACATGGGATTTAACATTAAATACACATTGATTAGCTTCATGGGATTTAACATTAAACACACATTGATTAGCTTCATGTGATTTAACATTAAGCTCACCTTGATCAGGCTCATGGGATTTAACATTATGCACACATTGATTACCTACAGGGGATTTAACATTAAGCACACAGTGATTAGCGTCAAGGGAATTTAACATTAAACACACATTGATTAGCTTCATGGGATTTAACATTATGCTCTTATTTTTTAGCTTCAATAGATTTAACATGATGCATTCATTGCATTATTTACCAAACAAACATTGAGATATCTTTATCCCAAACTTTGGAGAATGAAGAATAGCAGCCATTAAATCACATCATAAATTTATTAAATCCAACATTATGAAACGTATGATGATGAAGGTTCCAATATAATTAAAATATTAAACTCTTTGAAAAAGATCTTGTCCCCATTTAATATCTGATAGATACAAACACATAAGAGTCCTCATTTAGTATCCACCAGTTAAGCATGATGTTTTGCTTAGTTTGTTTTCTTTATATATATTTCTCCATGAGAAATACTTCCTAAATCAAACTCTTTTACTTTTTTCAGTCACCCAATAATCAAGTGTATTATTACTTCACCTCAAGTGATGGTCGTTTCCAGTTAGACAGTGTTACTGGTATTATTACCGTACGCAGAAACCTGTATGCTGAAACACAGAACAACTTTACAGTAAGAATTATTTGTGCAAAATTAGATTTGTTTCTATTTCAAATACATTTTTTACTCTTCATTTAGGTCTTTGCATTATGGGTTTTCTTGACTTTAGAATGAAAAGTATCCGTACACATTGAATGACTGTATTTCATTTAATGATGATGATATAATTATTTTTAGTATAAATTTCCTCGGAAATGTTTTGGAGAGCTTGGCAAAATTCTTAAATATCAAAATATGATGCATTTTAGTAGGTGATTTTGGTATTTAACTTGATTTTATCATAGAAAATAGGCCATTTGAAGACTAAAGGGTAAGTATGTTAGCATATATATGTGTGTGTGTAAGAGAGAGAAAAAGAGAGTGAACTTCCTTTGAACTAGATGTGCTTAAATCAAATTAATTGTTCATATGTCTATCAGTTTAAGTTGCTTTCATCATCTTAATACTCTGCCATGAGAGTCATAGGGCATACATATTGACATAATTGTCCATCTAGTTATCTTTATATTCAATTGTCTGTCAGACCTTGGTTAAGTTTTAGCTTACTTTCAAGGTACCATGGTGGAACGTCCATGTTTATGAATACATTAAGTTTGTTAATGAATTTTACTAAAGACCCTGTTTATGCCCTGTATATATTTATTGTAATGCAATTGTCAAGCTTTAAAAGTGATATTTATATGATACATTAGTATACTTGTTTCCTTTTATTGCCAGTCCATGGTACATCAATGTATGTGTTTATTCTTATTGACAGTCCATGATACATTAGTGTGCATGTTTATTTTTATTGACAGTCCATGATACATTAGTGTGCATGTTTATTTTTATTGACAGTCCATGATACATTATTATGCATATTTATTGACAGTCCATGATACATTAGTATGCATATTTATTGACAGTCAATGATACATTAGTGTGCATATTTATTTGTATTGACAGTCCACGATACATTAAGCTAATCATTTATTTTTTATTGACAGTATTCTATCTATGCTGAAGATGGTGGTTCACCACCAAAGAGAAGTGCTAACATCCCACTGACAATCAACCTCCTACGGAACAACTTTTCCCCCTATTTCATCAATGAGCCTTACACTGTTGACATTACCAACACCATGTCCCCTCTGATTTCCCTTGTCCAAGTTACAGCCAGAGATGATGACGTCAATGTAAGGAAATAACTGTGTATAGAATGGATATGACATAGTGTCATCTCATGCAAAATGTGTAAAATTAGATGAATAATTTCTATCTAAACACTAGACAGAACTTAATTGGTGTGTTTCATTTAAACTGTATTAATCACATGATGACTTTTTAAATTAAATCATTAGACAAATATTCAAACCAAATATTGAAATGGACATTTGTAATGTGATGCATGTTGTTGTTGTGATGTACTTAGTAGGACATGATGTTTTTATAAACATATTGAAAAAAAGAAATAGTTTGGCACAATAGCATGCTGATGATGTAATGGGATAAAGTTTAGAACATTTGCCAGTTCTAGTTCAGAATTGGTATCAAGGTTTAGAATATTTACCAACTGTAATTCAGAATTGGTATCAGGTTTAGAATATTTACCAACTGTAATTTAGAATTGGTATCAAGGTTTAGAATATTTACCAACTGTAATTCAGAACTGGCATCAAAAGCTTAGAATAATTGGCACCAAAATGTTAGATGATACGTGGAAAAAATAAAATCATGCAGTAGAAAAATGGTCATAAAATAAGTAACCATTAAAGCAAAATGCAAGTGTTTGTACAATTGAAAATAACTTAATGAAATCTTAAACAGTTTTAAATTGTTTAATCAAGTAAAATGTATAGAGTAATCTATGTTGTTCCAGTGGAATTCCAAATGATATTCACTGTTGTACTGGTGTACCAACAGTAATGAATAATAAATCACTATATAATCCCAAAGTGTCTTTAAATGAATTCACAGTAGTTCTGTAGCAGTTATAATTCCAAATAGTCTGAATAGTTCAAGCACTTAATAAATCCCATAAATGATTGAATTGAATAAATGAATCCTCTCAATTAAAGATAACAGGATATCTTCCAAGACTGGTGTTTACTACCAGGAATGACTAATTATCGAGTAAACATATAATATATACAAAGCTAATACACAATACAGTAAGTGTTGAAATTGATAATCACATATGTAAACAAGGTTAGGTGGGTATAGAGCTGAGATTATCAGTTGTGACACTTTTATTTAGACTGCAGGACATGAACTTTCAAAGGCCAGTCTGACCTAATTCCTGATAACCCATTGTAGCACTAATTAATTCAGGATTTGGATAGTCAGAACTCATGTCCAGAAGTCTAAATGACATGGTGTTTACTAGAACAAAAGTACAACTCAAGCTTGGAACTATGAATGAATATATGCACTATGATGAGAAGATTGACTTCTTTAAGGAGTACAAAACCCATTCCTAAAGAAAATTAACTAAATAACCTTGCGAACTATAATTATGATAACTATAAAGATAATAGAGATATACATAATAGTAAACTGTTACACCAAAACTCATATATTGCTTTTCATAACAAATGAAATGGAGCAAAACAATGACGATACAGTCAAAGGATAAAGTTTCAGACCTCACACAGTGCAATGTATAATGCATGTATGGTAATGAATCACATTCATTTGGTTCCATTATAACACAGTGCCAGAGATATTACATGTATGGTAATGGATCTCATACAGTTAGCTGAATTATATCACAGTGACAGAGATATTACATGTATGGTAATGGATCTCATACAGTTAGCTGAATTATATCACAGTGCCAGAGATATTACATGTATGGTAATGGATCTCATACAGTTAGCTGAATTATATCACATTGCCAGAGATATTACATGTATGGTAATGGATCTCATACAGTTAGCTGAATTATATCACAGTGCCAGAGATACATGTATTGTAATGGATGCCATACAGCTGGTTGAATTGTATATTTCATATAATATAAGTTGTTATTATTGGGATAACCTTGTCATGATGCACTTGTATAACTACCCTGAACAGCATGATAGGGAGGTAACATTATTGTAATGGCTGGCTCGGTTATCAAGCGCTATTAGTACAATATCGCACAAGTCCTGGTCAGAGGTATTGCTCAACTTGGAAAAACAACACTCGAAACCACCTCCTGCTAATTCTCGTTATCTAAAGGATGACCTCTACGGTATAATTTGCCCGGTCAGAATGGATATGGTAATCTGAGATAGTATCTTGAACAAGGACAACACATGAGCCCCCGTAAAGATAAAATGAGAATTTAATTAAAATACAATCAAGAGAAGAATGACACAGTAAATTATTTTCTTTCCTTCTGACTATTCTTCGTTCAAAAGACTTCAAAACCGAAGCTTTAAAATAACAGATACGTTAATTAAAAATTCAAAACACTAATAAAATAGAGGAATTTAGCCGTTAGTAGCTGAGAGTAAATTTCATCATGAAATTGAGTGTTCATTAACATTGGACTGTTGGGTGATTCACTATGACCTTGTTCGTCGACTGTTTTTTTTCCTGCTGCGTGCATCACGACTTTAGCTTGCACTTTGATTGAACGGGGAATTCCACAACTCTGACTTCTGACTTCTTTTCCCTCCTTTTCTTGACTTCCTCGCTATTTCTTACTCTTTCTTCAAACAAACTATTTTCCTTTGAAAAGAAAAGGGTAAAACGCTCTAAGTATCTTGTTATGCTTTAAGAGTTGAGATTGTCCGTCCATCTTTCTGGTTCGAACAATCAGATCTTACTATCAGTATTAACTTTTATACAGCTAACAAATACTACACAAGTCTTCAGATCAATAGAGCTATACTGCTAATTATCGACATCAGAATTTGGGAAAGTCACATATATTCCCCTAAATCATTATGTAAAGTGAGGCAATGTATCATAGCACATAATCCATATTCACTAATATGATAAATTCAAAATTAATGTAGCACTTTCCAATCATAAATGTACACAGCGGGTTTTCTACACCACCCATTAACCTACCTAAGTATATAAGGTGAAAATGCTAATTTAGAATTCAAGAATACATTATTAAATCAATGTAATACCGAACTATCAAAAATATGAACACATCATGCATCTGTAACGAAGAAACATCATATCAAAGTACGTTATTAAATCAAGGTAATACCGAACTATTCGTATCATAGTATCAATACATCATGCATCTGTAACAAAGAAAACATCTCATAAATTACATCATGATAAATGTGAATTTGAGTTAAGTACCTTGTGTTTTTGGCGTCTTACAATCGTTCCAAATTCAGTTTTCCCTGGAACCACAATTTTTTTGCGAACGTCTTTCTTGCACAGAATGCTCGGAGTCCTGGTAATTACTTCTAATTTCGGTTTCTCTCTTGCAGAGAAATTTTTAGACTAATTCAAACTCATAAGCTCAGAAAATATATTTCTCCGATTCTAGGGTTCGACACCCCCCTTCTTCTACATTTGACCAATCGGAATAAATGCTATTCCTACGGACATTTTGAAAAACCATCTATCAAGATGCCAAAAATGCCACTTGGGGTCGAAATATTACTCTACCATTTGTTTCAAATCACTTTGACAGCTAGACGTGAGAAATTCCCTCTTTTTAAGCTTACTATAACATTCTAACAGCATGACCCAGTTAGGTAAACATTCCTTCATCCAAACTCTACTCCAAGACAGTTAATTGTTGGCTAGACTAAGAATTAATTAATGAATTTCACTGGCGAAAAATTTGGCACTTGACAATTGTACAGCATGATCTAGAGGTTACGCTGTACAGTATTTTAAGGAGGTATACTGTACAATGCTATAGGGAGGTACCATTTTACAGCATTACAGGGAGGTAGCTGTACAACATGATAGGGAGGTAACACTGTGCAGCATTATACATCATTATAGGGAGATAACACTGTACAGTATTATAGGAAGGTAACATTATACATCATTATAGGGAGATAACACTGTACATAATTAAAAGGAGGTAACATTGTACAGCATTATAGGGACTTAACATAGTTAAACATAATAGGGAGGTAACATAGTTAAACATTATAGGGAGGTAATCTTTTCATTGGTAAGTTGTACAAGCTATTATTCAGGTCATTTTTTTTGTTTTCTTTGCAATGGAAAATTGGTCCTAGAAATGTGCAAAGTTTACTTTTAAATACTAATGGAATTCTGTCCATTACTAAATGGAAATTTGTAATGTAATGTTGCATTCACTTTATTTTCTGTATGCAGGTGAACCAATTTAAATGTGTAGAAAATATTTTCTGTATACAGTTGAACAAATTAAAAAATGTATTGCATATTTCTGTATACAGTTAAACTATTCAAATGTGTAGATAATATTTCTGTTCTGTTCTTCCTTTGAAGGCACCATACAATACAATTAGTTACTCTCTGATTGGAGATGACAATGCCCCCATGCTTTTCCAAATCAATCAGCAAGGTCAGATCAGCATCCAGTCAGGTGCATCAGTCAACACAGATAGTGTAACATACTATAGGGTAAGTCTTCAGCAGTGTATAGTAATTTACATCAAGCACCATGTTAAGTCTTCAGCAGTGTATAGTAATTTACATCAAATACCATGTTAGGTCTCCAGCAGTGTATAATAATTTACATCAGGCACCATGTTAAGTCTTCAGCAGTGTATAGTAATTTACATCAAATACCATGATAAGTCTCCAGCAGTGTATAGTAATTTACATCAGGCACCATGTTAAGTCTTCAGCAGTGTATAGTAATTTACATCAAATACCATGTTAAGTCTCCAACAGTGTATAGTAATTTACATCAGGCACCATGTTAAGTCTTAAGCAGTGTATAGTAATTTTCATCATGCACCATGTTAAGTCTTCAGCAGTGTATAGTAATTTACATCAGGCACCATGTTAAGTCTCCAGCAGTGTATAGTAATTTACATCAGGCACCATGTTAAGTCTTCAGCAGTGTATAGTAATTTACATCAGGCACCATGTTAAGTCTCCAGCAGTGTATAGTAATTTACATCAGGCACCATGTTAAGTCTTAAGCAGTGTATAGTAATTTTCATCATGCACCATGTTAAGTCTTAAGCAGTGTATAGTAATTTACATCAGGCACCATGTTAAGTCTTAAGCAGTGTATAGTAATTTACATCAGGCACCATGTTAAGTCTTTAGCAGTGTATAGTAATTTACATCAGGCACCATGTTAAGTCTTAAGCAGTGTATAGTAATTTTCATCAGACCCCATGTTAAGTCTTTAGCAGTGTATAGTAATTTACATCAGGCACCATGTTAAGTCTTAAGCAGTGCATAGTAATTTTCATCAGACCCCATGTTAAGTCTTAAGCAGTGTATAGTAATTTACATCAGGCACCATGTTAAGTCTCCAGCAGTGTATAGTGATTTACATCAGCCACCATGTTAAGTCTTAAGCAGTGTATAGTAATTTACATCAGGCACCATGTTAAGTCTTAAGCAGTGTATAGTAATTTACATCAGGCACCATGTTAAGTCTTAAGCAGTGTATAGTAATTTACATCAGGCACCATGTAAAGTCTCCAGCAGTGAATACTGAGGTGGCATTAGGACTATGCAATGCCTACGGTCGGAGGTGGTCACCCCACTTGTCACCCCAAACACCATTTATGAGTACGTATGATGTACATCAGGCATCAGGGTAAGTCTCTTAATGTATACAGTTGTGTTGAAATGATACACATGTGAAGCATATTGCTACAATTCATAATACGTAGCCAGTGATGTGATACATATCAATGCACATGATGGTCTTTTCAGTTTTGGATGGTAGGTGAAGTCCTTTCATGTTTATTGACATTCAGTTTCTATTTCAAGTATGCAGACTACAGATAGACATACAGTTATCATATATTTATATGGAATTCTCATTGGTGAGAAGATAAGAAGAATACTTTCAAACAGACTGCAGTGAAGTTTATGTAACATTATATGCCATTTAATGGTGACTCCATTTGACTCCATTTGTTTTGTACAACATAAATGATTTTAAATCATTATGACCAATTTCATGTCTGAGTTCCACCTGGAAGACATTACAGTGTTATCTTCAAAATATGCTGAGTGTACATGTCCAAAATATCTCAAATTGGCTATTATTGGCATTAGTATTCAAAAATTCATTCAAAGTTGAGAGTACAAAGGTCACATGATCAGTCGCTTTCTCTGGGCTTTCATTGTTAGTAACAACTGGCTTGAGTCTCATCATCTGAACATATACCTCTGTTTTCACTTTATTGGTAAAATTTGATTTACAGTTAGTTTCTCTTCTTCAATTATTCAGTTTTGGTTTCTGATGCTGTGGTTGTCATCCATGGTACATTCTATTAGATTTCTAATGTTGTTGTTGTCATCCATGGTACATTCTATTAAATATCAGATGTTTTGGTTGTCATCCAAGGTACATTATATTGGATTTCTGATGTTGTGGTTATCATCCATGGTACAGTCTATTGGATTTATAATGTTGTGGTTATCATCCATGGTACATTCTATTGGATTTAAAATGTTGTGGTTATCATCCATGGTACATTCTATTGGATTTATAATGTTGTGGTTATCATCCATGGTACATTCTATCGGATTTATAATGTTGTGGTTATCATCCATTGTACATTCTATTGGATTTCTGATGTTGTGGTTATCATCCATGGTACATTCTATTGATCTGTTTTAATCATTTTCATCCTCAGTGAACAGCATATCTATCCACTATTGATACAAAATTGAAGCATGGATTTATTTAAGTCAAGAGTTTTGTAAAATATATGTATATTATTTTTAGCATATCTGGTGACTTAGTGGACAAGTGTTTGTTTGGCTTTGTGGACAAGTGCTTGTTTGACTTTGTAGCCAAGTGTTTGTTTGACTTTGTGGACAAGTGTTTGTTTGACTTTGTAGTCAAGTGTTTGTTTGACTTAGTGGATAAGTGTTTGTTTGACTTAGTGGACAAGTGTTTGTTTGACTTAGTGGATAAGTGTTTGTTTGACTTAGTGGACAAGTGTTTGTTTGACTTAGTGGATAAGTGTTTGTTTGACTTAGTGGACAAGTGTTTGTTTGACTTTGTGGACAAGTGATTGTTTGACTTAGTGGATAAGTGTTTGTTTGACTTAGTGGACAAGTGTTTGTTTGACTTAGTGGACAAGTGATTGTTTGACTTTGTTGACAGGTGTTTGTTTGACTTAGTGGACAAGTACTTGTGTGACTTTGTGGACAATTGTTTGTTTGACTTAGTGGACAAGTGCTTGTTTGATGTAGGGGGCAAGTGCTTGTTTGACTTAGTGGACAAGTACTTGTTTGACTTAGTGGAACAAGTGTTTGTCTCAGTTTAATTAATTTTCTTTCACATAGGTGCGTGTCCAAGCAGCTGATGGTGGCATTCCCAGCAAAACTGCTGTAACAGTTGTCTTTTTGAACATCACACGGAACCGTTTCTCTCCATCATTCCAAAGTCCCAACTACAATACTCTGATTCCTGTTACACAGGCACTAGGAGTGCGCATCATCCAGGTCCAAGCCACAGACTTGGACTCAGCGGTATGTTTGACCTGCCTCTGTATATTAAGAAATTTTGGTCTACGATTCATCATGTTTTATAATTATCTACAACATCATAAATGTACAAATACAGCTCTTAAATTGATACATATTTATTTATCTTTAACAGTATTGATATATATGACCAATATCTCTAGATGTGATATAATGTTTGCATATATGATGTTTCTTTTTATTACAAATCAAAATTGCGTCCATGATTTGTTCCATTTTTTTTATTATTATTTCATGAATGGGATCGACAATGGTAATGATGATCATGAAAATATATTTACTTTCTGCAATTCTATATGAATTCTGTATGAATCCTGTATGAAATCTCTATGAATTCTGTATGAAATCTGTATGAATCCTGTATAATCCTGTATGACATCTGAATGAATTCTGTATGAATACTGTATGAATTCTGTATGAATCATGTATGACTTATGTATTAAATCTGTATGAATCCTGTATGAAATATGTATGAATCCTGATAATATGACCAGGCATTTTTTTATATAGGACAAATTATGTTTTTTCCTTTATTACAGCATAAAATCATTAGTCTATTAAACATGTAGAATGAATAATTTCATAAAAGGAAAAAAAATAGTAAATTGCATAGCAATTTTTATAATGCACATCATGAATGTGAGCTAGAATTGGGTGATTATGATTCTGGTCCAATATGAGCCATGTCATACAAAAAGTGTCACCCTTACATTATATCATATCCTGGAGACCATCATTTACATGTCATTGTCAATTAAGTTTTAATTTAATTAGTTTTAGTTATAATAAAATTTTCTTTTGTGATTATGTTACAGTTCAAAGCTTTCAAGTAATTACAAATAGTGTAACATTTTTATCTGAAGCTTCCCATATATTAGAAATAAAAACAAATAAAAAGAAGCTACTTGCAAACTTTCTCACATACCCAAATTGGCTGAGCCCAAGACTTGAACCTATACAGAAAGAGGTAAGACAGTAGCAATCAATAAGGTGAGCACATTAGAGAACTTGGCCACCCATGGTTCCTGACATGCTTATAATAGCAACCATGGCCCTTGATGTGCATGTGATGGCCACTCAACAATTTTTATTCACAATTAGTTGTAGGTTAATTTGTGTCCTTTACAGTTACAGCTTAAACATAAGTTTACATTTTCAATATCTATAATAAATTTGATTTCATTTTTAAGGAAGTTGTTGTTGTTGTAGGGTTTAACGCCATTTTTTAGCACATAATAGGCTATACAAGGCGGCCAGTATTACTGATGGAGGAAGAACTTGGGAAACCCCCAGAAAGAATCACCGACCCATGAAAAGCTACTGGCAAGCTTTCTTACATACCCACATTTGCCGAATCTGAGACTCGAACCCACGCAGACAGAGGTGAGATTGCAGAGCTTTAGACCACTCCACCACTCAGGGCCTCTTTTTTTTGGACGTCAATTTATTATCATTTCAGTGTATCACTCATAATTCAATGTTTTTATTATTTTTATTATTTATTTTACTTTAGTTATATTCAGTGTTTATAATTTATTACCAATTTTAATAAGATGAGTCATATTTGCAAATGAAATGTCATATCAACAGATACTACTTTAATATTTACTTTACCATCTTCAACTGTATATGTTAATCCAGAGGTCTTTATCATTATATATATACAAATATTGTTTAACATTGATTTATTTTGAAACCTTTGACATTTAAAACATGTTTTATTTAATCAATTTTATGTTATTTTTGCAGTACCCTTACAACAGCTTGCAGTATTCATTACTTGGGAATGTCAGAGCATTGAATTATTTCCAAATTGATGGCAGTACTGGAATTATTTCCCTTTACAATCCTGTGTACAATGATCCTGATGCCTTGACAGGCTACACGGTAAGAAGTCCATTACAAAATAGACCTGATATAGCTGTCCCCCATAATAGAAGATAACTCAATGATACAACTGTTCTCCATTACAAAAGATAATCACTGATACATCTGTCCCCCATTACAGAAGATAAATCAATTATACACTGTTCCCATTTAAGCCGGCTTCACCGTAATGAAATTCCAGATATGCGCAATGATATCGACCCTCTGTCCAAAATTAAACATGAGAAAGTTTCTGTTTTTTTAATAGAATTGTGAAATCTATCAGCTGAAAACTTTACATAACACCCCTAAAATTGTGTTTTCCATGAGCCATAATTTTAATTGTTCCCAGTAAACTGTTGTATATGATTTGTAACCATGGATACTTTAGCAAATCAATGACATGTCTATAAACACACCTCACCCACTGATCAAGTAAGGCATGCCTCCACTAGTCATTTAAACCAAATGGTGTATGGCAAGCCATGAGTGCTGTCAGAAATGGGGGCAGGGCAAAAATGTAGTTGTCAGCTATTAAATTTCTTGGATGTTACGGTCAAACCATGTTTAGAGGTGAAATCCTCTTGAGGGTTCAACTGCCCACCCCCACATGCCGTTCAATGTGGGTTCCATGTAAAGAGGTGGTTGTTTTTATTTGTCATCCAAAATAAGTGACTGAATTGCTGCAGTGCAGTCCAGAGTGCATTATCCAGTCATGAAAGAGAATGTGTCAGTGACTGATTGATGTACATTTGCACAATAGAGCTACTACTAAGGTCTGTAAAATATAGCTATTACTAAGGTCTGTACAATATAGCTACAACTAAAGCCTGTACAATATAGCTATTACTAAAGCCTGTACAATATAGCCACTAAGGTCTATAAAATATAGCTATTACTAAGGTCTGTACAATATAGCTATTACTAAAGTCTTTTCAATATATTTATTATGAAAGCCTGTACAATATAGCTACAATTAAGGATTGTACAAAATAGATACTACTAAAGCCTGTACAATATAGCTACCACTAAGGATTGTACAATGTAGCTACTACTAAGGATTGTACAGTATAGCTACTACAAAGGATTGTACAATGTAGCTACTACTGAGGATTGTACAATATAACTACTACTAAGGATTGTACAATATAGCCACTACTAAGGATTGTACAATATACTAACTACTAAGGATTGTACAATATAGCTACTACAAAGGATTGTACAATGTAGCTACTACTGAGGATTGTACAATATAGCTACTACTAAGGATTGTACAATATACTAACTACTAAGGATTGTACAATATACTAACTACTAAGGATTGTACAATGTAGCTATTGCAAAGGATTGTACAGTATAGCTACTATGAAAGCCTGCACAATATAGCTATAATTAAGTATTGTACAATATAGCTACTACTAAAGCCTATACAACATAGCTACCACTAAGGATTGTACAATATGCTACTACTAAGGTCTGTACAATATAGCTAGTACTAAGGTCTGTACAATATAGCTGTTACTATTGTCTGTACAATATACCTGCTACTAAAATCTGTACTATATAACTGTTACTGAGGTCTGTACAATATAGCTATGAATAAGATCTGTACAATAATAAGCTACTACTAAGGTCTGTAAAATATAATATTACTAAGGTCTGTTGAATTAATTTATGTGACTAGAAAGGCAGGACATTTAATCTTATGCAGTTCTTAAACACACTAGACTTCGTATACAAAGAATAATGGTCAGGTCTCAAACAACATAGGCTTTCCAAGCAAACAAGAATAATAGGTCTAAAACAGCCAAAAATCATGGATGGTCTGTTAGGACATTATCAGTTTTGGAAAAAAGGAATAAACATTGTCCAAGTGAACAGTGCATATACTGTCAGGATTGATGCTTTTTGTTAACAACAGTGCAAATGTAACTGGTGTTTGAATAGGAGATAAGAATAATCAGCCTAAATGGCTTGGCATTACTCCGTACATTCAGAGCTAGGAATGTGAGAATTGTGTTTGTGTGAAGTTAAATGCTCTTTTGGGCTCTTAATTAAAAAGTAGCTTTTGTTCTGCAAGTGAGTGAGATTGTTCATCCATTGAAAGTAATGTAATGTTAATGACAATACAACTGTGTATTAGAAAAAAGAATTGACAGTATCTTAGTGACAGTACAACTGTGTATTAGAAAAAAGAATTGACAGTATCTTAGTGACAGTACAACTGTGTATTAGAAATAAGAATTGACAGTAACTTAGTGACAATACAACTGTGTATTAGAAATAAGAAATGACAGTATCTTAGTGACAATACAACTGTGTATTAGATATAAGAATTGACAGTATCTAAGTGACAGTACAACTGTGTATTAGAAAAAAGAAATGACAGTATCTTAGTGACAATACAACTGTGTATTAGAAATAAGAATTGACAGTATCTAAGTGACAATATGACTGTGTGTTAGAAATACAAAATGACAGTATCTTAGTGACAGTACAACTGTGTATTAGAAATAAGAATTGACAGTATCTTAATGACAATACAACTGTGTATTAGAAAAAAGAAATGACAGTATCTTAGTGACAATACAACTGTGTATTAGAAAAAAGAAATGACAGTATCTTAGTGACAATACAGCTGTGTATTAGAAATAAGAATTGACAGTATCTTAATGACAATACAAATGTGTATTAGAAAAAATATATGACAGTATCTTAGTGACACTACAACTGTGTATTAGAAATAAGAATTGACAGTATCTTAGTGACAATACAACTGTGTGTTAGAAATACAAAATGACAGTATCTTAATGACAGTACAACTGTGTATTAGAAATAAGAATTGACAGTATCTCAGTGACAATATAACTGTATATTAGAAATAAGAATTGACAGTATCTTAGTGACAATACAACTGTGTATTAGATATAAGAATTGACAGTATCTTAGTGACAAAACAACTGTGTATTAGAAATACAAAATGACAGTATCTTAATGACAGTACAACTGTGTATTAGAAATAAGAATTGACAGTATCTTAGTGACAGTACAACTGTGTATTAGAAATAAGAATTGACAGTATCTTAGTGACAATACAACTGTGTATTAGAAATAAGAAATGACAGTATCTTAGTGACAATATAACTTTGTATTAGAAATAACAATTGACAGTATCTTAGTGACAATACAACTGTGTATTAGAAATAAGAAATGACAGTATCTTAGTGACAATACAACTGTGTATTAGATATAAGAATTGACAGTATCTTAGTGACAGAACAACTGTGTATTAGAAAAAAGAAATGACAGTATCTTAGTGACAATACAACTGTGTATTAGAAATAAGAATTGACAGTATCTTAGTGACAATACAACTGTGTGTTAGAAATACAAAATGACAGTATCTTAGTGACATTACAACTGTATATTAGAAATAAGAATTGACTGTATCTTAGTGACCATACAACTGTGTGTTAGAAATAAGAAATGACAGCATCTTAGTGACAATACAACTGTGTGTTAGAAATACAAAATGACAGTATCTTAGTGACAATATAACTGTATATTAGAAATAAGAATTGACAGTATCTTAGTGACAATACAACAGTGTATTAGAAAAAAGAATTGACAGTATCTTAGTGACAATACAACTGTGTATTAGAAATAAGAAATGACAGTATCTTAGTGACAATACAACTGTGTATTAGAAATAAGAAATGACAGTATCTTAATGACAGTACAACTGTGTATTAGAAATAAGAAATGACAGTATCTTAATGACAGTACAACTGTGTATTAGAAATAAGAAATGACAGTATCTTAGTGACAATACAACTGTGTATTAGAAATAAGAATTGACAGTATCTTAATGACAATACAACTGTGTATTAGAAATAAGAATTGACAGTATCTTAGTGACAATACAACTGAGTATTAGATATAAGAATTGACAGTATCTTAATGACAATACAACTGTGTTTTAGAAAAAAGGAATGACAGTATCTTAGTGACAATACAACTGTGTATTAGAAAAAAGAAATGACAGTATCTTAGTGACAATACAACTGTGTATTAGAAATAAGAATTGACAGTATCTTAATGACAATACAACTGTGTATTAGAAAAAAGATATGACAGTATCTTAGTGACAGTACAACTGTGTATTAGAAATAAGAATTGACAGTATCTTAGTGACAATACAACTGTGTGTTAGAAATACAAAATGACAGTATCTTAATGACAGTACAACTGTGTATTAGAAATAAGAATTGACAGTATCTTAGTGACAATATAACTGTATATTAGAAATAAGAATTGACAGTATCTTAGTGACAATACAACTGTGTAATAGATATAAGAATTGACAGTATCTTAGTGACAATACAACTGTGTGTTAGAAATACAAAATGACAGTATCTTAGTGACAATATAACTGTATATTAGAAATAAGAATTGACAGTATCTTAGTGACAATACAACTGTGTATTAGAAATAAGAATTGACAGTATCTTAGTGACAATCCAACTGTGTATTAGAAATAAGAATTGACAGTATCTTAGTGACAATACAACTGTGTATTAGATATAAGAATTGACAGTATCTTAATGACAATACAACTGTGTATTAGAAAAAAGAAATGACAGTATCTTACTGACAGTACAACTGTGTATTAGAAAAAAGAAATGACAGTATCTTAGTGACAATACAACTGTGTATTAGAAATAAGAAATGACAGTATCTTAATGACAATACAACTGTGTATTAGAAATAAGAAATGACAGTATCTTAGTGACAATACAACTGTGTATTAGAAAAAAGAAATGACAGTATCTTAGTGACAATACAACTGTGTATTAGAAATAAGAATTGACAGTATCTTAATGACAATACAACTGTGTATTAGAAAAAGATATGACAGTATCTTAGTGACAGTACAACTGTGTATTAGAAATAAGAATTGACAGTATCTTAGTGACAATACAACTGTTTGTTAGAAATACAAAATGACAGTATCTTAATGACAGTACAACTGTGTATTAGAAATAAGAATTGACAGTATCTTAGTGACAATATAACTGTATATTAGAAATAAGAATTGACAGTATCTTAGTGACAATACAACTGTGTATTAGATATAAGAATTGACAGTATCTTAGTGACAATACAACTGTGTATTAGAAATACAAAATGACAGTATCTTAATGACAGTACAACTGTGTATTAGAAATAAGAATTGACAGTATCTTAGTGACAATACAACTGTGTATTAGAAATAAGAAATGACAGTATCTTAGTGACAATATAAATTTGTAATAGAAATAAGAATTGACAGTATCTTAGTGACAATACAACTGTGTATTAGAAATAAGGGATGACAGTATCTTAGTGACAATACAACTATGTAAATAGATATAAGAATTGACAGTATCTTAGTGACAGTATATCTGTGTATTAGAAAAAAGAAATGACAGTATCTTAGTGACAATACAACTGTGTATTAGAAATACAAAATGACAGTATCTTAATGACAGTACAACTGTGTATTAGAAATAAGAATTGACAGTATCTTAGTGACAATACAACTGTGTATTAGAAATAAGAAATGACAGTATCTTAGTGACAATATAACTTTGTATTAGAAATAAGAATTGACAGTATCTTAGTGACAATACAACTGTGTATTAGAAATAAGGGATGACAGTATCTTAGTGACAATACAACTATGTATTAGATATAAGAATTGACAGTATCTTAGTGACAGTATATCTGTGTATTAGAAATAAGAATTGACAGTATCTTAGTGACAATACAACTGTGTGTTAGAAATACAAAATGACAGTATCTTAGTGACAATACAACTGTGTGTTAGAAATACAAAATGACAGTATCTTAGTGACAATATAACTGTATATTAGAAATAAGAATTGACAGTATCTTAGTGACAATACAACTGTGTATTAGAAATAAGAATTGACAGTATCTTAGTGACAAAACAACTGTGTATTAGAAATAAGAAATGACAGTATCTTAGTGACAATACAACTGTGTATTAGAAATAAGAAATGACAGTATCTTAATGACAGTACAACTGTGTATTAGAAATAAGAAATGACAGTATCTTAATGACAGTACAACTGTGTATTAGAAATAAGAAATGACAGTATCTTAGTGACAATACAACTGTGTATTAGATATAAGAATTGACAGTATTTTAATGACAATACAACTGTGTATTAGAAATAAGAATTGACAGTATCTTAGTGACAATACAACTGTGTATTAGATATAAGAATTGACAGTATCTTAATGACAATACAACTGTTTCTTAGAAAAAAGAAATGACAGTATCTTAGTGACAGTACAACTGTGTATTAGAAATAAGAATTGACAGTATCTTAATGACAATACAACTGTGTATTAGAAATAAGAAATGACAGTATCTTAGTGACAATACAACTGTGTATTAGAAAAAAGAAATGACAGTATCTTAGTGACAATACAACTGTGTATTAGAAATAAGAATTGACAGTATCTTAATGACAATACAACTGTGTATTAGAAAAAGATATGAAAGTATCTTAGTGACAGTACAACTGTGTATTAGAAATAAGAATTGACAGTATCTTAGTGACAATACAACTGTGTGTTAGAAATACAAAATGACAGTATCTTAATGACAGTACAACTGTGTATTAAAAATAAGAATTGACAGTATCTTAGTGACAATATAACTGTATATTAGAAATAAGAATTGACAGTATCTTAGTGACAATACAACTGTGTATTAGAAATAAGAATTGACAGTATCTTAGTGACAATACAACTGTGTATTAGAAATAAGAAATGACAGTATCTTAGTGACAATACAACTGTGTATTAGAAATAAGAAATGACAGTATCTTAATGACAGTACAACTGTGTATTAGAAATAAGAAATGACAGTATCTTAATGACAGTACAACTGTGTATTAGAAATAAGAAATGACAGTATCTTAGTGACAATACAACTGTGTATTAGAAATAAGAAATGACAGTATCTTAATGACAATACAACTGTGTATTAGAAATAAGAATTGACAGTATCTTAGTGACAATACAACTGTGTATTAGATATAAGAATTGACAGTATCTTAATGACAATACAACTGTGTATTAGAAAAAAGAAATGACAGTATCTTAGTGACAGTACAACTGTGTATTAGAAATAAGAATTGACAGTATCTTAATGACAATACAACTGTGTATTAGAAATAAGAAATGACAGTATCTTAGTGACAATACAACTGTGTGTTAGAAATACAAAATGACAGTATCTTAGTGACAGTACAACTGTATATAAGAAATAAGAATTGACAGTATCTTAGTGACAATACAACTGTGTGTTAGAAATACAAAATGACAGTATCTTAGTGACAATACAACTGTGTGTTAGAAATACAAAATGACAGTATCTTAGTGACAATACAACTGTGTGTTAGAAATACAAAATGACAGTATCTTAGTGACAATACAACTGTGTATTAGAAATAAGAATTGACATTATCTTAATGACAATATAACTGTGTATTAGAAATAAGAAATGACAGTATCTTAATGACAATACAACTGTGTATTAGAAAAAAGAAATGACAGTATCTTAGTGACAATACAACTGTATATTAGAAATAAGAATTGACAGTATCTTAATGACAATACAACTGTGTATTAGAAAAAAGATATGACAGTATCTTAGTGACAGTACAACTGTGTATTAGAAATAAGAATTGACAGTATCTTAGTGACAATACAACTGTGTGTTAGAAATACAAAATGACAGTATCTTAATGACAGTATAACTGTGTATTAGAAAAAAGAATTGACAGTATCTTAGTGACAATATAACTGTATATTAGAAATAAGAATTGACAGTATCTTAGTGACAATACAACTGTGTATTAGGTATAAGAATTGACAGTATCTTAGTGACAATACAACTGTGTATTAGAAATACAAAATGACAGTATCTTAATGACAGTACAACTGTGTATTAGAAATAAGAAATGACAGTATCTTAGTGACAGTACAACTGTGTATTAGAAATAGGAATTGACAGTATCTTAGTGACAATACAACTGTGTATTAGAAATAAGAAATGACAGTATCGTAGTGACAATACAACTGTGTATTAGATATAAGAATTGAGAGTATCTTAGTGACAATACAACTGTGTGTTAGAAATACAAAATGACAGTATCTTAGTGACAATACAACTGTGTGTTAGAAATACAAAATGACAGTATCTTAGTGACAATATAACTGTATATTAGAAATAAGAATTGACAGTATCTTAGTGACAATACAACTGTGTATTAGAAAAAAGAATTGACAGTATCTTAGTGACAATACAACTGTGTATTAGAAATAAGAAATGACAGTATCTTCGTGACAATACAACTGTGTATTAGAAATAATAAATGACAGTATCTTAATGACAGTACAACTGTGTATTAGAAATAAGAAATGACAGTATCTTAATGACAGTACAACTGTGTATTAGAAATAAGAAATGACAGTATCTTAGTGACAATACAACTGTGTATTAGAAATAAGAATTGACAGTATCTTAATGACAATACAACTGTGTATTAGAAATAAGAATTGACAGTATCTTAGTGACAATACAACTGTGTATTAGATATAAGAATTGACAGTATCTTAATGACAATACAACTGTGTATTAGAAAAAAGAAATTACAGTATCTTAATGACAGTACAACTGTGTATTAGAAATAAGAATTGACAGTATCTTAATGACAATACAACTGTGTATTAGAAATAAGAAATGACAGTATCTTAGTGACAATACAACTGTGTATTAGAAAAAAGAAATGACAGTATCTTAGTGACAATACAACTGTGTATTAGAAATAAGAATTGACAGTATCTTAATGACAATACAACTGTGTATTAGAAAAAAGATATGACAGTATCTTAGTGACAGTACAACTGTGTATTAGAAATAAGAATTGATAGTATCTTAGTGACAATACAACTGTGTGTTAGAAATACAAAATGACAGTATCTTAATGACAGTACAACTGTGTATTAGAAATAAGAATTGACAGTATCTTAGTGACAATATAACTGTATATTAGAAATAGGAATTGACAGTATCTTAGTGACAATACAACTGTGTATTAGAAATAAGAAATGACAGTATCGTAGTGACAATACAACTGTGTATTAGATATAAGAATTGAGAGTATCTTAGTGACAATACAACTGTGTGTTAGAAATACAAAATGACAGTATCTTAGTGACAATATAACTGTATATTAGAAATAAGAATTGACAGTATCTTAGTGACAATACAACTGTGTATTAGAAATAAGAATTGACAGTATCTTAGTGACAATACAACTGTGTATTAGAAATAAGAAATGACAGTATCTTAGTGACAATACAACTGTGTATTAGAAATAAGAATTGACAGTATCTTAGTGACAATACAACTGTGTATTAGATATAAGAATTGACAGTATCTTAATGACAATACAACTGTGTATTAGAAAAAAGAAATGACAGTATCTTAGTGACAATACAACTGTGTATTAGAAATAAGAATTGACAGTATCTTAATGACAATACAACTGTGTATTAGAAATAAGAAATGACAGTATCTTAGTGACAATACAACTGTGTATTAGAAATAAGAATTGACAGTATCTTAGTGACAATACAACTGTGTGTTAGAAATACAAAATGACAGTATCTTAGTGACAGTACAACTGTATATTAAAAATAAGAATTGACAGTATCTTAGTGACAATACAACTGTGTGTTAGAAATACAAAATGACAGTATCTTAGTGACAATACAACTGTGTGTTAGAAATACAAAATGACAGTATCTTAGTTACAATACAACTGTGTGTTAGAAATACAAAATGACAGTATGTTAGTGACAATATAACTGTATATTAGAAATAAGAATTGACAGTATCTTAGTGACAATACAACTGTGTATTAGAAATAAGAATTGACAGTATCTTAGTGACAATACAACTGTGTATTAGAAATAAGAAATGACAGTATCTTAGTGACAATACAACTGTGTATTAGAAATAAGAAATGACAGTATCTTAATGACAGTACAACTGTGTATTAGAAATAAGAAATGACAGTATCTTAATGACAGTACAACTGTGTATTAGAAATAAGAAATAACAGTATCTTAGTGACAATACAACTGTGTATTAGAAATAAGAAATGACAGTATCTTAATGACAATACAACTGTGTATTAGAAATAAGAATTGACAGTATCTTAGTGACAATACAACTGTGTATTAGATATAAGAATTGACAGTATCTTAATGACAATACAACTGTGTATTAGAAAAAAGAAATGACAGTATCTTAGTGACAGTACAACTGTGTATTAGAAATAAGAATTGACAGTATCTTAGTGACAATACAACTGTGTATTAGAAATAAGAAATGACAGTATCTTAGTGACAATACAACTGTGTATTAGAAATAAGAAATGACAGTATCTTAATGACAGTACAACTGTGTATTAGAAATAAGAAATGACAGTATCTTAATGACAGTACAACTGTGTATTAGAAATAAGAAATAACAGTATCTTAGTGACAATACAACTGTGTATTAGAAATAAGAATTGACAGTATCTTAATGACAATACAACTGTGTTTTAGAAATAAGAATTGACAGTATCTTAGTGACAATACAACTGTGTATTAGATATAAGAATTGACAGTATCTTAATGACAATACAACTGTGTATTAGAAAAAAGAAATGACAGTATCTTAGTGACAGTACAACTGTGTATTAGAAATAAGAATTGACAGTATCTTAATGACAATACAACTGTGTATTAGAAATAAGAAATGACAGTATCTTAGTGACAATACAACTGTGTATTAGAAAAAAGAAATGACAGTATCTTAGTGACAATACAACTGTGTATTAGAAATACAAAATGACAGTATCTTAATGACAGTACAACTGTGTATTAGAAATAAGAATTGACAGTATCTTAGTGACAATACAACTGTGTATTAGAAATAAGAAATGACAGTATCTTAGTGACAATATAAATTTGTAATAGAAATAAGAATTGACAGTATCTTAGTGACAATACAACTGTGTATTAGAAATAAGGGATGACAGTATCTTAGTGACAATACAACTATGTATTAGATATAAGAATTGACAGTATCTTAGTGACAGTATATCTGTGTATTAGAAAAAAGAAATGACAGTATCTTAGTGACAATACAACTGTGTATTAGAAATACAAAATGACAGTATCTTAATGACAGTACAACTGTGTATTAGAAATAAGAATTGACAGTATCTTAGTGACAATACAACTGTGTATTAGAAATAAGAAATGACAGTATCTTAGTGACAATATAACTTTGTATTAGAAATAAGAATTGACAGTATCTTAGTGACAATACAACTGTGTATTAGAAATAAGGGATGACAGTATCTTAGTGACAATACAACTATGTATTAGATATAAGAATTGACAGTATCTTAGTGACAGTATATCTGTGTATTAGAAATAAGAATTGACAGTATCTTAGTGACAATACAACTGTGTGTTAGAAATACAAAATGACAGTATCTTAGTGACAATACAACTGTGTGTTAGAAATACAAAATGACAGTATCTTAGTGACAATATAACTGTATATTAGAAATAAGAATTGACAGTATCTTAGTGACAATACAACTGTGTATTAGAAATAAGAATTGACAGTATCTTAGTGACAAAACAACTGTGTATTAGAAATAAGAAATGACAGTATCTTAGTGACAATACAACTGTGTATTAGAAATAAGAAATGACAGTATCTTAATGACAGTACAACTGTGTATTAGAAATAAGAAATGACAGTATCTTAATGACAGTACAACTGTGTATTAGAAATAAGAAATGACAGTATCTTAGTGACAATACAACTGTGTATTAGATATAAGAATTGACAGTATTTTAATGACAATACAACTGTGTATTAGAAATAAGAATTGACAGTATCTTAGTGACAATACAACTGTGTATTAGATATAAGAATTGACAGTATCTTAATGACAATACAACTGTTTCTTAGAAAAAAGAAATGACAGTATCTTAGTGACAGTACAACTGTGTATTAGAAATAAGAATTGACAGTATCTTAATGACAATACAACTGTGTATTAGAAATAAGAAATGACAGTATCTTAGTGACAATACAACTGTGTATTAGAAAAAAGAAATGACAGTATCTTAGTGACAATACAACTGTGTATTAGAAATAAGAATTGACAGTATCTTAATGACAATACAACTGTGTATTAGAAAAAGATATGAAAGTATCTTAGTGACAGTACAACTGTGTATTAGAAATAAGAATTGACAGTATCTTAGTGACAATACAACTGTGTGTTAGAAATACAAAATGACAGTATCTTAATGACAGTACAACTGTGTATTAAAAATAAGAATTGACAGTATCTTAGTGACAATATAACTGTATATTAGAAATAAGAATTGACAGTATCTTAGTGACAATACAACTGTGTATTAGAAATAAGAATTGACAGTATCTTAGTGACAATACAACTGTGTATTAGAAATAAGAAATGACAGTATCTTAGTGACAATACAACTGTGTATTAGAAATAAGAAATGACAGTATCTTAATGACAGTACAACTGTGTATTAGAAATAAGAAATGACAGTATCTTAATGACAGTACAACTGTGTATTAGAAATAAGAAATGACAGTATCTTAGTGACAATACAACTGTGTATTAGAAATAAGAAATGACAGTATCTTAATGACAATACAACTGTGTATTAGAAATAAGAATTGACAGTATCTTAGTGACAATACAACTGTGTATTAGATATAAGAATTGACAGTATCTTAATGACAATACAACTGTGTATTAGAAAAAAGAAATGACAGTATCTTAGTGACAGTACAACTGTGTATTAGAAATAAGAATTGACAGTATCTTAATGACAATACAACTGTGTATTAGAAATAAGAAATGACAGTATCTTAGTGACAATACAACTGTGTGTTAGAAATACAAAATGACAGTATCTTAGTGACAGTACAACTGTATATAAGAAATAAGAATTGACAGTATCTTAGTGACAATACAACTGTGTGTTAGAAATACAAAATGACAGTATCTTAGTGACAATACAACTGTGTGTTAGAAATACAAAATGACAGTATCTTAGTGACAATACAACTGTGTGTTAGAAATACAAAATGACAGTATCTTAGTGACAATACAACTGTGTATTAGAAATAAGAATTGACATTATCTTAATGACAATATAACTGTGTATTAGAAATAAGAAATGACAGTATCTTAATGACAATACAACTGTGTATTAGAAAAAAGAAATGACAGTATCTTAGTGACAATACAACTGTATATTAGAAATAAGAATTGACAGTATCTTAATGACAATACAACTGTGTATTAGAAAAAAGATATGACAGTATCTTAGTGACAGTACAACTGTGTATTAGAAATAAGAATTGACAGTATCTTAGTGACAATACAACTGTGTGTTAGAAATACAAAATGACAGTATCTTAATGACAGTATAACTGTGTATTAGAAAAAAGAATTGACAGTATCTTAGTGACAATATAACTGTATATTAGAAATAAGAATTGACAGTATCTTAGTGACAATACAACTGTGTATTAGGTATAAGAATTGACAGTATCTTAGTGACAATACAACTGTGTATTAGAAATACAAAATGACAGTATCTTAATGACAGTACAACTGTGTATTAGAAATAAGAAATGACAGTATCTTAGTGACAGTACAACTGTGTATTAGAAATAGGAATTGACAGTATCTTAGTGACAATACAACTGTGTATTAGAAATAAAAAATGACAGTATCGTAGTGACAAGACAACTGTGTATTAGATATAAGAATTGAGAGTATCTTAGTGACAATACAACTGTGTGTTAGAAATACAAAATGACAGTATCTTAGTGACAATACAACTGTGTGTTAGAAATACAAAATGACAGTATCTTAGTGACAATATAACTGTATATTAGAAATAAGAATTGACAGTATCTTAGTGACAATACAACTGTGTATTAGAAAAAAGAATTGACAGTATCTTAGTGACAATACAACTGTGTATTAGAAATAAGAAATGACAGTATCTTCGTGACAATACAACTGTGTATTAGAAATAATAAATGACAGTATCTTAATGACAGTACAACTGTGTATTAGAAATAAGAAATGACAGTATCTTAATGACAGTACAACTGTGTATTAGAAATAAGAAATGACAGTATCTTAGTGACAATACAACTGTGTATTAGAAATAAGAATTGACAGTATCTTAATGACAATACAACTGTGTATTAGAAATAAGAATTGACAGTATCTTAGTGACAATACAACTGTGTATTAGATATAAGAATTGACAGTATCTTAATGACAATACAACTGTGTATTAGAAAAAAGAAATTACAGTATCTTAGTGACAGTACAACTGTGTATTAGAAATAAGAATTGACAGTATCTTAATGACAATACAACTGTGTATTAGAAATAAGAAATGACAGTATCTTAGTGACAATACAACTGTGTATTAGAAAAAAGAAATGACAGTATCTTAGTGACAATACAACTGTGTATTAGAAATAAGAATTGACAGTATCTTAATGACAATACAACTGTGTATTAGAAAAAAGATATGACAGTATCTTAGTGACAGTACAACTGTGTATTAGAAATAAGAATTGATAGTATCTTAGTGACAATACAACTGTGTGTTAGAAATACAAAATGACAGTATCTTAATGACAGTACAACTGTGTATTAGAAATAAGAATTGACAGTATCTTAGTGACAATATAACTGTATATTAGAAATAGGAATTGACAGTATCTTAGTGACAATACAACTGTGTATTAGAAATAAGAAATGACAGTATCGTAGTGACAATACAACTGTGTATTAGATATAAGAATTGAGAGTATCTTAGTGACAATACAACTGTGTGTTAGAAATACAAAATGACAGTATCTTAGTGACAATATAACTGTATATTAGAAATAAGAATTGACAGTATCTTAGTGACAATACAACTGTGTATTAGAAATAAGAATTGACAGTATCTTAGTGACAATACAACTGTGTATTAGAAATAAGAAATGACAGTATCTTAGTGACAATACAACTGTGTATTAGAAATAAGAATTGACAGTATCTTAGTGACAATACAACTGTGTATTAGATATAAGAATTGACAGTATCTTAATGACAATACAACTGTGTATTAGAAAAAAGAAATGACAGTATCTTAGTGACAATACAACTGTGTATTAGAAATAAGAATTGACAGTATCTTAATGACAATACAACTGTGTATTAGAAATAAGAAATGACAGTATCTTAGTGACAATACAACTGTGTATTAGAAATAAGAATTGACAGTATCTTAGTGACAATACAACTGTGTGTTAGAAATACAAAATGACAGTATCTTAGTGACAGTACAACTGTATATTAAAAATAAGAATTGACAGTATCTTAGTGACAATACAACTGTGTGTTAGAAATACAAAATGACAGTATCTTAGTGACAATACAACTGTGTGTTAGAAATACAAAATGACAGTATCTTAGTTACAATACAACTGTGTGTTAGAAATACAAAATGACAGTATGTTAGTGACAATATAACTGTATATTAGAAATAAGAATTGACAGTATCTTAGTGACAATACAACTGTGTATTAGAAATAAGAATTGACAGTATCTTAGTGACAATACAACTGTGTATTAGAAATAAGAAATGACAGTATCTTAGTGACAATACAACTGTGTATTAGAAATAAGAAATGACAGTATCTTAATGACAGTACAACTGTGTATTAGAAATAAGAAATGACAGTATCTTAATGACAGTACAACTGTGTATTAGAAATAAGAAATAACAGTATCTTAGTGACAATACAACTGTGTATTAGAAATAAGAAATGACAGTATCTTAATGACAATACAACTGTGTATTAGAAATAAGAATTGACAGTATCTTAGTGACAATACAACTGTGTATTAGATATAAGAATTGACAGTATCTTAATGACAATACAACTGTGTATTAGAAAAAAGAAATGACAGTATCTTAGTGACAGTACAACTGTGTATTAGAAATAAGAATTGACAGTATCTTAGTGACAATACAACTGTGTATTAGAAATAAGAAATGACAGTATCTTAGTGACAATACAACTGTGTATTAGAAATAAGAAATGACAGTATCTTAATGACAGTACAACTGTGTATTAGAAATAAGAAATGACAGTATCTTAATGACAGTACAACTGTGTATTAGAAATAAGAAATAACAGTATCTTAGTGACAATACAACTGTGTATTAGAAATAAGAATTGACAGTATCTTAATGACAATACAACTGTGTTTTAGAAATAAGAATTGACAGTATCTTAGTGACAATACAACTGTGTATTAGATATAAGAATTGACAGTATCTTAATGACAATACAACTGTGTATTAGAAAAAAGAAATGACAGTATCTTAGTGACAGTACAACTGTGTATTAGAAATAAGAATTGACAGTATCTTAATGACAATACAACTGTGTATTAGAAATAAGAAATGACAGTATCTTAGTGACAATACAACTGTGTATTAGAAAAAAGAAATGACAGTATCTTAGTGACATTACAACTGTGTATTAGAAATAAGAATTGACAGTATCTTAATGACAATACAACTGTGTATTAGAAAAAAGATATGACAGTATCTTAGTGACAGTACAACTGTGTATTAGAAATAAGAATTGACAGTATCTTAGTGACAATACAACTGTGTGTTAGAAATACAAAATGACAGTATCTTAATGACAGTACAACTGTGTATTAGAAATAAAAATTGACAGTATCTTAGTGACAATATAACTGTATATTAGAAATAAGAATTGACAGTATCTTAGTGACAATACAACTGTGTATTAGATATAAGAATTGACAGTATCTTAGTGACAATACAACTGTGTATTAGAAATACAAAATGATAGTATCTTAATGACAGTACAACTGTGTATTAGAAATAAGAATTGACAGTATCTTAGTGACAATACAACTGTGTATTAGAAATAGGAATTGACAGTATCTTAGTGACAATACAACTGTGTATTAGAAATAAGAAATGACAGTATCTTAGTGACAATACAACTGTGTATTAGATATAAGAATTGACAGTATCTTAGTGACAATACAACTGTGTATTAGAAATAAGAAATGACAGTATCTTAGTGACAATACAACTGTGTATTAGAAATAAGAATTGACAGTATCTTAGTGACAATACAACTGTGTATTAGAAATAAGAATTGACAGTATCTTAGTGACAATACAACTGTGTATTAGAAATAAGAAATGACAGTATCATAGTGACAATACAACTGTGTATTAGAAATAAGAATTGACAGTATCTTAGTGACAATACAACTGTGTATTAGAAATAAGAAATGACAGTATCTTAGTGACAATACAACTGTGTATTAGAAATAAGAATTGACAGTGTTCTGTGTAACAATGATAAGTAAAGTTATCTTAAAGTCTAAGAAGTTAGACTGTGTTCTGTATAACAATGGTATGTAAATTTATCTTAAAGACTAGGAAACCTAATGTTAGTGTTTGACTGCTCTGTTTACATTTTGATTTCATACTTGCTCTTTCTAGCTAACCGTGGCAGTAAAAGATTTAGGGTCACCCTCCAGAGCTGGGACTAATTCTGCTACAGTATTGGTGTCTGTGTATGGCAATGACAACCCACCAGTATTTATAAACCAGCCATATTTTACAAGCATTGATAGAAACACAGCCTCCAACAGTGAAATCTCCAGAGTGACAGCCACTGATGCAGACACTATTGTAAGTCCATTTTAAAAATATGTACTGCATATGAATCTTTAAATTTATGTTTATTGTCTTGTATTGAATCAGTGTTAGATTAATTGATATTGTATTGAATCAGTTCTAGATGATTTGATATTGTATTGAATCAGTTCTAGATGATTTGATATTGTATTGAATCAGTTCTAGATGATTTGATATTGTATTGAATCAGTTCTAGATGATTTGATGTTGTATTGAATCAGTTCTAGATGATTTGATGTTGTATTGAATCAATTCTAGATGATTTGATGTTGTATTGAATCAGTTCTAGATGATTTGATGTTGTATTGAATCAATTCTAAATGATTTGATGTTGTATTGAATCAGTTCTAGATGATTTGATGTTGTATTGAATCAGTTCTAGATGACTTGATATTGTATTGAATCAGTTCTAGATGATTTGATGTTGTATTGAATCAGTTCTAGATGATTTGATGTTGTATTGAATCAGTTCTAGATGATTTGATGTTGTATTGAATCAGTTCTAGATGACTTGATATTGTATTGAATCAGTTCTAGATGATTTGATGTATTGAATCAGTTCTAGATGATTTGATATTGTATTGAATCAGTTCTAGATGATTTGATGTTGTATTGAATCAATTCTAGATGATTTGATGTTGTATTGAATCAGTTCTAGATGATTTGATGTTGTATTGAATCAATTCTAGATGATTTGATGTTGTATTGAATCAGTTCTAGATGATTTGATGTTGTATCGAATCAGTTCTAGATGACTTGATATTGTATTGAATCAGTTCTAGATGATTTGATGTTGTATTGAATCAGTTGTAGATGATTTGATGTTGTATTGAATCAGTTCTAGATGACTTGATATTGTATTGAATCAGTTTTAGATGATTTGATATTGTATTGAATCAGTTCTAGATGATTTGATATTGCATTGAATCAGTTCTAGATGATTTGATGTTGTATTGAATCAGTTGTAGATGATTTGATGTTGTATTGAATCAGTTTTAGATGATTTGATGTTGTACTGAATCAGTGTTACATGACTTGATGTTGTATTAAATCAGTTCTAGATGACTTGATGTTGTACTGAATCAGTGTTAGATGACTTGATGTTGTACTGAATCAGTGTTAGATGACTTGATGTTGTATATGAATCAGTGTTAGATGATTTGATGTTGTATTGAATCAGTGTTAGATGACTTGATGTTGTAATGAATCAGTGTTACATGACTTGATGTTGTATTGAATCAGTTCTAGATGACTTGATGTTGTACTGAATCAGTGTTAGATGACTTGATGTTGTACTGAATCAGTGTTAGATGACTTGATGTTGTATATGAATCAGTGTTAGATGATTTGATGTTGTATTGAATCAGTGTTACATGACTTGATGTTGTAATGAATCAGTGTTACATGACTTGATGTTGTATTGAATCAGTTCTAGATGACTTGATGTTGTACTGAATCAGTGTTAGATGACTTGATGTTGTATTGAATCAGTTCTAGATGCCCATCCTTACATGTGTATAGATTGTGTGTAATTATGCCCATCCTTGTATTTGTGTAGATTGTGTCTAGTTTTCTTTATCTTTGTATTTGTGTAGATTGTGTCTAGTTTTCCTCATCTTTGTATTTGTGTAGATTGTGTCTAGTTTTCCTCATCCTTGTATTTGTGTAGATTGTGTCTAGTTTTCCTCATATTTGTATTTGTGTAGATTGTGTCTAGTTTTCCTCATCTTTGTATTTGTGTAGATTGTGTCTAGTTTTCCTCATCCTTGTATTTGTGTAGATTGTGTCTAGTTTTCCTCATCTTTGTATTTGTGTAGATTGTGTCTAGTTTTCCTCATCCTTGTATTTGTGTAGATTGTGTCTAGTTTTACTCATCCTTGTATTTGTGTAGATTGTGTCTAGTTTTCCTCATCTTTGTATTTGTTGAGCACTTGAATGAACTGCTGAAGTGTTAGTAACAATTCATTCTAAGTTGTACAACATTTCAAAATCAATATGAACATGCCATGATGTGTGTGACATTATATTTACAGTAATTTATCTTTAAGATCCCTCCAAGTAAATTACTTTGTATTTAGTGATTTATTCACAGTAAAGTATTGTATTTATTGGATCCCTCCAAGTAAATTACTTTGTATGTAGTGTTGTATTCATAGTGATAAATTTTATTCAAGGATCCATTCAACAGAATTACTTTGAGGGCTATTGGTGATGACAATACTCTCAGCCTCTTTAGCTTTTCACAGCAAGGCAACAGTGGTATCATCACAACCAAAAATATCAATGATATCATCCAGGATGGCAGAACCAGATATGTGGTAAGGGCTTTTTCTTAACATTGAAAGAACTAACTGTATATTGCAAACACACATAAACCTAGGCAGACACGTACATGCATACAGGCAGACATACACATAGAGGCATACATGCACATACAGGCAGACACACACACACACAAGCAGACACACAAACATACTGGCAGACATGCAAATATACACAGACAGACAAACAGACACAAACACAACCAGACATGCAGATTAAGGCAGACACACACATGGCAGACACATACACACAAGCAGTCACATACACACAGGCAGACATGCACATACAGGTAGACACATACACACAAGCAGACACACACATACATTGGTGAATGTTCTCCATCATATGACAGAAATTCCATCATCAGAATGTCACCACTGTTGATATTCCAAATCATACAAATTTGTTGGATTGTTTTTGGTAGTGGTGGGGTTTTGGATTAAAATGGTTGGAAAGCTTTTAGTATTAAATAATTTTAATTCTAAAGATACTTAATTTTAAACTTATAATTTATTATCGATCCAGCAGATACAGGTTTTCATGCAGTCTTAAATTCAGTAAAGGCTCCTTGGATGTGATCTGCTGAAAAAACCAAATAGCACAGTCATTAACTGAATAACCCAAATAACACAGACATTATATTCCACTGCTATTGAATAACCTCAACAACACATTCCTTACCTGACAAACCCTAATAACACATACATTAAATGAATAATCCAAATAACAGTAATTAACTGAAAAACCCAAATAGCACATTCATTAATTGAATAAACCAAATAACACAGACACTAACTGAATAACCCCCCTAAAAACAGTCATTAACTGAATAACCCAAATAACACTGTCATTAACTGAATAACCCAAATAACACTGTCATTAACTGAATAACCCCACAAAAACTCATTAACTGAATAACCCAAAAAACACAGTGAACTGAATAACAAAAAAAACCAGACATTATATTCCTACATTACCCTCATATGAATGATAGCAGATAGAGGGCACTGAATTAATAGAGTGAAACAGCTTGGTCAATTTTATACCTCCATGTATATCAATCTGCCATTGTTTTCTCCCCCATCCCTTTGTTTCATAGAATTTTTTTAATAAAATTCATCTGTTGCATTGTCATTGCTAATCATGATGATTGGAAATTTTGTCTGTGCTAAATTTGCAGGCATTAACTGGCTGGGTAGTCATTGCTAATCATGATGATTGGAAAGGTTGCTTATGCTAAATTTGCAGGCATTAACTGGCTGGTAGTCATTGCTAATCATGATTATTGGAAAGGTTGCTTATGCTAAATTTGCTGGCATTAACTGGCTGGTAGTCATTGCTAATCATGATGATTGGAAAGGTTGCTTATGCTAAATTTTCTGGCATTAACTGGCTGGTAGTCATTGCTAATCATGATGATTGGAAAGGTTGCTTATGCTAAATTTGCAGGCATTAACTGGCTGGTAGTCATTGCTAATCATGATTATTGGAAAGGTTGCTTATGCTAAATTTGCTGGCATTAACTGGCTGGTAGTCATTGCTAATCATGATTATTGGAAAGGTTGCTTATGCTAAATTTGCAGGCATTAACTGGCTGGTAGTCATTGCTAATCATGATTATTGGAAAGGTTGCTTATGCTAAATTTGCTGGCATTAACTGGCTGGTAGTCATTGCTAATCATGATTATTGGAAAGGTTGCTTATGCTAAATTTGCAGGCATTAACTGGCTGGGTTGTCACTGCTTTTCAGTATGGTGGTTTTTCCCAACTTTCATCCATGCAACCACTCATGAACAAACACACACAATAAAGACTGATTCAGGTGATTTCCAATATAAAATCTTTAAAATAGGGTACCTTAGTACTGTTTATTTATGTTATAGCAGCCAAAGTATGTTGTATAGTTCTAATATGAAAACCCACTTGCTTTCATTAACAATTACATATTGGTATTGTTTTTTTGTTATGGAGGAAAAAAATGAAATTACAGAAAAGCATTTTAATGGGCCATAAAATGTTGTCAAATTTTTAAGTCATTCATAGTTTTGAAAATGTCATGGACTTGGATTATTTTATGTTATCTAGTTGCATTTTTGTCACCAATGCAAAAGTTTTACCAACCAACCTAATTTTCAATATTGAGTTTGTTAAAGCAGTTCCCCATAAACTTACCAGATTGCATCTTGGGCTCTTACTGTCATTCAAAATCATTGTACTCATGGCTCTTGAAAGAGAAGGACCTAAATGCAAAAGTAAAATGAAGTATGCCAAAGCCCTCATAAAATATGTTTTTTGTATGTGTGTGTGTATGTGTGTGTGTGTGTGTGATTTGGATCTTTAAAGTAGCTTTTGACAATTTGTCAATCATATTGCTACAATGTCTGTAGTGTGGCAGTTTATAATGATATCTAGCACTGGGGCATTATGCCGCAGACATGTAACATAACTTACCACATAGTCACATTATCCTCACACCAGGTTGACCAGCTCTAACACTAAACCTCTTAATGTTGAGAGCCAAGCATGCCAGCTGTTAGTATCATTTGCATAAATCTTTGATATGACTCGACTAAGTATCAAACCCACAATCTCCCGCACCCCAGATGGTCAGTAACCACTAGGCCACCGGAGTGGTAATTTTTTTGTGTTAAATTTACGTTCGGTAAGTATTAGGGGTTGTAAATTTATGTATTAGGTACTTTTTGAATTGGTTAAAATGTCCGAAATTTTTCGCAAAAGTTATGGAATTATATTTCTTAAAGATTTGCAAAATCACTTATATACATTAAATGTGTAGATTATGTTATCAATTTTAGATCACGCTTTTGAACGGGGGATGTTGAATATTCATATTTTGTCTGACTGAATAACACAGATAAAGCAGAACTAGCAAAATATATATTGTTCAAATCAATAGGTCTTCATTTGTCTAATTTATTCTGCAAACATACAGGTCCTCATTTGCCTGATGTATTCAGGATACATATAGATCTTCATTTGCTGGATGTATTTTGAAAACACAAGTCCTCTTTTGCCTGGTATGGGAATGTTGTAATAGCTGGAATAAAGAATTCAGTTTCAAGTATTTTATCTATATTAAACAAGTGAATGATATCAGATTCTCTTCATTTTGTTCTTCTCTTGAAGATGCGAGTTGAAGCTCGAGATGGGGACAGCCTGATTGGATATGGTGTTCGCAGCACTACAGCCACTGTGCAAATTAATGTACAACGCAACCTTAATGGCCCCATCTATTCTCATGGCAGCCTGGCTATGACAATTAGTGAGAATGCAGCACCAGGTCTCTTTATTGCTGATGTCAATGCAACAGATGCAGATGTAACAGTGAGTACACTCAATTTTAACTTAAGCATTGGCTGTACAATAATCTTTATGGTTTGTAGTGGTGGGCTTAATGTGTTTTTCAACATCAGATAAGACAGTAACCTTTGCGCACAGTGTTTGGTTAAATCCATATTAGGTGCAACACATTTATCTCTGCAGGTATCAGGATATGTTAATGAAGTTCCTGGAAGGTCATGGTATGATACCTGGCAAAATGATAAATATTGTCAGGGTAATTGTAAGTAATTCTGATACCTGTCAAAATAATAAACATTATTAGCTGAGGGTAATTGTAAGTAATTCTGATACCTGTCAATATGGTAAATATGATCAGGGTAATTATAAGTAATTCTGATACCTGTCATAATGGTAAATATGATCAGGGTAATGTTAAATAATTATGATACCTGTCACAATAGTAAATATTGTAAAGGTAATTATTACATTTGATCATTTACAGTATTTGAGTAGAAGAGAATAAAAGTATGTACATGTGTGGTTAGATAATTTTTCACATCGTTTATTTAAACAATTTGTGTGATTTAGAATGCATAAGATAACATGCATTATTATTGATTTCCATAGGATAATTCATTATAGGGCACAAGCATTATTTTAGATTTTCAGAGGATAATGCAGTTAATATAAATTGGGTAATGGATCATTCTTTGTGTTAATTTAGACTGGATTATAGATTTTCCTATGCTATGTGTTAGTATAGACTGGGCTATATATTGTTATGTGTGTTAATTTAGACTGGGCTATATATTGTTAGGTGTTAATATTAATTGGGTTATTGATTGTTCTTTGTGTTAATTTAAACTGGGTTATATATTTTCCTATGTGTTAATCCAAACTGGGTCATAAATTGTTATGTGTGTTAATCTAAACTGGGATATATATTGTTATGTGTGTTAATCTAAATTGGGTTATTGATTTTTTTCTGTGTTTTAATCTAAACTGGGTCATAAATTGTTATGTGTGTTAATCTAAATTGGGATATATATTGTTATGTGTGTTAATCTAAATTGGGATATATATTGTTATGTGTGTTAATCTAAATTGGGATATATATTGTTATGTGTGTTAATCTAAATTGGGATATATATTGTTATGTGTGTTAATCTAAATTGGGTGATTGATTTTTTTTTTCTGTGTTTTAATCTAAACTGGGTCATAAATTGTTATGTGTGTTAATCTAAACTGGGATATATATATATTGTTATGTGTGTTAATCTAAATTGGGATTTATATATTGTTATGTGTGTTAATCTAAATTGGGATATATATTGTTATGTGTGTTAATCCAAATTGGGATATATATTGTTATATATGTTAATCTAAGCTGGGATATATATTGTTATGTGTGTTAATTTAAATTGGGTGATTGATTTTTTTTCTGTGTTTTAATCTAAACTGGGTCATAAATTGTTATGTGTGTTAATCTAAACTGGGATATATATATTGTCATGTGTGTTAATCTAAATTGGGATATATATTGTTATGTATGTTAATCTAAATTGGGATATGTATTGTTATGTATGTTAATCTAAGCTGGGTTATTGATTTTTTTCTGTGTGTTAATCTAAACTGGATCATATATTGTTATGCATGTTGATCTAAATTGGGTTATTGTTTTTTTTCTGTGTGTTAATCTAAACTGGATACATATTGTTATGTGTTTTAATCTAACCTGGGTCATAAATTGTTATGTGTGTTAATCTAAACTGGTTCATAGATTTTCCTTCGTGTTAGTGTAAACTGTGTATCAAAACTGGATAACTAATTGTCCTGTGTGCTAATATAAACTGGGCAATATATTGTCTTGTGTGTTAATCTAAACTTTCTATCAAAATTGGGTTACAGATTATTCGATGTTAATCAAAACTGGTGATTGATTGTCCTGTGTGTCAATCTAACCTGGGTGATAGATTATCTGTGTGCTTTTCTAAACTGGATTATAGATTTTTCCATGTTAATCTAAACTGGGTTAAACACTTTTATGTGTGTTAATCTAATGAGGGTTATAGATTGTACCATATTTTAATCTCAACTGGATTGTAAATTGTCCTGTGTGTTACTTTACCCTGTGTGTCAGAGTTTCCTGTGTGTTAATTTAAACTGGGTTAAATATTGTTCAGTGTGTTAATCTAACTTGGGTTATTGATTATTTTGTGTTAATGTACACTGGGTTATAGATGGTCTTGTGTGTTTGGGGGGCTCAAAGGGACAATTACCTTAAAGAGATCAGTAAGATCAAATCATGATGCAGTCTTACACCAAATTATGGTAGTGTGATATAGAGGTATACATTATCATGTATGACACAATATTCATGATGTTCTGCCTTGAGTATCAAAAAAGGTACCATCAAATTAAAGAGACATCAGATAAGGTACAATTAAATGAAAGGGACATCAGATAAGGTACAATTAAATGAAAGGGACATCAGATAAGGTACAATCAAATGAAAGGGACATCAAATCAGGTACAATGAAAGGAAAGGGACATCATACCAGGAACAATCAAATGAAAGGGACATCAAATAAGGTCAATCAAATTAAAGGGACATCATATCAGGAACAATCGAATTAAAGGGACATCATATAAGGTACAATTCAATGAAAGAGACATCAGATAAGGTACAATTCAATTAAAGGGACATCAGATCAGGTACAATCAAATGAAAGGGACATCAAATCAGGTACAATGAAATGAAAGGGACATCAGATCAGGTACAATCCAATGAAAGGGACATCAATTAAGGTACAATCCAATGAAAGGGACATCAGATAAGGTAAAATCAAATGAAAGGGACATCAGATAAGGTACAATTCAATGAAAGGGACATCGGATCAGGTACAATCCAATGAAAGGGACATCAGATCAGGTACAATGAAATGAAAGGGACATCATACCAGGAACAATCAAATGAAAGGGACATCAAATAAGGTCAATCAAATTAAAGGGACATCATATCAGGAACAATCAAATTAAAGGGACATCAATTAAGGTACAATCAAATGAAAGGGACATCAGATCAGGTACAATCAAATGAAAGGGACATCAAATCAGGTACGATGAAATGAAAGGGACATCAGATCAGGTACAGTCAAATGAAAGGGACATCAGATAAGGTACAATCCAATGAAAGGGACATCAGATCAGGTACAATCCAATGAAAGGGACATCAAATCAGGTACAATGAAATGAAAGGGACATCAGATCAGGTACAATCAAATGAAAGGGACATCAATTAAGGTACAATCCAATGAAAGGGACATCAGATAAGGTACAATCAAATGAAAGGGACATCAGATAAGGTACAATTCAATGAAAGGGACATCAGATCAGGTACAATCAAATGAAAGGGACATCAAATCAGGTACAATTCAATGAAAGGGATATCAGATCAGGTACAATCCAATGAAAGGGACATCAGATCAGGTACAATCAAATGAAAGGGACATCAAATAAGGTACAAGCAAATGAAAGGGACATCAGATCAGGTACAATCAAATGAAAGGGACATCAGATCAGGTACGATCCAATGAAAGGGACATCAAATCAGGTACGATGAAATGAAAGGGACATCAGATCAGGTACAGTCAAATGAAAGGGACATCAGATAAGGTACAATCCAATGAAAGGGACATCAGATCAGGTACAATGAAATGAAAGGGACATCATACCAGGAACAATCAAATTAAAGGGACATCAAATAAGGTCAATCAAATTAAAGGGACATCAAATAACGTACAATTCAATGAAAGGGACATCAGATCAGGTACAATCAAATTAAAGGGACATCAAATAAGGTACAATTTAATGAAAGGGACATCAAATCAGGAACAATCAAATTAAAGGGACATCAAATCAGGTACAATGAAAGGAAAGGGACATTAGATAAGGTACAGTCAAATGAAAGGGACTTCAGATAAGGTACAATGAAATGAAAGGGATATCAGATCAGGTACAGTCAAATGTAAAGGGACATCAGATAAGGTACAATCCAATGAAAGGGACATTAGATAAGGTAAAGTCAAATGAAAGGGACATCAAATCAGGTACAATGCAATGAAAGGACATCAAATAAGGTAAAATCAAATTAAAGGACATCAAGACAAGTATAATAAAATGAAAGGTGGTTGTTTAAAGACAGTAAGTGGGTTGTCTAGCAACCACTGCAAACCTGAGACAGATATTATTTGACATAGATTGTTGACAGGTCAACAATGACTAGGTAGGTTTTTTTTCTGATTGCCTTGTTAATTCTACCATGTGGCTGTCAGTAGTTGTCATGACAGATTTCTATCTGGATTAAGCTCAGTCATGCTCAATAGCTATATGGTCTTTATTCTTGTCATAATTATTTCCCTAGCACTTTTTAAATTAGGCCTTGAGGCCGATTTGGTTTTGCTTTATCAACATTGTTAGTAGGCACCATTGAATATCAAACATTTTCAGTTTTAGTTTTGTGTGAGAGTAAATATTTTCTAAAGATATTGTTTAATATTTTACAAGCATCTTTTTCTTCTTTTGTTTAAGACAATTGGCATTCAGAAAATTCAATTTTATATTTCAGAGTCCAGAAAATGTGATAGCATATGCAATAACTGGGTTATCAGATGCATCTAACTATTTCTTTGTCAATCCTAACTCTGGTGTCGTAACCCTGAAGTCTTCTGTCAGGAACATTACAGCAAGTGGATTCACAGTAAGTGCAATTTGATCATATATTACAAAAGATTGTATTCTGATTTTTTTTTTAAAAATGTCATAGGCAATACACATAGTAGTATCTTTGTATCTGGATTAAGAATGTATGTTTTGTTTCCCAAATTAACAGGTTTCCAAATTAACAGGCTTCTTCAAATTAATAGGTTCCTAAATTAACAGGTTCCCAAATCTGATGATGGCAATATCCTTGTGTTTTAATATGCACTGTATTAAGAATGTAAATGTATTGTTCCCCAAACAGACAGGTTCCCAAATTAACAGGCTTCCCCAAATTAATAGGTTCCCAAATTAAAAACTGGTTACCAAATTAACAGGTTCCCAAATCTGATGATTTTGGAACAGGTTCAGGTTGATAAAAATAAACAGCAGCCAGCTAAATAAAGATGTACATGATACAGCTGTTTATACACTAAACATTTACATGACACAGTTGTCAGGACACTGCTAAACACTTATATGATACAGCTGCTAGTACACTAAACATTTACATGATACAGCTTTCACTACACTGCTAAATACCTAAATGATACAGCTGTCACTACACTGCTAAATACCTATATGATCCAGCTGTCACTACAATCCTAAGTGTTTACATGATACAGCTCTCACACACTGCTAATACTTACATGATACAGCTCTCACTACACTGCTAGATACTTACATGATACAGCTCTCACTACACTGCTAGATACTTACATGATACAGCTCTCACTACACTGCTAAATACTTACATGATACAGCTCTCACTACACTGCTAAATACCTACATGATACAGCTGTCACTACAATGCTAAATACGTACATGAAACAGCTGTCAGGACACTGTTAAACACTTAACTGATACAGCTGTCAGAAAATTGATAAAAACTTACATGATACAGCTGCCTTACATGGTACAGCTGGCAGTATGCTACTAAATACTTACATGATACAGCTGATACTACACTGCTAAATATTTGCATGATACAGCTGTCACTACACTGTTAAACATTTACATGATACAGCTGTCACCACACTGCTAAATACTTACATGATAGAGCTGTCATTATGCTGTTAACTACTTACATTATACAGCTATCACAACACATAATTGATATGGCTGTCAGTACACTACTAAACACTTGCATGATACAGCTGCTAGTACACTAACATAATACAGCTGTCACTAAATAATTACATGATACAGCTGTCAAGACTCTGCTGAATACTTTAATGATACAGCTGTCAGACACCGCTAAACACTTACATGATACAGCTGCCTTTCATGGTACAGCTGCCAGTGCACTGAATATTATGTCTAAAGTTGGTACATTTATGATCTAGGAGTTTTGTTTCTTTCCTGTTTGTAAATTATATTCTAGGAGTTTGTGTCTCATTGGCTTGTACACTGACATTCTAGGAGACCATATCTTACCTGCTTGAATATTAACATTATGGGAATTTCTGTCGCACCAGATATTACATAGATGTTATAGAGATCCTGTCACTCAAGTTTGGACATAATTGTTCTGTGAGTTCCAGTAACACTGTTATTACATATATGTTCTAGGAGTTCCTGTCACACTGACATAAACAGAATCATAATTTTGTCCTCAGTCAAATACAGTGTTTTTTTAAAACACAATATACTGTATACACAGTGTTCAGTATAAATTTCTTCATTTTCAAGATTTTTCATTGTTAATTTTGAAGGAATTGGAACATACAAATGTCATCCTGGAGGTTCAACCTCTGCTTGATATGTTTTAATGATATAATTATATAATTGTTCTAATGATACAATTATATTAATGATATATGTGTTTAGTGATATCATCATTTTAATGATATACTTGTTTAATGATATACTTATTTTAATGATATAATTGTTTAATGATATACTTATTTTAATGATATAATTGTTTAATGATATACTTATTTTAATGATATACTTGTTTAATGATATACAAATTTTAATGATATAATTGTTTATTGATATACATATTTTAATGAAATAATTGTTTAATGATATACTTCTTTTAATGATATAATTGTTAAATGATATACATATTTTAATGATATAATTGTTTAATGATATGCATATTTTAATGAAATAATTGTTTAATGATATACATATTTTAATGATATAATTGTTTCATGATATACATATTTTAATGAAATAATTGTTTAATGATATACTTTTTTTAATGATATAATTGTTTAATGATATACTTATCTTAATGATATAATTGTTTTAATGATAGAATAGTTTTAATGCTGTAATTAGACTGATTAAAGAAAATTGTTATAAAAATATAATTAGACATTAAATAAAAGTAAATTTATATATTTTGCTAGGTTCAGGTCCAGGCAGCAGATGGAGGGACTCCACAGCGGGTTTCCGTGACAGTTATTGATGTTACCATCACCAGAGTGATTGAGATTCTTTCTTTCTTGTCTGCAATCTACAGGACAACAATCCCAGAAACTACTGTAGTCAGTCAAATCTTCATCACCGTCAATGCTGCCCCAGGGGTAAGACAGAAACACACTGAATGTAGTATGCTGCTTATCAAGTGCTTAATGACACACAAAAAAATTTAATTAAACAAAACATTTGTTAATTTTAAATTTATTGTTTCCATCCTTCAGCCATAAGAATATTTGATGTCCAATTTTTTTTACATATTCAGTGTAATTAATTGACTTTGTAAGAATTAAAGTAACTTTAGCGAATAGATGAACTTAATGAATGTATCTCACAGACAACATGTCAGCTCTTTTGCGATACAAGAAAGATGACCACTATACTTTGTAACAAGTTTAAGGTGACCACTATACTTTGCAACAAGTTTAATGTGACCATTTTACTTTTTAACAAGTTTAAGGTGACCATTTTACTTTGTAACAAGTTTAAGGTGACCACTTTACTTTGTAACAAGCTTAAGGTGACCACTTTACTTTGTAACAAGTTTAAGGTGACCACTTTACTTTGTAACAAGTTTAAGGTGACCATTTTACTTTTTAACAAGTTTAATGTGACTATTTTACTTTTTAACAAGTTTAAGGTGACCATTTTACTTTGTAACAAGTTTAAGGTGACCATTTTACTTTGTAACAAGTTTAAGCTGACCACTTTACTTTGTAACAAGTTTAAGGTGACCACTTTACTTTGTAACAAGTTTAAGGTGACCATTTTACTTTGTAACAAGTTTAAGGTGACCATTTTACTTTGTAACAAGTTTAAGGTGACCATTTTACTTTGTAACAAGTTTAAGGTGACCACTTTACTTTGTAACAAGGTTAATGTGACCACTTTACTTTGTAACAAGTTTAAGGTGACCACTTTACTTTGTAACAAGTTTAAGCTGACCACTTTACTTTGTAACAAGTTTAAGCTGATGATTATCCTTTGTTACAAGCTTAAGGTGACAACTTTACTTTGTAACAAGTTTAAGGTGACCACTTTACTTTGTAACAAGTTTAAGGTGACCATTTTACTTTTTAACAAGTTTAATGTGACTATTTTACTTTTTAACAAGTTTAAGGTGACCAGTTTACTTTTTAACAAGTTTAAGGTGACCACTTTACTTTGTAACAAGTTTAAGGTGACCACTTTACTTTGTAACAAGTTTAAGCTGACCATTTTACTTTGTAACAAGTTTAAGGTGACCACTTTACTTTGTAACAAGTTTAAGCTGACCATTTTACTTTGTAACAAGTTTAAGGTGACCACTTTACTTTGTAACAAGTTTAAGGTGACCACTTTACTTTGTAACAAGTTTAAGGTGACCACTTTACTTCGTAACAAGTTTAAGCTGACCACTTTACTTTGTAACAAGTTTAAGGTGACCACTTTCCTTTGTAACAAGTTTAAGCTGATGATTATCCTTTGTAACAAGCTTAAGGTGACCATTTTACTTTTTAACAAGTTTAAGGTGACCATTTTACTTTTTAACAAGTTTAAGGTGACCATTTTACTTTGTAACAAGTTTAAGGTGACCACTTTACTTTGTAACAAGTTTAAGGTGACCATTTTACTTTTTAACAAGTTTAATGTGACTTTTTTACTTTTTAACAAGTTTAAGGTGACCATTTTACTTTGTAACAAGTTTAAGCTGACCACTTTACTTTGTAACAAGTTTAAGGTGACAACTTTACTTTGTAACAAGTTTAAGGTGACCATTTTACTTTGTAACAAGTTTAAGGTGACCATTTTACTTTGTAACAAGTTTAAGGTGACCATTTTACTTTGTAACAAGTTTAAGCTCACCACTTTACTTTGTAACAAGTTTAAGGTGACCACTTTACTTTGTAACAAGTTTAAGCTGACCATTTTACTTTGTAACAAGTTTAAGGTAACCACTTTACTTTGTAACAAGTTTAAGGTGACCACTTAACTTTGTTACAAGTTTAAGCTGACCACTTTACTTTGTAACAAGTTTAAGGTGACACTTTACTTTGTAACAAGTTTAAGCTGATGATTATCCTTTGTAACAAGTTCAAGGTGACCATTTTACTTTTTAACAAGTTTAAGGTGACCATTTTACTTTCTAACAAGTTTAAGGTGACCATTTTACTTTGTAACAAGTTTAAGGTGACCATTTTACTTTGTAACAAGTTTAAGGTGACCATTTTACTTTGTAACAAGTTTAAGGTGACCATTTTACTTTGTAACAAGTTTAAGGTGACCATTTTACTTTGTAACAAGTTTAAGGTGACCATTTTACTTTGTAACAAGTTTAAGGTGACCATTTTACTTCGTAACAAGTTTAAGCTGACCACTTTACTTTGTAAGAAGTTTAAGGTGACCACTTTACTTTGTAACAAGTTTAAGGTGACTACTTTACTTTGTAACAAGTTTAAGCTGACCATTTTACTTTGTAACAAGTTTAAGGTGACCACTTTACTTAGTAACAAGTTTAAGCTGACCATTTTACTTTGTAACAAGTTTAAGGTGACCACTTTACTTTGTAACAAGTTTAAGGTGACCACTTTACTTTGTAACAAGTTTAAGGTGACCACTTTACTTCGTAACAAGTTTAAGCTGACCACTTTACTTTGTAACAAGTTTAAGGTGACCACTTTCCTTTGTAACAAGTTTAAGCTGATGATTATCCTTTGTAACAAGCTTAAGGTGACCATTTTACTTTTTAACAAGTTTAAGGTGACCATTTTACTTTTTAACAAGTTTAAGGTGACCATTTTACTTTGTAACAAGTTTAAGGTGACCACTTTACTTTGTAACAAGTTTAAGGTGACCATTTTACTTTTTAACAAGTTTAATGTGACTTTTTTACTTTTTAACAAGTTTAAGGTGACCATTTTACTTTGTAACAAGTTTAAGGTGACCATTTTACTTTGTAACAAGTTTTAGGTGACCATTTTACTTTGTAACAAGTTTAAGCTGACCACTTTACTTTGTAACAAGTTTAAGGTGACAACTTTACTTTGTAACAAGTTTAAGGTGACCATTTTACTTTGTAACAAGTTTAAGGTGACCATTTTACTTTGTAACAAGTTTAAGGTGACCATTTTACTTTGTAACAAGTTTAAGCTGACCACTTTACTTTGTAACAAGTTTAAGGTGACCACTTTACTTTGTAACAAGTTTAAGGTGACCACTTTACTTTGTAACAAGTTTAAGCTGACCATTTTACTTTGTAACAAGTTTAAGGTGACCACTTTACTTTGTAACAAGTTTAAGCTGACCATTTTACTTTGTAACAAGTTTAAGGTGACCACTTTACTTTGTAACAAGTTTAAGGTGACCACTTTACTTTGTAACAAGTTTAAGGTGACCACTTTACTTCATAACAAGTTTAAGCTGACCACTTTACTTTGTAACAAGTTTAAGGTGACCACTTTCCTTTGTAACAAGTTTAAGCTGATGATTATCCTTTGTAACAAGCTTAAGGTGACCATTTTACTTTTTAACAAGTTTAAGGTGACCATTTTACTTTTTAACAAGTTTAAGGTGACCATTTTACTTTGTAACAAGTTTAAGGTGACCACTTTACTTTGTAACAAGTTTAAGGTGACCATTTTACTTTTTAACAAGTTTAATGTGACTTTTTTACTTTTTAACAAGTTTAAGGTGACCATTTTACTTTGTAACAAGTTTAAGGTGACCATTTTACTTTGTAACAAGTTTTAGGTGACCATTTTACTTTGTAACAATTTTAAGCTGACCACTTTACTTTGTAACAAGTTTAAGGTGACAACTTTACTTTGTAACAAGTTTAAGGTGACCATTTTACTTTGTAACAAGTTTAAGGTGACCATTTTACTTTGTAACAAGTTTAAGGTGACCATTTTACTTTGTAACAAGTTTAAGCTCACCACTTTACTTTGTAACAAGTTTAAGGTGACCACTTTACTTTGTAACAAGTTTAAGCTGACCATTTTACTTTGTAACAAGTTTAAGGTAACCACTTTACTTTGTAACAAGTTTAAGGTGACCACTTAACTTTGCTACAAGTTTAAGCTGACCACTTTACTTTGTAACAAGTTTAAGGTGACACTTTACTTTGTAACAAGTTTAAGCTGATGATTATCCTTTGTAACAAGTTCAAGGTGACCATTTTACTTTTTAACAAGTTTAAGGTGACCATTTTACTTTCTAACAAGTTTAAGGTGACCATTTTACTTTGTAACAAGTTTAAGGTGACCATTTTACTTTCTAACAAGTTTAAGGTGACCATTTTACTTTGTAACAAGTTTAAGGTGACCATTTTACTTTGTAACAAGTTTAAGGTGACCATTTTACTTTGTAACAAGTTTAAGGTGACCATTTTACTTTGTAACAAGTTTAAGGTGACCATTTTACTTTGTAACAAGTTTAAGGTGACCATTTTACTTTGTAACAAGTTTAAGGTGACCATTTTACTTCGTAACAAGTTTAAGCTGACCACTTTACTTTGTAACAAGTTTAAGGTGACCACTTTACTTTGTAACAAGTTTAAGGTGACCATTTTACTTTGTAACAAGTTTAAGGTGACCATTTTACTTTGTAACAAGTTTAAGGTGACCATTTTACTTTGTAACAAGTTTAAGCTGACCACTTTACTTTGTAACAAGTTTAAGGTGACCACTTTACTTTGTAACAAGTTTAAGCTGACCATTTTACTTTGTAACAAGTTTAAGGTGACCACTTTACTTTGTAACAAGTTTAAGCTGACCATTTTACTTTGTAACAAGTTTAAGGTGACCACTTTACTTTGTAACAAGTTTAAGGTGACCACTTTACTTTGTAACAAGTTTAAGGTGACCACTTTACTTTGTAACAAGTTTAAGCTGACCACTTTACTTTGTAACAAGTTTAAGGTGACCACTTTACTTTGTAACAAGTTTAAGCTGATGATTATCCTTTGTAACAAGCTTAAGGTGACCATTTTACTTTTTAACAAGTTTAAGGTGACCATTTTACTTTTTAACAAGTTTAAGGTGACCATTTTACTTTGTAACAAGTTTAAGGTGACCATTTTACTTTGTAACAAGTTTAAGGTGACCACTTTACTTTGTAACAAGTTTAAGGTGACCATTTTACTTTGTAACAAGTTTAAGGTGACCATTTTACTTTGTAACAAGTTTAAGGTGACCATTTTACTTTGTAACAAGTTTAAGGTGACCATTTTACTTTCTAACAAGTTTAAGGTGACCACTTTACTTTGTAACAAGTTTAAGGTGACCATTTTACTTTGTAACAAGTTTAAGGTGACCATTTTACTTTGTAACAAGTTTAAGGTGACCATTTTACTTTGTAACAAGTTTAAGGTGACCACTTTACTTTGTAACAAGTTTAAGGTGACCACTTTACTTTGTAACAAGTTTAAGCTGACCATTTTACTTTGTAACAAGTTTAAGGTGACCACTTTACTTTGTAACAAGTTTAAGCTGACCATTTTACTTTTTAACAAGTTTAAGGTGACCACTTTACTTTGTAACAAGTTTAAGGTGACCACTTTACTTTGTAACAAGTTTAAGGTGACCACTTTACTTTGTAACAAGTTTAAGCTGACCACTTTACTTTGTAACAAGTTTAAGGTGACCACTTTACTTTGTAACAAGTTTAAGCTGATGATTATCCTTTGTAACAAGCTTAAGGTGACCATTTTACTTTTTAACAAGTTTAAGGTGACCATTTTTTTTTTTAACAAGTTTAAGGTGACCATTTTACTTTGTAACAAGTTTAAGGTGACCATTTTACTTTGTAACAAGTTTAAGGTGACCATTTTACTTTGTAACAAGTTTAAGGTGACCATTTTACTTTGTAACAAGTTTAAGCTGACCATTTTACTTTGTAACAAGTTTAAGGTGACCACTTTACTTTGTAACAAGTTTAAGGTGACCATTTTAGTTTGTAACAAGTTTAAGGTGACCACTTTACTTTGTAACAAGTTTAAGGTGACCACTTTACTTTGTAACAAGTTTAAGGTGACCACTTTACTTTGTAACAAGTTTAAGCTGACCACTTTACTTTGTAACAAGTTTAAGGTGACCACTTTACTTTGTAACAAATTTAAGCTGATGATTATCCTTTGTAACAAGCTTAAGGTGACCATTTTACTTTTTAACAAGTTCAAGGTGACCATTTTACTTTTTAACAAGTTTAAGGTGACCATTTTACTTTGTAACAAGTTTAAGGTGACCATTTTACTTTGTAACAAGTTTAAGGTGACCATTTTACTTTGTAACAAGTTTAAGGTGACCATTTTACTTTGTAACAAGTTTAAGGTGACCACTTTACTTTGTAACAAGTTTAAGGTGACCATTTTACTTTGTAACAAGTTTAAGGTGACCATTTTACTTTGTAACAAGTTTAAGCTGACCACTTTACTTTGTAACAAGTTTAAGGTGACCACTATACTTTGTAACAAGTTTAAGGTGACCATTTTACTTTGTAAAAAGTTTAAGGTGACCACTATACTTTGTAACAAGTTTAAGGTGACCACTTTACTTTGTAACAAGTTTAAGGTGACCATTTTACTTTGTAACAAGTTTAAGGTGACCACTTTACTTTGTAACAAGTTTAAGCTGATGATTATCCTTAGTAACAAGCTTAAGGTGACCATTTTACTTTTTAACAAGTTTAATGTGACCATTTTACTTTTTAACAAGTTTAAGGTGACCATTTTACTTTGTAACAAGTTTAAGGTGACCATTTTACTTTGTAACAAGTTTAAGGTGACCATTTTACTTTGTAACAAGTTTAAGGTGACCATTTTACTTTGTAACAAGTTTAAGGTGACCATTTTACTTTGTAACAAGTTTAAGGTGACCACTTTGCTTTGTAACAAGTTTAAGCTGACCATTTTACTTTGTATCAAGTTTAAGGTGACCATTTTACTTTGTAACAAGTTTAAGGTGACCACTTTACTTTGTAACAAGTTTAAGGTGACCACTTTACTTTGTAACAAGTTTAAGCTGACCACTTTACTTTGTAACAAGTTTAAGGTGACCACTTTACTTTGTAACAAGTTTAAGTTTACCATTTAACTCTGTATGAAAACTTACATACAGTACAGTATGATCAAGGAAATTTTTTGATTTTTTAAAAAAAAAAATTCTTTTGTTGATGATAAATTTAAATAGTAAACAAAGTACTTGTTTTACTTTATATTAAATAGAAAATGACTTGTGGATTCTTGTTTGGAAATTTTAGTTGATTTTACACTGTCAGGAATAAAACATTTTCTTGCATGCTACATTAATTTATAATGAATGGGATTCCAAATATAGGATTTAGATAGATTTGTAAATAATTGCTTTAAATGTATTTTTAGCCTGGAATCTCATTCAGAATTGTTGGAACAAGTGATGGTCCAGACTATTTTGGAATCAATCCATTAACAGGATCCATTTCAGTCATTAAGGACCTTCAGTCAGATAGAAACAAGAAGACGCTTCACACGGTGAGATATTTGGGGGGATGGTGATATATAATTCCTACACTATAATATAATGAGGGATGAGTGATATATAATTCCCACACTATACCAAATAAATTCTTGCCCCAATAATTTAATGCAATATGTGGGTAATCATCTGTTAGTAGTTTGAAATGGAGCATCTGTTAGTCATTATAATGAACCATTTGTTAGTCATTATAATGGACCATTTGTTAGTCATTATAATGGACCATTTGTTAGTCATTATAATGGACCATTTGTTAGTCATTATAATGGACCATTTGTTATTCATTATAATGGACCATTTGTTAGCATGATGTAATGGGTCAGCATCTTTTAGTCATTATAATGGACCATTTGTTAGCATGAGGTAATGTGTCAGCATCTGTTAGTCATTATAATGGACCATTTGTTAGTCATTATAAAGTACCATTTGTTAGTCATTATAATGGACCATTTGTTAGTCATTATAATGGACCATTTGTTATTCATTATAATGGACCATTTGTTAGCATGATGTAATGGGTCAGCATCTTTTAGTCATTATAATGGACCATTTGTTAGCATGAGGTAATGTGTCAGCATCTGTTAGTCATTATAATGGACCATTTGTTAGTCATTATAATGGACCATTTGTTAGTCATTATAATGGACCATTTGTTAGTCATTATAATGGACCATTTATTAGCATGATGTAATGGGTCAGCATCTGTTAGTCATTATAATGGACCATTTGTTAACATGAGGTAATGGGTCAGCATCTGTTAGTCATTCTAATGGACCATTTGTTAGCATGAGGTAATGGGTCAGCATCTGTTTGTCATTATAATGGACCATTTGTTAGCATGAGGTAATGGGTCAGCATCTGTTTGTCATTATAATGGACCATTTGTTAGCATGAGGTAATGGGTCAGCATCTGCTAGTCATTATAATGGACGATTTGTTAGCATGAGGTAATGGGTCAGCATATGTTAGTCATTCTAATGGACCATTTGTTAGCATGAGGTAATGGGTCAGCATCTGTTAGTCATTCTAATGGACCATTTGTTAGCATGTTGTAATGGGTCAGCATATGTTAGTCATTCTAATGGACCATTTGTTAGCATGAGGTAATGGGTCAGCATCTGTTAGTCATTCTAATGGACCATTTGTTAGCATGAGGTAATGGGTCAGCATCTGTTAGTCATTCTAATGGACCATTTGTTAGCATGAGGTAATGGGTCAGCATCTGTTAGTCATTATAATGGACCATTTGTTAGCATGATGTAATGGGTCAGAATCTGTTAGCAGTTACAATCAATCATCTGTAAGAATTTTTAATGTATCATCTATTAGTAGTTCAAATATGTCATCATCTGTTAACAGTTTTAATGGGTCGTCATCAGTTAGTAATTGTAATGGGTCATCTGATAACATTTGTAATGGATCATTGGATAAGGGGTCATTTTTTGGACCTGTTCTCATCATTCTATACACTCAGCTGCTCTCAAGTGGCATAGGTCATGATCCATTTTGATCACAACACAAAGACTTTTTCATTCAGATCCTTTGCCTCAAACAATAAATATCAGCAGCACCAACATTAAATTCACAGTCAGTATGAAACCTAGGTGTTACTCTTCTAGACAGTACTCTCACACTGCACCAATATGTCATGAACATATGCAAGGCTGCATATCTTGAGCTGAGACACATCAGCTCCATTCACAAATATCTTTCAGTTGATGCCACTAAAACACATGTGTGTTGATTGGTTCTTTTTAGACTGGACTATTGTAACTCATTCTGTCTGGTTTGTCTCAATATCTACTCCAGATACCTAAAAAAGTTAAAAATACAGCTGCTCGGATCATCTTTAGAGTACCACGATCAGAGTCCACCTCACTTCTGCTCTGTACCCTACATTGGCTATCCATACGATCCAGAATCAAACACAAAATTTGTTCCCTGTGTTTCGTTTCACTGACAGACTCCAGTCCAACATACCTATCTTACTGCACCCATGTGCTCACACCAGCAAGATACATACGCTCCTCTTATGTCAGTCGTATGCTCTTTATTCCCACTATGAAAACGAAGTCATATGGACAACATTCTTTTGCTCACCAGCAATGGGGAACGAATTGCCCACTGAACATAGACACAGACACAGTGATCCTTTTCAAAAGTGCTCTTAAAACTCACTTTTTTTGACTGCAAGAATGAACTTCAAGACTTAATAATGTTTTTGACCTTAAATATTATCGGCATATTTTACATTTTCTAATTTTATGGTGTCTTGTTTGTTGTTTTTTTTGTAGACATATCATTATAGATGTTGTAAAGCGCTTAGAGCTTTCAACGATTAGTGCTATAAAAAGTCCTCATTATTATTATTATCTATCTAAAATCTACAGTTAACAAGCTTTGAGGTGACGAACAGTCTGATGATTTCAGAGTTAAAATAAAGTTAAAAGTGACTGGTTGATAAAACAAAAAGTCCCCTGTTATTTACAGCTACTCAGAGTTTGGAATACTTTAAGAAAGAACCCAATTAATTTCAAAAGGTCAAAAGTCAATGTCACCATGTCTGAAAGCTGAAATAGTTTCTACACAGTTTTACATCACATAGCTAGAACAAACTTTGTCAATATCTTACAGATGTGTAAGATAGAAGCCTATTGATCTTTGGGTCAAAGGTTAAGGCCATTGGGACAAATTGTTTCTGTTATCAACATTGTACCTTTAAAGTCAGAGAATGACTTGAATCTTCAATAAGAAAGAAGCCAGTTGATTTTGGGGTGAAAAATGTCAACTGTAAAATTCTCATGTTTTTGTAAAACGGCATTAGTTATAGACCACACATTAAAATTACAGAATAAGCCTATGTAATTGTCCTGTAAAGCAAAGATCTAAAAATATATAATCTAATTGGAATGGGTAAATTTATATCGCTATGAGCCAAATGCAAATTCATTTTGATGTTTACAGTTAGTGAACTGCACTAAACCATGTACATGTATACATGTATACTCCATATGCTTACCTTCCTCTTACCATTACAACTACATTGTTAGTATTATAAATTATTTTTTAAAATATTGCTTTATAATAATGTCAGTATTTATTACAAATTGTTTTTCAAAATATTGGTCTTATAATATTATTTGCATTATAAATTGTATATTAAAATATTGCTTACAATAGTGTCAGTATTATAAAAAATGATATATTAAAATATTGTTTTATAATAGTTTTAAGATATATATATAGAACTATGGAAACTAATGTTTAAAGTTCATGTGAATGATTTTATACAGCTGTAAATACCTATTATATGCAAGTTTCTGCTAAGTCAGGTTTCATTGTTCTGATGTATCTGCTAGGACATGTTTCACTGTATTGATGTGTCCACAAAGGCAGGTTACACTCTACTTATGTATCATTACAATTTTATGTGCAGCTGATTGTAGAGGCAACAAGGATATTTACCACTGGACCACAAACTGCCACTACTACTGTTGAAATCACGGTGACAAGGAATATCAATGGACCGTTCTTCCTGCAGACTGGAGGTTACATCACCACTGTTCTGGAGGGACTTGGGTTAGGTTCTGATGTTATCCAGCTGTCAGCATCAGATAATGATGCCTTGGTAAGATTTCTTGATGACAAATTTCATTTTATAATTATTGTTTTAAGATGAGAATGATGTTTCATTAAAGTATAAAACCATGTATTATGCCAATTTCTAACTAATCATTTTCAGACAATTTGATATGGACACTTGCATCATCTTTTCTAATCTGGTATGACTGACAGTTTGAAAAACTGAAACTGATGTATGACATCATATTGATAACCCATCACAGCAGGTTTTAAAAATTATCATTTGTTATAGAAATGAAATTTGCATTATTCAAATAATTACAAATTTCATACAGACTACTAAAGTCCAACAGTCACTTCGGAAAGATTTAGAGCAAGTAAAGTCCAACAGTCTCTTAGGCAAGATTTACAGCAAGTCAAGTCCAACAGTGGTTTTGGCAAGATTTACAGCAACAGCGCTGGTAAATAAATGGGTTCTAATGGAAAGTGAAATTTCGTAGTGAAAGATCATGAAAGTTGGGCAAAATTAAAACACTCAAAACATTTTTTTTCTCTGCAGGATGTTCTTCGCTACAGTATTGTGAATACTGCTGTAAGTCCAAATGCCACAGACTTTTTCTACATGGGACCTGCATCTGGTCTTATCTCACTGAAAAAGGTTCTTACCACAACTAGTATCAACAGATTTGAGGTAAAGTTGATATTTAATTACTAAACATTCATTACATTATTTAAAACAATGTCTTCTATGAGGATTCAAGCTTTTAATACCTTGCTTGTACAAGCAAACTCTTACTTACAGGAATCACAGTCTCACATCATTTTGCTTACAGAGGTGTACATTTAACTCCTCAAAATCTTAGCTGGTCAAATTTTTTTCACTTTTTGTTTACCAGAATTCGGTGACCATATCTTGTAAATTATTATTATTATTCTTGGTGTGCTCCCAAAATTGATAATTATACTGTGTAGTAAAATAATAATTAATTCTTAGTGTATTCTTATCAATATTGATACATTAATAATAAAAACAGCAAATTCTTTGTGTGTTCTTATCAATATTGATACATTAATAACAAAAATATCAAAATTCTTAGAGTGTTATCAATGTGGATACATTAATAACAAAATATCAAATTCTTAGAGTGTTATCAATGTGGATACATTAATAACAAAATATCAAATTCTTAGTGTGTTATCAATGTGGATACATTAATAACAAAATAGCAAATTCTTAGTGTATTTTTATCATTAGAATTACATGTTTTATTTCCTGAACCAAAAATACAAACCCGAATAAGGGGATTTGTATTCTTTGATACAAGGATAATACGAAGGTTTATTTGTAAACAAATATCAAAATCTGGCATCATGTGTTTCATATTAGTTTATTTTAATCCAGCTGTATATTAATTACTACTGTCATTAGCATTTTCTGTAACAGTAATTAATATTTCATGGACTAGCCAATAATTTGTCATAATCACTAATTGTAAGATTGGAATAGAAATGCCTTTTATGTAACTATTAGCTGTTTATCATGTTTTACCATTATTTTACAGTTTGAATGCATATGTGATACTTCTGCTATAATGTAAAAAAATATGATTTTTTAAAATTAAGTACAAAATAGAAATTCCATACTATTTTTCAAGCTTCTGAAATTTTTTTTTTATTGTGTAGTTGACATTGATCAAGAAGAATATTATTTGAGATGGGTATGTCTGTTTTATTTTTTTATTGTCTAGTTGACATTGATAAAATAGAATATTATTTGAGATGTGTGTGTATATGTGTCTGCTTGATTTTTCATGAAAATTGAATGATTTTGGGGATGAATTGTAAATGTTTATTGTTGGAACATGGGATTTAAGATTGAGTGAGGAACTTTACCAATGCAGAATCCCATCTGATTTAGGAGTTTTGTGGATGCATTGCATATTTTCTCCGTTAAGTTCATAAAACTGGAGTAATAATAGTCTGTATTTTAAATTTTCCAGTTCACAGCCATTGTTTCAGACCAATCTCTTCCTGAGAGGACAGCCCAAGCATCAGTGATAGTCAATGTTAGAAGGAGTACCCTGTTTCCACAGTTCCAAAACTTGCCATACATCACTCAAATCAGTGTCAATGTGCTCCAAGGACAGACAGTTTACACATTCGTGTCGGCAACAGATGCTGATTTGCAGGTTTGTTAATAGTATTGCTTATTAATCATAATCATTACATGCAGAATAATTTTTTAAAAGAATGTTTTAGTTTTCTCAACATGATCTGTCATCAGCATCACAAAGTGATGTACCTCTGATGAGTCTGTTTTACCCTTCTTTATAGCTATGTATCAACTGACATGACTTTTTACCCTTCTTTATAGCTATGTATCAGCTGACATGACTTTTTACCCTTCTTTATAGCTATGTATCAGCTGACATGACTTTTTACCTTCTTTATAGCTATATATCAACTGACATGACTTTTTACCTTCTTTATAGCTATATATCAACTGACATGACTTTTCACCCTTCTTTATAGCTATATATCAACTGACATGACTTTTTACCCTTCTTTATAGCTATGTATCATCGGACATGACTTTTTACCCTTCTTTATAGCTATATATCAGCTGACATGACTTTTTACCCTTTATAGCTATATGTCAAATGACATGACTTTTTACCTTCTTTATAGCTATATATCAGCTGACATGACTTTTTACCCTTCTTTATAGCTATATATCAACTGACATGACTTTTAACCCTTCTTTAGAGCTATATATTTGCTGACAAGACTTTTTACCCTTCTTTATAGCTATATATATTTGCTGACATGACCTTTTACCCTTCTTTATAGCTATATATCAACTGATATGACTTTTAACCCTTCTTTAGAGCTATATATTTGCTGACAAGACTTTTTACCCTTCTTTATAGCTATATATATTTGCTGACATGACCTTTTACCCTTCTTTATAGCTATATATCAACTGATATGACTTTTAACCCTTCTTTAGAGCTATATATTTGCTGACAAGACTTTTTACCCTTCTTTATAGCTATATATATTTGCTGACATGACTTTTTACCCTTCTTTAAAGTTCTATATTTGCTGACATGACTTTTTACCCTTCTTTATAGCTATATATTTGCTGACATGACTTTTTAGCCTTCTTTATAGCTATGTATCAGCTGACATGACTTTTTACCCTTCTTTATAGCTATGTATCAGCTGACATGACTTTTTACCTTCTTTATAGCTATGTATCATCTGACATGACTTTTTACCCTTCTTTATAGCTATATATCAGCTGACATGACTTTTTACCCTTCTTTATAGCTATATATCAACTGACATGACTTTTTACCCTTCTTTATAGCTATGTATCATCTGACATGACTTTTTACCCTTCTTTATAGCTATATATCAGCTGACATGACTTTTTACCCTTTATAGCTATATGTCAAATGACATGACTTTTTGCCCGTCTTTATAGCTATATATCAGATGACATGACTTTTTACCCTTCTTTATAGCTATATATCAACTGACATGACTTTTAACCCTTCTTTAGAGCTATATATTTGCTGCCATGACTTTTTACCCTTTATAGCTATATGTCAACTGACATGACTTTTAACCCTTCTCTTTCTTTAAAGCTATATATCAGCTCACATAATTTGTTTCTCTTCTTTATACATATTAAAATATTAAATTCCATTATCTATTAGAAACACATACATGCTTGTGATATTTCATCTTAAATACTCTAATATTTTCAGCATATTTGACATGTAATGGACGTTTTTTCCATAGAACTGTACCCGAGTATTGGAAGCTCTTTTTAAATGGCTCTGTTGTTGGTTTTGTTTGGATAACTTCAGTATCAGAACTAGATGTATACGAGGTTGCATCATCTGCAAACAAATCTGTATGTGTAGATTTATTATTTTGTGGATTCATTATTTGTTGGAAGATCATTGATATAGTTAAGAAAGAGGAGGGGCCCAAAACTGAGCTTTGAGGGACCGCTGAATGAATAGTGTGAGTTTGAGAGCTAATATTACTTGTTGAGACCTTTGGTTTAGGTATATCTAAATCAGTTTAAAGATGGATTTTCAGATATCAGAGGTACATGTTGATGAAAAGGACACAAGGCTATATAATTTTTAAAAAAAAATGAAACTTTTATATTACACAGTAGATGTATTGCTTCTTCCCATAGCATGACCATTATTTGAATCATGCTTGCAATTTTTCAAGCAAAAATGCATGATGCAGTTTTTTATAATGTAGTGGGCAAAAATTTTGACAGCTAAGATCATTGAGCTTATTTTGTCACAATGTTTGAAAAGTCTGTGAACACTCTTGCTAAAAATAAAGTCCAGAATCAAACTTTTTTGAGACAAGCTTTGTGTGGAAAAGAATGACTCCTCTTGATATACAGGTAAAGTTCAGTTGTCAAGGTTACATTAAATTAAATTAATCACTTTTTAGTCAATAATCTATAGATATTTCCCATATATGCCATTAATTATTTGGCTTTCACATTTGTATTTTCACTTTTCTTTTCAGGGTGCAATTCGTTATGAGTCAACTAATAATTATTTTGCTGCCCCGTATTACTTCAGAGTTGAACCTAATAATGGAGATGTCATTTTGCAGAATCGGCTTAACACAGATACAAGTCTTTCATATGTGGTATTTACATTTTCTTTCAGTTATTCGCTATTATTTGAGAAGATTGTAATTTAAAAGTTTTACTTTTTATCATCTTTAAATAATTTTTTCTGTCTTTACCTTTCAGTCGCTTTTGTATAGGAAATTTTACATGCTATACTTTATGGTCCTGAAGGTTTCAGTAAAGTATTATCTTTTAGTACTGTCTGTTACTCAGCAGTTATAGTCTAAGATTTTATTACTGTCTATTAGTTATAGTCTAAGATTCTAGTACTGTCTATTAGTTATAGTCTAAGATTTTAGTACTGTCTATTAGTTATAGTCTAAGATTTTAGTACTGTCTATTAGTTATAGTCTATTATTTTAGTACTGTCTATTAGTTATAGTCTAAGATTTTAGTACTGTCTATTAGTTATAGTCTAAGATTTTAGTGCTGTGTATTAGTTATAGTTTAAGATTTTAGTACTGTCTATTAGTTGTAGTCTATTATTTTAGTACTGTCTATTAGTTATAGTCTAAGATTTTAGTACTGTCTATTAGTTGTAGTCTATTATTTTAGTACTGTCTATTAGCTATAGTCTAAGATTTTAGTACTGTCTATTAGTTATAGTCTAAGATTTTAGTACTGTCTATTAGTTATAGTCTAAGATTTTAGTACTGTCTATTAGTTATAGTCTAAGATTTTAGTACTGTCTATTAGTTATAGTCTATTATTTTAGTACTGTCTATTAGTTATAGTCTAAGATTTTAGTACTGTCTATTAGTTATAGTCTAAGATTTTAGTACTGTCTATTAGTTATAGTCTAAGATTTAGTACTGTCTATTAGTTATAGTCTAAGATTTTAGTACTGTCTATTAGTTATAGTCTAAGATTTTAGTACTGTCTATTAGTTATAGTCTAAGATTTTAGTACTGTCTATTAGTTGTAGTCTATTATTTTAGTACTGTCTATTAGTTATAGTCTAAGATTTTAGTACTGTCTATTAGTTATAGTCTAAGATTTTAGTACTGTCTATTAGTTATAGTCTAAGATTTTAGTACTGTCTATTAGTTATAGTCTAAGATTTTAGTACTGTCTATTAGTTATCGTCTAAGATTTTAGTACTGTCTATTAGTTATAGTCTAAGATTTTATTACTGTCTATTAGTTGTAGTCTATTATTTTAGTACTGTCTATTAGTTATAGTCTAAGATTTTAGTACTGTCTATTAGTTATAGTCTAAGATTTTAGTACTGTCTATTAGTTATAGTCTAAGATTTTAGTACTGTCTATTAGTTATAGTCTAAGATTTTATTACTGTCTATTAGTTGTAGTCTATTATTTTAGTACTGTCTATTAGTTATAGTCTAAGATTTTAGTATTGTCTATTAGTTGTAGTCTAAGATTTTAGTACTGTAACTTATGCAACTACAATAACATAGAAAACTACAGTAACATGCATAACTAAAGTTAAGTAACATGCATAACTAAAGTTAAGTAACATGCATAACTAAAGCTACAGTAACATGCATAACTAAATCTATTGTAACATATGTAACTAAAACTACAGTAACATGCATAACTCAAGCCACAGTAACATGCATAGCTATAGCTACAGTAACATGTATATCTAAAACTACAGTAGCACACATAACTAATGCTACAGTAACATGCCTATACTTTTATGGATATTTTTATTATTTTTTTCAGTTGGGAATAAAGGCATATGACACAGTCTATCCTAATCAAGTAGCTTATACAAATGTGACAATCAACATCAACAGGAATCCAAATGCACCCGGGTTCAGTCCTAGCTTCTATGCTCGGACAATCACTGAGGATTATACCATAGGGATTTCCTTGGTGGATGTGACTGCGTCGGATGCTGATGGGGTAAGTGTTGTGGTATAGCTGTTTTATTTTATTTTTATAGATGATTGTTTAACTTCACAAAATCAGCGATGGTGCTGCAACTAAAGCTGCTGATGAAGATGATTAGCTAGTAGTCTAATTACTGTATATATTGGGATGATGATGATGATGGTGATGATGATGATGATGATGATAATGATGATGATGATGACTTGTAAGTACTGTAATAACTATATATATTGGGATGATGATGATGACATGAAAGAACAGTAATTATTGTATATCTGATGATGATGATGATGATGATGATGATGATGATGATGATGATGATGATGATAATGATGATGATGACTGTAATTACTGTATATGTAAGGATCTAGGGACAGGATAAATTATGAGTAATAACAGTAGTAAATTGGTGGAGATTATGACAGTTGGCAGCAGTAGTACAAGTTATGGTGGGTGCTAAAATTGTAAAATATTTAGAAACATCACCATTCCCATTGGCTATTGCAAATGTGGTATTTTCAGTCTTTTTGCCGAGAATTTTTCACCTTGTAATACAGTCCTTAAGAAAACTTGAAATTTAATTGTGACATCATTTTCATCAAGAAGCTTTATGTTTGTTAATTAATCTTTATACTATTATATACATTTATATGTTTGTTAATTAATATTTATACTATTTGATGTATATATAATGTTTATAAAAAAAACCACTTTTATTTCAATTTCAGCAAAATGTATTTTGTTCAGTTTTATCAATTACACCTCCTGCTGCTACCGATTATTTTGGACTGAACACTTACACTTGCCGAATCACGGTCATCAAATCCTTGCTTGACCTTGGCCTTGGAAGTGTCCAAATCATTGTCATAGGTGCAGACAATGGTCTTCCCTCGTGGTCCAGTTTCAATCAAGCCGTGGTCAATATCAGCATCATCAGAAATGAAAATGACCCTGTTTTCATAGGGACACCGTATAATACCATCATCCCAGAAACTACTGCTATTGATGGTTCTACAATACTACGAGTCACTGCTCTTGATCCTGATAGTGTGGTAACTGATAATAAACTTATGCTTTATATATTTTGTAAGAGTTGTAGAAATTCATTAGGTTCATTTTTATATGTCTTGTATCAGGTGTAGAAATTCATTAGGTTCATTTTTATATGTCTTGTATCAGGTGTAGAAATTCATTAGGTTCATTTTTATATGTCTTGTATCAGGTGTAGAAATTCATCAGGTACTTGATATATGTTGTATCAGGTGTAGAAATTCATTAGGTTCATTTTTATATGTCTTGTATCAGGTGTAGAAATTCATCAGGTACTTGATATATGTTGTATCAGGTGTAGAACTTCATTAGGTTCTTTGTGTTTCTTGTATCAGGCATAGAACTTCATTAGTTACTTGATATATCTTGTATCAGGTGTAGAAGTTCATTAGGTTATTTGTATATCTTATATCAGGTGTAGAAATGCATTAGGTATTTAACACATCTTTTATCAGGTATAGAAATTCATTAGGTTATTTCTTTATCTTGTATCAGGTGTCAAAATTCACGAGGTTTTATATATGTCTTCTATCAGGTGTAGAAATGCATAAGGTATTTGATATATCTTGTATCAAGTGTAGAACTTCATTAGGTTCTTTGTGTATCTTTTATCAGGTGTAGAAATTCATTAGGTTATTTCTATATCTTGTATCAGGTGTCAAAACTCATTAGGTTTTATATATGTCTTCTATCAGGTGTAGCAATGTATAAGGTATTTGATATATCTTGTATGAAGTGTAGAACTTCATTTGGTTCTTTGTGTATCTTGTATCAGGCATCAAACTTCATTAGGTATTTGATAAATCTTGTATCAGGTGTAGAAATGGATTCGGTACTTTATATATCTTTTATAAGGTGTAGAAATTCATTAGGAACTTTTAAAAGCCTTGGAGATAGTCATAGGTTACTGTTTAGGGTGCACACTTCTTGAACTTGGGACAGCATAGATACATAGCAAAGTGTAATACCACTGGAATAATTTCTGGGAAATATCTCATTTTTATTTTGGTTTGATCTCTCAACTTTAAAAGGATACAGTTTTTGACAGTTTACATTTGTTGAGATTTAAAACTAAATGTAAAAAAAATCACCTTTTTTGGAGAAACAGGCCATGTAGTTTTTTAGTACTTAACATAAACAAGAATATTTGCAAACACTAAGTTAAAAAACTCTATCATTAAGAAAATATCCATAGTTTTAAATCATAGTTTTTTTTATTACCATATGGTGTACTTAGAAGATTGATACATATTTTGATGTCATAGTATCTGTAATTTATGTAAACATGTTTAATAGGACTAGTAAACTCAGATGAATAAATAATCACTCTGTAATATTACTACACATGTATGTAATCAGTCTGTAATATTACTACATATGTATGTAATCAGTCTGTAATATTACTACATATGTATGTAATCACTCTGTAATATTACTACATATGTATGTAATCACTCTGTAATATTACTAAACATGTATGTAATCAGTCTGTAATATTACTACATATGTATGTAATCAGTCTGTAATATTACTACATATGTATGTAATCACTCTGTAATATTACTACATATGTATGTAATCACTCTGTAATATTACTACACATGTATGTAATCAGTCTGTAATATTACTACATATGTATGTAATCACTCTGTAATATTACTATATATGTATGTAATCACTCTGTAATATTACTAAACATGTATGTAATCAGTCTGTAATATTACTACACATGTATGTAATCAGTCTGTAATATTACTACATATGTATGTAATCACTCTGTAATATTACTAAACATGTATGTAATCAGTCTGTAATATTACTACATATGTATGTAATCACTCTGTAATATTACTACATATGTATGTAATCATGCTGTAATATTACTAAACATATATGTAATCAGTCTGTAATGTTACTACACATGTATGTAATTAGTCTGTTATATTACTACACATGTATTTAATCACTATAATATCAATACACAGGTATGTAATCAGTCTGTAATATTACAACACATGTATGTAATCAGTCTGTAATATTACAACACATGTATGTAATCAGTCTGTAATATTACTACACATGTATGTAATCAGTCTGTAATGTTACTACACATGTATGTAACCAATCTGTAATATTACTATACATGTATTTAATCACTATAATATCAATACCAGGTATGTAATCAGTCGGTAATATTACAACATGTAATCAGTCTGTAATATTATAGCACATGTATGTAATCAGACTGTAATATTACTACACATGTATGTAATCAGTCTGTAATATTACAACACATGTATGTAATCATTCTGTAATATTACAACACATGTATGTTATCAGTCTGTAATATTACTACACATGTATGTAATCAGTCTGTAATATTACTACACATGTATGTAATCAGTCTGTAATATTACTACACATGTATGTAATCAGTCTGTATTATTACAACACATGTATGTAATCAGACTGCAATATTGCTACACATGTATTTAATCATTATAATATCAATACACAGATATGTAATCAGTCTGTAATGTTACAATACATGTATGTAATCAGTCTATAATATTACAACACATGTATGTAATCAGTCTGTAATATTACAACACATGTATGTAATCAGTCTGTAATATTACTACACATGTATGTAATCAGTCTGTAATATTACTACACATGTATGTAATCACTCTATAATATCAATACACAGGTATGTAATAACTCTAATATTACTGCATATTTATGTAATCACTGTAATATTGCTACAAGGTATGTAATAACTATGTAAAATTACTATTCATGTATATAATCACTACATAATATTATTACACAGGTATGCAATGAATGATGACAAAATGCAATATGATGATAGATATGTAATCACTCTGTAATATTACTACACAGGTATGTAATAACTCTGTAATATTGCTATACACAAGTATGTAATGACTCTGCCATCAAAATGCTGATTCTTTTTCTTTGTTTAAGAAATGTTAACAGTACTGTATTTTCTTCAGAGTGGCCAGACTGGTATAACTGGTTACCGGCTCATTGGTGATGACAACATTGCTCAGTATTTTAACTTCAATGGGACAACAGGAGTATTTACACTGAAGAGTGACCTGACCACTGATAGTGTGGTTTCTTACACTGGTAGAGTTGTTGCATATGACACAGGATCACCTCCACGTTCTGCTACAGTCCTTGCTAGAATATTCATCACTCGAAACCTCCGCAGACCAATATTTCAGCAGGCATCATATAACCAAACTATTTTGGAAACTCAGAACACTAGGACTTCCATTCTGACAGTGATGGCCACAGATGCTGATAGAATTGTGAGTTACAAACAACATTCAAATTGGTGTCTTTTAACAGAATGGTTAGGGATTAAAAGACTTTATTTCCCAAAACCAATCCAGTTGCTGCATGACAAAATTATATTTATCTTTGGTCAGTGTTTAGAAGACACACGATAACACAAGTTCAAAAACATTCATTAATGTAACCTTCACAATTGCTGATGAAAACATTCATTAATGTAACCTTCACAATTGCTGATGAAAGCATTCATTAATGTAACCTTCACAATTGCTGATGAAAGCATTCATTAATGTAACCTTCACAATTGCTGATGAAAACATTCATTTATGTAACCTTCACAATTGCTGATGAAAACATTCATTAATGTAACCTTCACAATTGATGATGAAAACATTATTAATGTAACCTTCACAATTGCTGATGAAAACATTCATTAATGTAACCTTCACAATTGCTGATGAAAACATTCATTTAATGTAACCTTCATAATTGCTGATGAAAACATCATTAATGTAACCTTCACAATTGCTGATGAAAGCATTCATTAATGTAACCTTCACAATTGCTGATGAAAGCATTCATTAATGTAACCTTCACAATTGCTGATGAAAGCATTCATTAATGTAACCTTCACAATTGCTGATGAAAGCATTCATTAATGTAACCTTCACAATTGCTGATGAAAGCATTCATTAATGTAACCTTCACAATTGCTGATGAAAACAATCATTCATGGTGTGAATTTTTCATGTGCCCAGCATGATAACATTAGTTATTGTAATAATTTGGTTTGTGTAAAATAACATGAGTTACCCTCGTCAAATTTTGTAGATGGAGGAGTTGAAGATGAATATCTATTTTAGTAGTTAAATGATCAAAGGCAAATGTCATGGTTTGTTCAAAGCAAAATGATTTCTGTACAATGATATTGGCACAGTTTCACATGCCTTCACCAAACTTTAGAAGTTGATTGTATTTTAGAACAAATTTATTATAAGAACATTATTGATTTGGAGGTCAAAATGTCAAAGGTCAAGGTTACTGTAACTGTGCATACAAAGTGATTTCCATGCAATAGCTTGTGTTGTTCTTGATACAGATAGATTGTGCTATAAGATGTAAAGTTTTTAGTTAGCTTGTTGTTCTTGTAGTGTTTAATGTCATTTTTCAGCACACAATAGGCTGTACATGGCGGCCAGTATTAATGGTGGAGGAAGAACCTGGGAAAATCCCTGGAAAGACCCATTAACCCATGAAAAATTACAGGGAAGCTTTCTCACATACCCACATTGGCTGAATCTCAGATTCAAATCTACGCATACAGAGGTGAGATGGCTTTAGACCACTCAGCCACTTGGGGCCCCTTACTTTTGGTTAGTGGATTCAGAATGTCAAAGGTCCACCATGATCACAAAACTGTTTATTTACAAATCAGGATCAATAATAAAGACTAATATAGTATACCAGTATAATAACATGAGTTCCACTGAATAAATTCACCAAATATGAGTTGTGTAATTGCAAAATAATTTGAATTTGAGTTAAACAATTGCATGTTAATTTAAATATCAGTTAGTTTAGTGCATAATAAATTGAATATGAGTTAAGTAATTGAATAGTAATTTGAATATGAGTTAGGTAATTGCATAATAATTTGAATATGAGTTAGGTATTTGCAAAATAATTTGAATATGCGTTAGTTAATTGCATAATAATTTAAATATGAATTGGGTAATTGCATAATAATTTGAATATGAATTAGGTAATTGCATAATAATTTGAATATGAGTTAGATAATTGCATAATAATTAAAATATGAATGGGTAATTGCATAATAATTTGAATATGAGTTAGGTAATTGCATAATAATTTGAATATGAGTTAGGTAATTGCATAATATTTTGAATACAAGTTAGGTAATTGAATAGTAATTTTTTAATATGAATTAGGTAATTGCAAAATAATTTGAATATGAGTTAGGTATTTGCTAACTAATTTGAATATGAGTTAGGTAATTGCATAATAATTTGAATATGAGTTAGGTAATTGCATAATAATTTGAATATGAGTTAGGTAATTGCATAATAATTTGAATATGAGTTAGGTAATTGCATAATATTTGGAATGCATGTTAGGTAATTGCATAATAATTTGAATACAAGTTTGGCGATTGCATAATAACTTAAATACGAATTGGGTAATTGCATAATAATTTAAATATGAGTTAGGTAATTGCATAATAATTTAAATATGAGTTAGGTAATTGCATAATGATTTAAATGAGTTAGTTAATTGCTTAATAGTTTGAATACAAATAGGTGATTGCATAATAATTTGAATATGAGTTAGGTAATTGCATAATAATTTGAATACAAGTTAGGTAATTGAATAATGATTTAAATATGAATTAGGTAATTGCATAATAATTTTAATAAAAGTTAGGTAATTGCATAAGAATTTGAATATGAGTTAGGTAATTGCATAATATTTGGAATGCAAGTTAGGTAATTGCATAATAATTTGAATACAAGTTTGGTAATTGAATAGTAGTTTAAATATGAATTGGGTAATTGCATAATAATTTGAATGTGAGTTAGTTAATTGCTTAATAGTTTGAATACAAATAGGTAATTACATAATAATTTGAATATGAGTTTTGTCATTGCAGAATAATTTGGATGTGAGTTAGGTATTTGTAAAATAATTTCAATATGAGTTAGGTAATTGCATAATGATTTAAATATGAGTTAGTTAATTGCTTAAAAGTTTGAATACAATTAGGTAATTGCATAATAATTTGAATATGAGTTAGGTAATTGAATAGTAATTTAAATATGAATTAGGTAATTGCATAATAATTTGAATACAAGTTAGGTGATTGAATAGTAATTTAAATATGAATTAGGTAATTGCATAATAATTTAAATATGAGTTAGGTAATTGCATAATAATTTGAATATGAGTTAGGTAATTGCATAATGATTTAAATATGAGTTAGTTAATTGCTTAATAGTTTGAATACAAATAGGTAATTGCATAATAATTTGAATATGAGTTAGGTAATTGCATAATAATTTGAATGCAAGTTAGGTAATTGAATAGTAATTTAAATATGAATTAGGTATTTGCATAATAATTTTAATACAAGTTAGGTAATTACATAATAATTTGAATGCAAGTTAGGTAATTGAATAGTAATTTAAATATGAATTAGGTAATTGCATAATAATTTGAATATGAGTTAGGTAATTGCATAATATTTTGAATACAAGTTAGGTAATTGAATAGTAATTTGAATATGAATTAGGTACTTGCATAATAATTTGAATACAAGCTAGGTAATTGCATAAGAATTTGAATACGAGTTAGGTAATTGGATAATAATTATATCTTTTTTTTAGTCAGACAAAACAAATCTACATGATGCAAATTTTTTGAGATAATTTACTGATGGTTGTGTTCTAGAGTAATACATAATCTTGTTTAGAGAAATGGTAAACTGTTAGATTATGACAAGCAAGTGAGTGATATTGGGCCAACTTGAACCTCTTGTTTTCTAATTTGATTTAATTTATGTACTTAGAACTTTATGTATGGTAGAATTTATTAGTACATACTAGGAATTAATAATTTAATACTCTATAAATAATGCCGAATGTTTGTAGCTTAAAGAATTATGAGTACTTATTGCATCGCTGAGAGTATTGACTATAAGATTTTGCAATCATCCTTTGAATGTGTTGACTATAAGACTGGACAGTAATCCTTTGAATGAATTGACAATAAGACTGGACAGTCAACCTTTGAGTGTATTGACTATAAGCATGGACAGCGATCCTTTGAGTGTAGTGACTATAAAACTGGACAGTTGACCTTTGAATAAATTTACTATATGAATGACAGTGATCCTTTGAGTGTAGTGACTATAACACTAACAGTCATCCTAGGAGTGTATTGACTATACTATAAGACAGTCAACCTTTGAGCATTGATTATAAGACAGACAGTCATCCTTTCAGAGTATTGATTATAAGACAGACAGTAAACCTTTGAGTGTATTGACTATAAGACTGGAAAGCCAACCTTTGAGTGTATTGACTATCAGACTGGACAGTCATCCTTAGAGTGTATTGAATATAAGACTGGACAGTCATCCCTTGAGTGTATTAATTATAGACTGGACAATGATCCTTTAAATGAATTGACAGCTAGCCTTTGAGATTATTGACAATAAGACTGGACAGTCAACCTTTTGAGTGTATTCACTATAAGACTGGACAGTCATTCTTTGAGTGTATTAATTATAGACTGGACAATGATCCTGTAAATTAATTGACAGCTACCCTTTGAGAGTATTGACTATAAGACTGGAAAGTCATCCTTTGAGTGTATTGACTATAAGACTGGACAGTCATTCTTTGAGTGTATTGACTATAAGACTGGACAGTCATCCTTTGAGTGTATTGACTATAAGACTGGACAGTCATTCTTTGAGTGTATTGACTATAAGACTGGACAGTCATCCTTTGAGTGTATTGACTATAAGACTGGACAGTCATCCTTTTGAGTGTATTGACTATAAGACTGGACAGTCATCCTTTGAGTGTATTAACTATAAGACTGGACTTTCATCCTTTTGAGTGTATTGATTATAGACTGGACAATGATCCTGTAAATGAATTGACATTTAACCTTTAAGAGTATTGACTATAAGACTGGACAGTCATCCTTTTCAGTGTATTGACTATAAGACTGGACAGTCATTCTTTTGAGTGTATTGACTATAAGACTCAACAGTGATCCTTTGAGTGTATTGACTATAAGACTGGACAGTCATCATTTGAGTGTATTGACTATAAGACTGGACAGTTATTCTTTGAGTGTATTGACTATAAGACTGGACAGTCATCCTTTTCAGTGTATTGACTATAAGACTGGACAGTAATTCTTTTGAGTGTATTGACTATAAGACTAGACAGTCATCATTTGAGTGTATTGACAATAAGACTCAACAGTCATCCTTTGAGTGTATTGACTAAAAGACTGGACAGTCATCATTTGAGTGTATTGACTATAAGACTGGACAGTTATTCTTTGAGTGTATTGACTATAAGCCTGGACAGTCATCCTTTGAGTGTATTGACTATAAGACTAGACAGTCATTCTTTGAGTGTATTGACTATAAGACTGGACAGTCATCCTTTGAGTGTGTTGACTATAAGAATGAACAGTCATCCTTAGAGTGTATTGACTATAAGACTGAACAGTCATCCTATTAATGTATTGATTATAGACTGGACAATGATCCTGTAAATGAATTGACAGCTAACCTTTGAGAGTATTGACTATAAGACTGGACAGTCATCCTTTGAGTGTATTGACTATAAGACTGGACAGTCATCCTTTTGAGTGTATTGACTATAAGACTGGACAGTCATCCTTTGAGTGTATTAACTATAAGACTGGACAGTTATTCTTTGAGTGTATTGACTATAAGACTAGACAATGATCCTTTAAATGAATTGACATTTAACCTTTGAGAGTATTGACCTATAAGACTGGACAGTCATCCTTTTGAGTGTATTGACTATAAGACTGAACAGTCATCCTTTGAGTGTATTGACTACAAGACTGAACAGTCATCCTTTGAGTGTATTGACTATAAGACTGGACAGTCATCCTTTGAGTGTATTGACTATAAGACTGAACAGTCATCCTTTGAGTATATTAACTATAAGACTGGACAGTTATTCTTTGAGTGTATTGACTATAAGACTGGACAGTCATCCTTTGAGTGTATTGACTATAAGACTGGACAGTCATCCTTTGAGTGTATTAACTATAAGACTGGACAGTCATTCTTTGAGTGTATTGACTATAAGACTGGACAGTCATCCTTTGAGATTATTGACTATATTATAAGACTGGACAGTCATCCTTTGAGTGTATTAACTATAAGACTGAACAGTCATTCTTTGAGTGTATTGACTATAAGACTGGACAGTCATCCTTTGAGATTATTGACTATATTATAAGACTGGACAGTCATCCTTTGAGTGTATTAACTATAAGACTGGACAGTCATTCTTTGAGTGTATTGACTATAAGACTGGACAGTTATCCTCTGAGTGTATTAATTATAGACTGGACAATGATCCTGTAAATGAAATGACAGTCAACCTTTGAGAGTATTGACTATAAGACTGGACAGTCATCCTTTGAGTGTATTGACTATAAGACTGGACTGTTATTCTTTGAGTGTATTGACTATAAGACTGGACAGTCATCCTTTTGAGTGTATTGACTATAAGACTGGACAGTCATCCTTTGAGTGTATTGACTATAAGACTGGACAGTCATTCTTTGAGAGTATTGACTATAAGACTGGACAGTCAACCTTTTAGAGTATTGACTATAAGACCGAGTCACCATCATTTGAGTGTTCTGACTGTAAGAACGACAATCATTCTTTCAGTGTGCCAACTATAAAACTGATAGTCATCAGTTGAGTATATTTACTTTAAGACTGAAAACCATCAGTATTGTTTGAAGAAAAGAGATGATTTTTAGTTTTTATCCATACTCTAATACTTTTATTTTTCAGGCACCATACAACAGAGTCACATACCAAGTTCTAACATCTAGCCAGGATATTTTCACATACTTTGAACTCAATACCGCAACAGGAGAGATCTCTGTCCGAGTACCACTATACAATGACATATCTAAAACATCTTCCTATACCTTTAATGTGCAAGCTTTTGATGGTGGCAGCCCATCACTGACTTCATTACAAGATGCCAGGGTTACAATCTATGTGATTCGTAATCTCTTTCCACCAGTTTTCCAAAATACTTCCTATTCTGTAACAGTGCCATTTACTATTGCCACTCAGACGTCTGTCATTGATGTTCTTGCCACAGATCAAGATTCCCAGGTAAATTTTATAAAACTGATCCATACAGACAAGTTACAAACATTATTGATATGGACAAGTCATGAATCTAATTGATACAAATTACAAAGCTGATTGATACAAATTATAAGCTGATTGATATAGACCAATTACAAAGCTTTTTGATATGGACAAGTTATGAAGCTGATTGATATGGACAAGTTATGAAGCTGATTGATACAGACAAATTACAAATCCAATTGATACAGACAAATAATAAAGCTGATTGACACAAATTACAAAGTAAATTGACAAAGAAAAATTACAAAGCTTATTGATATGAACAAATTATTAAAATTATTGATAAAGACAAATTACAAAGCCCATTGATACAGACAAATGATAAAGCTGACTGATACAAATTGAAAGGCCAATTGATACAGACAAATTACAAAGCCCATTGATACAGACAAATGATAAAGCTGACTGATACAAATTGAAAAGCCAATTGATACAGACAAATTACAAAGCCCATTGATACAGACAAATGATAAAGCTAATTGATACAAATTGAAAAACAGTTTGATACAGACAAATTACACAGCCCATTGATACAGACAAATGATAAAGATGATTGATACAAATTGAAAAACAGTTTGATACAGACAAATTACAAAGCCCATTGATACAGACAAATGATAAAGCTGATTGTCACAAATTGAAAAGCCAATTGATACAGGCAAATGATAAAACCATTTGATACAGGCAAATGATAAAGCCAATTGATACAGACAAATGATAAAACCAATTGATACAGACAAATGATAAAGCTGATTGTTACAACTTGAAAAGCCAATTGATACAGTGTTACGTGCTTAGGCTCGAATAAACAGTAACATAGAAAGAGTGAAAATAACAAGCTTGTAAAACTTAATAAAAAAATTTATTGAGTACAAATATTTTTCAGAAAAGAAAAATAAACTTAAGGTTTTAAGAATCAATCCCAAAATTAATCCTAAAATAATTCAAAATATTATCCACTAGAGAAATTGCAAAAGTCCTGGTAATAAAATGTCCAAATAATTCTAAGTTCGAATCCCAGTGAAGTATCCCATATGGAAGATGATGTCACTTGATGAAGTCAGTTCTTGATAATAAAATTTCTATCTTTTCCAGATAAATAAAAAAAATACTTCCTCTTGATCCAAACGAATTGATATAATTTCCAGTACAAGGTAATTTATAATAACTCAAAAAGACACAACTTAATATTCTAAAAGCCCAACTTGTACTGAATAGCTCGCAACCAAAACATAGTTTATATATCTGTTTTTACGTAAACAAGGGGTCACATGATCTTCTAGAAACTATCAGATCAAATTTACATTCAAAAACTCACGTACCCAATGTATGACCCAACTAAAATAGAAAAATGTTTATACAAAGCTCATTATGGTCCTTGGAACCAACCAGTCATTTTAAAAGCTTGTTTACAACTCTGAAGCCAGGTCAGAAATGAGGTCAACACCTGGTGTTTACTCTGTAAAGTATAGGTCACCCCCCCCCCCTTCAATGAACGAATCTTAAAACTTAAAATGCCAAATTTAAATCTAACAAACAAATAAAAATAAAAATAAATATAAATGACATATCAAATATACGTAACAACAGACAAACAATAAGACTGATTGATACAGACAAATGATAAAGCTGATTGATACAGACAAATGATAAAGCCAATTGAATCAGACAGATGATAAAGATAATTGATACAGACAAATGATAAAGCAAATTGATTCAGACAAATGATAAAGCCAATTGATACAGACAAATGATAAAGCCAATTGATACAGACAAATGATAAAACCAATTGAATCAGACAAATGATAAAGATGATAGATAAAGACAAATGATAAAGATGATTAATACAGACAAATGATAAAGCAAATTGATACAGACAAATGATAAAGCTGATTGATACAGACAAATGATAAAGCCAATTGATACAGACAATTGATAAAGATGATTGATGCAATTTGAAAAGCCATTTGATACAGACAAATGATAAAACCAATTGAATCAGACAAATGATAAAGCTGATTGATACAGACAAATGATAAAGCTGATTGATACAGACAAATGATAAAACTGATTGATACAAATTGAAACGTTATTTGATACAGACAAATGATAAAGCCAATTGATACAGACAAATGATAAAGCCAATTGATACAGACAAATGATAAAACCAATTGAATCAGACAAATGATAAAGATGATAGATAAAGACAAATGATAAAGATGATTAATACAGACAAATGATAAAGCAAATTGATACAGACAAATGATAAAGCTGATTGATACAGACAAATGATAAAGCCAATTGATACAGACAATTGATAAAGATGATTGATGCAATTTGAAAAGCCATTTGATACAGACAAATGATAAAACCAATTGAATCAGACAAATGATAAAGCTGATTGATACAGACAAATGATAAAGCTGATTGATACAGACAAATGATAAAACTGATTGATACAAATTGAAACGTTATTTGATACAGACAAATGATAAAGCCAATTGATACAGACAAATGATAAAGCCGATTGATACAGACAAATGATAAAGCTGATTGATACAGACAAATGATAAAGCTGATTGATACAGACAAATGATAAAGCTGATTGATACAGACAAATGATAAAACTGATTGATACAAATTGAAACGTTATTTGATACAGACAAATGATAAAGCGGATTGATACAGACAAATGATAAAGCTGATTGATACAGACAAATGATAAAGCTGATTGATACAGACAAATGATAAAACTGATTGATACAAATTGAAACGTTATTTGATACAGACAAATGATAAAGCGGATTGATACAGACAAATGATAAAACTGATTGATACAGACAAATGATAAAACTGAATGATACAGACAAATGATAAAACTGATTGATACAAATTGAAACGTTATTTGATACAGACAAATGATAAAGCGGATTGATACAGACAAATGATAAAGCGGATTGATACAGACAAATGATAAAGCTGATTGATACAGACAAATGATAAAGCGGATTGATACAGACAAATGATAAAGCTGATTGATACAGACAAATGATAAAACTGATTGATACAGACAAGTGATAAAACTGATTGATACAGACAAATGATAAAACTGATTGATACAGACAAATGATAAAACTGATTGATACAGACAAATGATAAAACTGATTGATACAGACAAATGATAAAGCTGATTGATACAGACAAATGATAAAGCTGATTGATACAGACAAATGATAAAACTGATTGATACAGACAAATGATAAAACTGATTGATACAGACAAATGATAAAACTGATTGATACAGACAAATGATAAAGCGGATTGATATTGAGAAATTTTCTTATACATCTAGTCATGATTATGGAGGAATGTTTCATTAGGATCTACTTTTTTATTGACAAATTGATTGCATATGCAATTATGAATCTATACAGCCTTGGTTTTTATTATATTGTTAAAAAGTGATTTTATCAGAAGTATAATATTAAAATCTTTCTTAAAGTATACATTGTTATATTAACAAAATTCCCTTTTTATTACAATTATATATACACAAAAACAACTAGATTTTAAATAATAACTGCAAAATATTTACACTTGTATGGATGGTAGGAGTAAGAAAGTCTATATACAATGATTTTGAATTTTAGCTGTTATAATTTTTTTCTTTCAAATAGATAGATAGATAGATAGATAGATAGATAGATAGATAGATAGATAGATAGATAGATAGATAGATAGATAGATAGATAGATAGATAGATAGATAGATAGATAGATACATAGATAGATAGATAGATACATAGATAGATAGATAGATAGATAGATAGATAGATAGATAGATAGGTAGGTAGGTAGGTAGGTAGGTAGGTAGGTAGATAGATAGATAGATAGATAGATAGATAGATAGATAGATAGATAGATAGATAGATAGATAGATAAACAGACAGACAGATAGGTAGATAGATAGATAGGTAGATAGATAGATAGATAGAGAGAGAGAGAGAGAGAGAGAGAGAGAGAGAGAGAGAGAGAGATAGATAGATAGATAGATAGATAGATAGATAGATAGATAGATAGATAGATAGATCAACCAACAGACGTACGGAGATATGGATGGTGGATGGACGGACTGACAGATGAACCGACAGACAGACAGATATATACATATATATATTTCATCTAATTTTTTTTTACAGAATCCATATAATGTTGTTACCTACTCAATATTGAGTGATTCGGTTATACAAAACAGATTCACTATTAACCCCTCAGCTGGTCGTATATCTACTGGTTTCCAGACTCTAACTGCTGATACTGCCACTTCATATATTGTAAGTAATCTACCATATCATGTGTTGTAATTATAGTGTCACATCATGTGTTGTAATTATAGTGTCACATCATGTGTTGCAATTATAGTGTCACATCATGTGTTGTAATTATAGTGTCACATCATGTGTTGTAATTATAGTGTCACATCATGTGTTGTAATTATAGTGTCACATCATGTGTTGCAATTATAGTGTCACATCATGTGTTGCAATTATAGTGTCACATCATGTGTTGTAATTATAGTGTCACATCATGTGTTGTAATTATAGTGTCACATCATGTGTTGTAATTATAGTGTCACATCATGTGTTGCAATTATAGTGTCACATCATGTGTTGTAATTATAGTGTCACATCATGTGTTGTAATTATAGTGTCACATCATGTGTTGTAATTATAGTGTCACATTATGTGTTGTAATTATAGTGTTGCATCCTGTGTTGTAATTATAGTGTCACATCATGGGTTATAATTATAGTGTCACATCATGTGTTGTAATTATAGTGTCACATCATGTGTTGTAATTATAGTGTTGTATTATGTCTTGTAATTATAGTGTCACCTCCTGTGTTTAATTATAGAATTACAGTATGTGTTGTAATTATAGTGTCATATCCTGTGTTGTATTATGGTGTCACAGCATGTGTTGTAATTATGGTGTCACACCATGAGTTGTAATTCTACTGTCACATCATGTATTGTAATTATAGTGACACAATCCTGTGTTTTAATTATAGAATGCATTATGTATTGTAATTATAGTGTCACATCATTTGTTGTAATTCTAGTGCCACATCATGTATTGTAATTATAATGTTGCATTATGTGTTGTAGTTATAGTGTTACATTATGTGTTGTAATTATAGTGTCACATCATGCTGTGTTTTAATTATAGAATGCATTATGTGTTATAATTCTAGTGTCATATCCTGTGTTGTAATTATAGTGCCACAGCATGTGTTGTAATTATAGTGTCACATCATGTGTTGTAATTATAGTGTCACATCATGTTGTAATTATAGTGTCACACCCTGTTTAAGTATAGTACATCAATCACATCATCTTGTCATCTTGGTATAGTAGTATATCCCCTAATGTAAGTATAGTATCAAATCCTGTATTTTATGTATAGTAGTACATCCCCTAATGTAAGTATAGTATCAATTCCTGTATTTTATGTATAGTACTATATCCTGTAATGTAAGTATAGTATCAATTCCTGTATTTTATGTATAGTAGTACATCCTCTAATGTAAGTCTAGTATCAAATCCTGTATTTTATGTATAGTAGTACATCCCCTAATGTAAGTATAGTGTCCAATCCTTATGAATAATCTTCTCAACATTTTGAATAGAGATTTCCATAATATTATCTCATTTAATAAATTTTAGCTGCTTTGAATCAGCTTTAAATCTTTCCCTCAGTCATTAAATAGTTAAAGAAACAAACAGGAACAAAATATATTCACATGTTAATTTTTTACAGACTTCACTTATTTTGTTTCCACACGATAACTCCTTAATTGTTGGATTAGAACTGAGGCTAAATATTGCTGAGTTGGCATTCTTCATAATTCTTGTGTAGAGTGATTTTTCCCAGTTCTTCACACAAAATTCCTTCATTATAGTTAGAATTTAATATACATTATAATTTTGATAAAACCTTGAATGAGTTCAGTTTTCATCTTGCTATATCATAACTGACTGGATCTGAAACCCCTGTATGTCAAAACCACCCATGTGTGTTCCAGAGAATAAACTCCTTTAATTATAGTAGGACTTAAACCGAATTGTTTTGGTATTGAAAAGAACATTGACAAATCTGATCATTAGGCTTCTACATCATTCTTTATAGCACAATGCACAATTACTCATTTTAAATTAAATTCAAATTGGTATTTAAAGATTTAACATTAATTAAATTGATTTTGCCATATGCACCTATCAGGACATCTAAAAAATGACATTTTAAGAAATATAGATATATGTAAATCCAAATGTAGTAATAAATACTTGCCACTTAAAGGTATGTAAATCCAAATGTAGTAAATACTTGCCACTTAAAGGTATGTAAATCCAAATGTAGTAAATACTTGCCACTTAAAGGTATGTAAATCCAAATGTAGTAAATACTTGCCACTTAAAGGTATGTAAATCCAAATGTAGTAAATACTTGCCACTTAAAGGTATGTAAATCCAAATGTAGTAAATACTTGCCACTTGAAGGTATGTAAATCCAAATGTAGTAAATACTTGCCACTTAAAGGTATGTAAATCCAAATGTAGTAAATACTTGCCACTTAATGGTATGTAGAATCAAATTCTAAAAATTGTACACCCAGTACTGAAAATATTGTTAAATAATTTGTGTTAAAATGCCTACATGACTTGTCTGACTATACATGTGGTCCTAGCCACCATTTATCAGATCCACCCACTTTTATACTAAACTTTCTTACAATTTGGTATTGATGTGACCAATAAAAGGCAGGGTACTTCAATTCCTGGAATTCACTTGTTGGATTTTAATGAAATTTTCAAGTTGATATTGACAAGACAGTGTAAAGCAGGAGACATTGATGTATGGCCAACATAGAGCATCCATGAGACATTGATGTATGGCCAACATAGAGCATCCATGAGACATTGATGTATGGCCAGCATAGAGCATCCATGAGACATTGATGTATGGCCATCATAGAGCATCCATGAGACATTGATGTATGGCCAACATAGAGCATCCATGAGACATTGATGTATGGCCAACATAGAGCATCTATTTCTAATAGCTTTAGTGTTGTGACTCATTTTTTTTCAGAAGAATTTAAATTTTAAATTAATGGATACAATTTGGATGATATGTTAGTCACACAATAGTCATTTACACAGGTTGGATTATAAAGATTAGCCTGTATTGTGTTCAAGTTTTGTACAGCTAGATTTATTTTATTTTCGACAATGTTCTTCCTTATAGATTCGAGTTGTACAGCTAGATTTATTTTCTTGTAGATTTGAGTTGTATGGCTAGATTTATTTTCTTGTAGATTCGAATTGTATGGCTAGATTTATTTTCTTGTAGATTCGAGTTGTATGGCTAGATTTATTTTCTTGTAGATTCGAGTTGTAGCTCGTGATGGTGGCACACCTTCTTTATCAGCGACATCGTCTGTGATTGTGTACATACAGCGTAATCAGAACAGCCCACAATTCCTCATACAGAACTACACCAGCACAGTCTATGAGACCCAAGATCTGGGAGTCAGCATATTACAACTTGTAGCCAGAGATCTGGACATCAGTGTAAGTAGTTACATTAAGTTAAATTACTAGCTTATCATAAGTTTAAATGTGACTACAGTATTGTGAAAAAAATTTATATTGAGTCAGCTGTACATTCTCAGATAGTCCATTGTGAGTATACAATAGAGATGTATAACTCCCTTTCTAGTCATTTAGGATACAATATCAATGTAAAATTTCCTTTCGTGTAGTCTAGGATACAGTAGGGATGTAAAATTCCCTTTCTAATAGTTTAGGATACAGCAGGAATGTAAAATTCCCTGTCTAGTAGCCTAGGATAAAATAGTGATGTAAAATTCCCTTTCTAGTAGTCTAGGATACAGTAGGGATGTAAAATTCCCTTTCTAGTAGTCTTGGATACAATAGCAATGTAAAATTCCCTTTCTAGCAGTCTAGGATACAATAGCAATGTAAAATTTCTTTTCTAGCAGTTTAGGATATAATATCAATGTAAATTTCCATTTCTAATAGTCTAGGATATAATAGTGATGTTTAATTCCCTTTCTAGTAGTCTAGGATACAATAGCAATGTAAAATTTCTTTTCTAACAGTCTAGAATACAATAGCAATGTAAAATTTCTTTTCTAGCAGTCTAGGATACAATAGCAATGTGAATTTCCATTTCTAATAGTCTAGGATATAATAGGATACAATAATGTAAAATTTCTTTTCTAGTAGTCTAGGATACAATAGCAATGTAAAATGCCCTTTCTGGTAGTCTAGGATCAAAGAATAGCAATGTAAAATTCCCTTTTCTAGTTGTCAAAGATAAGCTTAAAAGTCTGATGTGAAAGTTGAACTTTATGTATTAGCATCCAATTTGACAATTGGATGGTAAATGCCCTCACCTTTAGGATGTTTTTGGAATTCTCTATTCCTGAGCTTGATCTTTCAGAAAAGTAGATGTTTTAAGCCCAAGCACCATGATTTTGACTTAGCACTGATTCCAAATGCTTTGTTTTCAGGCACCCTACAACACACTTGTGTTCAACTTAATTGGGAGCAGCCTTGCCAGGGAATATTTTGATGTGAATGCCAACACAGGAGTACTATCAGTCAAGAAGTCTATGACACTTATACCAAATGTTTTCACAGTTGTTGTGAGTATAACACAGATATTTCATCATATATTTATGGAACTCTTCTATGTACATAATACATGTTTGCCAAAGAACGAATTCATATAGTTCTCTGTCATAGATATGTGAATTCACAGTTTGTAAGATATTGGCATACATTCTTAGGAATCTGAAAACTTTCAACAGAAAAGTTTACTTATTTAAGGGAATTTGCAATAAATAAATATTTTCAAATGTTTAATTATGTACAGGCTTTATGGCTTCTAAAGGGTTTTGCATTTTGGATGAGAAGGACAGTAGGTTTGCATCCTAGTATCAAACAGTATTTGGGTTTCAAACTTTTGTTGATCTTGTATTATCATTCTTATCAAATCTTTTCTGGAATATTGGTCAGTATTCTTGCAGGAAACTGTAATGTTGTTGTTTGTTGTAGGGTTAAATGCCATTTTTCAACACACGATAGGCTATGCATGGTAGCCAGTATTAATGGTGGAGGAAAAACCTGGGAAAACCCCTGGAAAGAACCACTGACCCATGAGAAGCTACTGGCAAGCTTTTTCACATACCCACATTGGCCAAATCTAAGACTCGAACCCACGCAGACAGAAGTGAGATGGCAGTGATCCATAATGGAGAGTGCTTTAGACCACTCAGTCACTCAGTGCCCCTTCATTTATGCTGTACACTGATATGCTGTACACTGATATGCTGTACACTGATATGTTGTACACTGATACGACGTACACTGATATACCATATACTTATAAGCATAGACTGATATAAAGTACATTGATATGCTGTATACTGAAATGCTGTACACTGACATGTTTTTCACTGATAGCATGTACAATGATATGTCGTATGATGTGATTGATATACTAATATGTGTACACTGATATGATGTACACTGATATTATGTACAATGATATACTGTTGTTCATTGATGTGTTATACACTGATTTGTTGTTCACTGCTATGATATACACTGATTTACAGTACACTGATCTTTTTGTAAACTGATATATTGTACACTAATATGCGGTAAACTTATATGATATACACTGATGTTGTACACTGCTATGTTGTACTCTGATATGATGTACACTGATAGTTCATATACTGATGTGATGTACACTGATATGCTGTACAGTGTACTCACTAATATGTTGTACACTACTGTGATATAAATTGATATGCTGTACACTGCTATGAAGTACACTTGTATGCTGTACATTGGTATGATATACATTGATATGCTGTACACTAATATGATGTACACTTGTATGCAGTACATTGATATGCAGTTTACTGGTATGCAATAACTAATATGATGTACACTTGTATGCAGTAAACTGATATGCAGTTTACTGGTATGCAATAACTAATATGATGTACACTTGTATGCAGTACACTGATATGCAGTACACTAATATAATGAACACTGATATGCAGTTTACTGGTATGCAGTACACTAATATGATGTACACTTGTATGCAGTACACTGATATGCAGTACACTAATACAATGTACACTGATGTGCAGTTTACTGGTATGCAGTACACTAATATGATGTACACTTGTATGCAGTACATTGATATGCAGTTTACTGGTATGCAGTACACTAATATGATGTACACTTGTATGCAGTACACTGATATGCAGTACACTAATATGATGTACACTGATATGCAGTTTACTGGTATGCAGTACACTATTATGCAATACACTGATATGCAGTACACTAATATGATGTACACTGATATGCAGTTTACTGGTATGCAGTACACTATTATGCAGTACACTGATATGCAGTACACTAATACAATGTACACTGATGTGCAGTTTACTGGTATGCAGTACACTATTATGCAGTACACTGATATGCAGTCCATTGATAGGCTGTGCATGGATATACTTTAATATTTCCTGATATCCTTTAGAAATCTCTTACATAAATAAACTGTCAGCAGTGAATGGAAGCTTTCATATACCTGGGTGGAAATTGGTCCACAAGAAGGTATGTCTGTCCTATTGTAGATGTTGTAAAGCACTTATAATTTCCAAATATTAGGTGCTATACAAAGTTCTCATTATTATTATTATTATTATTATTATTATTATTATTATTATTATTATTATTATTATTGCTGAATTGTGGTTCAGATCTAGATGAAGTGAGAGGTGGGTGGCTGGGGATGGTGTACAATTCCAATGGCACTATTACAATACGTTTCATTTTGATCAAAGTAGTAGTATTTGTTGCTGTTATTGTTATTTTCTGGAACATTTGGTTAAGAAAATCTTGATTCATAATCATGGTGTTCAAACTGATTGGTAGATCTGGGCTTCTCATTGATTGGTAGATCTGGGGTTCTCACTGATTGGTAGATATGGGGTTCTCACTTATTGGTAGATATGGGGTTCTCATTGATTAGTAGATATGGGGTTCTCACTGAAATGTAATCATGGTGTTCTCACTGATTGGTAGATATGGGGTTCTCACTGATTGGTAGACATGGGGTTCTCATTGATTGGTAATCATGGGGTTCTCATTGATTGGTAGATATGGGGTTCTCATTGATTGGTAGATATGGGGTTCTCATTGATTGGTAGATATGGGGTTCTCACTGATTGGTAGATATGGGGTTCTCACTGATTGGTAGATATGGGGTTCTTACTTATTGGTAGATATGGGGTTCTCATTAATTAGTAGATATGGGGTTCTCACCGATTTGTAATCATGGTGTTCTCACTGATTGGTAGATATGGGGTTCTCATTGATTGGTTATCATGGGGTTCTCATTGATTAGTAGATATGGGGTTCTCATTTATTGGTAGATATAGGGTTCTCACTGATTGGTATTCATGGGGTTCTCGCTGATTGGAAGTCATGGGTTTCTCACTGATTGGTAATCATGGTGTTCTCACTGATTGGTAGTCATGGGTTTCTCACTGATTCGATAATCATGGGGTTCTCACTGATTGATAATCATGGGGTTCTCAATGATTGGCAATCATGGGGTTCTCACTGATTGGTAATCATGGTGTTCTCACTGATTGGCAGATATGGGGTTCTCACTGATTCAATAATCATGGAGTTCTCACTGATTCACATATAAGGTGTTCACACTGATTTGATAATCATGGGGTTCTCACTGATTGGTAATCATGGGATTCTCACTGATTGGCAATCAAGGTGTTCTCACTGATTGGTAGTCATGGGTTTCTCACTGATTGGCAGATATGGGGTTCTCACTGACTGGGTAATCATGGAGTTCTCATTGATAGATAATCATGGGGTTCTCACTGATTTGATAATCATGGGGTTCTCACTGATTGGTAATCATGGGGTTCTCACTGATTGGCAATCAAGGTGTTCTCACTGATTGGTAGTCATGGGTTTCTCACTGATTGGCAGATATGGGGTTCTCACTGACTGGGTAATCATGAAGTTCTCATTGATAGATAATCATGGGGTTCTCACTGATTTGATAATCAAGGGGTTCTCACTAATTGGTAATCATGGGGTTCTCACTGACTGTTAGTCATAGGGTTTTCACTGATTGCCAATATGTCACCTAAAATGGCTACCTTGATAATAATTATTCAAATCTTGCTATTCTTAAATAAACCTTGACACTGCATTTTCATAAGAATGCTTTCTATGTCATCTTACTTGAAAATGATGCCAATCTGACATCTAGAATCGTTTCCATGGTGTCCATGTTGAGAAACTTCATTACATTGTAATTACCAAACTTAATGCTTAACACATAGGAAGAACACTAATCATATTGTGGACTTGAGCATTGAACAAAAACTAAGGTTGATAAAGATTTGAACCTTTGCTACAGATTTGCAACTTACATTAAAGCCTAGTGTGCTACATTGCTCTGTGGAACTTGCTTCATGTTGAAAAGACGTTAAAATAAATTAAAAACATTGGCAAAATATAATATATTGCAATAGATCAAATCTCTGTTACTAATAGTATATATTCAAGTTGTAAATATGATTGAAGCTGGGGTCAGCCTATGAAGATGATGTGGCTGTGAAGACGATGTGGTGGGCATGCTGAAACATGAGTTTAAATTTCTGAGATGTGTTATACATAATAAGAAGAAAGTTTCCCAAGAATGCTGGATATACTTCATCCTCAGGATTAGAGGAACTATTTATATATTTTATTGTCTGGCTTGGACACTTATTAGTATAATGTTTTTTTTTTCTCCATACCATGAAATATATCTGGGATAAATATGGGAAAGAAAATGTCCTCTGTAGGTTTAAGTAAATTAAAGAGAATCTGATTTTCTTACTTTCTTAGGCTGAGGTTTCATTACGAGATGCTGACCCAGTTTCACCTCAATCTTCTCAAGTGAATGCATTTGTAATAATTACCATCATTCACAATCAGAACACCCCATACTTCATCAATCAGCCGTACACAGCTTCTCTTAATGAGAATGTTAACATTGGATATACGGTAATGGATGTCACAGCCAGAGACGATGATGGACCTGTGAGTATTTATATTACTTACAAAATGATTTTTTTAGGCTTACTTATTTCATGCACTAAGAGCACTCTGTGACCTCTAAGATTCCAGATTCATGTCATACACTGTAATGAATAGCAAAGCTGTTTGTACTTGTGATTTCTTGTCATTTTTGTTGGAATCGATGAAAAAAGAACTAAAACATTTTGGGCAATCATAAAGCATTAATGCCACTATTGATATTTTGACAGTAAAAAAACATAATTGCCATTATAGACATTTTGACAATCCTAAAGCATTATTGACATTATCTGGCCTCACCCATGTGTACACACCAGCAAGATACTTAAGCTCTCTTTGGACAATCATATACTTATTATTCCCATTATAAAAATGAAGTAATATGGACAACATCTTTTGCATATCAGGGCCCAGAAATGTGGAATGAATTGCCCATTGAAATTAGACACAAAGACACAAGTGATCCCTTTCAAGAGTGCTCTTAAAACACACATTTTTTCGACTGCAAGAAAAACTTTAAAAAAGTCCTAATAATGTTTCCTACCTTAAATATTATCAGCATTTTTTACATTTTTAATTTAATGGTGTTTTGTTTTTTGTTTTTCTTAGTCATATCATTATAGATGTTGTAAAGGTCTTGGAGCTTCTAAAGATTAGGTGCTATAGAAAGTCATTATTATTATTATTATTATTATTATTATTATTATTATTATTATTATTATTATTATTATTACATTCATAGAGCATTATTGTCATTATTATTGATATTTTGACAGTCATAAAGCAATATTGCCATCATATGTATTTTACCAGTAATAAAGAATTATTGCCATTATTGATATTTGCCATTAATAATGCATTAATGCCATTATATGTATTTTGACAGTCAAAACCTTATTACCACTATTGATATTTATACAGTCTTAATGCATTAATGTCATTATTGATATTTTGACATAGAGTATTAATTTTATTATTGATATTTTGATATATAGCATTAATGTCATTATTGATATTTTGACATAGAGTATTAATTTTATTTTTGATATTTTGATATATAGCATTAATGTCATTATTGATATTTTGACATAGAGTATTAATTTTATTATTGATATTTTGATATATAGCATTAATGTCATTATTGATATTTTGACATAGAGTATTAATTTTATTTTTGATATTTTGATATATAGCATTAATGTCATTATTGATATTTTGACATAGAGTATTAATTTTATTATTGATATTTTGATATATAGCATTAATGTCATTATTGATATTTTGACATAGAGCATTAATTTTATTATTGATATTTTGATATATAGCATTAATGTCATTATTGATATTTTGACATAGAGTATTAATTTTATTTTTGATATTTTGATATATAGCATTAATGTCATTATTGATATTTTGACATAGAGCATTAATTTTATTATTGATATTTTGATATATAGCATTAATGTCATTATTGATATTTTGACATAGAGTATTAATTTTATTATTGATATTTTGATATATAGCATTAATGTCATTATTGATATTTTGACATAGAGTATTAATTTTATTTTTGATATTTTGATATATAGCATTAATGTCATTATTGATATTTTGACATAGAGTATTAATTTTATTTTTGATATTTTGATATATAGCATTAATGTCATTATTGATATTTTGACATAGAGTATTAATTTTATTTTTGATATTTTGATATATAGCATTAATGTCATTATTGATATTTTGACATAGAGTATTAATTTTATTATTGATATTTTGATATATAGCATTAATGTCATTATTGATATTTTGACATAGAGTATTAATTTTATTATTGATATTTTGATATATAGCATTAATGTCATTATTGATATTTTGACATAGAGTATTAATTTTATTATTGATATTTTGATATATAGCATTAATGTCATTATTGATATTTTGACATAGAGTATTAATTTTATTATTCATATTTTGATATATAGCATTAATGTCATTATTGATATTTTGATATATAGCATTAATGTCATTATTGATATTTTGACATAGAGCATTAATTAATTTTATTATTGATATTTTGATATATAGCATTAATGTCATTATTGATATTTTGACATAGAGTATTAATTTTATTTTTGATATTTTGATATATAGCATTAATGTCATTATTGATATTTTGACATAGAGTATTAATTTTATTATTGATATTTTGATATATAGCATTAATGTCATTATTGATATTTTGATATATAGCATTAATGTCATTATTGATATTTTGACATAGAGTATTAATTTTATTATTGATATTTTGATATATAGCATTAATGTCATTATTGATATTTTGACATAGAGTATTAATTTTATTATTGATATTTTGATATATAGCATTAATGTCATTATTGATATTTTGACATAGAGCATTAATTTTATTATTGATATTTTGATATATAGCATTAATGTCATTATTGATATTTTGACATAGAGTATTAATTTTATTATTGATATTTTGATATATAGCATTAATGTCATTATTGATATTTTGACATAGAGTATTAATTTTATTATTGATATTTTGATATATAGCATAAATGTCATTATTGATATTTTGACATAGAGTATTAATTTTATTATTGATATTTTGATAAATAGCATTAATGTCATTATTGATATTTTGACATAGAGTATTAATTTTATTTTTGATATTTTGATATATAGCATTAATGTCATTATTGATATTTTGACATAGAGCATTAATTAATTTTATTATTGGTATTTTGATATATAGCATTAATGTCATTATTGATATTTTGACATAGAGTATTAATTTTATTTTTGATATTTTGATATATAGCATTAATATCATTATTGATATTTTGACATAGAGCATTAATTTTATTTTTGATATTTTGATATATAGCATTAATGTCATTATTGATATTTTGATATATAGCATTAATATCATTATTGATATTTTGACATAGAGTATTAATTTTATTATTGATATTTTGATATATAGCATTAATGTCATTATTGATATTTTGACATAGAGCATTAATTAATTTTATTATTGATATTTTGATATATAGCATTAATGTCATTATTGATATTTTGACATAGAGCATTAATTTTATTTTTGATATTTTGATATATAGCATTAATGTCATTATTGATATTTTGACATAGAGTATTAATTTTATTTTTGATATTTTGATATATAGCATTAATGTCATTATTGATATTTTGACATAGAGCATTAATTTTTTTTTGATATTTTGATATATAGCATTAATATCATTATTGATATTTTGACATAGAGTATTAATTTTATTTTTGATATTTTGATATATAGCATTAATGTCATTATTGATATTTTGACATAGAGTATTAATTTTATTATTGGTATTTTGATATATAGCATTAATGTCATTATTGATATTTTGACATAGAGCATTAATTTTATTTTTGATATTTTGATATATAGCATTAATGTCATTATTGATATTTTGACATAGAGTATTAATTTTATTTTTGATATTTTGATATATAGCATTAATGTCATTATTGATATTTTGACATAGAGTATTAATTTTATTATTGATATTTTGATATATAGCATTAATGTCATTATTGATATTTTGACATAGAGTATTAATTTTATTTTTGATATTTTGATATATAGCATTAATGTCATTATTGATATTTTGACATAGAGTATTAATTTTATTATTGATATTTTGATATATAGCATTAATGTCATTATTGATATTTTGACATAGAGCATTAATTTTATTATTGATATTTTGATATATAGCATAAATGTCATTATTGATATTTTGACATAGAGTATTAATTTTATTATTGATATTTTGATATATAGCATTAATGTCATTATTGATATTTTGACATAGAGTATTAATTTTATTATTGATATTTTGATATATAGCATTAATGTCATTATTGATATTTTGACATAGAGCATTAATTTTATTTTTGATATTTTGATATATAGCATTAATGTCATTATTGATATTTTGACATAGAGTATTAATTTTATTTTTGATATTTTGATATATAGCATTAATATCATTATTGATATTTTGACATAGAGCATTAATTTTATTATTGATATTTTGATATATAGCATTAATGTCATTATTGATATTTTGACATAGAGTATTAATTTTATTTTTGATATTTTGATATATAGCATTAATATCATTATTGATATTTTGACATAGAGCATTAATTTTATTTTTGATATTTTGATATATAGCATTAATGTCATTATTGATATTTTGACATAGAGTATTAATTTTATTTTTGATATTTTGATATATAGCATTAATGTCATTATTGATATTTTGACATAGAGCATTAATTAATTTTATTATTGATATTTTGATATATAGCATTAATGTCATTATTGATATTTTGACATAGAGTATTAATTTTATTATTGATATTTTGATATATAGCATTAATGTCATTATTGATATTTTGACATAGAGTATTAATTTTATTATTGATATTTTGATATATAGCATTAATGTCATTATTGATATTTTGACATAGAGTATTAATTTTATTATTGATATTTTGATATATAGCATTAATGTCATTATTGATATTTTGACATAGAGCATTAATTAATTTTATTATTGATATTTTGATATATAGCATTAATGTCATTATTGATATTTTGACATAGAGCATTAATTTTATTTTTGATATTTTGATATATAGCATTAATGTCATTATTGATATTTTGACATAGAGTATTAATTTTATTTTTGATATTTTGATATATAGCATTAATGTCATTATTGATATTTTGACATAGAGCATTAATTTTTTTTTGATATTTTGATATATAGCATTAATATCATTATTGATATTTTGACATAGAGTATTAATTTTATTTTTGATATTTTGATATATAGCATTAATGTCATTATTGATATTTTGACATAGAGTATTAATTTTATTTTTGATATTTTGATATATAGCATTAATGTCATTATTGATATTTTGACATAGAGCATTAATTAATTTTATTATTGATATTTTGATATATAGCATTAATGTCATTATTGATATTTTGACATAGAGTATTAATTTTATTATTGATATTTTGATATATAGCATTAATGTCATTATTGATATTTTGACATAGAGTATTAATTTTATTATTGATATTTTGATATATAGCATTAATGTCATTATTGATATTTTGACATAGAGTATTAATTTTATTATTGATATTTTGATATATAGCATTAATGTCATTATTGATATTTTGACATAGAGCATTAATTAATTTTATTATTGATATTTTGATATATAGCATTAATGTCATTATTGATATTTTGACATAGAGCATTAATTTTATTTTTGATATTTTGATATATAGCATTAATGTCATTATTGATATTTTGACATAGAGTATTAATTTTATTTTTGATATTTTGATATATAGCATTAATGTCATTATTGATATTTTGACATAGAGCATTAATTTTTTTTTGATATTTTGATATATAGCATTAATATCATTATTGATATTTTGACATAGAGTATTAATTTTATTTTTGATATTTTGATATATAGCATTAATGTCATTATTGATATTTTGACATAGAGTATTAATTTTATTATTGATATTTTGATATATAGCATTAATGTCATTATTGATATTTTGACATAGAGCATTAATTTTATTTTTGATATTTTGATATATAGCATTAATGTCATTATTGATATTTTGACATAGAGTATTAATTTTATTTTTGATATTTTGATATATAGCATTAATGTCATTATTGATATTTTGACATAGAGCATTAATTTTATTATTGATATTTTGATATATAGCATTAATGTCATTATTGATATTTTGACATAGAGTATTAATTTTATTATTGATATTTTGATATATAGCATTAATGTCATTATTGATATTTTGACATAGAGTATTAATTTTATTATTGATATTTTGATATATAGCATTAATATCATTATTGATATTTTGACATAGAGCATTAATTTTTTTTTGATATTTTGATATATAGCATTAATGTCATTATTGATATTTTGACATAGAGTATTAATTTTATTTTTGATATTTTGATATATAGCATTAATGTCATTATTGATATTTTGACATAGAGTATTAATTTTATTTTTGATATTTTGATATATAGCATTAATATCATTATTGATATTTTGACATAGAGTATTAATTTTATTATTGATATTTTGATATATAGCATTAATGTCATTATTGATATTTTGACATAGAGCATTAATTTTATTTTTGATATTTTGATATATAGCATTAATGTCATTATTGATATTTTGACATAGAGTATTAATTTTATTATTGATATTTTGATATATAGCATTAATGTCATTATTGATATTTTGACATAGAGTATTAATTTTATTATTGATATTTTGATATATAGCATTAATGTCATTATTGATATTTTGACATAGAGTATTAATTTTATTTTTGATATTTTGATATATAGCATTAATGTCATTATTGATATTTTGACATAGAGTATTAATTTTATTTTTGATATTTTGATATATAGCATTAATATCATTATTGATATTTTGACATAGAGTATTAATTTTATTTTTGATATTTTGATATATAGCATTAATGTCATTATTGATATTTTGACATAGAGCATTAATTTTATTTTTGATATTTTGATATATAGCATTAATGTCATTATTGATATTTTGACATAGAGCATTAATTTTATTATTGATATTTTGATATATAGCATTAATGTCATTATTGATATTTTGACAGAGTATTAATTTTATTTTTGATATTTTGATATATAGCATTAATGTCATTATTGATATTTTGACATAGAGTATTAATTTTATTTTTGATATTTTGATATATAGCATTAATGTCATTATTGATATTTTGACATAGAGTATTAATTTTATTATTGATATTTTGACATAGAGTATTAATTTTATTTTTGATATTTTGATATATAGCATTAATGTCATTATTGATATTTTGACATAGAGCATTAATTAATTTTATTATTGATATTTTGATATATAGCATTAATGTCATTATTGATATTTTGACATAAAGTATTAATTTTATTTTTGATATTTTGATATATAGCATTAATGTCATTATTGATATTTTGACATAGAGTATTAATTTTATTTTTGATATTTTGATATATAGCATTGATGTCATTATTGATATTTTGACATAGAGTATTAATTTTATTATTGATATTTTGATATATAGCATTAATGTCATTATTGATATTTTGACATAGAGCATTAATTTTATTTTTGATGTTTTTATATATAGCATTGTCATTATTGATATTTTGACATAAAACAATAATGCTCTTTTGGATATTTTTATTAACAAGAGCTCTGAATACTGATGTGTGAAATCCATAACCTTGTTGTTATGGCAATCATTTAAAAGAAGGCATTATGCCAATGGAATTTTGATTCACTTTAATAAATAGAATTAATGATGCTATAATTTAAGAATTGCATGATGAATCTGAAATGGCAGAGGGAATTTAGCAAGGTTTATTTGTTGTATACCCAGTTTGATTGGCCAACCATTTTGGGTCATATTTAAAATCTGCTAAATTTGAAGTAACAAGATCTCTGATTGCACACCATCAAATAGTCGATTCAATTTTTCAGGGAACACCATTTGGGCAGATTAGATACAGCATAATTGGAGATGATGTAGCACCAAATATTTTCACCATCAATGAGATCAGTGGCAGAATCACTGTCTTCAGCTCTCTGACACAGCTGAGTGCTGAAACATTCCAGGTAAGTACTGATGCCACATTAACAGAGAATACTAAATAAGTGTCCATTTTGTTACTTTTTTTCTTGTTATCTCTCTTCCTGTAAGAATTGACGTCATTAGCAAAGCTCTATCTTTGCCCCTTCATGCTCACCCACATACAGAAATATATCTTTTGCAATGTCCAACTATTTCTATATGTCTGTCCTTATTGTTAATTAGAAGGGCATTTTATTGTTAGAATTTTCACATTCTCTGTTTCTAGATCACATGGTCATACCTACCAATATTACAGCCATTAGGTAGGGCTGTTAAGACTCAACAAATGTATTTTTGTGATCTCAAGCTGCATGTTATTCCAAAACATAATATTGTACATAATGATGTCTACTCCTATTAGCCTGTTCAATATGATTTGCAAATTCAGATTTGAATAAAATCACATACATATGCTCAATGAACCATTTAAAAAACTTTCAAATAATCACATTGTCACAACCACACAACCACACAGGCATTGAATAAAAAAGAGCACCAAGTTTTGATCTTTAAAATTCCTTTGGACATTGGTATAAGGTCTAGCTAGATAAAATCTGTAAAATCCATTGGACATCATTATAAGGTCTAACTAGATACAATCTGTAAAATCCATTGGACATCATTATAAGGTCTAACTAGATACAATCTGTAAAATCCATTGGACATTGATATAAGGTCTTAACTAGATACAATCTGTAAAATCCATTGGACATTAGTATAAGGTCTCAACTAGATACAATCTTTAAAATCCATTGGACATCGGTATAAGGTTTTAACTAGATACAATCTGTAAAATCCATTGGACATTGGTATAAATGTCTTAACTAGATACAATCTGTAAAATCCATTGGACATTGATATAAGGTCTTAACTAGATACAATCTGTAAAATCCATTGGACATTGGTATAAGATCTCAACTAGATACAATCTTTAAAATCCAATGGACATCGGTATAAGGTCTTAACTAGATACAATCTTTAAAATCCATTGGACATCGGTATAAGGTCTTAACTAGATACAATCTTTAAAATCCATTGGACATTGATATAAGGTCTTAACTAGATACAATCTGTAAAATCCATTGGATATTGGTATAAGGTGTAACTAGATACAATCTGTAAAATCCATTGGACATCATTATAAGGTCTAACTAGATACAATCTGTAAAATCCATTGGACATTGGTATAAGGTCTTAACTAGATACAATCTTTAAAATCCATTGGACATTGGTATAAGGTCTTACCTAGATACAATCCGTAAAATCCATTGGACATCGGTATAAGGTCTTAACTAGATACAATCTTTAAAATCCATTGGACATTGATATAAGGTTTTAACTAGATACAATCTGTAAAATCCATTAGACATTGGTATAAGGTCTAACTAGATACAATCTGTAAAATCCATTGGACATCGGTATAAGGTCTTAACTAGATACAATCTATAAAATCCATTGGACATTGATATAAGGTCTTAACTAGATACAATCTGTAAAATCCATTGGACATTGGTATAATGTCTTAACTAGATATAATCTGTAAAATCCATTGGACATTGATATAAGGTCTTAACTAGATACAATCTGTAAAATCCATTGGACATCGGTATAAAGTCTTAACTAGATACAATCTTTAAAATTCCCTTGGACATCAGTATAAGGTCTTAACTAGATACAATCTTTAAAATCCATTGGACATCGGTATAAGGTCTTAACTAGATACAATCTTTAAAATCCATTGGACATTGGTATAAGGTCTTAACTAGATATAATCTGTAAAATCAATTGGACATTGATATAAGGTCTTAACTAGATACAATCTGTAAAATCCATTGGACATCGGTATAAAGTCTTAACTAGATACAATCTTTAAAATTCCCCTGGACATCAGTATAAGGTCTTAACTAGATACAATCTTTAAAATCCATTGGACATCGGTATAAGGTCTTAACTAGATACAATCTGTAAAATCCATTGGACATTGGTATATGGTCTTAACTAGATACAATCTTTAAAATCCATTAGACATTGGTATAAGGTCTAACTAGATACAATCTGTAAAATCCATTGGACATCGGTATAAGATCTAAATAGATACAATCTATAAAATCCATTGGACATCGGTATAAGGTCTAAATAGATACAATCTTTAAAATCCATTGGACATTGATATAAGGTCTTAACTAGATACAATCTGTAAAATCCATTGGACATCGATATAAGGTCTTAACTAGATACAATCTTTAAAATCCATTGGTCATTGATATAAGGTCTTAGCTAGATAGAATCTGTAAAATCCATTGGACATCGGTATAAGGTCTTAACTAGATACAATCTGTAAAATCCATTGGACATCAGTTTAAGGTCTTAACTAGATACAATCTGTAAAATCCATTGGACATCAGTTTAAGGTCTTAACTAGATACAATCTGTAAAATCCATTGGACATTGATATAAGGTCTTAACTAGATACAATCTTTAAAATCCATTGGACATTGTTATAAGGTCTTAACTAGATGCAATCTTTAAAATCCATTGGACATCAGTATTAGGTCTTAACTAGATAAAAATCTGTAAAATCCATTGGACATCAGTATAAGGTCTTAACTAGATACAATCTTTAAAATCCTTTGGACATTGGTATAAGGTCTTAACTAGATACAATCTTTAAAATCCATTGGACATTGGTATAAGGTCTTAACTAGAAACAATCTTTAAAATCCATTGAAAATAGGTATAAAGTCTTAACTAGATACAATCTTTAAAATTCCCTTGGACATCAGTATAAGGTCTTAACTAGATACAATCTGTAAAATCCATTGGACATTAGTATAAGGTCTCAACTAGATACAATCTTTAAAATCCATTGGACATCGGTATAAGGTCTTAACTAGATACAATCTTTAAAATCCATTGGACATCGGTATAAGGTCTTAACTAGATACAATCTTTAAAATCCATTGGACATTGATATAAGGTTTTAACTAGATACAATCTGTAAAATCCATTGGACATTGGTATAAGGTCTTAACTAGATACAATCTGTAAAATCCATTGGACATTGATATAAGGTCTTAACTAGATACAATCTGTAAAATCCATTGGACATCGGTATAAGGTCTTAACTAGATACAATCTGTAAAATCCATTGGACATTGATATAAGGTCTTAACTAGATACAATCTTTAAAATCCATTGGCCTTCTATATAAGGTCTTAACTAGATACAATCTGTAAAATCCGTTGGACATCATTATAAGGTCTAACTAAATACAATCTGTAAAATCCATTGGACATTGGTATAAATGTCTTAACTAGATACAATCTGTAAAATCCATTGGACATTGATATAAGGTTTTAACTAGATACAATCTGTAAAATCCATTTGACATTGGTATAAGGTCTCAACTAGATACAATCTTTAAAATCCAATGGACATCGGTATAAGGTCTTAACTAGATACAATCTTTAAAATCCATTGGACATCGGTATAAGGTCTTAACTAGATACAATCTGTAAAATCCATTGGATATTGGTATAAGGTGTAACTAGATACAATCTGTAAAATCCATTGGACATCATTATAAGGTCTAACTAGATACAATCTGTAAAATCCATTGGACATTGGTATAAGGTCTTAACTAGATACAATCTTTAAAATCCATTGGACATTGGTATAAGGTCTTAGCTAGATACAATCCGTAAAATCCATTGGACATCGGTATAAGGTCTAACTAGATACAATCTGTAAAATCCATTGGACATCGGTATAAGGTCTTAACTAGATACAATCTTTAAAATCCATTGGACATTGATATAAGGTTTTAACTAGATACAATCTGTAAAATCCATTGGACATTGGTATAAGGTCTAACTAGATACAATCTGTAAAATCCATTGGACATCGGTATAAGGTCTTAACTAGATACAATCTATAAAATCCATTGGACATTGATATAAGGTCTTAACTAGATACAATCTGTAAAATCCATTGGACATTGGTATAAGGTCTTAACTAGATATAATCTGTAAAATCCATTGGACATTGATATAAGGTCTTAACTAGATACAATCTGTAAAATCCATTGGACATCGGTATAAAGTCTTAACTAGATACAATCTTTAAAATTCCCTTGGACATCAGTATAAGGTCTTAACTAGATACAATCTTTAAAATCCATTGGACATCGGTATAAGGTCTTAACTAGATACAATCTGTAAAATCCATTGGACATTGGTATAAGGTCTTAACTAGATATAATCTGTAAAATCCATTGGACATTGATATAAGGTCTTAACTAGATACAATCTGTAAAATCCATTGGACATCGGTATAAAGTCTTAACTAGATACAATCTTTAAAATTCCCTTGGACATCAGTATAAGGTCTTAACTAGATACAATCTTTAAAATCCATTGGACATCGGTATAAGGTCTTAACTAGATACAATCTGTAAAATCCATTGGACATTGGTATATGGTCTTAACTAGATACAATCTTTAAAATCCATTAGACATTGGTATAAGGTCTAACTAGATACAATCTGTAAAATCCATTGGACACCGGTATAAGATCTAAATAGATACAATCTATAAAATCCATTGGACATCGGTATAAGGTCTAAATAGATACAATCTTTAAAATCCATTGGACATTGATATAAGGTCTTAACTAGATACAATCTGTAAAATCCATTGGACATCGATATAAGGTCTTAACTAGATACAATCTTTAAAATCCATTGGTCATTGATATAAGGTCTTAGCTAGATACAATCTGTAAAATCCATTGGACATCGGTATAAGGTCTTAACTAGATACAATCTGTAAAATCCATTGGACATCAGTTTAAGGTCTTAACTAGATACAATCTGTAAAATCCATTGGACATCAGTTTAAGGTCTTAACTAGATACAATCTGTAAAATCCATTGGACATTGATATAAGGTCTTAACTAGATACAATCTTTAAAATCCATTGGACATTGTTATAAGGTCTTAACTAGATACAATCTTTAAAATCCATTGGACATCAGTATTAGGTCTTAACTAGATACAATCTGTAAAATCCATTGGACATCAGTATAAGGTCTTAACTAGATACAATCTGTAAAATCCATTGGACATCAGTATAAGGTCTTAACTAGATACAATCTTTAAAATCCTTTGGACATTGGTATAAGGTCTTAACTAGATACAATCTTTAAAATCCATTGGACATTGGTATAAGGTCTTAACTAGAAACAATCTTTAAAATTCATTGGACATCGGTATAAGGTCTTAACTAGATACAATCTTTAAAATCCATTGGACATTGGTATAAGGTCTAACTAGATACAATCTTTAAAATGCATTGGTTATCAGTATAAGGTCTTAATTAGATACAATCTGTAAAATCCATTGGACATTGATATAAGGTCCTAACTAGATACAATCTGTAAAATCCATTGGACATTGGTATAAGGTCTTAACTAGATACAATCTGTAAAATCCATTGGACATTGGTATAAGGTCTTAACCAGATCCAAGGCCAAAGTAATGAGAGTATATGCATAGGGAACCAAATATCTCATTAGTACACTTGAACAAGTTGAAAAAACGAGAAAGTTCAGATATCTAGGATCTCATATTACAGACAATAGGAGGTGGGAAGAAGAGTTGAAAACAAGAACTAGAATGGCAAAGGCTGTATTTAAGAAGAAGAAAGAATTACTAATGCAGAAGAAAATTAACAAAGATTTGTAAAAGAAGATAAAATAACTTCAACTATGAACAAGAAATTGCTTGTTACTTAGACTTTTATCTGGAATGTAAATGTTGCATCAGTAGTACATACATTGACAGTACTAAAGCATATGGTATTAGCAAAATTGACAGTACTAACCAAAAGGTAATAGTAATATTGACAATACTAAATTGTAAGGTTTTAGCAAAATTGACAGTACTAGACAATAAATAATTAGCAAAATTGACAGTACAAGACAATAAAGAATTAGCAAAATTGACATTACTAGATAATAAAGAATTAGCGAAATTGACAGTACAAGACAATAAAGAATTAGCAAAATTGACAGTTCTAAATAATAAGGTTTTAGCAAAATTGACAGTATAAGACAATACAGAATCAGCAAAATCGACAGTTCTAAATAATAAGGTTTTATCAAAATTGACTGTATAAGACAATACAGAATCAGCAAAATTGGCAATACAAGACAATAAAGAATTAGCAAAATTGACAATACAAGACTATAAAGAAGTAGCAAAATTGACAGTACAAGACAATAAAGAATTAGCAAAATTGACAGTACAAGACAATAAAGAATTAGCAAAATTGACAGTAAAAGACAATAAAGAATTAGCAAATATGACAATACAAGACAATAAAGAATTAGCAAAATTGACAGTACAAGACAATAAAGAATTAGCAAAATTGACAGTACAGGACAATAAAGAATTAGCAAATTTGACAGTACAAGACAATAAAGAATTAGCAAATTTGACAGTACAAGACAATAAAGAATTAGCAAAATTGACAATACAAGACAATAAAGAATTAGCAAATTTGACAGTACAAGACAATAAAGAATTAGCAAATTTGACAATACAAGACAATAAAGAATTAGCAAATTTGACAATACAAGACAATAAAGAATTAGCAAAATTGACAGTACAAGACAATAAAGAATTAGCAAAATTGACATTAAAAGAGAATAAAGAATTAGCAAATTTGACAGTACAAGACAATAAAGAATTAGCAAAATTGACAGGTAAAGGCAATAAAGAATTAGCAAAATTGACAGGTAAAGACAATAAAGAATTAGAAAAATTGACATGTAAAGACAATAAAGAATTAGCAAATTTGACAGTACTATAACATAATGTAACAGCATAAGTGCCTAAATATCTCTCATAAAATCCCATCTCCACCATTTTTCCATGTGTGACACATGTATATTATGTGATCAAAAAGATCATATATACAATTAGGTTTAAATTTAAAATTAATTTCTGACAAACACAACTGTTTTGTAAAAATCAGCTTTTATAAATGTTTTATCATGAAAAATGAAAATATGCCATTATTACAGTTATATTGTAAATGGCATGCTGGTAATACTTCACACTTCTAATTCCTAAACAGTTAAATTTGTAAATGGCATGCTGGTAATACTTCACACATCTAATTCATAAACAATTAAATTTGTAAATGGCATGCTGGTAATACTTCACACATCTAATTCCTAAACAGTTAAATTTGTAAATGGCATGCTGGTAATACTTCACACATCTAATTCATAAACAATTAAATTTGTAAATGGCATGCTGGTAATACTTCACACATCTAATTCATAAACAGTTAAATTTGTAAATGGCATGCTGGTAATACTTCACACATCTAATTCATAAACAATTAAATTTGTAAATGGCATGCTGGTAATACTTCACACATCTAATTCATAAACAATTAAATTTGTAAATGGCATGCTGGTAATACTTCACACATCTAATTCATAAACAGCTGCAACAGAAGCTGCATTATCAATGTATGACATGGCACGAATAGTATTGGGTTTTCACAATGGGATCATACGGTTGTATTATTTTATTTATGAAATAGATTGTTACTTTAAAACTGTTGGGATGTTGTATACGTGATGAATTTTGCTTTTCTTCCCATGCAGATACGAGTCATGGCAAGAGATCTGGGTGTTCCCTACAGATTCAACACTTCTATAGTGAAAATCACTACTCAGAGAAACTTTCGACCACCTGTATTCCAGGCAGCTTCCTATTCACAGACAATAGTAGAAACTCTGGCTCTGGGAAATGTCATTCTCACTGTAATAGCTACCGATGGTGATTTAGTAGTAAGTGTATTTACAGCTCTTTAATATTTTTAAAAATTTAAGATAATGTCAAACATTTAATGTATGCTTTTGTTTTAAGTTTTATCCAGTTTTCAACAAATTATTATTTTCAAAGCTCATAGCACTGTGCAGGATTCCATGTAATCAGATCACATAGATAATGCAGTCACAAATTCACAGTTTTATATTTTATTATTTGATTTGCGTAGAGACTGCTTTATGGGAAAGTGTACCAGTCAGGCATTTGCAATACTTTTTGTTAAGGTACCCCTACTAAATGGATGTCCATATCAGCATGGGGTTATCTGTACCCCTACCAAATGGATGTCCATATCAGTATGAAATTATCATACCCCTACCAAATGGATGTCCATATCAGCATGGGGTTATTTGTACCCCTGCCAAATGGATGTCCATATCAGAATGGGGTTATCGTACCCCTACCAAATGGATACCTATGTCAGCATGGGGTTATTCATGCCCCTACCAAATGGAGTTCCTTATCAGCATGGGGTTATTTGTACCCCTTCCAAATGGAGTTCCTTATCAGCATGGGGTTATTTGTACCCCTACCAAATGGAGTTCCTTATCAGCATGGGGTTATTCATGCCCCTACCAAATGGAGTTCCTTATCAGCATGGGGTTATTTGTACCCCTACCAAATGGAGTTCCTTATCAGCATGGGGTTATTTGTACCCCTACCAAATGGAGTTCCTTATCAGCATGGGGTTATCCATGCCCCTACCAAATGGAGTTCCATATCAGCATGGGGCTCTCCATGCCCCTACCAAATGGATGTCCATATCAGAATGGGGTTATCGTACCCCTACCAAATGGATGCCTATGTCAGCATGGGGTTATCCATGCCCCTACCAAATGGAGTTCCATATCAGCATGGGGCTATCACCAGTAGATTATTATGATACCTAGGTGGTTCTAAATTAAAAATGATGCCAATACATACTATATCCAATATGTCTGCCATGATGACAGTCTTACAAATCATGTTTTCACTGCTCACCTTGAATAGTTGTTCATATTGACATGACATATTGACATGGGTTATTGACAAGACATATTGACATTTGGTTTTCACCAAAGACTTCTAATGATATCTACTTGATTCTGAATGAAAATGGTGAGAATCTGACATGTGATATGGCCAAAGAAAACAAATAATCAGAGCTTCATGTAGTGGCTGAAGATTAAATGTCAACACTCAGTAGTTAAATGGAAGATAGGGTCTTATCTTGAACTCCTGGAAATACACTGCAACCAGTAGAATGTTGGAATCCTTTGAGGGACTCTTGTCAACTATATTCTTTGGCACAAAAAGCACTGATATTTTACCATATATCCAATTTAGCAAGGCAAATATTAAAACTTTAACTTTAAAGTCTTCTTTTATCAAAAGTGTGAAGCTTTTGATTACTTGCAACACAGATAACCTGCATAAGAAGATAAAAAAATGACCATGTTATGCTGTATCTTTAGTTTACAGGATGGTTATCTATACATATTAATTTCATTGACAGAGATTACAGGGAAGTTACCCATGCATATTAACTTCATTGATAGAGATTAGAGGGAGGTTACCCATAATTAGTATTTTCATTGACAGAGATTATGGGAATGTTACCCATACATATTAATTTAATTGACAGAGATAACAAGGAGATTACCCATACAAATTAATTTTGCTGACAGAGATTATGGGAAGTTACCCATACAAATTAATTTTGCTGACAGAGATTATGGGAAGTTACCCATACAAATTAATTTTGTTGACAGAGATTATGGGGAGGTTACCAATACATATCAATTTCTTAATACAGACAAGTGTCCTTCAATTGTACATCATAATGTGAAATGAATGTATTATTTCCACGATTACTGTATGATCTGTATTTTGTATTTACTGGAAACTCTTTGACATCTTTTTGATGGCTCAGATCCTGTACATATCTTTGGAATAGCATGATAATTAATACAAAATATTGACAGATTGTATATACAAACTTAGAAGTCCAAATGCAAGCTATGCAGACCCTTGCACTGGAATGTCAAGGTCTATGGAGTTTTGTAAGGATTAATCAGACCCATACACTGGAATGTCAAGGTCTATGGAGTTTTGTAAGGAGTAATCAGACCCATGCACTGGAATGTCAAGGTCTATGGAGTTTTGTAAGGAGTAATCAGACCCATACACTGGAATATCAAGGTCTATGGAGTTTTGTAAGGAGTAATCAGACCCATGCACTGGAATGTCAAGGTCTATGGAGTTTTGTAAGGAGTAATCAGACCCATGCACTGGAATGTCAAGGTCTATGGAGTTTTGTAAGGAGTAATCAGTAGAACATAGACCCTGATCTGATATCTCACAATGATATATGTTGTTTGCAGTTGGACCTAACTTATAAGTATATATGGTGTACAGTTTTATCCAAGCTTGTAAGTTATAAGTAAGTATATATGGTGTACAGTTTTATCTACGCTTGTAAGTTATAAGTATATATGGTGTACAGTTTTATCTATGCTTGTAAGTTATAAGTAAGTATATATGGTGTACAGTTTTATCTATGCTCGTAAGTTTTAAGTAAGTATATATGGTGTACAGTTTTATCCAAGCTTGTAAGTTATAAGTAAGTATATATGGTGTACAGTTTTATCTATGCTTGTAAGTTATAAGTAAGTATATATGGTATACAGTTTTATCTATGCTTTTAAGTTATAAGTAAGTATATATGGTATACAGTTTTATCCAAGCTTGTAAGTTATAAGTAAGTATATATGGTGTACAGTTTTATCTATGCTTGTAAGTTATAATTAAGTATATATGGTGTACAGTTTTATCCAAGCTTGTAAGTTATAAGTAAGTATATATGGTGTACAGTTTTATCCAAGCTTGTAAGTTATAAGTAAGTATATATGGTGTACAGTTTTATCTATGCTTGTAAGTTATAAGTATATATGGTGTACAGTTTTATCTATGCTTGTAAGTTATAAGTAAGTACGGTATATATGGTGTACAGTTTTATCTATGCTTGTAAGTTTTATCTCAGTTTGTAGTTTGTCATTAATGCTGAAATGTGCTTTTAATAATGTTTACAATTTCTGTTTTTAAGGCACCACAAAACACCATCCGCTATGCCTTGACTGGAAATACAGAGGGTATTCAGTGCTTCCTTCTTAATGATGTGACAGGGGAATTAACTCTCAGACGATCCCTTCTATATGAACCATGCAGAGCGGATGTATTTAATGTGAGTACACATATCAGTTTGCTGTTATTCTCATGATAAATTAGCATAACACTTATATGATAGATAGTTAAACATTTCTCATTTTTCTCTACACAGTCAAACTGTCCTACAGTTTCTCTTTTAGAAAATCAGAAATATCATTTAAAATGAATTGAAACTAACAATTAGGGAATAATATTTTTTGTTCATCAGGCCATAGGGTAAATTGGTCATAATTTATATATACAGTCTGCATTTTGTGTCATGCATTGGCAATTACTACTAATTAGAATATGAACAAAATTCGGCAGAGAGCATACTGGCATGAAGGGCTTTCAAATTTATATTAATGATACTTCAAAAATGAACACCAATACTATAAATATGAACACCAATGCTATAAATATGAACATCAATACTATGAACACCGATAATATGAACACCAATACTATAATTATGAACACCAATACTATGAACACCAATACTATAATTATGAACACCAATACTATGAACACAAATACTATAAATATGAACACCAATACTATGAACACCAATACTATGAACACCAATACTATAATTATGAACACTAATACTATGAACACCAATGCTATAAATATGAACACCAATACTATGAACACCAATGCTATAAATATGAACACCAATACTATGAACACCAATACTATAAATATGAACACTAATACTATGAACACCAATACTATAAATATGAACACCAATACTATTAATATGAACACCAATACTATAAATATGAACACCAATACTATGAACACCAATACTGTAAATATGAACACCAATACTATAAATATGAACGCCAATACTATGAACACTAATGCTGTGAATATGAACACCAATACTATAAATATGACCTTTCATAAACTGAATGACATAATGTTTTTACAAAATGTGACAGAATTGTACCAAAATTGGCAGATTGTAAAAACAATGTACAGAGTTGTTCCAATATGGACAGAATTGTACTATATCAGACATAATTGTTCCAATATGGACAGAATTGTACTATATCAGACATAATTGTTCCAATATTGACAGAATTGTACTATGTCAGACATAATTGTTCCAAATTTTACAGCATTATACCAAAATTGACAGAAACATCCTGGCATTAGGAATGCTCAAGTTTTGTATAAATAATACATCTGCCATCAAATGAGGACAGTACTTTTAATGATAGAAAATTCTGTAAAGAATTTATAAAAAAAAAAGCAGCTCAACATGATTTAAAAATTGTTTTAGAAGTATTCAGATATGAAGAACTTACCAGTTTTGCATAAATGATGCTGATCTATGACAAAATACAGACACTATTAGAACAGAAAGCCTTCAGACATGAAAAGCTTTCAGTCTTCTTAAAATGAAGATGATCTGCTATCAAATATGTCTTTTTGTCTCTACTTCTTTTTGCCATCAAATAAGTCCTAATGTCTTTACCTCATTTTGCCATCAAAGAAGCTCTAATGTCTGGACCTCTCTCTTCCATTGAACAAGTCCTAATGTCTGTACCTCTTTTTGCCATCAAAGAAGTCCTAATGTCTGTACCTCTTTTTGCCATCAAAGAAGTCCTAATGTCTGTACCTCTTTTTGCCATCAAATAAGTCCTAGTGTATGTACCTCTTTTTGCCATCAAATAAGTCCTAATGTCTGTACCTCTTTATGTTATCAAAGAAGTCCTAGTGTCTGTACCTCTTTTTGCCATCAAATAAGTCCTAATTTCTATACCTCTTTTTGCCATCAAAGAAGTCCTAGTGTCTGTACCTCTTTTTGCCATCAAATAAGTCCTAATTTCTATACCTCTTTTTGCCATCAAAGAAGTCCTAATGTCTGTACCTCTTTTGCCATCAAATAAGTCCTAATGTCTGTACCTCTTTATGTCATCAAAGAAGTCCTAGTGTCTGTACCTCTTTTTACCATCAAAAAAGTCATAATGTCTGTACCTCCTTTTGCCATCAAAGAAGTCCTAATGTATGTAACTCTCTCTCTCTCTGCCATCAAAGAAGTCTTAATGTCTGTACCTCTTAATGCTACTGAAAATTTCCTACTGTCCTTTTCCTGTCTTCAAATCATTTACTTTGACCTTGTTTTTTTAGGTTGATAAGTAAAAAAATTATCCTGTGGCATTTTTTCTTCTGTTTAGTTTGTTCCAAGAAAAGTTGGTTGCTTCCTATTGATGTATTTTTATGTTATCCTATCTTTCATCTTGCCACATATTGGTTATACCCTGAAGATACACTTGCCAAAACTTACTTGATTTGTATATACTGATTATAAATACATCCTAATATATAAAATATAACCTAACCCTATATTGGTCATGCCCTGGAGATACATTTGCTGAAACTACTGGATTTGTATGACCTCATTCTTTGTTACGCTTGTCATTTTAAGTATGGTCGTATATCTACCACCTTATTATACCACAACAGATCTGAGTCTAGTTTTGCTGACTTATTATACCACAACAGATCTGAGTCTAGTTTTGCTGACTTATTGTACCACAACAGATCTGAGTCTAGTTTTGCTGACTTATTATACACAACAGATCTGAGTCTAGTTTTGCTGACTTATTATACCACAACAGATCTGAGTCTAACACTGTTCACATTTTATGTCATGTTTTGCTGATTTCTTATACCACAGCAGACCTGGATTTGTCACACGTGTACTTGGATCTGTCATTTCATTACATGACAAAAGACCTAGATCTGTAACACAGTCTTAAGTGTGAACCCAGCAAACCTGGATCTATAACACTGTTAACACTGGACCAAGATCTGTCATCTCATTATTCCAAAACAGACCAGGGTCTGTAGTGCTGTTCACAGTAAGGTTTACATTATCCATGATGGTAGCTTTCATTTTTTGGTTCAAGAAGGAAGTTTAAACAAAACTTACATCTAACAACTCCTATTCAAATCTTAGGAAGACCATTTACCTTATCTTTAATCTCAGATATTTGTATTCTCCTTTAGCTTAAAGCCCAAGCAAGGGACCTTGGCACACCCCCATTAACCAGCACAGAGATTGATATCACCATTTTTGTCACAAGAAACAAAAATCCTCCATTCTTCCGAGATGACCCATATGTTTCCAGCATCAATGAAGATGCATCATTTGGATATGTTGTTTATAGGACATCGGCAGGAGATCTGGACACACAGGTACAGAGAGCATGATTAATAAGATAAATTACTGATATATTTAATATCTCATTAATAAGTTAAACTAATATGCCATTAATCAGATGAACTATTGATAAATGTCAGTAATCAGATAATCTATTGATATATGTCATTAATCAGATACTCTATTGATATATGTCATTAATCAGATACTCTATTGATATATGTCATTAATCAGATACTCTATTGATATATGTCATTAATCAGATACTCAATTGATATATGTCATTAATCAGATACTCTATTGATACATGTCATTAATCAGATACTCTATTGATATATGTCATTAATCAGATAAACAATTGATATCTGTTATTAATCAGATAAATTATTGATATATGCCATTAATCAGATAAACAATTGATATATGCCATTAATTAGATAAACCATTGATATATGCCATTAATTTTATAAACTATTGATATATGTCATTAGTGAGATAAACTATCAATATATGTCATTAATTAAACTATTGATATATGCCATTAATCAGATCAACTACTGATATATGCCATTAATTAGATACATTATTGACATATGCCATTAATTAGATACATTTTTGATATATGTCATTAATCAGATAAACTATTGTTATATGCCATTAATAAGATAAACTATTGATATATGTCATTAATTAGATAAACTACTGATATATGTCATTAATCAGATAAACTATTGATATATGTCATTAATCAGATAAAGTATTGATATATGTCATTAATTAGATACATTATTGATATATGCCTTTAATTAGATAAACTATTGATATATGCCATTAATTAGATAAACTACTGATATATGCCATTAATTAGATAAACTACTGATATGTGTCATTAATTAGATAAACTATTGATATGTCATTAATCAGATAAACTATTGATATGTCATTAATCAGATAAACTATTGGTATATGCCATTAATTAGATAAACTATTGATATATGCCATTAATTAGATAAACTATTATATGTCATTAATCAGATAAACTATTGATATATGTCATTAATTAGATACATTATTGATATATGTCATTAATTAGATAAACTACTGATATGTCATTAATCAGATAAACTACTGATATATGCCATTAATTAGATGAATTATTGATATATGCCATTAATTAGATAACCTATTGATATATGTTATTAATTAGATAAACTATCATATTGTATCATAAACTGTTTATTTCACATGGCACCTTTCATAAGAAATATGTCATGTACTTTAACTTTTTGCTGTATTTAATTACTTGTTTTTCTTGTGCAGGCACCGTTCAATACCCTGTCTTACTCCATTATTGGTGATGACTCAGCACCCAATTTCTTTGACATTAATTCTACTACTGGAATGGTAACTTTGAGGACTTCTGTACAATCAGATACTATTGCTGCCTACAGGGTATGTCATTATTGTTTGTACATCATTATATCTTTTGGCTTGTAAGCAATATGTCATCATTTTACATTATTATACCTTTTTGGGGTCATAAATGGTATGTGGTAATTGTGTAGAACATTATAATTATTTGGGTATACATGGTATTTGGTAATTGTGTAGAACATTATAATTATTTGGGTATACACACTATGTGGTAATTGTGTAGAACATTATAATTATTTGGATATACATGGTATGTGGTAATTGTGTAGAGCATTATAATTATTTGGATATACATGGTATGTGGTAATTGTGTAGAACATTATAATTATTTGGGTATACATGGTATGTGGTAATTGTGTATAACATTATAATTATTTGGATATACATGGTATGTGGTAATTGTGTAGAGCATTATAATTATTTGGGTATACATGGTATGTGGTAATTGTGTAGAAGATTATAATTATTTGGATATACATGGTATGTGGTAATTGTGTAGAACATTATAATTATTTGGGTATACACAGTATGTGGTAATTGTGTAGAACATTATAATTATTTGGATATACATGGTATGTGGTAATTGTGTAGAGCATTATAATTATTTGGATATACATGGTATGTGGTAATTGTGTAGAACATTATAATTATTTGGGTATACATGGTATGTGGTAATTGTGTAGAACATTATAATTATTTGGGTATACATGGTATGTGGTAATTGTGTAGAACATTATAATTATTTGGATATACATGGTATGTGGTAATTGTGGTGAACATTATAATTATTTGGGTATACACAGTATGTGGTAATTGTGTAGAACATTATTATTATTTGGATATACATCGTATGTGGTAATTGTGTAGAACATTATAATCATTTGGGTATACATGGTATATGGTAATTGTGTAGAACATTATAATTATTTGGTTATACATAGTAGGTGAATATTGTGTGGTTATACATTTGTAATAGAATTAGACTTTTCATATTTTATAATAGTGATATGTTTAAACATTTATGTTGAATAGCAAACTATGTGTACAGTTCACATGGTGTTGATAGTTAGCAGTTTTGATGGAACAATTTAGAAAATGATACAGTACTATATTGCTATCCATGGCCCTACAGTGCTACTGCCTTTTTAATGAAGTATGCAATAGATGTAATTTTTACTGCCTTACAGTGTTATTGCCTTTTTAATGAAGTACACAATAGAAGTAATTTTACTGCCTTAACAGTGTTATTGCCTTTTTAATGAAGTATGCAATAGATGTAATTGTTACTGCCACTTCAATATAATATTTAGAGAGGATCTCTAGTATTTGACCATGCATTGGAGTATAATATTTAGAATGTTATTTGTTTATATACATGTCATTGAAGTGTATATAATATGTAGTGGGGATCTGTGGTTCCAAAGTGTCTATATTATGTAGTGGGGATCTGTGGTTCCAAAGTGTCTATATTATGTAGTGGGGATCTTTGGTTCCAAAGTGTATATAATATGTAGTGTGGATCTGTGGTTCCAAAGTGTATATAATATGTAGTGGGGATCTGTGGTTTCAAAGTGTCTATATTATGTAGTGGGGATCTGAGGTTCCAAAGTGTAGTGGGGATCAATGGTTCCAAAGTGTCTATATTATGTAGTGGGGATCTGAGGTTTGAAAGTGTAGTGGGGATCAGTGGTTCCAAAGTGTCTATATTATGTAGTGTGGATCTGTGGTTCCAAAGTGTCTATATTATGTAGTGGGGATCTGTGGTTCCAAAGTGAATGATTCATTATATCCAGAGTTTATTCTAGTTACGGTCTTGTCAAGAGGAAAGAATTTTAGGATCATTCCAAAGATGTTGATTTTAACTTGTGATCTAATTATCATCTTCAGCTTCGCTTAATGGTGCAAGATGGTGGTACTCCTAGGTTGTCAGACATGACTACACTGACAGTCGGAGTTCAGAGAAACTTGAAGAGACCATATTTCCCTACCCAAAATTACCAGTACACTGTTTATGAGGACCAGGATCTTGGGCTGTCCATCGGACAAGTTCTTGCAAGAGATGATGACACAAAGGTAAATTTATTAAAATTATTTTTGGCAAGCCTTTTGGGACCAGTCATGTACAGCAAGATTGCATGCAAATATCTTAACATCATTTTGATATGTTGGTGATTTGTAGCCAGGACGTCTATTTAGTATTGATTCATCCATTAGAATCACCATATTTTCATTATCTTGGATATCTCTGGCTTGTGATTTGACATTGCTCTGATTGGTTACATCTGGCTTGTGACTTCACATTGCTCTGATTGGTTACTGTTACGTGCTTAGGCTCGAATAAGCAGCAACACAGAAAGAGTGAAAACTAACAAGCTTGTAAAACTTTAACAATGAATTTATTAAGTACAATTATTTTCATAAAATAAATAAATTTACGGTTTTTGAGAATCAAATCCAACATTAATCCAATATAGAATTCACAAAAATAATCCACTAATGGAATTGCAAGAGTCCTGATAAATAAATGTTCTAATAGTTCCAGGTTCGAATCTTGATGATGTAATCCAAAATGGCTGACGATTTCACGTGATGCAGTTCTTGTTTTATAATCATCCAAATGAAATTATGAGCACATGTTCTTTTCCATATAAATAATAAATTCTCTTGCTCCAATGAATTTACACAATTCCCAGTACAAGGTAATTAAAATTATAACTCAAACAGAAGACACAACTTAATAATAATAAAGCCCAACATCTACTGAATTGTTCTATCCCAAACAATAATTTAAATACCTGTTTTTTTTTATGTAAACAAGTGATCACGTGATTTTATGGAAGTTCATAGAAGGTCATAGAACAAACGTACGATCATTTAAACACATACGCAAGGAAAGATCTAGATAAGAAAATCAGTCATTTCCTACCCCCAAGAACTAAAAAAAAAAAACATGTCCCCGGAATTTAGCCAATCATTTTAGAAGCTTGTTGACACTGTCTGAAGCAGGGTCAGAAATTAGGTCAACAAGCCAAGGTCAAAAACATGTTTACAGATAAAGTATGGTCATAGAGATTTTTCTAGAATAATTTCCCACTTAATGAATTTTAAAACCCAAAATGACAAATTTGGATCTGACAATTAAAAATAAATAATTTAAATCAAATATACGTAGCAGTTACATCTGGCTTGTGACTTCACATTGCTCTAATTGGTTACATTTGGCTTGTGACTTCACATTGCTCTAATTGGTTACATTTGGCTTGTGACTTCACATTGCCCTGATTGGTTACATCTGGATTGTGACTTCACATTGCTCTGATTGGTTATATTTGGCTTGTGATTTCACATTGCCCTAATTAGTTACATCTGGATTGTGACTTCACATTGCTCTAATTGGTTACATTTGGCTTGTGACTTCACATTACTCTAATTGGTTACATTTGGCTTGTGACTTCACATTGCCCTGATTAGTTACATCTGGCTTGTGACTTCACATTGCTCTGTTATGGATACACAGATTCTAATTCATGAACTGTTCAAGAAGTAGTTATGAATTGGGTTAATGATCCATTCATGAAAGTTCACAAAGTTCCTCATGAATGATTCATGACTGTTCATGAAAAGTTCCTATCACTATTTGATGAACTGACAAATGCCTATATTAATATTTCCTCTGGAATCATAAAATAACATTGGTACATCTGGCTTGTCTAAAGTAGGTATGAAAAAAATCTTTCCTCATTAGTTTGGTTAAAATTTACATGATAACATATAAATACCAATAAAAATATCCATATAACTTCCAATGAAATAATAATGAAAGCAGAGAAAAGGAGACTCAGCGTTTGAAATCAGAAATCACATGTGTATATTAATCAATCATATCATGTCTTCTTTCACTATCATTGAGTCAAGACAGTCTTTCTTTACGTATTTTGGTTTCTATTGGCAACCAGTGATTGTTAGAAATCAAAATAGTATGTAGTTTATGACAGTAATTTAGTTGTGGAACTTTGATGAACTCAGTGAATAGTTGATCATGAACAGTTCATGAGTGTTCACTAAGTCATTAATTTGTTCTCACATGCTTGGAGATAATGCAATCTAAGATGGGATTAAGTTTGTAACTTTCCCCTGCATGCATGGGGATAACACAGTCTAAACTTATGTCATACAAATTAAGACAAACACATGATGTAATTTACCACCTCATTATGCCCCAAATGGTGTTATGCAAGGGTACCAGAGTTTGTTTACCTTGGCAAATCAGGGCACTTAGTTTTCATTACCTTAGTGCAATGTAGCAGTAATTGTTTTTCAATTTTTATTAAGTGTTTTATTAATCATCACACCACTATTAGTAAACACCTTTTAGGTAGCTGCATTAGGAAATGCTGTATTTTATGGAAGTCATCTGGCCCTAGACTTTTTATGATAGTTTTAAACCCCAGGCATCATCACATACAAGTATGCCCCATTAATATCAAATCCTAGATGAGCCACTAAAATAATTCATATTGCTATTTATGACATCATTATTCTGTATTTTAACTGAGTTGCTGTATTTGTCTTGTGAATGTGTTGATAATAATTATTTCTTTCAGGCACCCAATAACATTGTCAGGTATGAGGTAACAGGCATGGGCTCGGCTCCCACCTACCTGGGAGTGTTTGAGACAGATGGAGTCATCTATGTGAAAAAGTCTCTCATGACAGATATCACTGATCAAATTCAGTACAGGGTAAGTTAAATTTGGTAAACTCAATACAGGGTAAATCAGATTGCAGGACAGTGTAAGTTAAATTTGGTAAACTCAATATAGGGTAAATCAGATTGCAGGACAGGGTAAGTTAAATTTGGTAAACTCAATACAGGGTAAGTCAGATTGCAGTACAAGGTAAGTCAAATTGGTAAACTCAGTACAAATGTCAGGTTGGTAAACTCAGTGCAGAGTAAATCAAATAGGAATGCTCAATACAGGGTAAGTCAAATTGGTAAACTCAGTACAGAGTAAATCAAATTGGAATGCTCAATACAGGGTAAGTCAAACTGGTAAACTCAGTACAGGGTAAATCAAATAGGAATTCTCAATACAGGGTAGTCAAATTGGTAAACTCAGTACAGGGTAAATCAAATTGGAATGCTCAATACAGTGTAAGTCAATTTGGTAAGCTCAGTACAGGGTAAGTCAAATTCTTATATTCTGTACAAGGTCTATTTGGTAAACTCAATGCAGGGTAAGTCAAATTGGTTTACTTTGATGGTAAGTCAAATTGATATACATAGATGGTAAGTCAAATTGATATACACTTTCTTCCCAATAACTGCAACAAAGATTCAAAGGTCAATTTAGAAGACAGAACATTTCACAGTAACAATGTTTAAGAAAATCAGTGTCTGTTTGTAATATGTTTGGCATATTTAACCTAGCTTTAAAGATTCGAATACTATTGCAATGATATCTGTAGTGTGGCAGTTTATAGCGATGTCATGCCCTGAAGCATCATACGGCATAATGTCACACTCAGGCGTTTTATCCTGACACCAGAGACACCAGCTGCAACACTAACTCTGAGTCCCATGTGAGGCAGCTGTTAGTGACATTTTTAAGTCTTTGGTTTGAATCAGCCAGGGTTTGAACCTTTGATATCTGACATCAGAAGCAGATGCTCTAACCACTTAGGCCACTGGTGTAGTCAGTCTCCTGTTAACAAAAGTTCATATAAATTGGCAATTTAATTGTATTTTATTATTGTTTATATAAATACTTAAATGTTTGTTCTTCTGGCCATAATCCAAGTAAGCTGTGATACATCTCAGTGCAAGTCATGCATCATGCTAGGGTTAGGGTAGGGTTAGGGTAGGGTTAGGCTAATTTAAACTTCTTCTCCAAACTAAATTATGAATAAATTGGCACAAAACATCCATATTTGAAGGTTCTGCATATTTGTACAAATGTTGCCAGTCTGATGTTAAATTGTGCTTCTGTTACTAAATATATAAAAATTCTTTAAACATTTTCTCTATAAATGTGCAACAGAATTTAATCAAGTTTACAGAGAACACTGTTACATGAAGACTTTTTAAGTTTGACAGGGAACATTGTTACATGTTCCAAAATCATCTAAAAATGGGCAACACATTGAAATACAATACAGGGACTTTAAACAGTTTGATGAGGAAATGTTCTTAAATGATTTAGTTTGCAAACCCTTCAATCAATCTGCAATATAGCTGATGTCAACACTGCTTTAGACAAATGGTATCAGATGTTCAATGCAGCCTTAAACAAGCATGCCCCAATTAAAACAAAAAGGATTAAACACCAAATTACACCCAAGTGGATTACCCCTGAAATCAATGAGGCTAGTCACCTAAGAGATAATTTCTAGAAGAAAAAAGACATGAAAATCTATAGAAAGTGGAGGAATAAAACTAAGCATCTGATAGATAATGCAAAAGAGAACTACTATAAACAGGCTATTAATGAAAGTAAGAGTACCAAAACATTGTGGAAGCATCTAAAAGAGCTGAACCCACCCAAGAACAGTTGTCTTCCCCTAGACTAATAAGCAAAATGATGATATAGCAACATCTGTACAAGACATAGTGGATATGTTCAACAATTTCTTCATAACCATCTCCAGTAACAGTATTCAGAACCAGACTAACATCCCAATTGAACTTGATGCTCTACAGTTATTTATAAGAGATCAAATTCCTGAAGATAATTATTTTTCAATAGCTAATGTCAGTGAAGTGGACGCTTTTGATATGCTAATTAAGATGAATATTAATAAATTCTCTGGACTGGATGGTATTAGTCCACAAATCCTCAAAATTGCTGCACCAGTAATAACAAAGTCACTAACACATATCATAAATTTAAGTATAATAAGTGGTAATTTTCCAGAAAAACTGAAATGTGCAAAGGTTACACCTATCTTTAAGAAAGGAGAAAAGGAGGATCCAGAAAATTACAGAGCAATATCAATTCTACCTGTATTGTCAAAACTTTTTGAAAAGCATGTAGCCATTCAGATCTATAAATTTTTTGAAACAAACTCTCTATTTTATAAAGCACAATCAGGATTTAGAAAGTACCACTCGTGCCAAACAAAACTTACCAAATTAATTGATCTTTGGCTGAAGGAAATGGATAATGGGCATATGACTGGGATTGTTTTCCTTGACTTCAAGAAAGCTTTTGATCTTGTTGATCATGAAATTCTGCTGCAAAAGTTGAACTATTACAGGTTTGACAATCCTTCTTTACACTGATTTAGATCATACCTAAACCAAAGGTCTCAACAAGTAAGCATTGGCAATATTAGCTCTCAGACTCGCACTATTCATTCAAGAGTCCCTCAAGGCTCAGTTTTGGGCCCTCTCCTCTTCCTTATCTATATCAATGATCTACCATTAAATAATGAATCCACCAATACAGATTTGTTTGCAGATGATGCAACCTTGTATACATCTAGTTCCGATACTGAAGTTATCCAAACAAGATTAAACTCAGACCTTATTAGAGTCCAAAACTGGGCACAACAAAATAGGATGGTAATTAATGAAGGTAAACAAAATGTATGATTCTGGGGATGACACAAAAGCTACACAAGTCAGGGAACCCAAAACTATCTCTTGCAATAAATAATCATCCATTAGAAAATGTCAATCATGAAAGGCTTGTAGGTGTGTCCATAGATAATAATTTATTATGGAATGACCATATTGATAAGCTTTGTAAAACACTGTCATCCAAAATTGCCCTTCTCAGCAGAATCAAGAAATATTTACCTATGGAAACTCGCAATCTATACTACAAGTCGTATATTCTTCCAACAATGGATTACTGTTCTAATGTATGGAGAAACTGTACTAAATCTGAGCTTGACAGGATTTATAAACTCCAGAAACAAGCAGCACGTGTAATTTTAGATACATCTGTTGACCATCCCTCAAAAGCATTATTTACAGAACTCAAATGGTTTACAATATATGACAGGATAGATTTTCACAAGGCAGTTCTTTTATATAAATGTCTACATGGAACTGCACCAGAGTATCTTTAAGACTTATTCAGGCCTTTTTCAACACAATACCAGTTGAGATCAATCTCATATGGAAACCTTCTAGTACCAAAACCAAGAACAGAGCAATTCAAAAAGAGTTTTCAACACTCTGGTACAGTTCTGTGGAATAAGCTTCCACTACATGTAAAATCGGCTGAAAATATTAGAGTATTTAAGAAGAGATATCATGAGCATGCATGTGTTTCTAATAGATAATGGAATTTAGTATTTTAATATGAAACATGCTAATATAAGCACTAATTATTGTTTCTTCATAAAGTGTGCATTTGTTGTACTCTCATTAAGAAGGCCTCAAGGGAGAATAGTCCTTGACTAATTCGTCACCCTCTATAAATAAAGCATTATTATTATTATTATTATTATTATCATCATCATCATCATCATCATCATCATCATCACTATTATTATTATTATTATTATTATTATTATTATTATTATTATTATTATTACAACAAGACCTTTAACGTTTGGCAAGGAGCATTGTTACAACAAGACCTTTAATGTTTGACAGGGAACATTGTTACAGCAAGACCTTTAAAGTTTGGCAAGGAACATTGTTACATGAAGACCTTTCAAGTTTTGACAGAGAACATTGTTACATGAAGACCTTTCAAGTTAGACAGGGAACATTGTTACAGGAAGATGTTTCAAGTTTGACAGGGAGCAGTTAGAGAAAGACTTTTGAAGTTTGACAGGGAACATTGTTACAGGAAGATGTTTCAAGTTTGGCAGGGAACATTGTTACAGGAAGACGTTTCAAGTTGACAGGGAACATTGGTACAGGAATACCATTCAAGTTTGACAGGGAACATTGTCACAGGAAGACCTTTCAAGTTTGATTGGGAACATAGTTTCAGAAAGACCTTTCAAACTTGACAGGGAACAATGTTACAGGAAGACCTTTCAAGTTTGACAGGAAGCAGTTACATGAAGACCTTTCAAGTTTGACAGGAACAATGTTACAGGAAGACCTTTCAAGTTTGACAGGGAACATTGTCACAGGAAGACCTTTCAAGTTTGACAGGGAACATAGTTTTAGGAAGACCTTTCAAGCTTGACAGGTAACAATGTTACAGGAAGACCTTTCAAGTTTGACATGGAACATTGTCACAGGAAGACCTTTCAAGTTTGACAGGGAACATAGATTTAGGAAGACCTTTCAGGTTTGACAAGGAACAATGTTACAGGAAGACCTTTCAAGTTTGACAGGAACATTGTTACAGGAAGACCTTTAAGGTTTGGCAGGGAACATTGTTACATGAAGACCTTTCAATTTTGGCAGGGAACATTGTTACATGAAGACCTTTCAAGTTTGACAGGGAACATTGGTACAGGAAGACCTTTCAAGTTTGACACAGAACATTGTTACATGAAGACATTTCAAGTTTGACAGGGAACATTATTACAGGAAGACGTTTCAAGTTTGGCAGGGAACATTGTTACAGGAAGACCTTTCAAGTTTGACAGGGAGCAGTTACCGAAAGACTTTTGAAGTTTGACAGGGAACAATGTTACATGAAGACCTTTCAAGTTTGACAGGGAACAATGTTACAGGGAGACCTTTCAAGTTTGACAGGGAGCAGTTACAGAAAGACCTTTCAAGTTTGACAGGAACCTTGTTACAGGAAGACCTTTCAAGTCTGACAGGGAACATTGTCACAAGAAGACCTTTCAAGTTTGACAGGGAACAATGTTACAGGAAGACCTTTCAAGTTTGACAGGGAACATTGTCACAGGAAGACCTTTCAAGTTTGACAGGAAACATAGATTTAGGAAGACCTTTCAAGTTTGACAGGGAACAATGTTACAGGAAGACCTTTCAAGTTTGACAGGAACATTGTTACAGGAAGACCTTTCAAGTTTGACAGGGATTAGTTACAGGAAGACAGTTCAAATTTGACAGGGAGCAGTTACAGAAAGACCTTTCAAGTTTATGCAAATAATGTTGATCAGATTTTAAATAGGGCCACAATGATTGGAAAAATAAAAGCTGCTTTTATGGAAGGTAGAGAAACCTTTCAATAATATCTTCTCCAGAAACCACATAACGCTGCTGTTGGTACGATAGCAAAATTTAATGGCATATGAGGCCACCATTGCTAACAATGTAAAAATTGTAAATGATTTCTCAAAAACCTTTCACTAAAAAATTGACAAAACTTGATAATATCCTGGCATGAAGACCTTTCAAGTTTGAACAAATGATGCTGGTCTGTCTTCAAAAAAAGCTACTGTTACTAAAACTGACCATTGTTGCTAGAAATGACAACTGTTTCAAAAAAAACCACAGTACTAAAAATAACCACTGTTACTAAAAATAACCACTGTTACTTAAAGCACAAAAAATACAGCTGTAATGATGCTGAATATTCATTTAGTAAAAATATAAAAATCTTCACATGTCTACAGCATGATACTAACCCACCTGTTTTGGTCAACTGCCAGCTGCATTTTGGGTAAATATCAGCAAGGAATGTGCTGTCAGGCATGCTTTGGTCTCTTGGTACTAAGATGATGGAAAATTAATTATTGTCTCATTGTTAGAAATTCATTGTTGTTAATGTTGTAAATTTGAAGAACTATGATTTTAAAGGATGTAAATTCAATGTTAGATTTTTATTGTTATGCATACAATGTTATTATGCAGTGGTTTACTGTTTATTGCAGCTGACGGTACGGGCGTATGATTTAGGAACTCCCCAATTGTACAGTCTACAGGATGCTATTGTAGATATTACAGTGATCCGTAACCTGAATTGTCCTGTCTTCAACAATCTGCCAGCCAACATCACCATTTTGCAATTTCTCAATTCAGGAACTAACATCTTCAATGTCTCTGCTACTGACAATGACCCCTCTGTAAGTAATACAAATATTGACATTGTTCTCATTACTGACAATGACCCCTCTGTAAGTAATACAAATATTGACATTGTTCTCATTACTGACAATGACCCCTCTGTAAGTAATACAAATATTGACATTGGTCTCATTACTGACAATGACACCTCTGTAAGTAATACAAATAGTGACATTGGTCTCATTACTGACAATGACCCCTCTGTAAGTAATATAAATATTGGCATTGTTCTCATTACTGACAATGACCCCTCTGTAAGTAATACAAATATTGGCATTGTTCTCATTACTGACAATGACCCCTCTGTAAGTAATACAAACATTGGCATTGTTCTCATTACTGATAATGACCCCTCTGTAAGTAATACAAATATTGGCATTGTTCTCATTACTGACAATGACCCCTCTGTAAGTAATACAAATATTGACATTGTTCTCATTACAAGCTGGTAAGCAGTGAATTTTAGTCTATTATAATTTTTAGGTTGTCATTTGTTTTGAATTTAATGCTTGAATTTTTAAAAAAATTACTTTTCAAATTATGTAGCTTTCTGTTTCAAAATGTATTTGAAAACACTGTTTAAAGATGGTCTATTTCATAAACTTTAAATTTTAGTACTGTCAAACATTTTGCACACTTTTCAATCGAAGGATGTACATTTGGTTCCATTTTGCATAAACCTTTATTGAAATATATACATTATTGTTAGTCAAAACTCAAATTGAGAAATTTGCCATAGATTATGAATTGATTCCTTCTACAAAGACCCATATCTTTCATCACACAATGCATTGGAAGATCTAGGTCTAGGAGTAATAAGAAGACTTTGGAAGATTTATTAGGAGTAATAAGAAGACATTGGAAGATCTAGGTCTACTTAACTTATTAGGAGTAATAAGATGACTTTGGAAGATTTATTAGGAGTAATAAGATGACTTTGGAAGATCTAGGTCTACTTAATTTATTAGGAGTAATAAGAAGACTTTGGGAGATTTATTAGGAGTAATAAGAAATTGGAAGATCTAGGTCTACTTAATTTATTAGGAGTAATAAGATGACTTTGGAAGATTTATTAGGAGTAATAAGAAGACTTTGGAAGATTTATTAGGAGTAATAAGAAGACTTTGGAAGATCTAGGTCTACTTAATTTATTAGGAGTAATAAGATGACTTTGGAAGATCTAGGTCTACTTAATTTATTAGGAGTAATAAGAAGACTTTGGGAGATCTAGGTCTACTTAATTTATTAGGAGTAATAAGATGACTTTGGAAGATTTATTAGGAGTAATAAGATGACTTTGGAAGATCTAGGTCTACTTAATTTATTAGGAATAATAAAAAGACATTGGAAGATCTAGGTCTACTTAATTTATTAGGAGTAATAAGAAGACATTGGAAGATATATTTCTACTTAACTTATTAGGAGTAATTAGATGACGTTGGAAGATCTAGGTCTACTTAATTTATTAGGAGTAATAAGAAGACATTGAAAGATCTATTTCTACTTAATTTATTAGGAGTAATAAGAAGACATTGGAAGATCTAGGTCTACTTAATTTATTAGGAGTAATAAGAAGACTTTGGGAGATCTAGGTCTACTTAATTTATTAGGAGTAATAAGAAGACATTTGGAGATTTATTAGGAGTAATAAGAAGACATTGGAACATCTAGGTCTACTTAATTTATTAGGAGTAATAAGAAGACTTTGGGAGATTTATTAGGAATAATAAGATGACTTTGGAAGATCTAGGTCTACTTAATGTATTAGGAGTAATAAGAAGACATTGAAAGATCTATTTCTACTTAAGTTATTAGGAGTAATAAGAAGACATTGGAAGATCTATTTCTACTTAATTTATTAGGAGTAATAAGAAGACATTGGGGGATTTATTAGGAGTAATAAGAAGACATTGGAAGATCTAGGTCTACTTAATTTATTAGGAGTAATAAGAAGACATTGGAAGATCTAGGTCTACTTAATTTATTAGGAGTAATAAGAAGACATTGAAAGATCTATTTCTACTTAATTTATTAGGAGTAATAAGAAGACATTGGAAGATCTAGGTCTACTTAATTTATTAGGAGTAATAAGAAGACATTGGAAGATCTATTTCTACTTAATTTATTAGGAGTAATAAGAAGACATTGGGAGATTTATTAGGAGTAATAAGATGACGTTGGAAGATCTAGGTCTACTTAACTTATTAGGAGTAATAAGAAGACTTTGGAAGATCTAGGTCTACTTAATTTACTAGGAGTAATAAGAAGACTTTCTAATATCTAGGTCTACTTAATTTATTAGGAGTAATAAGAAGACATTGGAAGATCTATTTCTACTTAATTTATTAGGAGTAATAAGATGACGTTGGAAGATATATTTCTACTTAATTTATTAAGAGTAATTAGATGACGTTGGAAGATCTAGGTCTACTTAATGTATTAGGACTTATAAGAAGACATTGAAAGATCTATTTCTACTTAATTTATTAGGAGTAATAAGATGACTTTGGAAGATCTAGGTCTACTTAATTTATTAGGAGTAATAAGAAGACTTTCTAATATTTAGGTCTACTTAATTTATTAGGAGTAATAAGAAGACATTGGAAGATCTTGGTCTACTTAATTTATTAGGAGTGATAAGAAGACTTTGGGAGATCTAGGTCTACTTAATTTATTAGGAGTAATGAGAAGACTTTGTAAGATCTAGGTCTACTTAATTTATTAGGAGTAATAAGAAGACTTTGGAGATCTTGGCCTACTTAATTTATTAGGAGTAATAAGAAGACTTTCGAATATCTAGGTCTACTTAATTTACTAGGAGTAATAAGATGACTTTGAAAGATCTAGGTCTACTTAATTTATTAGGAGTAATAAGATGACTTTGAAAGATCTAGGTCTACTTAATTTATTAGGAGTAATAAGAAGACATTGGAAGATCTAGGTCTACTTAATTTATTAGGAGTAATAAGAAGACTTTGGGAGATCTAGGTCTACTTAATTTATTAGGAGTAATAAGAAGACATTGGGAGATTTATTAGGAGTAATAAGAAGACATTGGAACATCTAGGTCTACTTAATTTATTAGGAGTAATAAGAAGACTTTGGGAGATTTATTAGGAATAATAAGATGACTTTGGAAGATCTAGGTCTACTTAATGTATTAGGAGTAATAAGAAGACATTGAAAGATCTATTTCTACTTAAGTTATTAGGAGTAATAAGAAGACATTGGAAGATCTATTTCTACTTAATTTATTAGGAGTAATAAGAAGACATTGGGGGATTTATTAGGAGTAATAAGAAGACATTGGAAGATCTAGGTCTACTTAATTTATTAGGAGTAATAAGAAGACATTGGAAGATCTAGGTCTACTTAATTTATTAGGAGTAATAAGAAGACATTGAAAGATCTATTTCTACTTAATTTATTAGGAGTAATAAGAAGACATTGGAAGATCTAGGTCTACTTAATTTATTAGGAGTAATAAGAAGACATTGGAAGATCTATTTCTACTTAATTTATTAGGAGTAATAAGAAGACATTGGGAGATTTATTAGGAGTAATAAGATGACGTTGGAAGATCTAGGTCTACTTAACTTATTAGGAGTAATAAGAAGACTTTGGAAGATCTAGGTCTACTTAATTTACTAGGAGTAATAAGAAGACTTTCTAATATCTAGGTCTACTTAATTTATTAGGAGTAATAAGAAGACATTGGAAGATCTATTTCTACTTAATTTATTAGGAGTAATAAGATGACGTTGGAAGATATATTTCTACTTAATTTATTAAGAGTAATTAGATGACGTTGGAAGATCTAGGTCTACTTAATGTATTAGGACTTATAAGAAGACATTGAAAGATCTATTTCTACTTAATTTATTAGGAGTAATAAGATGACTTTGGAAGATCTAGGTCTACTTAATTTATTAGGAGTAATAAGAAGACTTTCTAATATTTAGGTCTACTTAATTTATTAGGAGTAATAAGAAGACATTGGAAGATCTTGGTCTACTTAATTTATTAGGAGTGATAAGAAGACTTTGGGAGATCTAGGTCTACTTAATTTATTAGGAGTAATGAGAAGACTTTGTAAGATCTAGGTCTACTTAATTTATTAGGAGTAATAAGAAGACTTTGGAGATCTTGGCCTACTTAATTTATTAGGAGTAATAAGAAGACTTTCGAATATCTAGGTCTACTTAATTTACTAGGAGTAATAAGATGACTTTGAAAGATCTAGGTCTACTTAATTTATTAGGAGTAATAAGATGACTTTGAAAGATCTAGGTCTACTTAATTTATTAGGAGTAATAAGATGACTTTGGGAGATTTATTAGGAATAATAAGATGACTTTGGAAGATCTAGGTCTACTTAATTTATTAGGAGTAATAAGAAGACTTTGGAAGATCTAGGTCTACTTAATTTATTAGGAGTAATAAGAAGACATTGAAAGATCTAGGTCTACTTAATTTATTAGGAGTAATAAGAAGACTTTCTAATATCTAGGTCTACTTAATTTATTAGGAGTAATAAGAAGACTTTGGAAGATCTAGGTCTACTTAATTTATTAGGAGTAATAAGAAGACATTGAAAGATCTAGGCCTACTTAATTTATTAGGAGTAATAAGAAGACATTCGAATATCTAGGTCTACTTAATTTATTAGGAGTAATAAGAAGACATTGAAAGATTTAGGTCTACTTAATTTATTAGGAGTAATAAGAAGACATTGGAAGATCTAGGTCTACTTAATTTATTAGGAGTAATAAGAAGACTTTCGAATATCTAGGTCTACTTAATTTATTAGGAGTAATAAGGAGACTTTGGAAGATCTAGGTCTACTTAATTTATTAGGAGTAATAACAAGCAACATAGATCATCGTATGTAATTGCTAGTTGGACTTGACCTATTGGTAAAATATAAAATGTTATTGTACTGGTGGCAAAATGACCACTTGACCAATGTATTATGATTATAGTCAAGATGTATCTATAACTGCAGGAACAATAAGCATTAAAATTATAGTCATAAATAATTATAGCTTATACGTAACTCACAAAAGAAATATGAAACACTTATTCACAGGCAGGTGTTGTAACAATCATTTTCCCACTGTTGTCAGCATTATTTACAAGTCAGGTGTTGTAACAGTTACTTTTCCACTGTTGTCAGCATTATTTAAAAGTCAGGTGTTGTAACAGTTACTTTTTCACTGTTGTCAGCATGCAGCAAAAGAATAGATCATAGATGTGCAGGAGAAGGGTTGTGTTGATGAGATGCTGCTGCAGTGGTTTAAAGAGTTTTATATCAATTACAAAATTTCATATTTTTTAATACAATTTCAATTGGAGTGCATTTTTTTCATGATTTTTTTCAGATCTTAGGCAATTCATTATAATTGTATTCTGTAATTTCTGTACATTGTAATCATAACATCTTTTTGTTGTAGGGTAAATTCAGTACCATACAGTACAGCATTGTTGGAGATGGTGTTGCTACCACCATGTTCACCATTGATCCAACCAGAGGATCCATTCTGATCGCTAGCAACAACAATCTTCGATCCGACAGTGCTTTTACATATGCTGTAAGTATACTTTTTCTTTTTTTGAAATTGTTGTCATTCTCTTGGAAAGTTTTAATTTTGTATTTCTGATTACCATAGTTAACCCTCCAATTTTTTAGACTTATTATTTTTCAAATTTTCTCAAATTTTCAAAATAGTTTTCAGAAATTTGATATAAAGGTGAGAAAAAGAAAAAAAAAGATTTAAACTAATACAATATTTATATTTAGTGATTGAGTAGTGCAACCATTTGGCATTTTGAAACCCTTTTGATTGCACTACTTAATTATCAGGTACATTAGTTGATGGTGTTGTCATTGGTTTTGTCAGTAAAAATAGCTAACACCCTTCACAGATCAGGATCAAAGGCTATAATAACGAAAACACAACCTTTTAGACAGTTGGTGAAACTAATGAATGAATTGTGTTATTATCTGTAAAATCAGTGCTTGTCAGTTTCAAATGGGTAGATAGATTACTTAATAAGATGGATTTAAATATAGATTGATAATATTTAAATTCATAAATATAGATAAATGATAGTTAATTGTTAAATAGATAAGTACATTTACTTTCAAGATTGCCTCAATAATTGAAGTCAAACTATTAATAACATTTGTTATTATTACCAAGCTTTGATTTATACCGAGATTATTTCTTCTTTTCATCTATTTTCAGTTGAGAATCCGTGCATCAGACTCGGGTTTCATCCCCTGTTTGCAAGATGCAGTGCTTACTATTAATGTCCAGAGAAATGAATTTGCACCACAGTGGCTACAAGACAACTTTGTTACCACCATCTTTGAGACCCAAAATGTTCAGGTGCCAGTCTACACTCTGACAGCTACAGATTCGGATACAAAAGTAAGGTCGCATGTTCATACCATTTTGGTTGATTTAAAGCATTCAATTTTGTGACATCATCCATACTGATAAATTGATACTGAAAATAGTGTTAATGTGTGTGAGTGTGTGTGTGTGTGCGTGTGAGTGTGTGTGTGTGCGTGTGCGTGTGCGTGTGTGTGTGTGTGTGTGTGTGTGCGTGCGTGCATGCGTGCGTGCGTGCGCATGTGTGTGTGTGTGTGCGTGTGTGTGTGTGTGTGAGTGTTAAGTTTTTGTTTGCTGAAAATGTGATGTCATGATAGTTCATAGGAACATCAGTCATGTAAATCAGGTCACTATGATCTAGTCATGTAAATCAGGTCACTATGATCTAGTCATTTAAATCAGGTCACTATGATCTAGTCATGTAAATCAGGTCACTATGATCTAGTCATTTAATCAGGTCACTATGACCATATCATGTAAATCAGGTCACTATGATCTAGTCATGTAAATCAGGTCACTATGATCTAGTCATTTAAATCAGGTCACTATGACCTAGTCATGTAAATCAGGTCACTTTGATCTAGTCATGTAAATCAGGTCACTATGATCTAGTCATGTAAATCAGGTCACTATGATCTAGTCATGTAAATCAGGTCACTATGATCTAGTCATGTAAATCAGGTCACTATGATCTAGTCATGTAAATCAGGTCACTATGATCTAGTCATGTAAATCAGGTCACTATGATATTCATGTAAATCAGGTCACTATGATCTAGTGATGTAAATCAGGTCACTATGATCTTCATGTAAATCAGGTCACTATGATCTAGTCATGTAAATCAGGTCACTATGATCTAGTCATGTAAATCAGATCACTATGATCTAGTCATTTAAATCAGGTCACTATGATCTAGTCATGTAAATCAGGTCACTATGATCTAGTCATGTAAATCAGGTCACTATGATCTAGTCATGTAAATCAGGTCACTATGATCTAGTCATGTAAATCAGGTCACTATGATCTAGTCATGTAAATCAGGTCACTATGATATTCATGTAAATCAGGTCACTATGATCTAGTGATGTAAATCAGGTCACTATGATCTTCATGTAAATCAGGTCACTATGATCTAGTCATGTAAATCAGGTCACTATGATCTAGTCATGTAAATCAGGTCACTATGATCTAGTGATGTAAATCAGGTCACTATGATATTCATGTAAATCAGGTCACTATGATCTAGTGATGTAAATCAGGTCACTATGATCTTCATGTAAATCAGGTCACTATGATCTAGTCATGTAAATCAGGTCACTATGATCTAGTCATGTAGCATTTTCTGAGAACAGGCTGATTGGTATCTCCAGTTGACTCATCTTTACATTATTTATCCATTTAGAGAGGCCACATGCCTGGGTAATACATTCCTGATATTGATATAGGAAATAAGCCTAAAATATTTTATTGATAATGTAGACAAATCAAAAGCTTCAATCAAATCAGAAAATCAACAGACAAACTTAGTCTTTCTCAAAACGGCTTACCTATGAGCATGTAATTGACCCTAAAAGTTGTCTCTATTGTGCAATTTAAATACTTCATATTAGCCTATTGTTAGCCCTAATTTTTGAATACTTCATATTAGCCTATTGTTAGCCCTAATCTTTGAATACTTCATATTAGCCTATTGTCAGCCCTAATCTTTGAATACTTCATATTAGATTATTGTTAGCCCTAATCTTTGAATACTTCATATTAGCCTATTGTTAGCCCTAATCTTTGAATACTTCATATTAGCCTATTGTTAGCCATAATCTTTGAATACTTCATGTTAGCCTATTGTTAGCCCTAATCTTTGAATACTTCATATCTGCCTATTGTCAGCCCTAATTTTCAAATACTTCATATTAGCCTATTGTTAGCCCTAATCTTTGAATACTTCATATTAGCCTATTGTTAGCCCTAATCTTTGAATACTTCATGTTAGCCTATTGTTAGCCCTAATCTTTGAATACTTCATGTTAGCCTATTGTTAGCCCTAATCTTTGAATACTTCATATCTGCCTATTGTCAGCCCTAATTTTCAAATACTTCATATTAGCATATTGTTAGCCCTAATCTTTGAATACTTCATATTAGCCTATTGTTAGCCCTAATCTTTGAATACTTCATATTAGATTATTGTTAGCCCTAATCTTTGAATACTTCATATTAGATTATTGTTAGCCCTAATCTTTGAATACTTCATGTTAGCCTATTGTTAGCCCTAATCTTTGAATACTTCATGTTAGCCTATTGTTAGCCCTAATCTTTGAATACTTCATATCTGCCTATTGTCAGCCCTAATTTTCAAATACTTCATATTAGCATATTGTTAGCCCTAATCTTTAAATACTTCATATTAGACTATTGTTAGCCCTAATCTTTAAATACTTCATATTAGACTATTGTTAGTCCTAATCTGTGTTGGTGTGCATGTCAAAGTATTATTATATCCTTGTGTGTAATTGGGACATATTCCAGGTCTTTGTCCCAAAGATCAGACCACTATTATAACAATACCTTTTAAATTTTACTAATTTGATCTTGAATTTAGCAGCTGCAATATTTAAAGAATTATCAGTTTTTATTAATTCAAATGCAATTGATGAAAGTAGTTTGTAGGTAATTTTTATAGAGCTATGGATTTTGTCTTGTGAATAAGCAAACAATTTATGCCTTTATGTGCTTGGATGCCCCATTAGCTGAAGCCTTTATCTGCCTGACAGCCAACTTAGCTGATGTCTTTATTCGCCTGACAGCCAACTTAGCTGAAGCCTTTATCAGCCTGACAGCCAACTTAGTTGATGCCTTTATCTGCCTGACAGCCAGCTTAGTTGATGCCTTTATCTGCCTGACAGCCAACTTAGTTGATGCCTTTATCTGCCTGACAGCCAACTTAGTTGATGCCTTTATCTGCCTGACAGCCAACTTAGCTGATGTCTTTATTCGCCTGATGGCCAACTTAGATGATGCCTATTTTTAGCTGAAAGCCAACTTAGTTGATGCCTTTATCTGCCTGACAGCCAACTTAGCTGATGTCTTTATTCGCCTGATGGCCAACTTAGATGATGCCTATTTTTAGCTGAAAGCCAACTTAGCCATTGCCCTACATACATAATCTGACATACTAGACATAAGCTAACAACTGGGATTCCTCCTTAAAAACCACTAGACCATTTTTTATCACATTTCATAGGAATCATCTAGGTACATGTATAAAACCCTTTCAAAATAATAATAAAGATGCCAATCATCAATCAAAATATAACCTCCATTACTAAAAATTGACAAACCTTTAAACAATTTCTCAAAAGCCATAAAACAGTTGCACCAGATTGAATAGAAATAGTTATGATGTCAAAAGTGATAAAGTTTATGAAAATGATATAATTACACCAAAATACAACAATTTAAAATCTGTTTATCTAGATATGCTGAACAGAATTTGACAGAAAGCTTACTGGCATGTAATTCTTTCAAGTGTTTTCTAATCAAGAATTTGTTCATTGGAAATGGAAATAATCTATTTGCAACTTTTTCTCATTAACTACTTAGCAGAACCTACAGAAAACATCAGGGCATTAAAGCCTTTACAATTTTGTAGAAACAATGTCATTAAAACATACTTACACTTCCTAAAAATAGATCAACTTTTTAACTACTCTTTAAAAGAAATTGTCTGATAAATTTATTCAGAAGCTTCCAAGCATGAAGTAAGTTTAGTTTTATAACTCTAGGCCATTTGACTTCTAACATGGCTGCCATTGACCTGACAGAAAGCATCTAGGCCATTTGCTTTCTGACATGGCTGCCATTGACTGGACAGAAAGCATCTAGGCCATTTGCTTTCTAACATGGCTGCCATTGACTTTACAGAAAGCATCCAGGCCATTTGCCTTCTAACATGGCTGCCATAGACCTGACAGAAAGCATCCAGGCCATTTGCCTTCTAACATGGCTGCCCTAGACCTGACAGAAAGCATCCAAGCCATTTGCCTTCTAAAATGGCTGCCATTGACCTGACAGAAAGTATCTAGCATGCCTTCTAACATGGCTGCCATTGAAAGAAAGCATCTAACTCAGATTTCTTATACATACATTTTCAGGCCCCTAACAATATATTCAGGTACTATCTATATTTTTGTTCCATTTTCAGGCCCCTAACAATGTGTTCAGGTACTACTTGACGGGTGCTGCTGGCAATTATTTAAATCTGTTCTATGTCAATGATGTGTTGGGTGAAGTTTACCTGAGGACTGGAATAGCAGGAGAGGCCCTAGACAGCTACCAGGTGAATATCATTAGCAAATAACTAGACACAGATATCACATTGTGGATATCTTATGGCAGCTTAAAGTTGTTGTTAATTTTTTTTTTAATTCATATAAACTAAAAGGGATGGCAGATAAGAATGACATAAAAATGTCTCAAATCTTTAGTTTTTGAATTTACATATAGAATTAATACTTACTTTTGAAGCATTTTTGCTAGTCTTTGTAAAAAACATTTAGGTTGGTTATATATTGACAATATATGCAAACTGTGGTTACACTATAGTATTGTTATTCATTTCATGAAATTCATTATTTCTATAAATACATATATTTGTATTAAAAAGAACTGAATTTTTTACTTTACCATATGTCAGGAAGATTTAAAATGAATCACACACAGATAATTACACACAAGTCATTTAAATTAAACAAATCACACAATTGATTTACACACATTTGAATTACACACAATACAGTTGAATTGCACACAGCAAACAGTTAAATTATAAACAGAAGAATTACACACAACACAGTTGAACTGCACACAGCAAACAGTTAAATTATAAACAGAAGAATTACACACATCACAGTTGAATTGCACACTGTTGAATTATACAAAACCGTTGATTTACACACAGTTCAATTAACACTTGTCGCTTCAAGAAATAGGTGGAGTATTTTTAGTTTTAGAAGGATTTAAATTTTGCCAGGAAAGTTTTCCTTAGGTAATTAATTAGTATACATGTTTGCCTTTATTTTAGTTCTACACGATTCTGATAAATCTACATTTTGTACATCATTACAAAATTCTTATTTTCACTGTCATTAATTCTTGTACTTAAATAGTTTCATTTTTCAAAACCCTCAATGATCTCATATAACATAAATCAATTTAAGGCTGGGAGTGTATAAGACTGTTACAGTTGCATTTTCATTAAAACAATACAAAATGGTTTACAATTTGTTAAATTAGTTAAATATAAAACAAGTAATGTAAGACATAAATATAAAACAAGTAATGTAAGACATAAATATAAAACAAGTAATGTAAGACATAAATATAAAACAAGTAATATAAGACATAATAGCTGCATCTGATGTAACTCAATTTATATGGGGAGTATCTTTAATTATAGTTCATAGCAACCACAAAACCCACCCTGATATGTACCTCACAACCACAAAACCCACCTTGATAAGTACCCCACAACCACAAAACCCACCTTGATATGTACCCCACAACCACAAAACCCACCTAGATATGTACCCCACAACCACAAAACCCACCATGATATGTACCCCACAACCACAAAACCCACCTAGATATGTACCCCACAACCACAAAACCCACCTAGATATGTACCCCACAACAACAAAACCCACCCTGATATGTACCCCACAACCACAAAACCCACCTAAATATGTACCCCACAACCACAAAACCCACCATGATATGTACCCCACAACCACAAAACCCACCAAGATATGTACCCCACAACCACAAAATCCACCTTGATATGTACCTCACAACCACAAAATCCACCTTGATATGTACCCCACAACCACAAAACCCACCTAGATATGTACCCCACAACCACAAAACCCATCTTGATATGTACCCCACAACCACAAAACCCACCTTGATATGTATGTACCCCACAACCACAAAACCCACCTAGATATGTACCCCACAACCACAAAACAATGACATGGATCATGTAATTTGGATTTACAGCACTAAGAAAGTACATTTTGAGGCAATTCAGGATGTAAAACTGTAAATATATTTTACCATTCTTATTACCAGCTAAATAAGACTGTGTATGCCTTGTCATTTGCATGTTATTTGTAGGGACCCAGCAATTTTATGAAATCTGGCATCTATGACTAAATCCAAAACATTGTAAAAAAAAGTTAACCCAGAATGTAGCAAAACAGCTGGTATGTGGCAGTTTATGAAACATCTGCTTTACTTCATTCAGAAACAAATTTAATCAACCAAAACATAAACCACCTGTACTAGGGAAGTGTGCATAATTTGTTTACAAATCAATACTTCTGGAATCTGTTTCCATTGTTTGTTACAATAGAAAGTAGTTCCTTTATGAGTGCAATATGAAGTTGGGTGCCAGTTCAATATCATAAAGTACTGAATGATTGTGACAATGCAAAGTTAACAGAAAAAAATATGAGCATACAATAATACATAATATGTCTATTCTAAAAATGGAATATCTTGCCATGTTACAATAATGTGTTTTATATGAAATGTTTGAATGGATATTCAGGAAATCTTTGTTAAAATGGATATGTGGGATATCTTTTTTAGAATGAATATGTGAGATATCTTTGTTAGAATGAATATGTGAGATATCTTTGTTAGAATGAATATGTGAGATATCTTTGTTAGACTGGTTATGTGAGATATCTTTGTTAGAATAAATATGTGGGATATCTTTTTTAGAATGGATCTGTGAAAGATATTTTTTAGAATGGATGTGTGGGACATTTTTGTTAGAAAGAATATGTGGGATATCTTTTTTAGAATGGATCTGTGGGATATCTTTGTTAGAATGGATCTGTGGGATATCTTTTTTAGAATGGATCTGTGGGATATCTTTGTTAGAATGGATATGTGGGATATCTTTTTTAGAATGGATCTGTGGGATATCTTTGTTAGAATTGATGTGTGAGATATCTTTGTTAGAATGAATATGTAAGATATCTTTGTTAGAAGGAATATGTGAGATATCTTTGTTAGAATAAATATGTGGGATATCTTTGTTAGAATGGTTATGTGAGATATCTTTGTTAGAATAAATATGTGGGATATCTTTTTTAGAATGGATCTGTGAGAGATATTTTTTAGAATGGATGTGTGGGACATTTTTGTTAGAATGAATATGTGGGATATCTTTTTTAGAATGGATCTGTGGGATATCTTTGTTAGAATGGATCTGTGGGATATCTTTTTTTAGAATGGATATGTGGGATATCTTTTTTAGAATGGATCTGTGGGATATCTTTGTTAGAATGAATATGTGAGATATCTTTGTAAGAATGGTTATGTGAGATATCTTAGAATAAATATGTGGGATATCCTTTTTAGAATGGATCTATGAGAGATTTTTTTAGAATGAATGTGTGGGACATTTTTGTTAGAATGAATATGTGGGATATCTTTTTTAGAATGGATTTGTGAGATATCTTTGTTAGAATGGATCTGTGGGATATCTTTTTTTAGAATGGATCTGTGGGATATCTTTGTTAGAATGGATATGTGGGATATCTTTGTTAGAATGGATGTGTGGAAAATCTTTGTTAGAATGGATATGTGAGAGATATTTTTTAGAATGGATGTGTGGGACATTTTTGTTAGAATGAATATGTGAGATATCTTTGTTAGAACGGATGTATGAGATATCTTTGTTAGAATGGATATGTGAGATATCTTTGTTAGAATGAATATGTGAGATATCTTAGTTATAATGGATTTATGAGATATCTTTGTTAGAATGGATGTGTGAAAAATCTTTGTTAGAAAGGATGTTTATAAAATCTTTGTTGGAATGGATGTGTGGAAAATCTTTGTTAGAATAGATATGTGAGATATCTTTGTCAGAATGGATATATGGGACATCTTTGTTAGAAGGAATGTCTGAAAAATCTTTGTTAGAAAGGATTTTTGTAAAATCTTTGTTGGAATGGGTGCGTGAAAAATCTTTGTTAGAAGTGATACATGGGAAATCACTGCTGGAATGGCTATGCAGGAAATCTTTGTTAGAATTGATATGTGGGAAATCACTGTTGGAATGGCTATGCAGGAACTCTTTAGGTATCTAAGATGTAATTATTAAGCATAATTTTACATTCATTTTTTTTTTACCTTTTTCAAGCTGACATTTGTAGCCATAGACAGTGGATTCCCTCGCCTGACGAGTCGATCTGCAAATTTGACTATCAATGTTATACGGAACAAGAATCCTCCAGTCTTCATCAATGAGCCCTATATTGTAGAAGTGAGCCGAAACTTAGTCAGAAACATTCAGGTGTATGTTGTCTCAGCTACAGATGCTGATCTACAGGTAAACCATTCTCAGTAGGATAAAGTGTCTATTTCCACCTGCCTGAAAAGATATTAATTTTGTGTTGTCTATTCATCCCCCAAGTCCATCACACTTTCTTGTAAGCAAAACAGTGAAGAAACAATTGAACCAAGCCAGACATAAATTTTAAATGTAGGCTCCAAGACCCAACTTAATATCAGTTATTTTGACATTATTTTCAATCGTTTTAGACATTTGTTAGTACTTTAAGATACATGACTTGAGTTAGATAATAATATTTGGGATGTGTATTTACCGGTATAAATAATATACAAATGACCTGGTTGGATTTTGTGGAATTATGAACTTTTTTAACTTTGACACTTTACAAAACATTTGATATTTGTTACAAAAACTTTGTCAAGACAATAATGTTTTTAATGTACATTCTTGATTTATAAATAAAGCACAATTAAACCAAAAATCAACTTGAGGTACCGGTTGATAAAAGAAATTTGTAGCCATATTCATGTTTTGTATTAATGATTCTGTATGGATTTTCAGGTTCTTGAAGCCATTTTTACTTTCTATGCATTTGTTCCCCACTCTGACCTTTTTGGACAAAAGAACTTAGAAGTGAAAGTTAGCAAAAGCCATTTGAAGTTGGAAAATAGAGTTTATCATGCTTTATTGTAAGCATATGTAGCTGACTTACTTTGATTTTCAGGTCATTATGATTTTGAAGAAAAAAAATGTATTTTTAAAATTGGATTTACTTAGTCTGCCACAAATATTTTGTACAAAATTCCAGCCATCTGGGACTTTCTTTTTGACAAATAAATCTGTTTATATTGTTCAAGAATTGCATTGTTATAGCAACTTCTTTTTGTTCAAGACTTCAGCCTTCCATTACTCTCTTTTGAAAAAACAAGTCTTTGTTGTCCATAATTTCTACCTTCTAGAAATATCTTTTGGAAAAGCACTGCGCTATTGTCCAGAGTTTCAGTTTTCTTGGACACCTTATCCAAATTTTACAAGCGTAGATCTTTTTTTGTCCAGGATTTCAGCCATCATTCACTCATTTATGGAGAAAAAACAAATACTTTCTTGTCCAGGATTTCAGCTCTCATTCACTCTTTTATGGAGAAAAACAAATAATTTTTTGTTCAGGATTTCAGCCTTCATTCACTCATTTATGGAGAAAAACAAATACTTTCTTGTCCAGGATTTCAGCTTTCATTCACTCTTTTATGGAGGAAAACAAATACTTTTTTGGTCATGACTTCTTTTTTGTGGTACTCCTTTCTGGGCAACTTATCTAAATCTTAACACTGGCCATAGTTGTTACTTCATTGCTGTTTTGACATTAAGAAGAGTGCTAAAATTTAGTTTTTAACAAAAATAGTTCACACTCTTAATTAAATTTCAATTTGGTATAATTATTTCTGTCTTTAAAGAACCACTGATACGGAAATACACAATCATGATGGTTGGGAGACTTTGCTATCAAAACCAAATTCCTTCTCATTTGTTTGTTTTCTCCCAAAATATTCCATCAATAACATGAATGCATTAGCAAGCTTAGCTATATCTCTCACCTGAAAATGATGACACAAGTGAGGTTTTGGAAAATAGACATTTCAAGCAAGGTCACTGGATACCTAAACATTGATCAATCATCCATGCTCCTGTCTGCTTTGACCCTTCCATCCATCAATAATTTTGCTTCCTCAAAATAACTTGACTTCGAATTATTATTGAATTTGGTATGCAGCTTTATGTTGATTCAGCCTTGACTAATTTGATGTCCTTCTTTCTATAGCACGATTAGCTCCATCATGGCATATTCGATTTTAACTATCACCACTCTAACATCACCATGACATATTGGACTTTAACATTGATGTCACCTCTATCTTCACCATGGCATATTGAACTTTAACTACCATGTCACCTCCAACTTCACCATAGCATATTGGATTTTAACTATGTCTATTCAAACTTCACCATGGCATTTTGGATTTTAACTATGTCTATTCAAACTTCACCATGGCATATTGGACTTTAACTATGATGTCACCTCTAACTTCACCATAGCATATTGGATTTTAACTATGATGTTGCCTCTATCTTCACCATGACATTTAACTACCATGTCACCTCTAACTTCACCATGGCATATTGGACTTTAACTATGATGTCACCTCTAACTTCACCATGGCATATTGGATTTTAACTATGATGCCCCTTATAACTTCATGTTTTAAAGACTCATTTGTGGTTTTCTTCAAAACAATAAGTAATTAAGCCCACTTTTTTCTTATGGTTACATTAAATTAGAAGCAGGGACTTGAAGAGATTTTGAAGAGAATAAAATTTGCACATTAATTTTAAGGAATTTGAATTTTGCCCATGTAACGTTTCTTCACAGAGTCCATTCAACATTTTGACCTATTCAATAATTGGAGACGATGCAGCAACGACCTACTTCCAGATTGATAGTGCCAGTGGCAGTATAACTGTCAAAGAACCATTTGTGAATGATGCCGCAACTACATATCATGTGAGTATTTTTGTTATAAGAGCTTTTGAAATAAACATTTGTTGGCTTGGAGTCATAACTACATATCATGTGAGTATTTTTGTAGGTATGTATAGATGTAACATGAGCTTTTGAAATAAACATTTGTTGGCTTGGAGTCATACCTGTCTTTAAGCATTAAGTTGACTCAAGTTTTACTAAGAATAGTTTTTGTTCCTTCATCGAATGGATTAATTGATCATGATTCATTAAAAGTATGACCACCACCTCACAAATCCAGCCCTCCTAAGCTAATATTGCAGCTAGGAAAGGTAAAAGTTGTCTGCCCACATAAGTGGGAGTCAGACAGAGTGATTTCCCCCATAAGTATAGAGATTGCTACCAAAGACTCATATGCACTTCAGAATACATATCATGTGTTGAATAAATACATTATGTTTCTCAGATATCTAGTAAACTAACAAGATGTCATACAATTTAAGATTTTGCCAGGCTTTCAATGAATCTCTTTAGGTTATGATAATTGTGTTTTGATAGGTTTTAGTTCAAAAGCTTTTGTTGTGTCTGTATTTAAGTACTGCTAGCTGCCTAGTCACATTGGTATAAAGAGTAATGAAAGGCATATCAAGCATTATCAATAATCCACATACTGATTTCAAATATTGTATATATATATATGTATATCAATAATCCACATACTGATTTCAAATATTGTATATATATGTATATCAATAATCCACATACTGATTTCAAATATTGTATATATATGTATATCAATAATCCACATACTGATTTCAAATATTGTATATATATGTATATCAATAATCCACATACTGATTTCAAATATTGTATATATATGTATATCAATAATCCACATACTGATTTCAAATATTGTATATATATGTATATCAATAATCCACATACTGATTTCAAATATTGTATATATCAGCTTCTTCATCATACATGGCAACATGAAACACACACATATACTGCTACATACATACATACATACATACATACATACATACATACATACATACACACACACAAACACACACATGATTATTTTCAAATGTATTTTGTCTTTGGTATTTAATTTTGACAACAAATTAGGCTGATGCTACACAAATGTTAGCGGATGATTGCATGTTTCATGCATTATAATAACCAAAGACATTTACATCTGATTTTCACTTTGACAACATTTAATAGATATTTATTTCTTACAGTATTGCCACCCATTGGCATTTCTGACAATTTATATTTCATTGATACTTCATTATTACTTAGATCTTAAAAGAAAACAATTTTGTTTCAATCCATGTTAAGTATAAAAAAATTACTTTTAAGAAATTGTACAAAACTTATGATTTCTTCTGAGCTCATTGAACTAACCACTTTTCTCAACAATAAAACAAGTGATATATTGAGCTTTCATTTATCAATTTGATTGCATTGTTTAATAAGGACCACTGATTTTGCCATTTTGTAAGACAAAAAGAGAGTTCCTAAAAAAGCGGCCTCACACAAAAAAGTCTCCACACATGTTTTGGAATGATAAATGGGTTTGTAAGTTGTTAGGGCACATTGCAATGATGAAATGTTTATTCTGCTCTAGGCAATTACTTATTGAAACCAAAATGAAGTCAATGATGATTTTATTTCAGATCCGAGTTTTTGTTCAGGATGGTGGCAGTCCCCGCTTATCAGATACGACTATCGTTACTGTCAATATCAGAAGAAACTTAGATACCCCCAGATTTAACCCAGTGGAATACACAAAAACAATTCTTGATACACAGGCCTTGGGTGTACCTATCATTCGACTGACTGCAACAGACACTGATACAACTGTAAGTTGTATGATATCAGTTGATAATTGTTATCATTGTTAAAATGGATAGTAATGAGTTAGGGTTAATTTTTTTAATATTTTGTTTTCGCTATTTATTTTATAATGTTGGAAGGTTATTAAGTTCAGGGTATAATGAATATCTCAAAATGAAAAAAAATTAGGGAAACTGAACCGCTAAATCTAGCTGTGCAATAAAATTGATTAATGCAGAAACCAAAGCTTTTTGACAAGATAGAAAAATGTTTATCAACTTGACATTCACAGGAACAGAGTTTAATAAAATATGTAGATGTGGATGTTTAAATTTTAATTTCTTGGAAAAAGAAAATAGATTAATACTTCCATTTTTATTTTTAAAAATCCAAGTGACATTATTATGTTTAAAATTTGCAAGTGTTAGCGTCCAGCTCATATTTTATGATATTCTTGTGTAACCTCTTCTAACATCAGATGCTATAATGTTGTGCATGTGTTCTGAAAAAGATTTACAGCCAGCTACAAAAAATGTGGAACCAAATTAGTTTTACGAAAAATGTGGAACCAATTTAGTTTTACGAAAAATGTGGAACCAAATTAGTTTTACAAAAGGTAAATTTGTATCTCAAAAGAGTAAAAAAAGTTTCAGAAAATTGTAATGGTGTAAAAGTGAAACAATCTGTGTCAATCAGAAGCATTTCATTTCTCATCTACATATCAGGAAGATGCTTTAAGAAAAAATAATTTTTCATTTATGACTTAAATTTATATTGATTTGGCTTATGTTAATGCATCAAGCTGAGCTTCCTATACAACTGAAATTGTGTTAATAAATAAAATCTGAAAATGTTGTTTGCAGTCATCATTATTGTAAGACTTTTCTGCAGCTGGTTGTCTAAACCAAATATATTAATGAGACTACATTAATTATTACGATTATAGATTTTAAAAATATTAACTTTGAACTTTAACAGATCATTGATTCATTAAAATATAAATGCTGTTTGTGTGTTTCATGAAATTCATACTAAAACTGGATTTTATAATATTTCTAACTTTGAATTTATTTTCTTAATCTTGATCTTTACAGGCTCCGTACAACGTGGTAAACTATGTCTTGGAGGGAGATGCAACAACACTTGGATACTTTATCCTTGACACAGGGACAGGTGATATTTCACTCAAGAAGTCGGTTTACAGCACTAACAGCTCAGTGCCCAGTCTCTTCAGGGTAATATATCCAGATGTTTATGCATTTTATTGGAATTATCAGTAGAACTTGATCTGCCATATCATGATGCCCAGTCTCTTCAGGGTAATATGTCCAGATGTTTTATTTGAATTATCAGTAGAACTTGATCTGCCATATCATGATGCCCAGTCTCTTCAGGGTAATATGTCCAGATGTTTTATTGGAATTATCAGTAGAACTTGATCTGCCATATCATGATTCACTGACAGATTAGGATCTATATCAAGTGTTGTTAACTGACTTAAAATTATATCTGGTACCAACATCAAGAGTTTGCTTTTTCATCATTACAAACCATTGCCTTTACAGATGGTTGGTCTTTCAAAACCATTGCCTTTATAGATAGGTGGTCTTCCAAAAGAATTGCCTTTATAGATGGCTGGTCTTCTGAAACCATTGCCTTTATAGATGGCTGGTCTTCCAAAACCATTGCCTTTATAGATGGCTGGTCTTCCAAAAGAATTGCCTGTTCAGATGGGTTGTTTCCCAAAACCATTGCCTTTATAGATGGGTTGTTTTCCAAAACCATTGCCTTTATAGATGGGTGGTCTTCCAAAAGAATTGCCTGTACAGATGGATTGTTTTCAAAAATCATTGACTTTATAGATGGGTTGTTTTAAAAACCATTGCCCTTCAGGTCATGGGTTACAGTTCTTAGATATTTAGGACTGTTGTTGTAGGAACCCTAGAGTGATTTCAAATTTTAAACTATCATACATGTGAAATGTAATTTTAATTTAGGTGTAAGTTGTAACATTTACACAAACACTAGGTAATTTTAATGCCTGATCTTTATAGTATTGGCCTTTCAAATGCAGACCTAATAAGTGTTAATAGTAATGATAGTCTGTAACATCAAAGCAGTTCTAAGATGAATGGTACCTGGATCTAGAAAGTATCTAAAAATACAAAGTGACAGTCTATAATATGAAAACAGTTCTAGTTAAGATGACTGGTACCTGGATCTAGTAGGTATCTAAAAATGCATAGTGACAGTCTATAATATGGAAACAGTTCTAGTTAAGATGACTGGTACCTGGATCTAGTAGGTATCTAAAAATGCATAGTGACAGTCTATAATATGGAAACAGTTCTAGTTAAGATGACTGGTACCTGGATCTATTATGCATCTGAACTGTTTAGTAATAGTCTGTATCATGGAAACAGTTCTAGTTAAGAAGACTGGTACCTGGATCTAGTATGCATCTAAACTGTTTAGTAATAGTCTGTATCATGGAAACAGTTCTGACCAAGATGGTACCTGGATCTATTAGGCATCAGAAAATGTAAAGTGACTGTCTATAACATGGAAACGTTTCTGGCTAATATGACTGATATGTGGATCTATTAGGAATCAGAATAATGCTTAGTGCAAATTATCTATAATGAACCAGCCTGTACCTCAATCCTTGTTGACATAAACATGTTTGTGTTTATTGATATAAACCAGTCTTCACCCCTCTTCTTGCTTACATAGACTCAAATGTGTTTATACACATGAGCCACTCAGCACCTTTATTCATACTGACATTAATTCATCTGTGTTCATTCATACCGACATTAATTCATCTGTGTTTATTCATACTGACATTAATTCATCTGTGTTTATTCATACCGACATTAATTCATCTGTGTTTATTCATACTGACATTAATTCATCTGTGTTTATTCATACCGACATTAATTCATCTGTGTTTATTCATACCGACATTAATTCATCTGTGTTTATTCATACCGACATTAATTCATCTGTGTTTATTCATACCGACATTAATTCATCTGTGTTTATTCATACTGACATTAATTCATCTGTGTTTATTCATACTGACATTAATTCATCTGTGTTTATTCATACTGACATTAATTCATCTGTGTTCATTCATACCGACATTAATTCATCTGTGTTTATTCATACCGACATTAATTCATCTGTGTTTATTCATACCGACATTAATTCATCTGTGTTTATTCATACTGACATTAATTCATCTCTGTTTATTCATACCAACATTAATTCATCTGTGTTTATTCATACCGACATTAATTCATCTGTGTTTATTCATACTGACATTAATTCATCTGTGTTTCTTCATACTGACATTAATTCATCTGTGTTTATTCATACTGACATTAATTCATCTCTGTTTATTCATACCGACATTAAGTTCATCTGTGTTTATTCATACCGACATTAATTCATCTGTGTTTATTCATACTGACATTAATTCATCTGTGTTTATTCATACTGACATTAATTCATCTGTGTTTATTCATACCGACATTAATTCATCTGTGTTTATTCATACCAACATTAATTCATCTGTTTATTCATACCGACATTAATTCATCTGTGTTTATTCATACTGACATTAATTCATCTGTGTTTATTCATACCGACATTAATTCATCTGTGTTTATTCATACCGACATTAATTCATCTGTGTTTGTTCATACCGACATTAATTCATCTGTGTTTATTCATACCGACATTAATTCATCTGTGTTTATTCATACTGACATTAATTCATCTCTGTTTATTCATACCGACATTAATTCATCTGTGTTTATTCATAACAACATTAATTCATCTGTGTTTATTCATACCGACATTAATTCATCTGTGTTTATTCATACTGACATTAATTCATCTCTGTTTATTCATACTGACATTAATTCATCTGTGTTTATTCATACCGACATTAATTCATCTGTGTTTATTCATACCGACATTAATTCATCTGTTTATTCATACCGACATTAATTCATCTGTGTTTATTCATACTGACATTAATTCATCTGTGTTTATTCATACCGACATTAATTCATCTGTGTTTATTCATACCGACATTAATTCATCTGTGTTTGTTCATACCGACATTAATTCATCTGTGTTTATTCATACCGACATTAATTCATCTGTGTTTATTCATACTGACATTAATTCATCTCTGTTTATTCATACCGACATTAATTCATCTGTGTTTATTCATAACGACATTAATTCATCTGTGTTTATTCATACCGACATTAATTCATCTGTGTTTATTCATACTGACATTAATTCATCTGTGTTCATTCATACCAACATTAATTCATCTGTGTTTATTCACATGACCTTAATAGTACTGCCCATCTGTGCATGATATTAAATCAAATATTGTTTCAATGGTATCCTATAACTCCAGTAGCTCATAGGTCATACGTTTAATTGGTCTCAACTTTATTCACTGCCATTATATTCAGAGGATATTACAGAAATTAGAATGTCATTTATAACCATCAGTTTTTTATCATTGTTTTTTCATAGTTAAGCTTTGTTGTGTTTTTTATGCTCTGCCGTATTGTCTATAGTTCCAGGCTCGTGCATTGAACCCTGGATTCCCAGAAAGTTTATCCACCATCCGAGCAAATGTAACTGTCATAATTTTACGTAACAATAATGGACCAAGATTCCTGCAGCTTCCTTATCAGAGAACCATCAATGAAAACCACAATCCAGGTTCCTCAGTGTTCCAGACCACTGCAGTCGATGATGATACAATGGTAATGAGAATTATTTTTAACACATTACCACTTACATTCTTTATTGAATTAATTCACAATTAAGTCAGAGATGCCTACCATTTGCAATTGGTTTATTGAATGAATTTTAGTAAAATGTATTCATTAAATTTCTGAAATTGAAGATTTTGGGGCATACAATTTGGAAATTAATTTTTTCCTGTAAACATGGTATTTAAGCATTAGCATGATAAACTGTACATTAAACATTGTTTCTCAGCATTAAAACAGAATGCACAGAACAAGAATCCAGTCAAATAGAATGTTACAGGTGAAACATGTAGCAATGATGAAGAGAAAAGAATTATGTAGATAATTCTAAAGGAAAACTAATAACATAATTATATTATTGGGCATAAATTATGGATTCAGGTTTATGGAATTGAAGTAATGGACATTGGATACACCAGTTACTTTCATCATACTTAAATTGTTGCTGACTATACTGATATGTATGGATGTAATATGACTGTAGGTATGTATGGATGTAATATGACTGTAGGTATGTATAGATGTAATATGACTGTAGGTATGTATGGATGTAACATGACTGTAGGTATGTATGGATGTAACATGACTGTAGGTATGTATAGATGTAATATGACTGTAGGTATGTATGGATGTAATATGACTGTAGGTATGTATGGATGTAATATGACTAGGTATGTATGGATGTAATATGACTGTAGGTATGTATGGATGTAATATGACTGTAGGTATGTATGGATGTAATATGACTGTAGGTATGTATAGATGTAACATGACTGTAGGTATGTATAGATGCAACATGACTGTAGGTATGTATAGATGTAACATGACTGTAGGTATGTATAGATGTAACATGACTGTAGGTATGTATAGATGTAACATGACTGTAGGTATGTATGGATGTAATATGACTGTAGGTATGTATAGATGTAATATGACTAGGTATGTATAGATGTAACATGACTGTAGGTATGTCTGAATGTAATATGACTGTAGGTATGTATGGATGTAATATGACTGTAGGTATGTATAGATGTAATATGACTGTAGGTATATATAGATGTAATATGACTGTAGGTATGAATAGATGTAATATGACTATAGGTATGTATGGATGTAATATGACTGTAGGTATGTATGGATGTAATATGACTGTACAGAAGCCTGTGACTTTTAATGAAAATGTTATTCTACCTGATTATATGATTACTGATAAGGTCTAGGACTTGCATATCTGTATACAAGGTGTTGTACATGTCATCTCTGTATACAAGTTGTTGTACATGTCATCTCTGTATACAAGTTGTTGTACATGTCATCTCTGTATACAAGTTGTTGTACATGTCATCAGTGTTAATAAATAAATTATAAAATAAATTATTAGCAGTGGAAATATTAAAACAATGAAATAATAAGATTGCAAAACACTTGGAAATATTCTGGCTTTAAGCTTACCTGTTCATAAGGCATGGCTTGCATCTAAGCATTCCTTTTGTGTCATATGTCTGCATTGTATTTCCAGCTTTAAAGAAATAATACTAAACCTATTTAAATCAAAAGTTTGTCTAAGCTGGCTCCCATTGGAATGCTTTAGCTTCTATAGCAACCACATCAACCAAATGTAAAACCAGTATTCTGATACTATCAAGAAGGGTACAGGAAATTTATATCAGACTTGTTGATGAGAAAGTTTCTTGTATCATGCTCTTTCAAACATTGTTTGTGGTTGGTCTTCTGTCAACAGTGTGGATTTTCTAGCAGGGGTGTAACTTCTAGCAACCAGATGGAAAACCAGTCTTTGATGTTTTCACTTTAATGGCTGAGTTTTGATCACAATTGTTCTCTCCCCTTGCCATATCAGACCATATGTGATAGGCCTGAAAAGTTTCAAATAATTCATAACAATATGCTTTTGCTAGGAAAATCTAAAAAACAATGTTTCAATTCATTTTATTCTTTTTTATAATAATGATAATAATAATAATAATAATAATGATAATAATAATAATAATGATAATAATAATAATAATGATAATAATAATAATAATAATAATGATAATAATAATAATAATATAATAATTATAATAATAATAATAATGATAATAATAAAAAAAAATAATGATAATAATAATAATAATGATGATAATAATAATAATAATGATAATAATAATAATAATAATGATAATAATAATAATGATAATAATAATAATAATAATGATAATAATAATAATAATAATAATAATGATAATAATAAAAATAATAATAATAATAATAATAATGATAATAATAATAATAATGATAATAATAATAATAATAATAATGATAATAATAATAATAATAATGATAATAATAATAATAATAATAATAATAATAATAATGAGGACTTTGTATCGTGTCTAATTTTTAGAAGCTCTAAGCTCTTTACACCATCAATATGACTTTGTTTTCACCATGAGAACAATGAGTAAATGATTATCAGAAGAAGAGTGTAAGGATCTAGCTGGTGTATACACATGGGTAAGGCTGGATAGGTATGTTGGACTGGAGTCTGTCATTGAAACATAGCACAGAGAACAAATTTTGTGTTTGATTCTGTATCGAATCGATAGCCAGTGTAGGGTACAGAGCAGTGGTGAGAAGTGCTCTCATCGAGGTACACTAAAGATGATCCGTGCAGCTGTGTTTTGAACTTTTTGAAGTTTCTGGAGTAAATATTGTGATGAACCAGACAGAATTGAGTTACAATAGTCCAGTCTTGAAGGTACTAATGAACACACAAGTTTTAGTGGCATCAACTGAAAGATATTTATGAATGGAACTGATGTGTCTCAATTCAAGATATGCAACCTTGCATATGTTCATGACATGTTGGTGCAATGTGAGAGTATTGTCTAGAGTAACGCCTAGGTTTCGTACTGACTGTGAGAATTTAATGTTGGTGTTGATGATATTTATTGTCTGAGGTAAAGGATGTGAATGAGAAAGTCTTTGTGTTGTGATCAGAATAGCCTAAGTTTTATCATCATTCATCTGCAGCTTGTTACATGTCATCCATGATTTCACATCAGAAATGTACCTCTCTACTCCATGGATGGTAGCATCAACTTCAGTTGGGTGGCGAGACTTGTATATTTGGGTGTCATCAGCATACAATTGGTGTGACACTGGGTGATCATCTATGACACTTGAGAGCGGCTGAGTGTACAGAATGAAGAGAACAGGTCCGAGAACAGGTCCAAGAACAGATCCCTGTGGAACACCACAACATACGTCAACTGGGCTGGAGTGTATTCCATTTGCATATATAATTTGTGTCCTGTTTACTAAGTAGGACTTTAACCACTGTAAGGCTATATTCCGAATGCCAAATAAATACATGCTGGAGACCGTTAAGTAATATATCATGGTCTATTGTGTCAAATGCTGCAGATAAATCCCGGAGAGTGACAACTGTAATCTTTCCACTATCCAAAGCAGAGAGAATGTCATTAAATACTTTCAGAAGAGTTGTTTCTGTACTGTGGCAAGGGTGATATGCAGACTGTACATTGCTATAAAGACTGTTTGAATTCAAATGAGTTTATGGAGTTTAAGAAAAATTTATAATAAAGGTGTTCAGCATCATATGAAATATTTATTCCTCTAAAACAGTAATGTTCTTTTATTTCAGTCTCCATTTGGTGATCTGGTGTTTCATTTGATTGGGGATGACAGCGGACCCGGATATTTCTCCATAGCTCAGTCTGGTCTTATTACCCTTAATGCTAACACAGATTTGAGACTGGATCCTGACACACAGTATCAGGTACTTACTTCTAAAGCTAGTTTTTAAAAAAAAATCATATTGGTATTTATAAAACTTTATAACATTTCATTAAAATTTATTGTTTGACAATTCTTTGCACCATATTTTCAAACGATATGGATATAATAATAATAATAATAATAATAATAATAATAATAATAATAATAATAATTAATAATAATAATAATAATAATAATAATAATAATTAACTGAGGCCCTCTTAAGGAGAGTATAACAATGCACATTATATGAATATAGCAATAATTACTTGTTATTTTAACATGTTTAGTTTTAAAATACTAAATTCCATTATCTGTCAGAAACACATACATGCTCATGATATCTCTTTACCATCTGCATGCCTATACATATAGTTTGACAATGTATGCCTGTACATATAGCATGATACCATATGCATGCCTGTACATATAGCATGATACATATGCATGCCTGTACATATAGCATGATACCATAGGTATGCCTGTACATATATGCAGCCTTAGACAAGCATGCCCCAATTAAAACAATAAAGGTTAAACACCAAATTACACCCAAGTGGATTACCCCTGAGATCAATGAGGCTAGGCACCTAAGAGATAATTTCCACAAGAAAAAAGACATGAAAAGCTATAGAAAGTGGAGGAATTAAACTAAGCATCTGATAACTAAGGCAAAAGAGAACTACTATAAACAGGCTATTAATGAAAGTAAGAGTACCAAAACATTGTGGAAGCATCTAAAAGAGCTGAACCCACCCAAGAACAGTTGTCTTCCCCCTAGACTTAAGCAAAATGATGATATTGCAACACCTGTACATGACATAGTGGATATGTTCAACAATTTTTTCATAACCATCTCCAGTAACAGTATTCAGAACCAGACTAACATCCCAATTGAACTTAATGCTCTAAAGTTATTTATAAGAGCTAAAATTCCTGAAGATAATTATTTTTCAATCGCTAATGTCAGTGAATCGGACATTTTTGATGTGCTAATTAAGATGAATATTAATAAATCCTCTGGATTGGATGGTATTAGTCCACAAATCCTCAAAATTGCTGCACCAGTAATAACAAAGTCACTAACACATATCATAAATTTAAGTATAATAAGTGGTAATTTTCCAGAAAAACTGAAATGTGCAAAGGTTACACCTATCTTTAAGAAAGGAGAAAAGGAGGATCCAAATTACAGGCCAATATCAATTCTACCTGTATTGTCAAAACTGTTTGAAAAATATGTAGCCATTCAGGTCTATAAATTTTTTGAAACAAACTCTCTATTTCATAAAGCACAATCAGGATTTAGAAAGTACCACTCGTGCCAAACAAAACTTACCAAATTAAATGATCTTTGGCTGAAGGAAATGGATAATGGGCATATGACTGGGATTGTTTTCCTTGACTTCAAGAAAGCTTTTGATCTTGTTGATCATGAAATTCTGCTGCAAAAGTTGAACTGTTACAGGTTTGACAATCCTTCTTTACACTGGTTTAGATCATACCTAAACCAAAGGTCTCAACAAGTAAGCATTGGCAATATTAGCTCTCAGACTCGCACTATTCATTCAAGAGTCCCTCAAGGCTCAGTTTTGGTCCCTCTCCTCTTCCTTATCTATATCAATGATCTACCATTAAATAATGAATCCACCAATACAGATTTGTTTGCAGATGATGCAACCTTGTATAAATCTAGTTCTGATACTGAAGTTATCCAAACAAGATTAAACTCAGACCTTGTTAGAGTCCAAAACTGGGCACAACAAAATTGGATGGTAATTAATGAAGGTAAAACAAAATGTATGATTCTGGGGATGACAGAAAAGCTACACAAGTCAGGGAACCCAAAACTATCTCTTGCAATAAATAATCATCCATTAGAAAATGTCAATCATGAAAGGCTTGTAGGTGTGTCCATAGATAATAATTTATTATGGAATGACCATATTGATAAGCTTTGTAAAACACTGTCATCCAAAATTGCCCTTCTCAGCAGAATCAAGACATATTTACTTATGGAAATTTACAATCTATACTACAAGTCGTATATTCTTCCAACAATGGATTATTGTTCAAATATATGGGGAAACTGTGCTAAATCTGAGCTTGACAGGATTTATAAACTCCAGAAACAAGCAGCACGTGTAATTTTAGATACATCTGTTGACCATCCCTCAAAAGCATTATTTACAGAACTCAAATGGTTTACAATATATGACAGGATAGATTTTCACAAGGCAGTTCTTTTATATAAATGTCTACATGGAACTGCACCAGAGTATCTTCAGGACTTATTCAGGCCTTTTTCAACACAATACCAGTTGAGATCAATCTCACATGGAAACCTTCTAGTACCAAAACCAAGAACAGAGCAATTCAAAAAGAGTTTTCAATACTCTGGTAAATTTCTGTGGAATAAGCTTCCACTACATGTAAAATCGGCTGAAAATATTAGAGTATTTAAGGAGAGATATCATGAGCATGCATGTGTTTCTAATAGATAATGGAATTTAGTATTTTAATATGAAACATGCTAATATAAGCACTAATTATTGTTTCTTCACACAAGGTGCATTTTTTATAATCTCAATAAGAGGGCCTCAAAGGAGAATATTCCTTGACTAATTAGTCACCCTTTATAAATAAAGCGTTATTATTATTATTATTATTATTATTATTATTATTATTATTAGTATTATTATTATCATTATTATTATTATTATTATTATTATTATTATTATTATTATTATTATTATTATTATTATCATAGCATGATACCATATGCATACTTGTACATATAGCATGATACATATGCATGCCTGTACATATAGCATGATACCATATGCATGCCTGTACATATAGCATGATACCATATGTATGCCTGTACATATAGCATGATATCATATGCATGCCTGTACATATAGCATGATATCATATGCATGCCTGTACATATAGCATGATATCATATGTATGCCTGTACATATAGCATGATACCATATGCATGCCTGTACATATAGCATGATACCATATGTATGCCAATCGCTCCATTGGCCTATTGCTTAGAGCGTCCACCGCGGAAGCGGGAGGTCATCAGTTCGATCCTCGGCTGATTCATACCTTCCCCAAGCTGTCTCTTCCTAACCATACAGATGTTTTGTCTAAAATTTTATTCAAGTCAACACCTTTTCATACATGAATCAAATACCTTGGTTCAACATCATGGTCATTAGTAGGGAAAAGGTCATGGGATGTGCATATTAAATGCCATTCTTGCTGACCTTGCTATTTCTAGGCAGAATAGGATAGAAATCTACATATTCAGTCAGCTTTTCTCCACTTCAAATTTGTCAACGTTTCATCAAGCTTTTGATGTGGTTAACATTTGGGTAACATGTGACTGTTTCATCAAGCTTATCAACAAACTCCATGACTATTCTTTCATTAATATGTTGCTTTCACTATAGTTATTTTTATTTGTAATGACTGTTTCTAATCTAGTCATGTCTTCAATACTAGCTTCGTGTTGAGGTGCGAGATGGTGGTATTCCTGCCAGATCTGCTACAGCATTGGTTGTCATCAATGTTGTGAAGAATCTCTTCTCACCCCAGTTTAACATCACAAATATTGTGCAGATCATCATCCCAGAAACAACTCCTATTGGCACCAAATTGTTGGACCTTGCTGCCTATGATTTGGATCGACAGGTAATATATATTTATTCTTGATTTTACATTTAACACTTAAGAAGGTTTAGGTTTTGCCTTTCTGAAAGCAACAGTAGCAATAAGCACAGATGTTCAGGTTAAAGTATTTATAGCCTTGAAACTTCTGCATCAGCAGCAATATTCAAGGAAAATATTGCTGTATATGCCATAAATATTCAGTCTCACATGGCAGCATTCATTTTAAGTTGAAACATTTTATGAATTCAGGTTATGCAACTTACTAGCATGTGTAGACATCATCCTCTTTATCCCAGAATGCAATGCTAAGGTAATAACTTGCACTTAGCTTCAGTTCAGTTCTGTAGACAGCTTCTGCTAAAGAATAGTTAAATTTATATCTCATTACCTTAGCAAGCAGATGCAGCTACCATATTACAACAGTGCATCAACCATAATATAGCCATACCTGTAAATGAAATAAACAATAGTACAACAATATCTATGGATGAAACTAACTTATTACAGCAGTATCTATCGATGAATCTAACTTATTACAGCAGTATCTATAGATGAAACTAACTTAGTACAGCAGTATCTATAGATGAAACTAACTTTGTACAACAGTATCTATAGATCAAACTAACTTTGTACAGCAGTATCTATGGATAAAACTAACTTTGTACAGCAGTATCTATGGATAAAACTAACTTAGTACAGCAGTATATATATAAATGAAATTTCCAAGCTACAGTATCTATAGATTATCAAACGTACATGTGATCTGTTGAGTACAGATGAAGGAGAGTGCATTCCAGAATGAGATTTGCATTCCAGTGCTGAACAGTACTTATAGACAGCTTTCTTTAATTTCAATTTTAAATCAAACATTTTTAAGTATGAAGAATAAAATGAAGAAAAATAGTAACGAAATTTTCTTTCAGCTTACTAAGGAAAACATTGAGTAAAATGTAATCTGTAAATCAACAAGGAAGACACATTTTGTCTAAGGCTGTAAAGCAATATGATATTGCTAATGTTACGTGCTTAGGTTCGAATAAACAGTAACATAGAAAGAGTGAAAATAACAGGCTTGTAAAAACTTAATAAACAATTTATTGAGCACAAATATTTTCCAGAAAAGAAAAATAAAATTACGGTTTTAAGAATCAGTTCCCAAAATTAATCCAAAAATAATTCAAAATATAATCCACTAGTGAAATTGCAAACGTCCTGGTAATAAAATTTCCTAATAATTCCCAGTTCGAATCTTAGTGAAACATCCAAGATGGAAGACGATGTCACGTGATGAAGTCAGTTCTGGTCTTATGAAATTCAATGAGTACAATTGTTTCCCAGATAAATAACAAAATAAATCCTCTTGATCCAAATGAATTGTAATAATTTCCAGTACAAGGTAATTTAAAATAACTCAAAACAACACAACTTAGTATTCTAACAGCCCAACTTCTACTAAATAGTTCACTCCAAAACATCATTTATATACCTGTTTTTACATAAACAAGGAAGGGGTCACATGATCTTCTAGAATTTTTAGAACAAATTTATGTTCAAAAAATCTCTTGCACAACGTATGACCCAGATGAGAATCAGTTATTTTTACTCTCAAGAACTAAAAATAGAAAGATGTTTACAACAAAGCTCCACAATGTCCTTGGAATCAGCCTATCATAATATTTTTCATGGAGACTCAGTCTAACTTCCATTGCCCATCTTATGTGAATACATTAAAATGAGTGACAGTAGGTAATTCTCACAGTAAAATGAGTGCCAATAGGTAATTCCCACAGTAAAATGAGTGACAATAGGTAATGCCCACAGTAAAATGAGTGACAATAGGTAATGCTCACAGTAAAATGAGTGACAATAGGTAATGCTCACAGTAAAATGAGTGACAATAGGTAATGTTCACAGTAAAATGAGTGACAATAGGTAATGCTCACAGTAAAATGAGTGACAATAGGTAATGTTCACAGTTAAATGAGTGACAATAGGTAATGCCCACAGTAAAATGAGTGACAATAGATAATGCTCACAGTAAAATGAGTGACAATAGGTAATGCTCACAGTAAAATGAGTGACAATAGGTAATGCTCACAGTAAAATGAGTGACAATAGGTAATGCTCACAGTAAAATGAGTGACAATAGGTAATGCTCACAGTAAAATATGCACATCCAACAGCTGGTTTACAGTTATAGATTTACATTCTTTACCATTTGGTGTATGTGGTACAAATGTGATGTATGTTGTACACAAATGGTGTATGTAGTACAGATATGGTGTATGTGGTTAGATATGGTGTATGTGGTACAAATATTTTTGGTGATACACTTGTTTTATTTAAAAGGCATGTAATTAATTAATATGTCTTTGATCTCTTTCAGGCACCCGAGAACACGATCACTTTTTCGCTAAGTACGGCAAGCAACATTGCAGACTTCTTTTTCATCAATCCAAGAACTGGGCAAGTCTTTCTAACTACATCAGTGCTCAATGTTGCCACAAGTTTCTTTCAAGTAAGTTCTCAAGTTCTAATAATGATTTTTTTTGTGTATACAGATGAATAGACAGATATAGGCATGAATGGTTGATTGGATAGATCAACAGATGTATGCATGGATGGTTGACTGCATGGATGGATAAATATAGGCATGGATGGTTTACTGCATGGATGGAGAGATATGGGCATGGATGGTTGACTGCATGGATGAATAGATGTATGCATGGATGGTTGACTGCATGGATGGATAAATATAGGCATGGATGGTTTACTGCATGGATGGATAAATATAGGCATGGATGGTTGACTACATGTATGGATAAATATAGGCATGGATGGTTTACTGCATGGATGGCTAGATATAGGCACGGATGGTTGACTGCATGGATGGAGAGATATAGGCATGGATGGTTTACTGCATGGATGGCTAGATATAGGCATGGATGGTTTACTGCATAGATGGCTAGATATAGGCATGGATGGTTTACTGCATGGATGGCTAGATATAGGCATGGATGGTTTACTGCATGGATGGCTAGATATAGGCATGGGTGGTTTACTGCATGGATGGCTAGATATAGGCATGGATGGTTTACTGCATGGATGGCTAGATATAGGCATGGATGGTTGACTGCATGGATGGAGAGATATAGGCATGGATGGTTTACTGCATGGATGGCTAGATATAGGCATGGATGGTTTACTGCATAGATGGCTCGATATAGGCATGGATGGTTTACTGCATGGATGGCTAGATATAGGCATGGATGGTTTACTGCATGGATGGCTAGATATAGGCATGGGTGGTTTACTGCATGGATGGCTAGATATAGGCATGGATGATTGACTGGATGGATTCGCTCATGCTTCCATTCATTTGCGCACCTTCTAAAGATCCAGTTGCCAATTTGCTTTCATTATCAAAATCAATAGTACACGTTAAAATTGCTTGTGACATCAGTGTTGTGAAGCATATATATTGGTGTTTCAATGTTGTTTGTCCATCAATTTAATAAAGACCTCTCTAGTCATCCGAGGGTTGGAGGTTCTGGTATGCACAGATGGCTGATGAGACCACTCCTTGCATGGAGAGTTTGTTTGCATAAGGGACACTTGGGGGATGAGTAGGACATCTCCAGGAGGGTTGATGGCATGTGCTTTTCTTACTTGCCTCTTCAGCTCTGCAGCTGTTGTCCTGCTAGATTTGCACAAATTAGATCCTTTGGTTTTTGGTGTTTCAATAACTTGCGCTGCAACATCCTGAAAAATTAAGTTTTGAAAATATGTGTATTTGCTAAAGCAATACACTTTTGCATTCATACATAAATGCCTTTCCAGAAATAATGAAAATAAAAATAGTTAAAATGAAACTAAAATGAGTGACAATAGGTAATGCCCACAGTAAAATGAGTGACAATAAGTAATGCCCACAGTAAAATGAGTGACAATAGGTAATGCCTACAGTAAAATGAGTGACAATAGGTAATACCCACAGTAAAATGAGTGACAATAGGTAATGCCCACAGCAAATTGAGTAAAATTCATCTATCAAAGTTACCATATATACATTCTGAAAATGTCAATTTTGTTTTATTTTAAATAATAAAAGGCAGCAAGGTACTGTAAATCTACGTATATAAAATGTCTTAGTAATCTTGTAAAAATATTTGAGATTTCAGAACATGATTTAATTAAATGTGTTTTAAAATGTACATGGCTGGTTTGAAGCAATGCCACAGATACACATATCCTCCATATTCAAACTGGACCATATCCAGTCTGTGCTAACAGAAACAACACAAGCTTTATTTCCACTGTACATCTTTAATTGACTCTTCTCATTTTCAGTTTCAAGTTCTTGCCACAGATGGTGGAACTCCAACTCGACAAACAGGAACTACTGTATCAATCACTGTCACAAGAGAGACTGGACGCTTGAGTTTTGCTTTACCTTCTTATGCAGAAGTGATTTCTGAAACAACGGCCAACAGTACAGTTGTTCTTAGGACAGTTGCAAGCCCAGGGGTAAGTGTTTTAAAAAACACTTAATATATTTAAAAGTATATATCACGTGTTTTTTGTCATCTGTGGAATTTGCTTCCTATTTCAATATATATATATATATATATATATATATATATATATATATATATATATATATATATATATATATATATATATATATATATACAAATACACATACATGTATATATCTTTTTATATACAATAGCTATATGAGATAGCTATGTATGCAGTCAGAAAAAAATTCAATACTGTAACCAAAAATGTTTTCAATGAATAGAAATCAGTATATTTTGCCGATTACTTGCTCATGTTTTTGTGTTAAGATTTTGCTTAATAAACAGCAGCATATTAGTTTGGTTTGAAAGAGTTATGGTTGCGTATAATTTTGAATGTCTTTTGTTTTTGCAAGATAACATTACTAACATTTATAGATTTCACCAAATTTGGCAAATGAGTTCAGATTGAGTTTCATTTAATGCATTCCACATCATTTACAAAAGATTCATCACCTGATTGTCTGTCATCCTGACTTTCTGCCATATCGCTTGATTGTGTTTTTTTTATTTTAACCGTGTCTGATACACATGTTGATAATGATGAGACCTTGCTTCAATTTAATTTTCAGTGAATCACATTAGCATTTAGAAGTGGTATGGTCAAATAATTCCCATCCTTTTATCCAATAATTCATCTGGTTATAATCATATCAATCAAATTGTAGAGAGAATGGCCCATTTGAAGACATTCATTGTTACAAGCAAATTGTAGTGAGCATGGTCCATTGCAATACATTCATTGTTAATAGCATATTGCAGAGAGCATGGCCCATTGCAATACATTCATTGTTAATAGCATGTTGCAGGCAATGCACCCATTGCAATACATTCATTGTTAATAGCATATTGCAGAGAGCATGGCCCATTGCAATACATTCATTGTTGCAAGCAAACTGCAGAGAGCATGGCTCATTCCAATACATTCATTGTTAATAGCATATTGCAGGCCATGCACCCATTGCAATACATTCATTGTTAATAGCATATTGCAGAGAATGTGGCCCATTGCAATACATTCCTTGTGAATAGCATATTGCAAAGAGCATGGCCCATTGCAATACATTCATTGTTGCAAGCAAACTGCAGAGAGCATGGTCCATTGCAATACGTTCAGTGTTACTAGCAAATTGTAGTGAGCACGACCCTGTGTGATACACACATTGTTATTAGCAAATTGTAGAGAACAGGGCCCTTTGTGATACACATATTGTTACTAGCAAATTGTAGTGAGCATGACCCTGTGTGATACACACATTGTTACTAGCAAATTGTAGAGAACAGGGCCCTTTGTGATACACATATTGTTACTAGCAAATTGTAGTGAGCATGGCCCTGTGTGATACACACATCGTTACTAGCAAATTGTAGAGAACAGGGCCCTTTGTGATACACATATTGTTACTAGCAAATTGTAGTGAGCATGGCCCTGTGTGATACACACATTGTTACTAGCAAATTGTAGAGAACAGGGCCCTTTGTGATACACGTATTGTTACTAGCAAATTGTAGTGAGCATGGCCCTTTGTGATACACACATCGTTACTAGCAAATTGTAGAGAACAGGGCCCTTTGTGATACACATATTGTAACTAGCAAATTGTAGTGAGCATGGCCCTTTGTGATACACACATCGTTACTAACAAATTGTAGAGAACAGGGTCCTGTGTGATACACACATCGTTACTAGCAAATTGTTCCTTCTATTTTACTTTACTTTAGCTCTTGGCTGAAAAGAGCGAGTCATCATATAGTCCCACAATATTGAGTAGCCTGGTTTTATGTTTTATGTATAAAATAGCCAACTGATACAAGGTCATGCTATTAATATACCGTACCTCATCATAGGAAGCTTTATTTTCATAATGTATTCATGCTCCCATGAGCCACATTATAGCCCAGGATCATGAGGAAGCCTTCAGCTTTATGTTCATTGAAAGAAAGGTCCATTGCATATATATTTTATCTTTCTTAATTTTAGACACCAACTTACAGAATCCTTACAAGCTCTCCAATTGACCAAAGCTACTTTAATATCATCCGTAATACTGGAGACATTGTTGTGAATGGAAATCTACTCACCGATCCTCAGCAGCTGACTTTCTTCTTTCTTGTCATAGAGGCCTCTGCAAGTGGAAGTTTATCAACTCAAACTGCCACAGCAACTGTAAACATTACTGTGACACGTAATGCACAAGCCCCAAGATTCAGCCAGGATGTTTATATTGCATCAATAAGGGACATAACTGTGCCAGGCACACAAGTTTTACAAGTCACTGCATTTGATCAGGATGTAGGTGTAAGTTTCTAATTCCTGGTATCATAAATTTTGCAGATGTTCTTGTCTGTTCTTGTCAAATAATAATTAACATTTTGGTAACATTGACGTTCAGCACGTGTTGAAATTTAAATACTTACTTTATGATATTTTTTTCAAATGTTCTGGTATTACCATTTATCTTGAAATTTCCATGGCAAAAGCTTAATGTACATGTCTGTCTTGTTTGTTTACCCATCCATTTGTCCATTCATGAATCAACACTCTTCATTACAGAAAGCCTTATGTTTTACACTAAGTTTATGACCACATTTTTTGATCATGCTACATAGAGAGTGGGTTAGGGTTAGGGATATATCTTACTCTGTGGCTTCCATCACTTATACGTAACAGTTTTATAATATATCAACAAACATACTACATTTGTAAGTTTTGTATTTTTAAGTGTGTAATTTATTAGCAAGAAGGACATGCCCATTTCACTCTTATGGTCAATCCACACATTAGGGTCAATCCACACAGTACGTTCAATCCAAACATAGGGTCATTCCAAACATTAGGGTCAATAGACACATTATGGTCAATACACACATTACAGTCAATACACACATTATGGTCAATTCACACATTAGGGCTAATACACATATTAGGGTCAATATACACATTATGGTCAATACACACATTACAGTCAATACACACATTAGAGTTAATACATGCATTACAGTCAAGACACATTAGGGTCAATATACACATTACAGTCAATACACACATTAGTGTTAATATACACATTAAATTCAATACACACATTAGGGTTGATACACACATTACAGTCAATATACACATTAGGGTCAATACACACATTACAGTCAATACACACATTACAGTCAATACATACATTAGGGTCAATATACACATTAGGGTCAATACACACATTAGGGTCAATACACACATTACAGTCAATACACACATTAGTGTAAATATACACATTAGATTCAATACACACATTAGGGTTGATACACACATTGCAGTCAATACACACATTACAGTCAATACACACATTACAGTCAATATACACATTAGGGTCAATACACATATTAGAGTCAACACACACATACAGTCAATACACACATTAGGGTCAATACATACATTACAGTCAATACACACATTACAGTCAATACACACATTAGGGTCAATACACACATTACAGTCAATACACACATTAGTGTCAATATACACATTAGATTCAATACACACATTAGGGTTGATACACACATTGCAGTCAATACACACATTACAGTCAATACACACATTATGGTCAATATACACATTAGGGTCAATACACATATTAGAGTCAACACACACATACAGTCAATACACACATTAGGGTCAATACACACATTACAGTCAATACACACATTAGGGTCAATATACACATTAATGTCAATACACATATTAGGGTTAATTTATACATTAGGGTCGATACACACATTATGGTCAATCCAACACTTAGGGTTAATACACACATTAGGATCAATATACACATTAGGGTCAATACACTATTCACTTGTAATTATTTAATTGGAAGGGTAAAAAGGACAGTTCATAAAATATATTTGTGAGTGGAGTGTCCATTGGAAGATCCAAAGAATAGTTCCTCAACATTTAGTAGGCAAGTAGACAACAGTGACCCAATTTAAATGAACCTTGGGACAGGCAGACAATAGTGACCCAATTTAAATTAAACTTAGGACAGGCAGACAACAGTGACTCAATTTAAATTAACTTTGGGACAGGCAGACAACAGTGACCCAATTTAAATTAACCTTGGGACAGGCAGACAACAACTCTTTGTCTTAAAGAAGCATGAAAGATCATAATTTAGTGTTTACTCCATTATGCAGGATGTAGTGTCCTACAGACTTCAGAATTCGAGCGTGCAAGCCCAAGATTACTTATACTTCAATCCTGGCACTGGGGCATTTTTTCTGAGGAAATCTATCTACAACCAGGGATTGGACTTCTACAATGTAAGTTTTACATAATGACCATTTGCAACTTTCAGGCTGCTTGTGGTTCATAGGACTGGAACTCATTCTTTTATCACCTATAAAATACAAATTAAATGATAATAATTCTAGTCAATGTCCACCTTCCTGCATATAGTGAAATGCAAAAACAAAGTGTATAAATCATCTGTGACCTCAGAAGCACAAAAAATAACAAAATAATGCTAGATCTTGACAGACTCAACTTATAAACATTTTTTTTATTGAATTAATGCAACCAGAATATTTGTATTCATCATACACTGTAAAGGAATTCTATCAGGATAAGGGTTAAAGTCTTTCTTGGGATTCAACATCATTGTTTTCAGTAAGGGATAATGCTTTCTTGGGACTCAACATCAATGTTTACAGTGAGGGCTAAATGCTTTCTTGGGACTCAACATCATTTTTTACATTAAGGGCTAAATTCTTTCTTAGGACTCAGCATCATTGTTTACAGTGAGGGCTAATGCTTTCTTGGGACTCAACATCATTGTTTACAGTAAGGGCTAATGCTTTCTTGGGACTCAACATCAATGTTTACAGTAAGGGCTAATGCTTTCTTGGGACTCAATATCATCGTTTACAGTGAGGGCTAAATTCTTTCTTGGGACTCAGCATCATTGTTTACAGTGAGGGCTAAATGCTTTCTTGGGACTCAACATCATTGTTTACATTAAGGGCTAAATTCTTTCTTGGGACTCGGCATCATTGTTTACAGTGAGGGCTAATGCTTTCTTGGGACTCAACATCATTGTTTACAGTAAGGGCTAATGCTTTCTTGGGACTTAACATCATTGTTTACAGTAAGGGCTAATGCTTTCTTGGGACTTAACATCATTGTTTACAGTAAGGGCTAATGCTTTATTGGGACTCAACATCAATATTTACAGTGAGGGCTAATGCTTGCTTGGGACTCAACATCATTGTTTACAGTAAGGGCTAATGCTTTCTTGGGACTCAACATCATTGTTTACAGTAAGGGCTAATGCTTTCTTGGCACTCAACATCAATGTTTACAGTAAGGGCTAATGCTTTCTTGGGACTCAACATCATTGTTTACAGCGAGGGCTAAATTCTTTCTTGGGACTCAGCATCATTGTTTACAGTGAGGGCTAATGCTTTCTTGGGACTCAACATCATTGTTTACAGTAAGGGCTAATGCTTTCTTGGGACTCAACATCAATATTTACAGTAAGGGCTAATGCTTGCTTGGGACTCAACATCATTGTTTACAGTAAGGGCTAATGCTTTCTTGGGAGTCAACATCATTGTTTTACAGTGAGGGCTAAATGCTTTCTTGGGACTCAACATCATTTTTTACATTAAGGGCTAAATTCTTTCTTGGGACTCAGCATCATTGTTTACAGTGAGGGCTAATGCTTTCTTGGGACTCAACATCATTGTTTACAGTAAGGGCTAATGCTTTCTTGGGACTTAACATCATTGTTTACAGTAAGGGCTAATGCTTTCTTGGGACTTAACATCATTGTTTACAGTAAGGGCTAATGCTTTCTTGGGACTCAACATCAATATTTACAGTGAGGGCTAAATGCTTTCTTGGGACTCAACATCATTTTTTACATTAAGGGCTAAATTCTTTCTTGGGACTCAGCATCATTGTTTACAGTGAGGGCTAATGCTTGCTTGGGACTCAACATCATTGTTTACAGTAAGGGCTAATGCTTTCTTGGGACTCAACATCATTGTTTACAGTAAGGGCTAATGCTTTCTTGGCACTCAACATCAATGTTTACAGTAAGGGCTAATGCTTTCTTGGGACTCAACATCATTGTTTACAGCGAGGGCTAAATTCTTTCTTGGGACTCAGCATCATTGTTTACAGTGAGGGCTAATGCTTTCTTGGGACTCAACATCATTGTTTAGAGTAAGGGCTAATGCTTTCTTGGGACTCAACATCAATATTTACAGTAAGGGCTAATGCTTGCTTGGGACTCAACATCATTGTTTACAGTAAGGGCTAATGCTTTCTTGGGACTCAACATCATTGTTTACAGTAAGGGCTAATGCTTTCTTGGCACTCAACATCAATGTTTACAGTAAGGGCTAATGCTTTCTTGGGACTCAACATCATTGTTTACAGCGAGGGCTAAATTCTTTCTTGGGACTCAGCATCATTGTTTACAGTGAGGGCTAATGCTTTCTTGGGACTCAACATCATTGTTTACAGTAAGGGCTAATGCTTTCTTGGGACTCAACATCAATATTTACAGTAAGGGCTTATGCTTGCTTGGGACTCAACATCATTGATTACAGTAAGGCTAATGCTTTCTTGGGACTCAGCATCATTGTTTACAGTAAGGGCTAATGCTTTCTTGGGGCTCAACATCATTGTTTACAGTAAGGGCTAATGCTTTTTTGGGACTCAACATCATTGTTTACAGTAAGGGCTAATGCTTTCTTGGGACTCAACATCATTGTTTACAGTGAGGGCTAAATGCTTTCTTGGGACTCAACATCATTGTTTACAGTAAGGGCTAATGCTTTCTTGGGGCTCAACATCATTGTTTACAGTAAGGGCTAATGTTTTCTTGGGACTCAACATCATTGTTTACAGTAAGGGCTAATGCTTTCTTGGGACTCAACATCATTGTTTACAGTAAGGGCTAAATGCTTTCTTGGGACTCAACATCATTGTTTACAGTAAGGGCTAATGCTTTCTTGGGACTCAGCATCATTGTTTACAGAAAGGGCTAATGCTTTCTTGGGACTCAACATCATTGTTTACAGTAAGGCTAATGCTTTCTTGGGACTCAACATCAATCTTTACAGTAAGGGCTAATGCTTGCTTGGGACTCAACATCATTGCTTACAGTAAGGGCTAATGCTGCTTTCTTGGGACTCAACATTATTGTTTACAGTAAGGGCTAATGCTTTCTTGGGACTCAACATCATTGTTTACAGTAAGGGCTAAATGCTTTCTTGGGGCTCAACATCATTGTTTACAGTAAGGGCTAATGCTTTCTTGGGACTCAGCATCATTGTTTACAGAAAGGGCTAATGCTTTCTTGGGACTCAACATCATTGTTTACAGTAAGGCTAATGCTTTCTTGGGACTCAACATCAATATTTACAGTAAGGGCTAATGCTTGCTTGGGACTCAACATCATTGCTTACAGTAAGGGCTAATGCTTTCTTGGGAGTCAACATCATTGTTTTACAGTGAGGGCTAAATGCTTTCTTGGGACTCAACATCATTGTTTACAGTAATGGCTAATGCTTTCTTGGGACTCAACATCATTGTTTACAGTAAGGCTAATGCTTTCTTGGGACTCAACATCATTGTTTACAGTAAGGGCTAATGCTTTCTTGGGACTCAACATCATTGTTTACAGTAAGGCTAATGCTTTCTTGGGACTCAACATCATTGTTTACAGTAAGGGCTAATGCTTTCTTGGGACTCAACATCATTGTTTACAGTAAGGGCTAATGCTTTCTTGGGACTCAACATCATTGTTTACAGTAAGGGCTAATGCTTTCTTGGGACTCAACATCATTGTTTACAGTAAGGCTAATGCTTTCTTGGGACTCAACATCATTGTTTACAGTAAGGGCTAATGCTTTCTTGGGACTCAACATCATTGTTTACAGTAAGGGCTAATGCTTTCTTGGGACTCAACATCATTGTTTACAGTAAGGGCTAAATGCTTTCTTGGGACTCAACATCAATCTTTACAGTAAGGGCTAATGCTTTCTTGGGACTCAACATCATTGTTTACAGTAAGGACTAATGCTTTCTTGGGACTCAACATCAATCTTTACAGTAAGGGCTAATGCTTTCTTGGGACTCAACATCATTGTTTACAGTAAGACATAAATACCTAATGTACTGATCCAGAGTTCAAGAATACCAACCACTATGTCATACTGCCTATCTAACTTTATGGTAATACTAACCACTATGTCATACTGCCTATCTAACTTTATGGGGTTTTTTTGTTTGTTTGATTAGGATTTTTAATGTAGCTTTAACAATTTCACTATGATGTCTGCAGTGAGGCAATTTATTGTGATGTCTAGCACTGGGGCATCATGCCACAGACATGTAGCATGATGTCCCACCCAGACACATCATCCTGACACCAGGCCAGCCTGTCATAACACTAACTTCTCAATGCTGAACATCAAGCGAGGCAGCTGTTAGTACCATTTTTGTAAGACTTTGGTATGACTCGGCCGGGGATCAAACCCACGACCTCCTGAATCTGCGGCGGATGCTCTAACCACTAGGCCACTGGAGCAGTTCTCTAACTTTTTGTTTTAGTATCCTGTTTAAGACATGCAAAAGGAAACCGGTGTAAAATGAAAATATCTGATATATAATACTCTGCAACTTGATTGAAATGACTTTGCTTTAATAGCAGCAACCTATAATTTACATTCAAAGTTATCAGATTGATTGTCCTGTATAAAATGAACTGTCTTAAGCAACCACCTGCTGAACAATTGATTGTCCTGTATAAAATGAACTGTCTTAAACAACCACCTGCTGAACAATTGATTGTCCTGTATAAAATGAACTGTCTTATGCAATATGTATATGGTTGTTGAACTGTGTTCTGTATATATATATATACATATATATATATATATATATATGTGTATATATATATATATATATATATATATATATATATATGCATTTAATATTTTAAAAAAACTAAGAATAAAGAACCAAATATATGTGCAATAATTATGGGTATTTTAATCCAGCTGAATTTCAAATTTGAAAATTGAAAATCCTGCACACACCTGCTGTGAGAGCTCTCTTGAGAATTCATATTTTTTTTTTTTAACAAAATGGATGATCCGTCAAAGACAGGTTTACTATTAAAGTATTTAAATAAAAGCTCATGATTCTGTTCTGACTTTAATATTTGTTGTTATTGTTGTTTAATGTTGTTGTTGGAAAATGAATTTTTCTTACTTTATGTTGTCAGTTCTTTGTGGTTGCTTCCGATAATCGAGGCCTTGCCACCAAAACAGCCATAGCGCAAGTACGGATTTCCATTATTAGAGATCTTGGACCACCAAGATTTGTGAATGATCCTTACTTTGGTGCTGTTATTGAAAACAATGCTAATGGAACCAGTGTCTCACGTGTCTCAGCTGTGGATGATGACCTTCAGGTTTAGTATGCCTTACACTCTTACTAAAACTAGAAATAATCATTGATGACACTTTATTAGTCTTTAAAATCCATGAATATGTGTATCGGTTTTCTTTATTAACTTTATGAATAAACAAAATGTAAATAAATTTTTGAATATATCATTAAACATTTTTAAAAACTTTAAACTTTAGAGAGACTTTTAATCTCTAGCAAGTCTGCCATGTGCTCAACACCACCATTCTACAGAGCTACAATGAATGAAATAATCAGAGGATTTCCAAATGGTTCATTGTGTCAGGTTGTTTGTGCTCATTGCAGTGGATGAATCAAAAATGAAAGTTTTATGTTATGTAGTCAATTGCAGTGCTAATTGGATTATCATAGAACAGGGGTTGATAACCTCTTTTTCATAGTGTGCCACTTTTTTTAACTTATTAATTACAAAATTAATGATCATGTACCACCAGTATGAGAGCAATTAAGAGAGTAAAAGTCCATTCTAAGAAAGATTACATTAAGGCAGATGATAGAGTAGCAACCATATATAAATAGAAAAAACATTTCAGTCCTCCAAACAGTAAGGTATATAATTCATACAGCCTTTATTGTACAATTCAGAATAACCCTTAAGCCTTTCTTCATACCAATATATGCAATCAAAAAAAGTGAAGTTGAACATTTTTATTCTGTAAATGTTAAATATTAATTATATATGTTTCTAGCGATATATCTAGTATTCAGCTACATAGTCCTATGCCTAATTTATAAGTTATGAATGACTCACAAAATAGAAGCAGGATTGCATTGTAAAATTGCATATTTTTTTAAAGCCAAATGTTAACTTAATTAAAAGAATATAAATAAGAAAATAACATTTATTACTTGTAAAAAAAATCTGCAAGCCAAGTATTCTCAGCAAGTCTAAGGGATACAAGCACTGGTAAGGCTAACACTGCTCTAGGCCAAGATGAAAAAAGAATTTGTCCAGGATAAAAAAAACTAGGAATGAACTTGAAACAATTGTTTAAAAAATGTGGGAAGAAATTAAAATAGCATGTAATTTGCATTATTGGATATTTTTTATCAAAATGTTTTCTTTTCAGAATGACGTACACGTCACAATATTACATGATTCTATTTGTATTACTTTCAGGGTTCAATCCAGTATGAAGTATTGCTGTTTGGTATTGCCCCTGCCTTCTTTTCTGTAAATCCAGCATCAGGGGAAGTAACTCTTTCTTATGCAGCTGGCTTGAGACTGGACTCTGCATTGACATACACTGTAAGTAATAATGAGGCTGTTAGTAGAAAGAAAGAAAGAAAAATGAAATGTGAAAGAAGTAATCATTACACAGTCTTACCATAAGAATTGCCTGTCTTACTGTTCTACCATAGGCATTGCCTGTCACACTGTCTTATCATAGGCATTGCCTGTCTTACTCTTACCATATATATGCCAGTTTGGATGTCTTATCATAGGCATTGCCTGTCTCATTGCCCTATCATAGGCATTGTCTATTTCATTGTTTTACTATAGGCATTGCCTGTCTCACTGTCCTACCATAGGAATTTCCTGTCTCATTGCCCTATCATAGGCATTGTCTATTTCATTGTTTTACTATAGGCATTGCCTGTCTCACTGTCCTACCATAGGAATTTCCTGTCTCATTGCCCTATCATAGGCATTGTCTATTTCATTGTTTTACCATATGCATTGCCCATTTTACTGCTTATGATTGTGATTGCCTGTCTCACTATCCTACTATAGGCAATGTCTATGTCCCTGTCTTACCATATGAATTATCTGTTTCACTGTCATACCATAGGCATTTCCTGTCTCACTGTTTAACCAGAGGCTATAACCACTCTGGTGGCCTAGTGGATAGAGCATCCACCTCGGATGTGTGAGGTCATGGGTTCAATACTTGACCAAGTCATGCCAAAGACTTATAAAAATGGTACTAACAGCTCCCATGGTTGGCACTCAGCATTAAAAGGTTAGTGCTATGACTGGTTGACCTGGTGTCAGGATAATATGACTGGATGGGACATCATGCTAAATGTCTGCAGCATGATGCCCCAGTGCTGGACATGACTATAAACTGCCACAATACAGACATTATAGGAATATGACTGAAACAATGTGAAAGCTACATTAAAAATCCAAATCACTCACACACACATGTCTTAGGCATTTCTGTCTCACTGTCCTACCATAGGCATTGCCTATTTTGCTCTCATGCCATATTCATTGTCTGTCTGACTATCCTACCTTGATGATGATGATGATGATGATGATGATGATGATGATGATGATGATGATGATGATGATTAAATCATGCACATTCATTTCCTGCAACAACAAACAAATGTAATTTTTGAATCCTCCGTGATGAATAGTACTCTACACACATAAATTGATGCACAGTAAAAGAACTTGTAAATGATACAATTCTACATAAATTGATGCACAGTAAAAGAACTTGTAAATAATACAATTCTATATAAACTGATGCACAGTAAAAGAACTTGTAAATGATACAATTCTATATAAATTGATACACAATAAAAGAGCTGCAAAAATTCTATATAAATTGATACACAGTAAAAGAACTTGTAAACGATATAATTCTAAATAAATTGATACACAGTTAAAGAGCTTGTAAATGATACAATTCTATATAAATTGATGCACAGTAAAAGAACTTGTAAACGATATAATTCTAAATAAATTGATACAAAGTTAAAGAGCTTGTAAATGATACAATTCTACATAAATTGATGCACAGTAAAAGAACTTGTAAATAATACAATTCTATATAAACTGATGCACAGTAAAAGAACTTGTAAATGATACAATTCTATATAAATTGATACACAATAAAAGAGCTGCAAAAATTCTATATAAATTGATACACAGTAAAAGAACTTGTAAACGATATAATTCTAAATAAATTGATACACAGTTAAAGAGCTTGTAAATGATACAATTCTACATAAATTGATGCACAGTAAAAGAACTTGTAAATAATACAATTCTATATAAACTGATGCACAGTAAAAGAACTTGTAAATGATACAATTCTATATAAATTGATACACAATAAAAGAGCTGCAAAAATTCTATATAAATTGATACACAGTAAAAGAACTTGTAAACGATATAATTCTAAATAAATTGATACACAGTTAAAGAGCTTGTAAATGATACAATTCTATATAAATTGATACACAGCAAAAGAGCTTGTAAACGATACAATTCTAAATAAATTGATACACAGTAAATGAACTTGTAAATGATACAATTCTATATAAATTGATACACAGTAAAAGAGCTTGTAAATGATACAATTCTAAATAAATTGATACACAGTAAAAGAACTTGTAAATGATACAATTCTGTATAAATGACACAATTCAGTATAAATTGATACATAGTTAAAGAACTTGTAAATGATACAATTCTATATAAATTAATAGACTGTGAATGAACTTAATGATACAGTTACCTATATTGATTTGTAGAACATAACACAATGTTACAGTTCAATAAATGGATCTTCAGAACATAGTGTAAGAACTTTAAATTGGTAAAATTTGAGTTCCACATAATCTAGTTCTTCATCATGATAAGTCAACTACAGTCCATGAATTTATGGAAATTAATTGTTTAGCATATTTTTCTGTATTGAAACAAATTTTTTTAAACATTTTGAATGAAGTTATAGAACATCAGTTAATCCAAATCTATTATACTGACACATCCTTGTATCAAACATTGCTCTATCATTCTGTGAAGTACAACCCCTCACATGGCCTTTGAAAGCAGACAATATGAGGTATTCTTTCATAGTAAAAATCATGCAGTAAAGTCATATTACTTAAAAAATTAAGAAATTTGTGATCTTACAGTTTATTTAAGTTAAGAATTTGTTGGTAAATACAGTTTTTACCAGCTGACAAGAGACTTGCTTGTTCACTATAACAACCAATTATTGTTTTATACATTATGGAATCATTGGTGTAGGTAGCTTATTGCCTTTTTTCTGCTCTGTTTCTGCAGTTAAAAGTTGTCACATATGACACGGCCTACCCAACAGTTCGGGATACAGCAGATGTTATCATTTCTGTTACACGAAACACCAACAGTCCATTTTTCCTGGACACACAGAATTATGTCCGCACAGTATCAGAAACATATGAACTTGGAAAAGAGATTTTACAAGTCAGTGCAACGGATCAAGATAAGGATGTCTTGTACTATTCTATTATTGGCGATACCAGAGCCTTAACTTACTATTACATCAATCCGGATACTGGTTCCATCTCCTTGAAGAAATTACTTACAGAGGGATCACAAGTGCAAGACACTGTAAGTTAAAAAAAATTATATTTTGTGCCCAAAACAGTTTTTATATTGTCCATGTAATCATTAAGTGTGGTCATAAACAGAAAAACAAAATTTCAATATTGTATACTACTGACTGAAAAGTAAAATTAATAGTGTATAAAAAAAGAACAGCATGAATTAAAAATGTTTTAAAGATTTTATTATAAAAATGAATACTGTATAAAAAAGAGAACAGCATGAATTAAAAATGTTTTAAAGATTTTATTATAAAAATGAATACTTTATAAAAAAAGAGAACAGTATGAATTAAAAATGTTTTGAAGATTTTATTATAAAAATGAATACTGTATAAAAAAAGAGAACAGCATGAATTAAAAATGTTTTAAAGATTTTATTAATATGTACCATACTTGTGTGAAGTACTTTGATTTTCTTATGGTTTATGGTTGAAATGGATATAACAATTGATCAGTGATAAACATGTATATCAACATGTTATATATGATACAGGTACTACATAAAGCTAATCTGGTTTGAATTATTTTAAATTTTTGTTTTGAATTGATTTATAATTTTTTAAAATTTAATTGATTTAGAATTAGTTTGAATTTAATTGATTTAAAATTTGGTTTGAATTTCATTGATTTTTAATTTGTTTTAAATTAAATTGATTTTAAATTTGTTTGTTTATAAAATTTTAAGTTTCTGATCTTACTGATTCCAGTGCTCTTTTATTGATACAGATCTAGCCAAATATGTCCATCATGAATCTTCATTTGGTTGCTTGAATAAATAGTTTTGCAAAGTTTGTGATAATGAGTGATGAGTCTGACTATAAATCAATTGACTGCTCTGGTAGCCTATTGGTTAGAGCATCCACTGCAGAAGCGGGAGGTCATGGGTTTGATCCCTGGCCGAGTCATACCAAAGACTTACAAAAATAGTACTAACAGCTGCTTTGCTTGGTGCTCAACATTAAGAGATTAGTGTTAGGACTGTTAGGCCTAGTGTCAGGTTAATGTGACTGGGTGGGACATCATGCTACATGTCTGTGGCATGATGTCACAGTGCTAGACATATCGTTATAAACTGCATTATTGCAAACATCGTAGTGATATGACTGAAATTTTTTTAAAGCTACGTTAAAAATCCTAATCAAACAAACAAAATAAATCAATTGTACAAAGACAGTGGTAGTGACAAGAAAATTATACACAAGCCATATGAGTGAGGAGATTGAGTATAAATCAATTATATGATGGCAATATGAGTGAGGAGATTGAGTACAAATCAATTGTATGATGTCAGTATGAGTAAGGAGATTGAGTACAAATCAGATGTATGATGGCAGTATGAGTGAGGAGATTGAGTATAAATCAATTGTATGATGGCGGTATGAGTGAGGAGATTGAGTACAAATCAATTGTATGATGGCAGTATGAGTGAGGAGATTGAGTACAAATCAATTGTATGATGTCAGTATGAGTAAGGAGATTGAGTACAAATCAGATGTATGATGGCAGTATGAGTGAGGAGATTGAGTACAAATCAATTGTATGATGGCAGTATGAGTGAGGAGATTGAGTATAAATCAATTGTATGATGGCAGTATGAGTGAGGAGATTGAGTACAAATCAGTTGTATGATGGCAGTATGAGTGAGGAGATTGAGAACAAATCAATTGTATGATGGCAGTATGAGTGAGGAGATTGAGTACAAATCAGATGTATGATGGCAGTATGAGTGAGGAGATTGAGTATAAATCAATTGTACAATAACAGTATGAGTGAGAAGACGGAGTATAAATCAATTGTACAATAACAGAATGAGTGAGAAGACTGAGTAAAAAACAATTGTACACTAGTAGTATGAGTGAGGAGATTGAGTACAAATTAATTGTACATTAACAGAGTGAGTGAGGTGACTGAAATAACTGGAATACTTTATCAGGTTATATGATTAATTACATTTTGAGAAGGTTTCAAAACATGGGACCATTGAAATGAAGAAGAAATAATTGGATAATTAAGAGACCAATGAAATTCTAAGAAAAATGGGTGATCTTGTATTTTCTTGTCTTCTTTATCACATGTTTTATCACAGATAATATTTGTAGGACTTGACCATAGACAATATTTGTAGGACTTGACCATAGACAATTATATAACAGAAATAACATTAAAAAAATAAACATGATAGTAATTATTTGATATAATTTTGCAGATTCAGTTGCAAGTTGGTGATCAGAGAAATCCACAGCGTTTCGGATCGGCTACAGCAAGAATTAATATCATCCGAGACCAGGGTCCTCCAGTGTTTGTGAATCTTCCATACATTACAACCATTGACAAGACTGCTGCTATTAATTCCTCTGTTATACAAACATTGGCTACGGATGCTCTTGTGGTAAATACTATTGTCACAACTCTTATTAAAAGTTTATGATAATGTATAATATTATATTATATTAATGTAATATATATATATATATATATATATATATATATATATATATATATATATATATGCTTTTGTGGTAAATACTGCTATCACACACAGCCCTGACTATTAGCAAGTTTTATGATTTGCATAAAACACCACTGCCTTGATATCTTGCACTTGTGTAATTTGTGTATGCAGTCAGGCATGGATATTGTGCTTGACTAGAAATGCCCCCAAAATTAGTCTCTATTTATTAAACTAAAAGAAAAGTGTGGGGAAGGAATTGGAAATGAAACCTTGATATATCATTCATTTTATCATCAAAAATGGGTGTTAGTCTCTAGAAATTTGAATCAACATCATAAAATTCACAACTTTCAATTCGAAGTCATATATGTTTGAAGTTGTTAAAACCCATAACATTTGCTTTGCTTTAATTTTTTGTTTATTGGTCCTACTTGAATCCATATTTTATACTAACAATTTCTTGTGTCTGATGTTGCTTTCATTTGAGTTAAACAGAATGTTATAATTTAGCTAAAACCACTTTTTGCAATTGAAGAAATTAATTTTAATTTCATCATCTAATTCATTTATATCAGCATGTCTAAAAACAAAATTTACATTTTGTGTTAGCATTAAAATTAAATTATCATTATTCTTTAGGGTGAACTTCGTTATGGCTTAGATGGGTTGTATCCAGCCGAAACGTTCTTCAGAATCAATCCAGTTACTGGCACAATCTTCTTGACAGAAATGCTAAGTCTTGACAGTCTACAGCGAACAACCTATTTGATAAAGTGTATTGCCTATGACACAACCTATCCTTCTATGAAAGGAACAGCTACAGCCACAGTAAACATCAATCGCAATCCCAACCCACCTGTCTTCAGCCCCAATGTCTACCGTGTCACTCTTACTGAGAACACAGTAGTTGGCACACTAGTGGTGGACACAAATGCTACAGACTTGGATAGGGTAAGAAATAACACTGCACTTGGCACACTAGTGGTGGACACAAATGTTATGGATTTGGATTAGGGAAAGAAATCTTTTCTCAGTATGCATTATGAATCTGAAGGCTCTGTTTGTAATAAAGAAAAAGTTCTGTATGGAAAAAGATGATTGGATAAAAACAACCAATCAGATTTCTTACATTTATACTTTTTACATTGTAGCCTGCAAGGAAAACACTATACCTGATTTTGTTTTGTTTTTCCTCATGAATATTTGACGTATGAGTCCAAGACATGCCTTTGATAAGTCCATTAAGTGATTAATTTAATTTTTCCTTCCTTCTTTGTACAGGACATATTAGTATATTCAATTCAAGGAGATATCACTGTCAACCAGCTCTTCTACATCAACCCTGATAATGGAGCAATATATCTGAAGGCCTTTCTGACCTCAACAAACCTGAATCAGGTTACTGTAAGTACACTTCATATTTACCTCCCCTGATTTAGTATTTGATATACAGGATGTTAAGGTTTTGTTATTATCTTAATGTTTTCAAAAGTCACATGTCATTCATATCATCATTTTCAGTTGAACAGAACCTTTAAGTAAACCCTTCTTCAATTAGAAGACCAAATCTGTGTACATAGAGTGCATTCCATTTATTTACATAGCATCATTGCCTTGATAAGAAATGCATCAACAGGTCTGTGCATATATGTTGGCATGGTCCAAAATCTAAGGCAATACCATTAAACCCAGTATAGTAGAAAGAAAGATCCATCCTGTGGTGTCTGAAAAGTAATCAGTGCCAATCACTGCCACAGAGGTTAATTCTTCCAGCACACTGGACTTTATAAGCATACCTGCCTGTAATAATTTAGAAATACCTGTAATTATTGAATAATCATTTAGATATACATGAGGTAATTACCTGTAATTATTGAGTAATCATTTAGATATACATTAGGTAGCAATTTTTTAGGAGTTTTCTTTGGGGGCATTTGGTAGTATTTTCTTTTGAGGCATTAAGTAGCATTTTAATTGGGGGTTTTCTTTAGGGGTATTATGTGGCATTTTAATTGGGGGGTTTCTATGGGGGCATTTTGTGGCATTTTAATTGGGGATTTTCTTTGGGGGCATTATGTGGCATTTTAATTGGGGTTTTCTTTGAGGGCATTGCATAGCATTTTATTTTGGGTTTTTTCTTTGAGGTCATTAGGTAGTATTTTTATTGGGGATTTTCTTTGAGGGCATTACGTAGCATCTTATTTTGGGGGTTTTCTTTGGGGCATTAGTTAGTATTTTGGGGGGTTTCTTTGGGGACATTAGGTAGTATTTTAATTGGGGGTTTTCTTTGAGGGCATTTTGTAGCATTTTATTTTGGAGGTTTTCTCTGAGGGCATTATGTAGCATTTTATTTTGGGGTTTTTCTTTGGAGGCATTAGGTAGTATTTTAATTAGGATTTTCTTTGAGGGCATTACATAGCATTTTTGGGGGGGGTTGTTTGAGGGCATTAGGTGGCATTTTATTTTGGGGTTTTTCTTTGGAGGCATTAGGTAGTATTTTAATTGGGATTTTCTTTGAGGGCATTAGGTAGCATCTTATTTTGAGGTTTTTCTTTGGGGCATTAGGTAGTATTTTTTTTGGGGGGGGGTTTCTTTGGGGACATTAGGTAGCATTTTAATTAGGGGTTTTCTTTGAGGGCATTATGTAGCATTTTATTTTGGGGGTTTTCTTTGGAGGCATTAGGTAGTATTTTAATTGGGATTTTCTTTGAGGGCATTAGGTAGCATTTTATTTTGGGGTTTTTCTTTGAGGTCATTATGCAGCATTTTATTTTTGGGATTTTCTTTGAGGGCATTAGGTAGCATTTTAATTGGGGGGTTTTCTTTGATTGTATTTTGTGGCATTTTAATTGGGGATTTTCTTTGGGGGCATTATGTGACATTTTAATTGGGGTTTTTTTTGAGAACATTGCATAGATTTTTTGGGTTTTTTTTCTTTGAGGTCATTAGGTAGCAATTTTATTGGGGATTTTCTTTGAGGGCATTAAGTAGCATCTTATTTTGGGTTTTTTCTTTGGGGTATTAAGTAGTATTTGGGGGGGGTTCTTTGGGGACATTAGGTAGCATTTTAATTGGGGGTTTTCTTTGAGGGCATTATGTAGCATTTTATTTTGGGGGTTTTCTTTGGGGGCATTAGGTAGTATTTTAATTGGGATTTTCTTTGAGGGCATTACATAGCATTTTTTGGGGGGTTGTTTGAGGGCATTAGGTAGCATTTTATTTTGGGATTTTTCTTTGAGGGCATTAGGTAATATTTTAATTGGGGTTTCTTCGAGGGCATTACATAGCATTTTATTTTGGGGGTTTTCTTTGGGGGCATTAAGTAGTATTTTATTTGGGGGGTTTTCTTCTGGGGCATTAGCATTAGGTAGTATTTTAATTGGGAATTTCTTTGAGGGCATTAGGTAACATTTTATTTTGGAGTTTTTCTTTGGGAACATTTTGGTCTTGTGTTGTGTTGCCTTAATTCTATATAAGTTTCTTGGAAAGTTTAAGACCGTGAATAAATCAATTTGTAGACTTTGGGATATGATAAAAGTTGAAGGAATATTTTACAATATACTGTTTTCATTTACTGAATTATTGACACATTTACTTTTTATTCAGTTCAATGTAAATGCTAGAGACCAAAGCAACCCAGAGAAATCTGCTCAAGCCACAGTTATTGTGGATGTCACAAGGGATCAGTTTCCACCAGTGTTCCAAAACTTACCATACATTACTAACACTGTGGAGTCAACGGCAGCAGCTACATCCATCTTTCAAGTAACAGCCAGAGACCCAGATTTGCGAGGACAGCTGGTGTATGGTACTATTGGCGATTACAGGTCACCATACTACTTCAGGGTAGATAATAGCAGTGGCATCATACAGGTCAACAGTAATCTGAAACCGGAATACAAAACCAATACTCCATTCATTGTGAGTATGAATACAAAAACCAATACTCCATTCATTGTGAGTATGAATGCAAAAACCAATACTCCATTCATTGTGAGTATGATACAAAATATCAATACTATATTCTTTGTGAGTATGAATACAAAAACTAATACCCCATTCATTATGAGTAGGAATACAAAAACTAATACCCCATTCATTGTGAGTATGAATACAAAAACTAATACCCCATTCATTGTGAGTATGAATACAAAAACTAATACCCCATACATTGTGAGTATGAATACAAAAAATAATACCCCATTCATTGTGAGTATGAATACAAAAATCAATACTCCATTCATTGTGAGTATGAATACAAAAACCAATACTCCATTCATTGTGAGTATGAGTACAAAAACTAATACCCCATTCATTGTGAGTATGAATACAAAAACTAATACCCCATTCATTGTGAGTATGAATACAAAAACAAATACCCCATTCATTATGAGTATGAATACAAAAATTAATACCCCATTCATTGTGAGTATGAGTACTAAACCTAATACCCCATTCATTATGAGTAGGAATACAAACCCAATACTCCACTGATTGTATGAGTACAAAAACTAATATCCCATTCATTGTGAGTATGAATACAAAAACTAATACCCCATTTATTGTGAGTATGAATACAAAAACTAATACCCCATTCATTGTGAGTATAAATACAAAAACTAATATCCCATTCATTGTGAGTATGAATACAAAAACTAATACCCCATTCATTGTGAGTATAAATATAAAAACTAATACCCCATTCATTGTGAGTATGAATACAAAAACTAATATCCCATTCAATGTGAGTATGAATATAACAACCAATACTCCATTCATTGTGAGTATGAATACAAAAACTAATACTCCATTCATTGTGAGTATGAATACAAAAACTAATACCCCATTCATTGTAGGAGTACAAAAACTAATACCCTATTCATTGTGAGTATGAGTACAGAACCAGTTCATTCTGAGTATGAATGCAAAACTAACATCCAAAATATAGATTATAATTATTCTGAACTTGATACATTGTTTTTAAGTGTCCAGGTAAGAAAGGTTCAAGCTTTATTTCTTTAGCTCAATAGACTCAAGTACTGGATACCATGATTCATGATTTGCAATTTTATTTTTTGAAACCTTTATATGATGATTGAATGTGCCCAATATTTAAAGCTACCAATGCCTAATTTTAAGAGATGTTGATATAATTAGTTACAGATGTGTAAAATCACTGTGAAATTGTGTGAGAAAATGAAAGTGTTTGTATCTGTACAAGAAATTTAATGTTCTCCCTTGTTCTTAAGAGAAAATGATGATTTTAAATAAATCTTTTTTCTGTCTTAGTTGATTGTTACAGCATATGATAGCCTTTCACCGGTGAAGGTTGCCACAGCAACAGTGACAATCAATGTGATATTCAATCCCAGCAGGCCTATATTCAGTTTGACAAGCTATGAGGTAACCATCTCAGAATACTATCCTCTGGTCACTTCAGTTGTCCAGACATCTGCCATTGACAGTGATGGGGTGAGTCTTATGATGATACAGAATGTTTTGAAATAACTTAATGATACATTTATTTATGGATTGTCAGATTTCTTATTCAGAGGGAAAATTTCAGAAAATATCCATCTGTTACACACTATTACTATGGCAAATTGTGTGATTTGGGAGAATGCTATGGAGACTCTATGATGATATATGATACTATGAGGACTCTATAATGATATAGAATAATATGGGGACTCGATGATGATATAGAATAATATGGGGACTCTATGATGATATAGAATAATATGGGGACTATGATGATAAAGAATAATATGGGGACTTTGATGATATAGAATAATATGGGGACTCTATGATGATATAGAATAATATGGGGACTCTATGATGTTATAGAATAATATGGGGACTCTATAATGATATAGAATAATATGGGGACTATGATGATATAGAATAATATGGGGACTTTGATGATACAGAATAATATGGGGACTCTATGGTGATATAGAATAATGTGGGGACTATGATGATATAGAATAATATGGGGAATATGATGATAGAGAATAATATGGGGACTCTATGATGATATAGAATAATGTGGGGATTCCATGATTTTGATATGGTTAAATAATGAGGACTTCATTATGTTGATAGAGTTAAATAATGTGAAGATTTCATGATTTTAATGAAATTAAATAATGTGAGGACTTCAATATGCTGTTATAGTTAAATAATGTGATGAGTTAAATATTGTATGTTAAAGAAAATTTGCTACTAAAGAGACCAGGATCTTAATGACACTTATGAAATTCTGTAGCTGAGAAACTGACACTGAGAGCACAGATTATTTTGTACCCAGTTTTATACTAAAATACACTTCTTCCAGTGAATTGGGTTGGAATATTACCAGGAAACATTGTTACTGCCATTTGTTGCTAGTGATGAAGGAGTAATTTAGAATGATTCTTTTCTATATATCTGCCTATTTTGGTGGGGATTCTATGAAATGAAATATATTTTCTTCTATCATGAAGTGAACGAATATCATAATATTGATTTCATTATATTTGTAATACAATGATGTTATTTGACATTTGTAAAATGATTTAGAAGCAAAAGCTTATATTTTTATAAGTTTGTTACAATTTTATTCATTCATAATTTGTCACTCATTATCATAATTTGGTAAGGCATGATGTCTTGATAGGGCATGATGTCTTGATGGGGCATGATGTCTTGGTAATGCATAATGTCTTGATAGGACATGATGTCTTGATAGGGCACGGTGTCTTGGTAGGGCATGGTGTCTTGATAGGGCATGATGTCTTGTTAATGCGTAATTTCTTGATAGGGCATAATTTCTTGATAGGGCATAATTTCTTGATAGGGCATGATGTTGCATTTCAGGATGTTGTGCGATACTCCATTCTGCCAGATGCAAACCAAAACCAAAAAGCTTTAGATTACTTTTATGTTGAGGAAACCATGGGCTTAATACTTCTGAAAAAGTCCCCAAGGAGTGACATCAGCAGTGACATCCGATACACTGTAAGTATCCACTTTAAATCTACACTGTAAGTATCCACTTTAAATCTACACTGTAAGTATCCACTTTAAATCTACACTGTAAATATCCACTTTAAGTCTACACTGTAAGTATCCACTCTAAATCTACACTGTAAGTATCCACTTTAAATCTACACTGTAAGTATCCACTTTAAATCTACACTGTAAGTATCCACTTTAAATCTACACTGTAAGTATCCACTCTAAATCTATACTGTAAGTATCCACTCAAAATCTACACTGTGAGTATCCACTCTAAATCTACACTAAGTATCCACTCTAAATCTAAACTTTAAGTATCCACTCTAAATCTACACTGTAAGTATCCACTCTAAATCTACACTGTAAGTATCCACTCTAAATCTAAAAGTTCTGCTTGTAATATAAATACAATCAGTCATGTTACTATCTCAACTAAATAATTGTCACAAACTTCTAGACAAGGTTTGGATGGAGACATCTGACTAAATTTGACCCCATTACCAAACAAATCACTATATCTTTATAATATCTAGAGTCAGAACTGAATTTTTTTATATATATTCTTAGAGTTTAAACTGTACAGCTTAAAGTGCTTTTTATACATACCTGTAGTAAAAACTGAATATTGTAAAGTGTTTGTCATACACACCTAGAGTACATACTGAACAATGTAAAGTGTTTGTCATACACACCTAGAGTAACAACTGATGAAACATGACAAATGCTACATATATGTTCTATTCTGACACAAGATGCTACATATGTGTTCTATTCTGTCACAAGAGACTACATATGTGTTCTATTCTGTCACAAGAGACTACATGTGTTCTATTCTGACCTAAGATGCTACATATGTGTTTTGTTCTGATACAAAATGCTACATATGTGTTCTATTCTGTCACAAGATACTACATATGTGTTCTATTCTGACACAAAATACTGCATATGTATATAATCCTGTCATATTATGAAATTGCAAGATTTTAGATGAATCAAGTCGTATAAGATATTAATAAGTTTTAATAGACCTATATATTCCAAATGTAACATTAATAATATGTCTTAAAATTCATGTATGTTCTAATAATAATGTTAATTGTCTGTTTAAATAGGCATATATATTCGAATAGTAACATTAATTTTATGTCTTAATGGGCATGTATATTTCAACAGTAACATTAACTGTATGTCATGATAGACATGTATATTCTAATAGTAACATTAATAGTCTGTTTTAATAGACATCTATATTCCAATAGTAACATTAATAGTGTGTTTTAATAGACACGTATATTCCAAAAGTAAAATTAATAGTGTTTTAATAGGCATGTATATTCCAGTAGTAACATTAACGGTCTGTTTTAATAGACATGTATATTCCAATAGTAACATTAATGGTCTGTTTTAATAGACATGTATATTCAAATAGTAACATTAATAGTGTGTTTTAATAGACATGTATATTCCAGTAGTAACATTAATAGTGTGTTTTAATAGGCATGTATATTCCAATAGTAACATTAATAGTGTGTTTTAATAGGCATGTATATTCCAATAGTAACATTAATAGACTGTTTTAATAGGCATGTATATTCCAATAGTAACATTAATAGTGTGTTTTAATAGGCATGTATATTCCAATAGTAACATTAATAGTGTGTTTTAATAGGCATGTATATTCCAATAGTAACATTAATAGTGTTTTAATAGACACGTATATCCCAATAGTAACATTAATAGTGTTTTAATAGGCATGTATATTCCAATAGTAACATTAATGGTCTGTTTTAATAGACATGTTTATTCAAATAGTAACATTAATAGTGTGTTTTAATAGAGATGTATATTCCAGTAGTAACATTAATAGACTGTTTTAATAGACATGTATATTCCAATAGTAACATTAATAGTGTGTTTTAATAGGCATGTATATTCCAATAGTAAAATTAATAGTGTTTTAATAGGCATGTATATTCCAATAGTAACATTAATAGTGTGTTTTAATAGGCATGTATATTCCAATAGTAACATTAATGGTGTGTTTTAATAGGCATGTATATTCCAATAGTAACATTAATAGACTGTTTTAATAGGCATGTATATTCCAATAGTAACATTAATAGTGTGTTTTAATAGGCATGTATATTCCAATAGTAACATTAATAGTGTGTTTTAATAGGCATGTATATTCCAATAGTAACATTAATAGTGTGTTTTAATAGGCATGTATATTCCAATAGTAACATTAATAGTGTTTTAATAGGCATGTATATTCCAATAGTAACATTAATAGTGTGTTTTAATAGGCATGTATATTCCAATAGTAACATTAATAGTGTGTTTTAATAGGCATGCATATTCCAATAGTGACATTAATAGTGTGTTTTAATAGGCATGTATATTCCAATAGTAACATTAATAGTGTTTTAATAGGCATGTATATTAACTGTATGTCTTAATAAGCTTTCATATTCAAATAGTAACATTAATAATATCTTTTAATAGAAGATGTAGTTTTTACTTATAATAAAATACAAAAATAAGTGACTTTTGTCAAAACCTCAATATCCTAGGTAACATTGTTGTAACTAAGCAATATTTCCATGGAAAATTTACGTTTTCACTTTCATCCCATGTTTTAGGTAGTTTATTTACATAAAGATAGCCCATCCAAATCTAGTGTTTATGTCTATTTATATGTAAAGGTCAGTTTTTTTCCAACTTGGCTTAAATTTTTGAAAGAAAATGCATCTGTATGTTCTTATTTAAAATATGATAGATGGTTTCCATAGTAACCCATTCCATGTCAGTCCAAAATAGGATACATGGTACACATGGAATGTATTTATGAACATAGTCCTAAGTGTGTACACATTGCAACCCATTACATCTAATAAAGGACTGTAGTCCTAAGTGTGTACACATTGCAAACCATTACATCTAATTAAGGATCAGACTGATACATGGACAGAAGACATTTCCATTACTTTCTCTTTTTTCTTTTGCAGATGATAGTTCAAGCCCGTGATCAGAGAGCGCCTGTAGAACAGTTTTCCACTTCCAATGTTATTGTTAATGTGTTACGTAACAGAAATCCTCCATTCTTCTTGAATCTGCCATATGCAACACTTGTGTCTGAGAATACTGCTGTTGGTTCATCTGTCTATCAAGTAACTGCTACTGACACAGACTTACAGGTAAATTCTTGTACAGGTATTTTCACCCAGGTAAACATTTTATACTAGCATAGATTTACAGGTAAAAGTAATACAAATTAATAAATTCCAATAAGAATATTAGTGAATGTCTACAGATATGTAAAGATAATTGATTCAACTACTTTAATAAACTGATTATATAACAACTCATGCCATGTCAGTCCAAAGTATAATAAATTGATTTCATTTTAACTCATTCCATGTCAGTAGAAATGAAAATAAATTGATTACATAACAACTCATTCCGTGTCAGTCAAAAGTATAATAAATTGATTACATAGCAACTCAGTCCATGTCAGTCCAAAGTATCATAAATTGATTACATAACAACACATTCCATATCAGTCCAAAGTATAATAAATTGATTACATAACAACACATTCCATGTCAGTCCAAACATATAATAAATTGATTACATAGCAACTCATTCCATGTCAGTCCAAAGTATAATAAATTGATTACATAGCAACTCAGTCTATGTCAGTCCAAATTATAATAAATTGATTACATAACAACTCATTCCATGTCAGTCCAAAGTATAATAAATTGATTACATAACAACTCATTCCATGTCAGTCCAAAGTATAATAAATTGATTACATAGCAACTCAGTCTATGTCAGTCCAAATTATAATAAATTGATTACATAGCAACTCATTCCATGTCAGTCCAAAGTATAATAAATTGATTACATAGCAACTCATTCTATGTCAGTCCAAAGTATAATACATTGATTACATAGCAACTCATTCCATGTCAGTCCAAAGTATATCAAATTGATTACATAGCAACTCATTCCATGTCAGTCCAAAGTATCATAAATTGATTACATAGCAACTCAGTCCATGTCAGTCCAACTTATAATAAATTGATTACATAGCAACTCATTCTATGTCAGTCCAAATTATAATAAATTGATTACATAGCAACTCATTCCATGTCAGTCCAAAGTATAATAAATTGATTACATAGCAACTCAGTCTATGTCAGTCCAAAGTATCATAAATTGATTACATAACAACTCATTCCATGTCAGTCCAAATTATAATAAATTGATTACATAGCAACTCATTCCATGTCAGTCCAAAGTATATCAAATTGATTACATAGCAACTCATTCCATGTCAGTCCAAATTATAATAAATTGATTACATAGCAACTCATTCCATGTCAGTCCAAAGTATATCAAATTGATTACATAACAACTCATTCCATTTCAGTCCAAATTATAATAAATTGATTACATAACAACTCATTCCATGTCAGTCCAAATTATAATAAATTGATTACGTAACAACTCATTCCATGTCAGTCCAAAGTATAATAAATTGATTGCATAACAACTCATTCCATGTCAGTCCAAAGCATATCAAATTGATTACATAGCAACTCATTCCATGTCAGTCCAAAGTATAATAAATTGATTACATAACAACTCATTCCATGTTAGTCCAAACATATAATAAATTGATTACATAACAACACATTCCATGTCAGTCCAAAGTATAATAAATTGATTACATAACAACACATTCCATGTCGGTCCAAAGTATAATAAATTGATTATATGTATGTATTTAGAAACCTTGTATCCATTTCATGTCAGTTGAAAAACGTCCTTATCCTGAATGAAATCATTCACCTAATTTGTTTGTCTTACCTAAGTTTGATGGACATTAATGTCTCACACGGTGAAACATATTGGTCTAACATATGCATGATGAAAGTTATCACATTTCTTGTGGTAATTACAGAAATATCAGCCATGTTAAAACTTTCTGTTCCAAATTGTGCAAGCTATATATTGGCAGATGGGTATGTTGTGGATGCATGAAGTTAGATATTGAAAGAAGGGTGTTGGGCATACATGAAGTTAGATATTGAAAGAGAGGTGTTGGGTGTACATCAAGTTAGATATTGAAAGAAAGGTGTTTGGGATACTTCAAGTTAGATATTGAAAGAGAGGTGTTTGGGATACTTCAAGTTAGATATTGAAAGAGAGGTGTTTGGGATACTTCAAGTTAGATATTGAAAGAAAGGTGTTGGGCATACATCAAGCTAGATATTGAAAGAAAGGTGTTGGTCATACATCAAGTTAGATATTGAAAGAGAGATGTTGGGGATACATGAAGTTAAATATTGGTGGGGTGTGGGGGTGGGATATTGGGGATACATGAAGTTTAATATTCATGGTGGGGTATTGGGGATAAATCAAGTTTAATATTCATGGTGGGGTTTTGGGGACACATCAAGTTTAATATTCATGGTGGGGTTTTGGGGATACATCAAGTTTAATATTCATGGTGGGGTTTTGGGGATACATCAAGTTAAATATTGGTGTTGGGGTATTGGGGATACATCAAGTTAAATATTGGTGTTGAGGTTTTGGGGATACATCAAGTTAAATATTGGTGGTGAGGTTTAGGGGATACATCAAGTTAAATATTGGTGGTGGGGTATTGGGGATACATCAAGTTAAATATTGGTGGTGAGGTTTTGAGGATACATCAAGTTAAATATTGGTATTGGGGATAGCAGCAGAGAGGGTGAACCCTACAACGTTTTTAGACAAAATTTTGATTGAAATCTTAAAACGAGCCTTCCTACGATCTCATTTTAACCAAAAAAAATGTCTCAGGGGCAAACCCTACAACGTTTTTAGACAAAAAATTGATTGAAATTTTAACGAGCCTTCCCTACGAAATCTCATTTTAACTAAAAAAATGAAAACGGAGACTTTTACGATTTTTTAATTAATTTTGGTCGCAACTTGTTGTCATCCACCCTCTCTGCTGCTAGAACTTTCAGTTCTGGGTTAACAAAAAATAAGAAATAATTTTAACCGAATATTTGATCCAGTCTTTAGGACTTTACAAACAAACTAATCGCTAACACCTCTTCTTGTAAATCAATCAGATTATTTGACTGGTCGGTAAGTCGGAAATTAATTCTCGTTAACGAATTATTATGGCATCGCATGTAGACAGGATTAATTGGGTTTTCAATAATTAGGAATCCTGGAGGAGCTGTTGGTGCAAATGAATAAAGAATATATCCCTGCTGAGCTTGATTTGATTGCTCTAGATTAATCTGATAGCTTCCTTCAATTACATCACATACTAAATTAAGCGCAATCAACGTTGAAATATTCACATTTTCAGGAGCAATATGCCTGCCGCCACCGTCTGGGTCATTATTATATTTGAGGAGGACAGTTGAATCTGATTTTTGTAGCGCTTTGATATCGGTTTTAACAATTCTTGCTAATTCATCAGCGTTGTATTTCGGAAACTTGAAATTACGCAGATTGTCTTCTGTGATATTGTAATCGGTTAGGAATCGTTGTTTATTGTCGCTGTTGTCATTAATTATTGTTTGAATAATTAGTTCATAGATATATTCCATGTCCGATATAAGTTGATTTATTATTTCAACGTGTTTTTGAGATCTTGTTTTCCGTAGTTGTTCTAGTTGTGTGTCATATAATTGTTTAATCTCATTAAAATAACCACGGACGTCAGTTAGCGTAAATGAAATAGTAACAGATGAGTCGGTTGTTCTTTTAATGATAAAATCCCATTGCAATGTGTCTTTGTTGGTGAATATAAATCTATTGCCGATTCTTCCTTTTCTTATATCAGATAAATTATCTCGATAACTGGGATTGATTTCATGATATGATTCTACGTCCGTGGTTAAGTCGGTGGTGGATTTTTCCGGTGGTAATTCAGGCCATCCTAGTACGGTTCTAATAGAACTTTGATAGATATATACGACGTATCCTTCTGTGCTTATCTCAATTGTGGATGATAGTGTCGGCTCATGAACTGTTATAGCGATTTTTGACTCTACTCCAGTAATCGATTTTATTCTACGCGCGAATTCATTATTGATTTGTTCTATTTGGTATGATCCGGTTGGTATCGAAACGACGTTCCAGTCTGGGGTTCCGTCGGGTTTATTCTTATTTGCAAACACTAAAGAATTATTGGGTTGTTGACCACCAAATGATTTTGATCTGATATTAGGCCAACTGTGATACACTCGTAGTTTTGCTAGCGCTATCTCCTTCACGGGGACTGGGCTAGGGAAATTCACACTAAACTCGGGTTCCGTTGATGTTATTGATATCATGCTTGTTTGTACTGGGTTCGTGTTCTCCACTACTCGTTGAAGTAATTCCATCGGTGTTGTCATCGTTGCTATACTGTTGGTGTCGCTCTAATTTTGACACCGCGGAATCATAAATACTGACCATCACTGAGAACTCACAATTTGGTATGGTTGAGATTATTGAGATCATTTTGGTTTTTGGGTTCGTGTTTTCCAATTCCATCGGTGTTGTCATTGTTATTATATTCATGTTGTCGCTCTAATTTCGATATCGCTGAATCAAAAATACTGACCATCGCTGAGAATTCACTATCTGATATAATTGTATTATCGAGTGACGACGATATCATCAGGGATAACTGCGAATATGCGGTTGATGCAATATGAAATTGAAGTAAGTAATTCTGCAGTTTACTCTGGCTGCATGATGATATCTTTTTTGCTATCCCGGTTGATATACCCCCGATTGTAGCCACCGCAGAAATGCAAATTGGAACTACGACCGGGGCAATCATTGTAACCGATGCAAGTATTATTCCGGCGCCAGCGAGAACGCTTGACACCGAGTACATAGTAATATCAATTGCGGTGATTCTTCGTCGGTATTTTTTTATTTTTATTTGATACTCCTCAGTGAGGGTTTTGAGTCTATTTTGAAATTCTCTGACCTGATCATAGCGACATTGAGTTGATGAAATCATTGTTATTTTAAAAACGCTAGCGTTTTCAATTGTGTTTTCAAGTTCGCGGAAAGTAATTTCAAATTCACGGAAAACTCTTTCACGGTGTCGAATCGATATTACGACGATGATGGAATCACTGTTGTTATTTTAAATCAGCTAGTGTTTTCAATTATCCCACCAACGAATCGGTTTTAGGATCTGATGAGGGGACACCGGATACAAATTCTATTATCCAGGGTAGTGACTCCCTAATCACATACTCCTCGGAATTGGTTATAACAATCGGAAATGAGATTGGTATAGCAGGCGGAGGTTTTGGTACTTTATCTAATATATATGTCAGCGTGTTAACACCGCGGATACCTGTGTTGCTGAATTCCAAATCAAATTTACGGTGATGTATTATTGTAAGTCGGTAGCAACCTGGTGCACCAGTATGTTTGTTGCCAACATAAAGATAATTTCTGTTTCCTCGGATCCAATCAAAAGTCCCACTATCAACCGTGTACACGATGTTATTGACGCTTACACTATGTGGAGTTTTTACTTTATCGATAACCGCTTTAATTTCAGCGAGGGTTGGACCTGTCAACGATGTGGTTTCAGAAACAGGTGTTCTCCCCAAAAATCTATCCACGATGGTATTAAGTGTTGTTTGTCTCACCATAAACATATTAATATCTTTGAGAGTCATCGTAGATGTAGCCGGGACACCAAAGAAACTATTAGCGATGTAGGCATTGTGAGTGTGCTTGCCGATAAACTCTCTGATTTCAGCGAGAGTCATGCCTGCCACAAGCGGGGTTCCAAAAAACTTAACAATGACGTCGTTAGTGGGTTTTTGATCTTCTATTAGTTTAGAAATCTCGAGATAATTTGCCTTGATTTCATTTTCATTCATCATCCTTCCCGCGTCCTTGTTAAAAAAGAATAGCGATAGATAGTTTTTAATTTCAGCGAGAGTCATGCCAACCACAAGCGGGGTTCCAAAGAATTTATGTACGACATTTTTGCGAAAAGTACTATAACCTCGTATATAATCCTCCAGCTCACGGCCGTGTGCGGTAATCTTGTTGTCTTGGGTGGTAATCATGCTGTCTTGGGCGGCAATCTTGTTGTCGTGGGCGGTAATCTTGTTGTCTTGGGTGGTAATCATGCTGTCTTGGGCGGAAATCTTGTTGTCGTGGGCGGCAATCGCGTCGGTGATTGTAGACACAAGTGCGCCTGGTTTAAGTTGTCCACTGTTGGAATATAGCGCAATAGAGTTTTCAGCGGCGTCGCGCTGCGGTATCAAAATGTCATTCAATGACACATCACTGCTTTTCAATTTACCCTGTTTGTCCTGAAATACAACTATTTCGTTCGGGTCAACACTTGCTAAATTTAACGTCTCAGCTATTTCATCTTTGATTAGTTTTTTTACATCACCGGTTGCAGTGTCATCGGGTTTGGGTTTCAAAGATCTCCCCCAAATATCAATCATGTTATTGTAAAACTCTTTCTCTCTCTAAAATCGTTTTTGACGACTTCGTTGAAAAATCTTCGATTTTCTCCAGCGATTACTAGTGTATTCATTCACGACAACATGTGGTGGTTTTCCGCTTGGGTTACTCAAGGAGTTAGAAATAGCGTTGAGGACATTTAATACTTCGCTGCCACATATTGGTGGGTCATTCATTTGTTGTGTTGGTAGCGTAGAATACCAAGTCTTCATTGGAAGGGTTTTTATATTACGCATAAACTCTTTTGGTGGGGCTAATCCATATGAATCAAAATAGACAATCCCACGTGGATCAATAGCGTATGCAACCCAGTGAGTTCCGGGTCCGGTGCTGTTATCTAAATTAATGATTCCGGTTTCAACGCTGTTTGGTTGATGTGGTAATTGATCTTTCATAAAGACACCTCTGAAGTTTTTAATCGCGAGTTTTTTTAGCAGCATCGAGTAAATCAAAATTAGACATGGGAACCATAGGTTCCTGAGTCATAGACTCTCCAATTATTAAACCGGTCCTAGTCTTAGACCCTTTCCGCTGTACCACGAATACGGGGTTCCTGGTAGTCTTAGACCCTTTCCCTTTTTTTATATCCTTTCCCAGTTGCCTTCTTTAGTGCCATTCCTGCTGCAGTACCAACGGCTCCTAACGCTGCCGCTTTAGCCACCACTGGGGCTGCTGCTGAAATCAATGCTGGTATCGCAGCTAACAACGGGAATATACCGCCTGTTTTAATCATATTTTTGATAGCAGCCGCAGAGAGAGTAATCTGAACACCCTTTTTTGCTACTAGTTCATCATTGAAATGTTTCACCTGACGAGTTGTCAGCGATAGTTTATTTGCACCACCAGTCATTTGGTTGGGTTTCAACGTGATTGTGGTTCCACATTTTTTAGCCGATTCCGATTGCAATTTTTTTAATTGACCGGGAGTTAACGCAACACTAATATTACTATATGACATTATACATAATTGATTGATTCTAAATCGTTTACAATTTCAATTACATGTTTTCCACTGGTGCATCTACCACTCTCATTCTTCCACCAACACCTTCAAGTAGCATTGATTTGTCGCTGAGAATGACAGCAACCGTTCTATAATCAGCAATAGCACCACGAGTCACATTAGCTGTAAAATGTATATCAACAACAGATTGTCTCATCAAATCGAGATGTTCCAGTGAGAAGTAATAGATTGGATACAGATTTTTAAAATCATATTGTGATATTTGCAAACCAGTATCCACATTTTGATCGCGTGCCATAAATGACAACAGACGATGATAAACTCGTGCAATATGATTTTCTGTGTAATTAAGTTGTATATCCTCGGAAGGTTCCTGTTGGCCGTTTATTCTCAGTGAGACGTCTTTCACACCTAATTGATCAAATATCATATGACTGAAACGTTGATCGCCAACTCGTGTGTTATCCTGTAACGCAATAAATATATGACGTGGCGCAGAAACGCCTTGTTTTGATGCTAGATTCCACGTGAATAACCCGTTCAGATTTGATTGCTTCACATCTGTACTCACGGTTAGCCAACTCAACAACGACTTTCCTCCTTGGTCTATAAATGATAGTAATCGTTCTTCTGCGGTGATTGCTGGAGTCAACACTGGCATCCACAATGATATTTTTGTTAAATTGACTTTACCGGCATCAGCATTTGGATTTGCATTGTCTGCTGGAATCCTCCAGATTGCGTCACTATCATCACTCTTTCGTACAAGCGATACTGTATGCTTCGCTCCATAAATAACTTTTCGGACGTTTCTACAGAATCCAAATATATGATGCAGTGGAATCGCGCATGAAAATGATTTACGCGCTCCTTGCAACATTGAAATACGTGTTGCAGCTCCTAGATTGAAATTAACATCGTTGTTTATAATCATATCTTCGGCATCAATATTAGCGGTGCCAGCATTATTCTTTGTTCGTCTTACAACAAATTGTTTTCCTCCAGCGGTATTTGTAGCATCTTTTGCAAACATCATAGAAGGTCCTGCTGATCTTGTATAATCATCGGAATATCTCGCTAACCCGATTATTGTTGTAGCCACATCAACATCGCGATCTATCGCCTCAATTTCTTTTCCATCAATGAGATATTTTGCACTCTCAAATAACGCCATGATACCATTATTGACAAAACCGACTTGAGTACCAGCTGGATACGGTGCTGGTACAGCAGGAGTATCAGCAGCTGTTACAATTTCTCCTTCTACTTCAATAAACGCTTCACAGGGCAAAAAGTATTTACTGGTATCATGGACTTGAAGATCAATTCTTGCTCGACTATTTGAGTCTATGGCATGATAGGCGTAATATTGATAATCGCGTACAGAATCATCCTTGCCAACTGGGGCGTCTATATCAAACGCTGGATCAGATGACTTTTTGAACATTTTATTCTATTTATCAGAGTCTAAATCGCGATTTTTCATTTCATCGTCGTAGTTTTTTAAAGCCACTTCCTGCTATCATATTTGCAATATTGCTTTGGTCGGGGGTTAAAACCATCGACGCTAATTTTTCATCTACTGCGTTATTTATAATTCTACTAACACTTGCAGGCATTTCCGCTGTAGACGGTAACGGTTTTGAAAATCCTTTGGATTTCATCCGTGATTTCACTAATGATGTTAATTTATTCTTCGCAGTTGAAAACGCTTTTCCAGCAAGATCTCCAACAGCACCAATACCCTTATCACGAATAACATCAATTGCTTTCATTCCTAATTGTTTAGCCAACGGCATCACTTTTGGAGCCATTCTCGCAAATAACCCTAAAATGGTATTACCTAAACCATCTCCGTAGTATGCTCTATAAACCGGAAACCGTGAATTAACTACGTAGACGGGGGTTGGTTTATCATGATTGTAGTGTATGATCATTATTTGAAATCAGAAACAATTTTTCAATTGTTATTTATCTAATCAATTGACTTTTCAATTCAGTCACTATGATACCCACTTTCCACTAACTCGCCAATGAAATCTCGATATGTGCTGATATCCATGATACCACCCTGAAATAATCGTCTACAGATATCAGCTGCTTCATTAATTATTTCTGGAGAGTTATTTCCAGCTCGGAACCCTCCTACAAGAATCTCTAATCGTGATATATCACTGAGAACACTACCAGGACATGAAACACTGGAATCTCTTAATCCACTTCCGCTATAACCCATTGCTACATCCATTTTTTCCATTTCGTCTAAATCGGCTTTTTGTAAATAATCAAGAATATCATCATCAGGTGGTAGTTGTTGTTTTTTAGGTGAAAAAGATATTTTCTTTGCAGGTTGCTGTCGCCGCCTTTGCAATTTTTGCGGTTTTTGTTTTTGTTTTTGTTCTTCATATTTTTTATACACGTTACCCACCGCATTGATATATACAATGTATGATGCATTATCGGTATCAATTTGACTTGTTTTAGTTTTGATTTTATAGAATATATCAGCCCAGTGAGTTATATTTCTAACATATTTATGATGTTCTGGTTTCAACATTTTTTTTCTGTTTTCATAAGTCGTAACGACAAGCGCAGGAATTTCTGTTGAATCAGTCTTATCAATTGCTGCTAACCCTTCCTCGTTAAATCTCACGCGTAAATCATCTACTGTTCTTTTTGATTCCATTTTTTGTACAGCCTGTTCTGTTTGTTCAGTTTTCGCTGCTATTTTTTCAAGTTCACCAATAACAGATTTCCCCGTCTCGGGAACATCTCCCCGTATAGCACGCTCTATCTCCTTCGTTGCTGTGGTTACTGGTTTAAACAATTCTTCAGATCCCGCAGCAAAATCAGTCTGAAGACTCTGTCGTTGTTGTAGTTTATTCCGTACAGAGTCACGAATTGGTACAAATCTCCTGATTGCATCCAGTCGTTCACGAGCCAATCGGGTTGTTAATGATTCATTGACCATTATTTGAAATCAGAAACAATTTTTCAATTGCAAAACAATTTTTCAATCCGACCTAACACCTTCGTGGAAGTGTTATTTCATCCTATAACAGCTTCTACCATCGGTGGAGAAACGGCACTTTTCATATATAAAATAAAATGTAATGTGCCGTTTCTCCATTTTGAATTTTTTAGTGTATTTGATACCGGACCAACCAGCCATTAACCGTGTATCAATTTTTATTGCTGTGAAATATTTTTTATTGCTGTGAAATATTTTCACTGATTTTGACATTGTCAATCAAAAAATGCTAAAAAAAATGAAAATCTCTATGAGGGACGGTCACAATCAAATAATGATAAATGGTCAATCAAAATTGTTCATTTTCTTGAATTAACGCCCGTAGGTTTCTAATTTTAGAATTAACCTCCTTTTTCAATTCGTATTCGTACCCCAATTCTTTTCGTATTCGTTCTACGATGGTATACAACGGAGCGAACACACTTACGTCACTGGAAAATGCGAGAGAGTCCCGAATAGAATTCTGAATTCTCTTGATGAGCGCATACTTCTTTGGTAGCATATACTTGTTAGTGCTAACTCCGTATTCTATATCCTGAAAATCAGACATGATTTGATCAGGATTTAACCCATCTGATAGTTCAATATCCCAACTTTTCAATTTTGAAATCTCGGATAAAATGCTATTCATGTTTTCAGAATTCATTATTCTATAACAATGACATATTTCTAAATGAAAAATATGACGCATTAGACATAACTAAATTGAACTTTTTGTCCCGTCCTTTTTGAAATAGCCGATCGATAAATCCCCTCTGCAACATATCGTACTGAGGCTCTACAAATATTGAAGTGCCTACCGGCTTTATTCATTGATTGAAATATTTTTTCTTCGTTAGTTATCGTATTCAAAGATTTCACAGGTCTCGCTTTTTTTGAGCATTTTCCAGTCCTTCCAGATGAATTATTTTCACTCTGTGTAACAACTCGTAAATTTGATAAAGAATTGTACATTGGATTAGAATCAATGTGATCAATGACAGAATCATCCTCGATCAATCCATTAAAACATTCAAATACGAAACGATGATTGAGATATTTCTTCTTTCCAGCGCCAAACCTCAAATATCCATGATTATTCACATCACCAACTGGTTTCTTCAGTCTGCGGTTTCTTACAACGCCATCACTAGATGCTTCATAATTTGTGATCACAGGGTGTGGTCTGAATTCTTGGTTCATTCGTATACTAAATACTATTTGTCTAATTCATTGTTTGGTTTAATGATGAATCTTTCGATGTAGTCTTGAGGAGTTCTTATGATTTTGTCAGAGACGTTGTCAGTGTCAGGGACTTTTTCAGGGTCATAATTTCTGATTGATTGTCCATTTTTTATTCTTTTATCATAATAACGCTTCAACTCCCTGTATCGCTTTCCACCGCAATTCAAACACAACTGAGATTTTCCCCTAACCCCAACCCCACATCGTATGCAGGGTAACGGGCCAAGGCTTCCACGTCGAAAGCTTTGCATATGATACCCACAAAACTCATTTCTGCATGATTTGTTACACGGGGTTACTGATCCAATCATAAGCCACTTGCAGTGATTCATTATATATAAATTCTTCATTTAAATGCTTGTTTTAATTATAGCATGAGGGAATTAAGGAGAACGCCTTCGAAAAATGCTGAATTCAATGCTGATAAGGAGTTTAAAAGATTATTGAAAATTAATCCTAAATTTAATCTCGATAAACCAAAAAAACGTCAAATAGACGGAAACATGAAAGAGTTTAAGAGATTATTGAAGATTAATCCTAAATTTAATCTCGATAAACCAAAAAAACGTCCAATAGACGGAAACATGAAAGAGTTTAAGAGATTATTAAAAATTAATCCTAAATTTAATCTCGATAAACCCAAAAAACGTCCAAGAGACGGAAACATGAAAGAGTTTAAGAGATTATTAAAAATTAATCCTAAATTTAATCTCGATAAACCAAAAAAACGTAACAAAATTAATCCTAAATTTAATCTCGATAAACCAAAAAAACGTTTAATAGACGGAAACATGAAAGAGTTTAAGAGATTATTAAAAATTAATCCTAAATTTAATCTCGATAAACCAAAAAAAACGTCCAAGAGATTACCCTGGAAAGATGCTCAATTCAAACTCGATATAGTTTCTAATACACCAAAGAATACAATTCTTGATAAAGCCATGATTAGTAAAATCAGAGACTGTTTTAATGAATTCAAGCGTGATGGAGCATCTTATTGTTGGTCAACATTTCGAATTGATGGTGTTGTTGATGCTACCATGAATGATGAAAAAGCAGCAGTGATAATTTCACGTGTTGGGGAAAAAAAGTATTTTTTCCGAATAAAATTCATTATCGAAGTCGATGGCAAATGGATTATTAGGGATAAATTTGAACCAATCCTCAAGAATAAAAAAGCTGTCATTGTGAGTAGAGATTCCAAACCAAGGAATTCTAACCGGCATTGACTAACCATACTACGAAAGATCTTATCCCGTAACAGCAATGGTTTATGGGATATATCCGTTAAATGATAAACCCGATATCGCAAAACTAGCTCCTATGAAATATTCTAGTTCACTGAATTGCGTGGCAACACGGGTAATGGAACACTTCACAAATGCATCCCGAGGAAATAAACTAACTGATCTGCGACGTAGGAAAATAACCGAATGGGAACTGACGGTGAAACAGCATGGTGCAAAGATTTCTGATATAGCTAAATTAGAAACATCATTAAGATTCCCAATATCAGTAATGACAATAACCGGAGAAGTATTATACGAACCAAAATATAACAAAAATGGAGCGCCAATACAAATTATTGATCATAACAAACACGCGTGGACACCTGCGGTAACAATATTTCCACGAGAACGAACCGTGAAATATATCCCCAAGGAGTTCGTCGGGGATGTTTTCTATGAAGAGAAATTATTCGATGCTATTCATGCGTTGTGTAAAGATGATCCTGTGTCAGTGTGGTTACTTAGAAGTGATGAAGATCCCGAAATAGGATTCGATCAATTTGTAAGACCAAATGGCGAATTATATCGCGTTGAAGAATTAGATAACAGAATGAGAAAAATCGCTAGTGATTTTTCACCGGAGAATTCCCATGAAAAACTACTCATGGATAGTTTTACTATTCCATCAGTGGTAACTCACTTCGCAAGAGAAAAAAACTCATGGCGTCCAACACGAAGTGGTTTTCTCGGAGATGTTAAATTGAGTTGCGTCGAATTTGGTCATGAAGGACTGTGGAATACGAAATACTCACGTGATGGTATGATTTCAATTGATATAGCCGCGTGTTATCCCGGAAGTTTTCTCGGGTATGGGGAATGTGCTGAGTACTTCAAACGATTTGGACACCCCACACATGAAATGACTCGTGTTGCGATTAATGGACCATTACCTGATTTTGATTTAACCGGATTCGCTCGTGTGATATCATTCGAATTCGCTACAGGGTTACATCCGTGTAGTTATGTTTGGCTCGGTAGACATATATCTGAAAAGGCCTGGATGCCAATAGTGCTATTGAGATATATGATTGATTGTGGTATGCTAATATCGTTGATTGTTTCCGAGGCTATTATATGCTATCGAGCTCAGAAAGAAGTTTGGCTACCACAACCCGATTTAGATCGTATAATCAGCGAACAGCGAAAACAATTCCCTGATTTCAATGAAGAACAAATCATGAATCGGTCTAAGAAGTTATTTGAAATTAAAAAAGAACAAGCAAAAGATTTCGGGCGAAGAATAATCGGTAAATTTACCCAGGGTGGAAGATACGACAACGCAAAATACTCTTCGCGGTTGATCATAGACGTCGCTGAATACGATTTTATTGTAACGGATTTAATGAAACAGGGAAAACTTGTATCCCGTAAGGATGCTTTTCTATCCAATGGTGAGAAAATGGGTACGGTTGTTACCTACTGTGATGGATATAATTCCCAGTATACACATTTAAGATCATCTATGCTAGCCTATGCTTCTATTAATCTATTTTCGATGATAAATAGATTTCCTAATACCGCGGTTAGAGTGGCCACTGATTCGATGTATATACACAATAAATACAAATCAGCTGTAGCTAAATTCACAGATCCCGAGGAAGCGTGGGGGCGTTGGCGATTTAAAAAGGAGATGCTACATGAGTATTGTGAATCGGCAGACGCTGCCATGGATGATAAATATCTTTCATATAACCGTATTGAAATTCAATCAGAATTTTCTAATGCACCACCGGTATCTGATCCAGTATGTAGATACAAGACAGTTTATTTAAACGGTTGTGGTGGGTCAGGAAAGACAACTCGTGCAATTGAATTATTTCGTCGGTCAACCATGATTGTGCTAACACCGACTCACAGACTCGCCAGAGAGATGATACAGCGAGGGGTAAATGCCTGTACTTACCATAGTTTCTTTCGATGGAAGGGTGACAAATGGACTCCTGAGCGTATGGGTGATAAATTCATTCCTGAAATCATAATCTGGGATGAAATATGCACAGTGTCATTAGATGTATTACAAACATTTCTCGAGTGGTTGTTAAACAAAAACACAAAAGTCGTCATGTGCGGTGATCACGGCCAACCACCACCATTTGTCGGTGCATCTCCACAAGAATGGCTAAGGGGTTTTGTAGACTATTATGAAGAAATTACCACTGATTATAGATCACTTGATGAACGATTACGAGAATTCAAAGCGCTAATTAGATTACAACCGGATAGAATCCAATGCGAAATAGCGCGTGAAGTGATTTCAGAAACTACAATGAATGATTTCTGGGAAACATGGAGACCAAATGATTTGATAATTGCAAGTAGAAAAATAGTCAGGGACACACTTCAGATGAAGTTATTTGAATTGCATAAAGAAAAATTTGCAACGCTTCCAGTACCCCTTTGTTATAGGCCATCGGATACACGAAAACAGAATATTGAAGTTGATATTCCAGGACAGAGTGAAAAACAAATTCTCGTATTAAATGATATTGTGCTGGTTGATATCAATGTCGTTGAAGATGCATTGCATGCTAATAAATCCCCGTGGACGCTAGGATACGCAGCAACAATACACTCTTCACAGGGATTGACTATATCGGATACAATTGTTTGGATGGTGGATAATCACATCGAATGGTCGAATTTAGTCTATCTCGCAGTATCCAGAGTACGAAAAATAAATCAACTTCGAAGAGTTGTTTTCGATGATAATGACACAACAATAAGTGATATTGATGTTAGCATCATTAATAAAAAAACTCTCCGGTTACAAACAACAGGACAAAAAAAAACAACGAGAATTTGATATTGATGCTAAATTAATAATTACGCTGAAACAACAACAGAATAATCACTGCGCGAGTTGCAATTGTATAATGCGTTGGCAGTATTCGGATAAGGATCCTCGCCAATTCACCGTAGACAGAAAAAATAACAATCTCGGTCATGTCAGAAACAATGTGATGTTGACTTGTCTTGAGTGCAATAGACGCAACGGCGCTAGTTAAGACCATGCGGTGGCAATTGAGTATCCTCGGGAATTACCTGTAGTTGTTGTCGAGTAAATCCACGTTGAGGGGCAGTTGAATCCAGTTTATAGACTGGAGGTCTACCCGTAGATCGTGTTATACTAGATATCTTGTGTGCAGTAACACTCCAAATAGGATCAGTAGCCCTTTTTCTACCCCCTTCAAGCTGTCCTGGTTCATATAAATACCTAACAGTGACATTACTACCAAGAATTGGTTCTTTGAAATCTTTTTGTGGTTGTACGGGTATAGACTTCTTTTTAATAGCGTTGCTAGGTTTCATGTTGATTGTTCTAGTAATCTCATTATTCAGTGCGGTAATCACAGCTGGTAACCTTTTGACCCATTCACGGGATCGCTTTTCTTGAATGAATTCTTTTGAGTATTGATATCCAAATAACCGCTCAGCAATCGTCCGATTAAATCGTTCTACAATGGCCTGATCGCGATGTAGCGCAGTATGCCCTCGTCGTATGGTGACATTATGATTTTTCATTGTAGATAACACTGCACCCTGAAATTCCTTGCCAGGATCAACCTGCAATAGATTTGGCCAGTGCAGAGGACCTCGTCAATAAATCCTTTCAAATGCAGAAGCGACTTCAGTGGCTGATTTTGTTTTTAACGGTTCTGCTTCTTTGTATCGACTTGCAATATCAACTACGGTTAAAGCGTATTTGTAACCACGATCATGTGGCAGAAATAATATATCAGCCTGATGAACTTCATTAGGAGCGGTCACATCAAAATGCGAGACATTAATTTGTTTAGGCGGTGGTAGATAAATTTGCCATAGTGCCTGTTTGGATAACCAATTAGCCGCAGTGGTTTTTTTCACTTTTGCAGCGCTAGCGAGTTTATGGACTGCTGATTTACCCCTCCAGTATCCTCTTGGGGAATAATAAATTGATTCCATATTATTAATTACCGGCACCTAACATCAATTTACTTTTCATAGCCGATTTTATCAAAAAGGAAGCCAATTTTTCTTTGAAGGATTTATCAGGAATAGCATTTAATGCATGAATTAATTTCACATCTGCTAGATGCCTGTGTTGCAGATTGCTGCTTTTATAAGCAACATCATGAAGGTAACAGGCCTTATCAATGGCGTTTATTGGTTCTTCACCGGGTCGGGGCTGATTTTGATTATTGAGTCTGATATCAAGTCTGGTTCCCGGTCCACAGTAGCTATATCCTGGAAGGTGCTTTTCTCCGGGGTACTTTGCCCATGGGGTTCCAGGGAGCTTTGCCAATTTGGCTGCGATATCACCTCCTCGTTTTTTTTTAAAACATCTCCGAATTGTAAAATCTTTGATTTTGTAGAAACAAATCTAAATTTTTTTGTACCACATGTTGCACATCTACCAGTAAGTGCTGATCTGTTATTTTTAGTTGTAACCGTCGTCACATCATTTGTGCTAGTACGCGTTTTACACTTCACACAATATAGATCCATAATTTATGTATAGAGATATGGATATAATTGATTTTTCGGCGACTAAAACAAGAGAACCAATTAAGCATCATGCAGCGCTACCAAACTCTATCCGGATGATTATAATCGGGCCATCTGGATCCGGTAAAACGCAATTGTTGCTCAATTTAATAATGAGATGGATGAAGTGGGATAAGTTGTATTTAATCGCCCCTAGCGTAGATGATCAACGATGTTATGAAGTGTTAAAGGATTTTAACGAGAATGCATCAGAAATTAAGGGTGAGAACGCCATTGATTTTATAACCGATATCGATGAAGCACCGAGTATTGATGATATTGATGGAGATATTAACAATTTAGTCGTATACGACGATATAATGTTGGATAAACAAAAAAATCCTGCTAGGATCTTTTCCAGAGGCAGGCATAAAAACACTGACGTGATATATGTCACTCAACGCTACACTCAGGTTCCAAAAGTCATCAGAGATAACTGCAATATTCTTGCTGCATTCAACGGAGTTGATACTCATACTCTTAGAAATATTTGGCAGACATGGTGCTCTGATATGGACTTCAATCAATTTCGAGATTTCTTTAGTCATGCTCAGTCGACTCCGCACGGATTCACAACAATAAATTTGCATGATCCTCGGACACGATATCGTATCGGACTGGATCAAATATTCGGTTAAAATCATTTCTTATTTTTTGTTAACCCAGAACTGAAAGTTCTAGCAGCAGAGAGGGTGGATGACAACAAGTTGCGACCAAAATTAATTAAAAAATCGTAAAAGTCTCCGTTTTCATTTTTTTAGTTAAAATGAGATTTCATAGGGAAGGCTCGTTAAAATTTCAATCAATTTTTTGTCTAAAAACGTTGTAGGGTTTGCCCCTGAGACATTTTTTTTGGTTAAAATGAGATCGTAGGAAGGCTCGTTTTAAGATTTCAATCAAAATTTTGTCTAAAAACGTTGTAGGGTTCACCCTCTCTGCTGCTGGGATACATCTAGTTAGATATTGGTATAGGGTATATTTTATACATCAAGTTATTTACTGGTATAGAGATGTTTTTGATATATCAAGTTAGATTGTAGTAGAGGGGTGTTTGGATACATCAAGTTATATTGGTATAGGGATGTTTTGGATCAAGTTAGGTACTGGTATTGCAGTGTTTTGGATACATCAAGTTAGGTACTGGTATAAGGGTGTTTTGGATACATCATCATAATGACACCAGTGAATCACTTTATTTGGAATTATTGAGTCCACTCTTGTCATGCCATTACATAATCTCCTCAGAAATAATCTCCTCTCACATGATCTCCTTACAGATAATTTCCCACATGATCTCACACATAATTTCACACATGATCTCACACATGATCTCCTCACACATAATTTCACACATGATCTCACACATGATCTCCTCACACATAATTTCACACATGATCTCACACATGATCTCCTCACACATAATTTCACACATGATCTCACATATGATCTCCTCACAGATAATTTCACACATGATCTCACACATGATCTCCTCACACATAATTTCACACATAATCTCCTCACACATGATCTCCTCACAGATAATTTCACACATGATCTCACACATGATCTCCTCACAGATAATTTCACACATGATCTTACACATGACCCCTCATAAAATAGTTTTAACCAAATATTTCAGATTTCATCATGTCATTTACTTTCAGGAACAACTTGTGTATGAAATTGTTGGTGATTTTCATCATGTCATTTACTTTCAGGAACAACTTGTGTATGAAGTTGTTGGTGATGCTGCTGCACCTGGATACTTTTCAGTCAACCGGACAACTGGTGTAGTTCGTGTACTCAGTGGCCTGAGGACTGATGTCCAGACTCAATACATTGTAATTCCTTTTAATTAAATGTATATTTAAACTAACTCCATTTTCGTTACATGTATATTTGAAACCATGGCCCATTTTAGTTAAATGTATATTTGAAACCATGGCCCATTTTCATGAATGATAAATAATACTTATAAAGTGTCTATAGATTCTTGTTCAAAATGGTAGTATCTCATGTCATGACTTTGCAATGATAGTATCTCATGTCATGACTCTGCAATGATAGTATCTCATATCATGACTTTGCAATGATAGTATCTCATGTCATGACTTTGCAATGATAGTATCTCATGTCATGACTTTGCAATGTACAAATACTTTATGCAAATTTGTTTTCCCACTAATTGGTGGTTTTAAATTTTAGTAACCTTTGACCTTTCAATTCCAGGTACAAGTGATAGGGAGTTAGACAAGTAAAAGTATGTAGACAAGCACTTGTTTCCAAATTATTTAGCAAATTTGTTTTCTAATGTTTCCAAATTATTTAGCAGATATGTTTTCTAATGTTTCCAAATTATTTAGCAGATATGTTTTCTAATGTTTCCAAATTATTTAGCAGATATGTTTTCTAATGTGTTGAAAAAGATCATCCACGTTTCATAGGATTCCAATCTACATGTATTTTCAGTTGCGTGTTCGTAGCTATGACACTGCCTTCTCTGATCAGACAGCAACAGCTACAGCTATTCTGAACATAAGGAGAAATGAACGAGCCCCAGTCTTCCAGAACACTACGTATGAAGTGACAATCAATGAAACCATTGCTGTTGGTAGCTGTATTTTAATGGTAACAGCAGTTGATGGCGATGGAGTAAGTATACAATACTTACATGGTATAGATATACAGTACTTATATGAAGTAAATACTTAGATGGAACAGTACTTACATGGAGTAAGTATATATTACATACATGAAGTAAATACTTAAATGGAATAGATATACAATACTTACATGGAGTAAGTGTACAATACATATATGAAGCAAATACTTATACAACACTTACATGGAATAGATGTACAGTACTTACACAGAATAGATATACAGTACTTACATAGAATAGATGTACAGTACTTACACAGAATAGATATACAGTACTTACATAGAATAGATGTACAGTACTTACACAGAATAGATATACAGTACTTACATAGAATAGATGTACAGTACTTACACAGAATAGATATACAGTACACATATAATAGATGTACAGTACTTACACAGAATAGATATACAGTACTTATATAGAATAGATGTATAGTACTTACACAGAATAGATATACAGTACTTACATAGAATAGATGTACAGTACTTACACAGAATAGATATACAGTACTTACATGGGATAGATATATACAGTACTTACATGGAATAGATATATACAGTACTTATGTGGAATAGATATACAGTACTTGCATGGAGTAAGTATACAATACTTATATGAAGTAAATACTTACATAGATATACAGTATCTACATGAAGTAAATACAGTACTTATGTGGTGTAAGTATACAGTACTTACATGGACTAAGTATACAGTACTTACATGGTGTAAGTATACAGTACTTACCTGGTGTAAATATACAGTACTAAACATGGACTAAGTATACAGTACTTACATGGTGTAAGTATACAGTACTTACCTGGTGTAAGTATACAGTACTTACATGGACTAAGTATACAGTACTTACATGGTGTAAGTATACAGTACTTATATGGAGTAAGTATTCAGTACTTACATGGAATAAGAATATGATACTTACATTGTGTAAGTATACAGTACATACATGGAAAAAGAATATAATTCTTACATGGAATAAGAATATAATACTTACATGGAGTATTGTATTGAATACTTGTTATACATAAACCTCAAGATTCGAAAATAATATTTGGCTAAAATTTGATGGCCATATTTGATAAAAAAAAAAATGAAGATTGGGTATCCAGACAGCTTTATCATTCACACATATCAATGATGTTACACACTAACTTGGATACAGTGTATGACAATCAGGTTTTTTTAAACCACTTGGTTTGTTCATTTGACAATCACATTACAGTAAACACTACCTTGGATACAACGAATAAGCAATCAGATGGTATTTTCTAAAAAATATTTGAATGTTATGAGTGTAAAGTTTAGTGCATGTGACCTTTCTTGAACCTGCCAGATTACACGTCATGTTTGCTTTTCTGTCCTACAAAAAAGCCAAAACATTATATATTTTCATTTTCTATGTATAAAATACACAGTAAAAATCAGAGAACACATTGTTTTTCTTAAGAATTAAAGTGGGATTGAGAGTTCATTGGCCCATTTAGAGTTGGGATACCTTTGTTTTATTCCAGTATTCACTGTCCATAACACACAGCTAATGGTGAATGGCATGGACCTGTATCTTTTGTCATACTGTTTTCTAATGATCCGGGTTTGTGATGTACACACTTGAATCACAGCAAACAGCATTGACCTTGATCCACCAGGACTCTATGTGATGGCAAATCTGGTACACACTCCTATCAGAGTTTGGTGTATGTGAGTTTTCCTGCAAATAGAAACATTTACAAACCCAAATATTAAGTGTTATTCAAAAAGATTTCCTTTTAGAGTCAGTCCATTTTTCTTATTCAAAAACAAATCTTCAATTAATTATGTTAGTTTGAATTCACCCACTAAAATTTGAGTGTTCAACATGTTGCAGGACCGAGTGACATACACAGCTACACAAGATGCAGACACTTTGGAATTATTCTACCTTGGAACTGATTCTGGCCAAATCTGTGTGAGAATGTCTTTGAGAGGAGTGAGCACTAAGATCACCTATAGGGTATGTAATCTCATTCTTATTGACCTATAGAGTAAGTAATAAGTTCTTATTAAACTACATGTATAGGGTATTTAATCCCATTAGTATTGACCTATAGGGTATTTAATCCCATTATTATTTAACTATAGGGTATTTAATCCGATTATTATTGAACTATAGGGTATTTAATCCCATTATTATTGAACTATAGGGTATTTAATCCCATTATTATTGAACTATAGGGTATTTAATCCCATTATTATTGAACTATAGGGTATTTAATCTCATTATTATTGAACTACAGGGTATGTAATCCCATTATTATTGAACTATAGGGTATATAATTCCATTATTATTGAACTATAGGGTATTTAATCCCATTATTATTGAACTATAGGGTATATAATTCCATTATTATTGAACTATAGGGTATTTAATCCCATTATTATTGAACTATAGGGTATATAATTCCATTATTATTGAACTATAGGGTATTTAATCTCATTATTATTGAACTATAGGGTATGTAATCCCATTATTATTGAACTATAGGGTATATAATTCCATTATTATTGAACTATAGGGTATTTAATTCCATTTTTATTGAACTATATGGTATGTAATCCCATTATTATTGAACTATAGGGTATATAATTCCATTATTATTGAACTATAGGGTATTTAATCTCATTATTATTGAACTATAGGGTATGTAATCCCATTATTATTGAACTATATGGTATATAATTCCATTATTATTGAACTATATGGTATTTAATCCCATTATTATTGAACTATAGGGTATATAATTCCATTATTATTGAACTATAGGGTATTTAATCCCATTATTATTGAACTATAGGGTATTTAATCTCATTATTATTGAACTATAGGGTATGTAATCCCATTATTATTGAACTATAGGGTATGTAATCCCATTATTATTGAACTATAGGGTATTTAATCCCATTATTATTGAACTATAGGGTATGCAATCTCATAATAATTGAACTTTAAGGTATGTAATCCCAGTGCAATTGACCTGTAGGTTATGTAATCCCAGTGTAATTGACCTGTAGGTTATGTAATCCCAGTGTAATTGACCTGTAGGTTATGTAATTGCAGTGTAATTGACCTGTAGGTTATGTAATCCCAGTGTAATTGACCTGTAGGTTATGTAATTCTAGTGTAATTGACCTGTAGGTTATGTAATCCCAGTGTAATTGACCTGTAGGTTATGTAATCCCAGTGTAACTGACCTGTAGGCTATGTAATCCCAGTGTAATTGACCTGTAGGTTATGTAATCACAGTGTAATTGACCTGTAGGTTATGTAATTCCAGTGTAATTGACCTGTAGGTTATGTAATCCCAGTGTAATTGACCTGTAGGTTATGAAATCCCAGTGCATCTATATCAACATATGTTCAATGAAGACATGATGACTTTTACTGTCCCACATGTGAATGATGCAACATTTTTTACAATGATGGCAACACTTTTAGGATGGTGTTTTCATGAATTATTTGTGTCTGACTTAACTTCAGAAACATATTGAGTGTAAGCAGGAAACCTGTATCATTGTAAATTATTAACATGTCTTGAGTGCAGAAAGAATGTGTTTGATATGGTGTAGGAATGTCAAAACAGACAGACATATGTTTCTACACTGTATATCAAATGTGTTCTTTTGAACAAAATACCTATTATTTGGTTTTGTATTTATTACATATCCCTTTTTTATTCATTTTCTTGTAAGCCTTAATAAATATGATTAGGTATTTGGTAATAATGAGAGATATTGTACAACCCATCCCCATGTATGCATACTGGCCTAGGCCTAAATATCTACTTTTGAGTTGCCTCATTTGTCTAAATTGCAGGTATGATGATTAGCTTTTAATTTTTACAAAATTTGTATGGAACACATGAATGGTGAATGGATTTGATGTGTAGTTACATGCCAATCCAATTTTTCTTCTTTACTTCTCAATTGAAACCCTAACCCTAACCCTTACCCTAACCCTTACCCTTCTTTATTTCTCAATTGAAACATAAGTTTAGGACTAGAAATTTCCCCTTTTCTTTCAAGCAAATTTCAGGATAAATTTTATCAACTAACATTAATGAAATAAATTCTAGTTGATAGAGAAAACTCATTCAAAATCTTTAGTTTTATGTTTTCATTTAATGTACAATTTGTTGATGCTTTGAACTGAAAGTTTTTATTTAAGAATATTTTTTTAACCATATCATTTTAAGAAATCACAGATTTGGTCTCTTTCTAACATGTTATTTGATTTTAAATATTCATTTAGATATAACTAACAAGTAAATTCTAAACAAATTTGCAATATCATTCTGTTTACTTTATTTACAACAGTCATATAAACATGCAGTTCACTCTCTGTGACCCTGTAGTGAAAAGGTCTCAACACATTGTTACAAGATGTCTAAAGTTGTATCAAAACAGCTGCTGGTCTCTGTAATAAATCTACCTCTGTAATACATCTACCTCTGTAATACATCTACCTCTGTAATACATCTACCTTTTTGCTGCAAATGTTTCTTAGCTTTATCCCCAGATTTACCAAACAAATTTGATTCCTCTGTATTTCTTTACCATTTGTAAGTCCTTCCACTTAAACTTGTTCCTTAAAAAATAGAATTCTGCAAACTATTTCTTTGAAAGTTTAAAACTGAATTAGGATTTTAGCTGTGTTCGGTATTGTACATGATCTATATTGTGGAATGTCTGATGTGAAATAAGAATGGGGTAATTTCTTTCTCTAACAATGAGTCATTTCTAACCATGTCTTTAAGTCCATGATGTTCTAAATTTTAGACTTCTCTGTTAATGCTATTACAAGTCAGATATGGAGATGGGTATGAGAGACATCAATGCATAGACAAGAGGTAAGACACTGAGAGACTAGATTCCTCAGAACATCGGTCATTTCATTTTGTAGAAGTTATTATAAAATATTATACAGAACATTACATCAAAAAGAGATTTGCAAGGTTATTTTTTGGTAATAAAACTTGCATCACTAACTCTTTTATAAAAAATCAAGATATGAAAAAAATATAGTTAAGCCCAAGATAAATTTCCTATTTAAATTTCAGATGAGAATAACAGCATCAGACAATAGATCCCCTGTGCAAGTTGCTGTGATTGATGCTACAATACATGTTATTCGAGATCAGTTCCCACCAGAGTTCCTCAATGTTCCACAACAGGTTATCATCAGTGAAAGAGTTGCTGTAGGTACCTCAATCTATGATGTCGATGGACGAGACCTGGATCTTTTGGTATGTGCAAGGATTAACTTTTATTTCATTTGCTTTATGTGAAGGCTAAAATTTAATATGACAGATATTTAGATTCAGTTTTTTGGTTCTTTTAATCATAGATCTGTCATTCAGCATACATGAGCACAAATTCATTTATCACTACCTCTTCATTCCACACAAATTCATTTATCACTTCCTCTTCATACCACACAAATTAATTTATCACTACCTCTCATTGCCACACAAATTCAGTTATCACTACCTCTCATTGCCACAAAAATTCATTTATCACTACCTCTTCATACCACACACATTAATTTATCACTACCTGTTCATACCATATTAATTCATTTAGCACTACATCTTCATACCACACAAATTCATTTATCACAACCTCTCATTGCCACACAAATTCATTTATCACAACCTCTTCATACCACACAAATTCATTTATCACAACATCTTCATACCATACTAATTCATTTAGCACAACCTCTTCATACCATACTAATTCATTTAGCACTACCTCTTCATACCACACAAATTCACCTATCACCACCTCTCATTGCCACAAATTAATTTATCACTACCTCTCATTGCCACACAAATTAATTTATCACTACCTCTCATTGCCACACAAATTCAGTTATCAATACCTGTCATTGCCACACAATTTCATTTATCACTTCCTCTTCATACCACACAAATTCATTTATCACAACCTCTTCCTACCACACAAATTAATTTATCATGACCTCTTCCTACCACACAAATTAATTTATCACAACCTCTTCATACCACACAAATTCATTTATCACAACCTCTTCATACCATACTAATTCATTAGCACTACCTCTTCATACCACACAAATTCATTTATCACTACCTCTCATTGCCACACAAATTCATTTATCACAACCTCTTCATACCATACTAATTCATTTAGCACTACCTCTTCATACCACACAAATTCATTTATCACTACCTCTCTTGCCACACAAATTCATTTATCACAACCTCTTCATACCAAACAAATTCATTTATCACAACATCTTCATACCATACTAATTCATTTAGCACTACCTCTTCATAAAACACAAATTCATATATCAGAACCTCTTTATACCACACACATTCATTTATCACTCCCTCTTCATACCATATTAATTCATTTATCACAATCTCTTCATACCACACTAATTCATTTATCACTACCTGTTCATGCCACACAAATTCATTTATCACTACCTCTTCATTCCACACAAATTCATTTATCACTTCCTCTTCATACCACACAAATTAATTTATCACTACCTCTCATTGCCACACAAATTCAGTTATCACTACCTCTCATTGCCACAAAAATTCATTTATCACTACCTCTTCATACCACACACATTAATTTATCACTACCTGTTCATACCATATTAATTCATTTAGCACTACATCTTCATACCACACAAATTCATTTATCACAACCTCTCATTGCCACACAAATTCATTTATCACAACCTCTTCATACCACACAAATTCATTTATCACAACATCTTCATACCATACTAATTCATTTAGCACAACCTCTTCATACCATACTAATTCATTTAGCACTACCTCTTCATACCACACAAATTCACCTATCACCACCTCTCATTGCCACAAATTAATTTATCACTACCTCTCATTGCCACACAAATTAATTTATCACTACCTCTCATTGCCACACAAATTCAGTTATCAATACCTGTCATTGCCACACAATTTCATTTATCACTTCCTCTTCATACCACACAAATTCATTTATCACAACCTCTTCCTACCACACAAATTAATTTATCATGACCTCTTCCTACCACACAAATTAATTTATCACAACCTCTTCATACCACACAAATTCATTTATCACAACCTCTTCATACCATACTAATTCATTAGCACTACCTCTTCATACCACAGAAATTCATTTATCACTACCTCTCATTGCCACACAAATTCATTTATCACAACCTCTTCATACCATACTAATTCATTTAGCACTACCTCTTCATACCACACAAATTCATTTATCACTACCTCTCTTGCCACACAAATTCATTTATCACAACCTCTTCATACCAAACAAATTCATTTATCACAACATCTTCATACCATACTAATTCATTTAGCACTACCTCTTCATAAAACACAAATTCATATATCAGAACCTCTTTATACCACACACATTCATTTATCACTCCCTCTTCATACCATATTAATTCATTTATCACAATCTCTTCATACCACACTAATTCATTTATCACTACCTGTTCATGCCACACAAATTCATTTATCACTACCTCTTCATACCACACAAATTCATTTATCACAACCTCTTCATATCACACAAATTCATTTATCACAACATCTTCATACCATACTAATTCATTTAGAACAACCTCTTCATACTACACAAAATCATTTATCAGAACCTCTTTATACCACACACATTCATTTAACACTTCCTCTTCATACCACACACATTCATTTATCACTACCTCTTCATACCATATTAATTCATTTAACACTACCTCTTCATACCACACAATTCATTTATCACTACCTGTCATAGCCACACAAATTCAGTAATCACTACCTCTTCATACCACATACATTAGTTTATCACTACCTCTTCATACCACACACATTCATTTATCACTACCTGTTCATACCACACTAATTCATTTATCATTGCCACTTCATACCATACTAATTTTTTTAACACTACCTCTTCATGCCACACAAATTCATTTATCACTACCTGCTCATACCACACTAATTCATTTATCATTGCCTCTCCATACCATACTAATTTTTTTAACACTACCTCTTCATGCCACACAAATTCATTTATCACTACCTCTCATTGCCACACGAATTCAGTTATCACTACCTCTTCATACCACACACATTCATTTATCACTACCTCTTCATACCATATTAATTCATTTAACACAACCTCTTCCTACCACACAAATTAATTTATCACAACCTCTTCATACCACACAAATTCATTTATCACTACCTCCTCATACCACACAAATTAATTTATCACTACCTCTCATTGCCACACAAATTAATTTATCACTACCTCTCATTGCCACACAAATTCAGTTATCACAACCTCTTCATTCCATACTCATTCATTTAGCAAAACCTCTTCATACCACACAAATTAATTTATCACTACCTCTCATTGCCACACAAATTAATTTATCACTACCTCTCATTGCCACACAAATTCAGTTATCGATACCTCTTTATACCACACACATTCATTTATCACTACCTCTTCATACCATATTAATTCATTTAACACTACCTCTTCATACCAGACTAATTCATTTATCACTTCTTCTTAATATCACACAAATTCATTTATCACAACGTCTTCCAACCACACAAATTAATTTATCACAACCTCTTCATACCACACAAATTAATTTATCACAACCTCTTCATACCACACAAATTCATTTATCACTACCTCTTCATACCACACAAATTAATTTATCACAACCTCTTAATACCATACTAATGCATGTAGCACTACCTCTTCATACCACACAAATTCATTTATCACTACCTCTCATTGCCACACAAATTCATTTATCACAATCTCTTAATACCACCCAAATTCATTTATCACAATATCTTCATACCATGCTAATTCATTTAGCACTCCCTCTTCATACCACACAAATTCATTTATCAGAACCTCTTTATACCACACACATTCATTTATCACTTCCTCTTCATACCACACACATTCATTTATCATTACCTCTTCATACCATATTAATTCATTTAACACTACCTCTTCATACCACACAATTCATTTATCACTACCTGTCATAGCCACACAAATTCAGTTATCACTACCTCTTCGTACCATATAAATTAGTTTATCACTACCTCTTCATACCACACACTTTCATTTATCACTACCTGTTCATACCACACTAATTCATTTATCATTGCCTCTTCATACCATACTAATTTTTTTAACACTACCTCTTCATGCCACACAAATTCATTTATCACTACCTCTCATTGCCACACAAATTCATTTATCACTACCTCTTCATACCACACACATTCATTTATCACTACCTCTTCATACCATATTAATTCATTTAACACAACCTCTTCCTACCACACAAATTAATTTATCACAACCTCTTCCTACCACACAAATTAATTTATCACAACCTCTTCATACCACACAAATTCATTTATCACTACCTCCTCATACCACACAAATTAATTAATCACTACCTCTCATTGCCACACAAATTAATTTATCACTACCTCTCATTGCCACACAAATTCAGTTATCACAACATCTTCATTCCATACTCATTCATTTAGCACAACCTCTTCATACCACACAAATTAATTTATCACTACCTCTCATTGCCACACAAATTAATTTATCATTACCTCTCATTGCCACACAAATTCAGTTATCAATACCTCTTTATACCACACACATTCATTTATCACTACCTCTTCATAGCATATCAATTCATTTAACACTACCTCTTCATACCACACTAATTCATTTATCACTTCTTCTTAATATCACACAAATTTATTTATCACAACGTCTTCCTACCACACAAATTAATTTATCACAACCTCTTCCTACCACACAAATTAATTTATCACAACATCTTCATACCACACAAATTCATTTATCACTACCTCTTCATACCACACAAATTAATTTATCACAACCTCTTAATACCATACTAATTCATGTAGCACTACCTCTTCATACCACACAAATTCATTTATCACAACCTCTCATTGCCACACTAATTCATTTATCACAATCTCTTAATACCACCCAAATTCATTTATCACAATATCTTCATACCATACTAATTCATTTAGCACTCCCTCTTCATACCACACAAATTCATTTATCAGAACCTCTTTATACCACACACATTCATTTATCACTTCCTCTTCATACCACACACATTCATTTACCACTACCTCTTCATACCATATTAATTCATTTAACACTACCTCTTCATACCACACAATTCATTTATCACTACCTGTCATAGCCACACAAATTCAGTTATCACTACCTCTTCATACCACATAAATTAGTTTATCACTACCTCTTCATACCACACACATTCATTTATCACTACCTCTTCATACCACACTAATTCATTTATCATTACCTCTTCATACCATACTAATTTATTTAACACTACCTCTTCATACCACACAAATTAATTTATAACTACCTCTCATTGCCACACAAATTCATTTATCACTACCTCTCATTGCCACAAATTCAGTTATCACTAACTCTTTGTACCACACACATTCATTTATCACTACCTCTTCATACCATATTAATTCATTTAACACTACCTCTTCATACCATACAAATTCATTTATCACTACCTCTCATTGCCACACAAATTAATTTATCATTACCTCTCATTGTCACACAAATTCAATTATTACTACCTCTCATTGCCACACAAATTAATTTATCATTACCTCTCATTGTCACACAAATTCAATTATCACTACCTCTTCATACCACACTAATTCATTAGCACTACCTCTTCATACCACAAAAATTCATTTATCACAACCTCTTCATACCATATTAATTTATTTGACACTACCTCTTCATACCACACAAATTAATTTATCACTACCTCTCATTGCCACACAAATTAATTTATCACTACCTCTCATTGCCACACAAATTCAGTTATCAATACCTCTTCATACCACACACATTCATTTATCACTACCTCTCATACCATGTTAATTCATTTAACACTACCTCTTCATACCACACAAATTCATTTATCACAATCTCTTCATACCACACTAATTCATTTATCACTACTTCTTAATATCACACAAATTCATTTATCACAACCTCTTCCTACCACACCAATTAATTTATCACAACCTCTTCCTACCACACAAATTAATTTATCACAACCTCTTCCTACCACACAAATTAATTTATCACTACCTCTTCATACCACACAAATTCATTTATCACAACCTCTTCATACCATACTAATTCATGTAGCACTACCTCTTCATACCACACAAATTCATTTATCACTACCTCTCATTGCCACACAAATTCATTTATCACTACCTCTCATTGCCACACAAATTAATTTATCACTACCTCTCATTGCCACACAAATTCAGTTATCACAACATCTTCATTCCATACTCATTCATTTAGCACAACCTCTTCATACCACACAAATTAATTTATCACTACCTCTCATTGCCACACAAATTAATTTATCATTACCTCTCATTGCCACACAAATTCAGTTATCAATACCTCTTTATACCACACACATTCATTTATCACTACCTCTTCATAGCATATCAATTCATTTAACACTACCTCTTCATACCACACTAATTCATTTATCACTTCCTCTTCATACCACACAAATTCATTTATCACAACGTCTTCCTACCACACAAATTAATTTATCACAACCTCTTCCTACCACACAAATTAATTTATCACAACCTCTTCATACCACACAAATTCATTTATCACTACCTCTTCATACCACACAAATTAATTTATCACAACCTCTTAATACCATACTAATTCATGTAGCACTACCTCTTCATACCACACAAATTCATTTATCACTACCTCTCATTGCCACACTAATTCATTTATCACAATCTCTTAATACCACCCAAATTCATTTATCACAATATCTTCATACCATACTAATTCATTTAGCACTCCCTCTTCATACCACACAAATTCATTTATCAGAACCTCTTTATACCACACACATTCATTTATCACTTCCTCTTCATACCACACACATTCATTTACCACTACCTCTTCATACCATATTAATTCATTTAACACTACCTCTTCATACCACACAATTCATTTATCACTACCTGTCATAGCCACACAAATTCAGTTATCACTACCTCTTCATACCACATAAATTAGTTTATCACTACCTCTTCATACCACACACATTCATTTATCACTACCTCTTCATACCACACTAATTCATTTATCATTACCTCTTCATACCATACTAATTTATTTAACACTACCTCTTCATACCACACAAATTAATTTATAACTACCTCTCATTGCCACACAAATTCATTTATCACTACCTCTCATTGCCACAAATTCAGTTATCACTACCTCTTTGTACCACACACATTCATTTATCACTACCTCTTCATACCATATTAATTCATTTAACACTACCTTTTCATACCATACAAATTCATTTATCACTACCTCTCATTGCCACACAAATTAATTTATCATTACCTCTCATTTTCACACAAATTCAATTATCACTACCTCTTCATACCACACTAATTCATTAGCACTACCTCTTCATACCACAAAAATTCATTTATCACAACCTCTTCATACCATATTAATTTATTTGACACTACCTCTTCATACCACACAAATTAATTTATCACTACCTCTCATTGCCACACAAATTAATTTATCACTACCTCTCATTTCCACACAAATTCAGTTATCAATACCTCTTCATACCACACACATTCATTTATCACTACCTCTCATACCATGTTAATTCATTTAACACTACCTCTTCATACCACACAAATTCATTTATCACAATCTCTTCATACCACACTAATTCATTTATCACTACTTCTTAATATCACACAAATTCATTTATCACAACCTCTTCCTACCACACAAATTAATTTATCACAACCTCTTCCTACCACACAAATTAATTTATCACAACCTCTTCCTACCACACAAATTAATTTATCACTACCTCTTCATACCACACAAATTCATTTATCGCAACCTCTTCATACCATACTAATTCATGTAGCACTACCTCTTCATACCACACAAATTCATTTATCACTACCTCTCATTGCCACACAAATTCATTTATCACTACCTCTTAATATCACACAAATTCATTTATCACTACCTCTTCATACCACACAAATTCAGTTATCAATACCTCTCATTGCCACACAAATTCATTTATCACTACCTCTTCATACCATGCGAATTCATATAGCAGAATAATGTCTTGTAGCATACTGCCTTTAACAAAATATTACCTATGAACAGAATATGCCTTTGGCTGTGTACTGCCTATAACATAATTATACTTTTAACTGCATTTTGCCTTTAACAGAATATTGCCTCTGACAGCATACTGCCTCTAACAGAATAATATTATTGACAGCATACTGTCTCTAACAGAATAATACATCTGACTGAATACTTCATTTAACAGAATAAATCCATTTACAGAATAAGTGCATTTAATAGAATAATGCTTTGACAACATACACCTCTAACAAAATGATGCCTTTAACAAAATAATGCCTTTAACAAAATGATGCCTTTAACAAAAAAATGCCTTTAACAAAATGATGCCTTTAACAAAATAATGCCTTTAACAAAATAATGCCTTAATTGTATATTGCCTTTAACTGGCAAATGATAAATACTGTGTTCTGTAGAACACTTATTTTGACTTATGCTGGATTAAAAGCAACTTGTATGTAGCATATTAAATTTTTTAAAATAAATTAAAGTTGTTTTCATGAATTAAAGTTGTTTTCATGAATTTAAGTTGTTTTCATGAATTAGAATTGTTTTCATGAGTCAAAGTTGCTTAAATGACTGAAATGATTCAGATCTGAGCAAATTACTTTTTCCTATTCTTCAGGGAACTTTGAAGTATGAACTTGTTGGAGACTATCCAACCCAGTACTTCTTCAGCCTGAATCAGTTCACTGGAGAGATCACCACACAAGCCAGTGTTAGGACAGATAGTGTTGTAACCAAAGTGTACACGGTAAGTAATGGTCAGATCAAGACATGTCGTGAGTACACGTTAGTAATGGACAGATCAAGACATGTCATGTGTACATGGTAAGTAATGGAAAGACTAAGACATGTCATGTGTACATGGTAAGTAATGGAAAGACTAAGACATGTCATGTGTACATGGTAAGTAATGGAAAGACTAAGACATGTCATGTGTACATGGTAAGTAATGGACAGATCAAGACATGTCATGTGCAGAAATCTGAATAGAAGAACACTGATACATGTGGAAAGAGTAACAGAAATTGAACATCATAAGTGTTACATCATTATTGGAACCAATGTATTGAACATCACAAGTGTTACATCATTATTGGAATCAATGTATTGAACATCATAAGGGCCACATCATTATTGGAATCAATGTATTGAACATCATAAGTGTTACATCATTATTGGAATCAATGTATTGAACATCATAAGTGTTACATCATTATTGGAATCAATGTTTTGAACATCATAAGTGTTACATCATTATTGGAATCAATGTATTGAACATCATAAGTGTTACATCATTATTGGTATCAATGTATTGAACATCATAAGTGTTACATCATTATTGGAATCAATGTATGGAACAACAACATAATAATAATAATAATAATAATAATAATAATAATAATAATAATAATAATAATGAGGACTTTTTATAGCGCCTAATCTTTTGAAGCTCTAAGCACTTTACACCATCAATAATGATATGACTACACTACAGAACAACAAATGCCAAAAACAATGAAATTGGAAAAAATAAAAACATGCTGAAAACATATAAGATACAAAACATGATTAGGTCACTAAGTTTGTCCCTGCAGTCAAAACAGGTGAGTCTTAAGACCACTCTTACAAGGGACCACTGTGTCTTTGTGTCTAATTTCAATGGGCAATTCGTTCCATGTCGCCAGGCCCTAATGTGCAAACGAACATTGTCCATTTGATTTTGTTTTCACCTTGGGAACAATGAGTATATGATTATCAGAAGAAGAGTGTAAGGATCTAGCTGGTGTATGCACATGGGTGAGGCTGGATAGGTATGTTGGACTGGAGTCTGTCATTGAAACATAGCACAGAGAAAAAATTGTGTTTGATTCTGTATCAAATTGATAGCCAATGTAGGATACAGAGCAGTGGTGAGGTGTGCTCTCATTGAGGTACTCTAAAGATGATCCGCGCAGCTGTGTTTTGAACTTTTTGAAGTTTCTGGAGTAACTATTGTGACAAACCAGACAGAATTGAGTTACAATAGTCCAGTCTTGAAAGTACTAATGAACACACAAGTGTTTTAGTGGCATCAACTGAAAGATATTTACAAATGGAACTGATGAGTCTCAATTCAAGATATGCAGCCTTGCATATGTTCATGACATGTTGGTGCAATGTGAGAGTACTGTCTAGAGTAACGCCTAGGTTCTGTACTGACTGAGAATTTAATGTTGGTGTTGCTGATATTTATTGTCTGAGGTAAAGGATGTGAATGAGAAATTCTTTGTGTTGTGATCAGAATAGCCTCAGTTTTATCATCATTCATCTGCAGCTTGTTACATGTCATCCATGATTTCACATCAGAAATGCACTTCTCTACTCCATGGATGGTACCATCAACTTCAGTTGTGTGGATAGACTTGTATATTTGGGTGTCATCAGCATACAATTGGTGCGACACTGGGTGATGATCTATGACACTTGAGAGTGGCTAAGTAGACAGAATGAAGAGAACAGGTCCAAGAACAGATCCCTGTGTAACACCACAACATACGTCAACTGGGCTGGAGTGTATTCCATTTGCAGATATAATTTGTGTCCTGTTGACTAAGTAGGACTTGAACCACTGTAAGGCTATATTCTGAATGCCAAATACATGCTGGAGATGGTGAAGTAATATAACATGATCTATTGTGTCAAATGCTGCAGATAAATCCAGGAGAGTGAGGACTGTAATCTTTCCACTATCCAAAGCAGAGAGAATGTCACTAAATACTTTCAGAAGAGTAGTTTCCATATTGTGGCAAGGGCGATAAGCAGACTGTACATTGCTAAAAAGACTGTTTTAATTCATATGAGATACAAGTTGAGTTAGAACAACCTTTTCTAAGATTTTTGATATGAATGGGAGATTAGAAACTGGGCAGTAGTACTTTAAATTGTTATGGTCCAGTGTTGGTTTCTTCAGCAGTGGCTTTACGATGGCAGTTTTGAAAAATGATGGGAATTCCCCTGATGAGAGAGAGATATTAATAACATCAGTTAGTGAAGGCAATATTGGGTCTAAGCACTCAAGCAGCAGTGATGTCAGAATTGGATCAAGCTCACAAGACTTTGGTGCACTTTTCATCATGATTGTCCGTACTAAATCAATAGAAACAGGTTCAAATGTTCCTAACGGTTGTCACTGAAATTCTGCATCATAACTGTATGGTGACAAATCAGTTAAAATTGTACTGTCAAGTGAATCTCTAATGGTTTTTACTTTGTCATCGAACAAATTTGTAAATTGGTCTGGTAGGTCTAGTGGAGAGAAGGTTGTTGGAAGTGGTGTACATTTGTTCCTTGACATTAGTTTGTTAGTTATCTCAAAGAGCTCTTTGCAGCTGGAACTCTCTGTGATCTTAGAACTGTAGTGGGATGATTTGGCTAAATGGACTACATAATGTTACACTGTTCTTGGAACCAATGTATTGAACATCATAAGAGTCACATCATTATTGGAATCAATGTATTAAACATCGTATGTTACATTGTTCTTGGAACCAATGTATTCTATCTATCTAAAAATATAATTGAGACAGTCACATGACCATTTAGCAATGGTTCATGCATGGTCAAAGATAAAATAAAGACGGACATCATATGATATCAGAAGAGTAATGTTAGAAAATAAATATGAGTCTTAGTCTATGTTTTCATCCAATCCGGCTACCGTAGCAGCAAATTTGGTATGGAACCTCAATCAGCATATCCCTGAGAATCACTACATCTTACTTGTAGCTGACTAGTTCATTAGAATGGGATTTTGGAAAGCTCCTGCTTGTGAGATACCATTTCAGGAGCTTATGCTATTGTTGATGGTAATTTGTTCCATGTCCTTATTGTACATGGGAAGATATTGAACTTGAAACAATTTGTCAGAGCTGACTTTAATTGGATCTTTTTCCTGTGGTTTGTCCTAGTAATTTGGCTATATGCCAGGGTCAGGTATTTGTCCGCTGGTACAACATGGTCAGCTGGGCCTTGGTCCACCTGGATTTGAGTGATTCCCACTGGAGATGGTTCACATTGCATTAACACTGCTAGTGTTATAAGATTTATTTATGGTGAATCTAGCAGTAATCTTCCATCTCTATCTTATTTAGTAAGTATTAAACCATCTCTATCTTATTTAGTAAGTATTAAACCATCTCTGTCTTATTTATTAAGTATTAAACCATCTCTATCTTATTTATTAAGTATTTCTTATGTAGGTTCCACACAGTCAACTCAAAACCTGGTCAAACCAGAGTGAAATATGCCACACTTTTTACTTCTGCATTGTTTATTAGGAGATTGAGGCGCAGGAAACCAAGGATACTGTTCCCTTTTTTTACTGTCTTGTCTATGTTCCTTTTCCAAGAGAGGTCTCTAGACAATTCAACCCTGATATATTTTGTTGCCTGCTCATTGGCTAAGTTGTGCCCCTTTAGGGTATATTCGGACAAGATTGGCGATTTCTTCCTGTAAAGTCTTATTCTGGGTGGAATGACATACCCCAAGTTTTTTCCCAGAGGGCCAGCTGGTTCAGGTCATCTTGAAGGATCTCACAGTCCTTGGAGATATTTATTTCCTGGTAGACTATACAGTCATCTGCAAAAGGTCTAATGTTTTAATTTGAGACTCACAGGTGGATCATTGATAACACCAAAAAGAGGATGGGACCCAAAACACTCCCTTGAGGTATGCCACTAACAACTGGTGCTGGGTGTAATGTTGCTCTCTATCTGATAGGACAATCCTCTTTGTGACACCATACTTTGCATGAGTCACAGCACACACAAAGTGTTGTCCATTTCCAGGCTTTATTGCAGACTCTGCAACGAAACTTGACAGTTTTTGGACCTGGATTTGGTTCTGGTGCATATGTTTTAGCTAACAAAAGGCTAAATAGATAGAGGGGAATGAGTTTGTTCATATAGACTGGTACTTTAGCCTTTGACATTGTTATTTTTAGAGTAGTAATGAGGTGGGTGGAGGGTGATAATTCTCAGATAATCCTGAACTAGTACTGGTTGTGTATTATTCTTGTCATCTGCTGAAAATGACAGTGTAAATATTTTGTGCTAGATTAAGGTAAGGGTGATAAAAGATATGCAAATGGGGTGTAACATGACTTACATCTCTCAAGTCCCAAAACAAAGAAAAGATAGTGGATGTTTACAATTTAGGGTTGCATTGTGGGATTTGCTGGTGAGTAAATGAGCATCGATGAACAGACAATACCTTCATTTTTAAGTAGGAAATAGTTTGAACAAGGATACTATGATATCATTTTACCAAACAGAAGAGAAATGAAATTGGTTTATAAGACCTGGCCTGATTTTGTGGATTTGTCGAAAAGAGTCGTGAGCTAGAACTGTTACAGGAAATGACTGACATTTCAATTCACATGTAACATTGAACTTTATATGGGCTGCGCATAGTTTATGGTTTAGTAATGTGACCCTTCCCACCCCATTTGTTATATTTGGACATAACTGTGTTGTGGTGTAGGGTCGTATTCGACTACCAAAACTTAGGAATTCGTTATGGTAGCATAAGCATATGGTAGCTGCTGGACCTAGCTAACTAAAATGATGTTCCAAAATCACACCTGCATGAAATCAATAGTAAAATAATTTTACTTTACGAGAAATTATGAATATTATAATTGTTATGATTTTAATCCACTGTGAATATTATAATTGTTATGATTTTAATCCACTGTGAATATTATAATTGTTATGATTTTAATCCACTGTGAATATTATAATTGTTATGATTTTAATCCACTGTGAATATTATAATTGTTATGATTTTAATCCACTGAAATGCAAGGGCAAGATGAAACTACAGCATTGACCTGGCACTTGCAGATTTTGCTGTTTGAGTTTTTACTTTACAGTATCACATGACTAATGTGTTATGTAATTTAACATACTCATATTTTACTTTACGACTATTTGTTGATGTCACATTTTCTGACCTGTCCTAATGGTCATCTGAGTTCAGCAGTCACCTGGACACTTTGGTCATTCTAATTTTCTCTGGCGAATTTCCTATATAAGTGTCATAAAATGTTAAATGAAAGTCACATACTGTTTGAAAATGAACACAAGGGCATACCATTCTCATCAAAGTTATTCTGAGAAGAACCTGTCAATGTCAGAGAACACAAGGGCATACCATTCTCATCATAGCTATTCTGAGAAGAACCTGTCAATGTCAGAGAACACAAGGGCATACCATTCTCATCATAGTTATTCTGAGAAGAACCTGTCAATGTCAGAGAACACAAGGGCATACCATTCTCATCATAGTTATTCTGAGAAGAACCTGTCAATGTCAGAGAACACAAGGGCATACCATTCTCATCAAAGTTATTCTGAGAAGAACCTGTCAATGTCAGAGAACACAAGGGCATACCATTCTCATCATATTTATTCTGAGAAGAACCTGTCAATGTCAGAGAACACATGGGCATACCATTCTCATCATAGTTATTCTGAGAAGAACCTGTCAATGTCAGAGAACACAAGGACATACCATTCTCATCATAGTTATTCTGAGAAGAACCTGTAAATGTCAGAGAACACAAGGGCATACCATTCTCATCATAGTTATTCTGAGAAGAACCTGTCAATGTCAGAGAACACAAGGGCATACCATTCTCATCATAGTTATTCTGAGAAGAACCTGTTAATGTCAGAGAACACAAGGGCATACCATTCTCATCATAGTTATTCTGAGAAGAACCTGTCAATGTCAGAGAACACAAGGACATACCATTCTCATCATAGTTATTCTGAGAAGAACCTGTCAATGTCAGAGAACACAAGGGCATACCATTCTCATCATAGTTATTCTGAGAAGAACCTGTCAATGTCAGAGAACACAAGGGCATACCATTCTCATCATAGTTATTCTGAGAAGAACCTGTCAATGTCAGAGAACACAAGGGCATACCATTCTCATCATAGTTATTCTGAGAAGAACCTGTCAATGTCAGAGAACACAAGGGCATACCATTCTCATCATAGTTATTCTGAGAAGAACCTGTCAATGTCAGAGAACACAAGGGCATACCATTCTCATCATAGTTATTCTGAGAAGAACCTGTCAATGTCAAAAAACACAAGGGCATACCATTCTCAACATAGTTATTCTGAGAAGAACCTGTTAATGTCAGAGAACACAAGGGCATACCATTCTCATCATATTTATTCTGAGAAGAACCTGTCAATGTCAGAGAACACAAGGGCATACCATTCTCATCATAGTTATTCTGAGAAGAACCTGTCAATGTCAGAGAACACAAGGGCATACCATTCTCATCACATTTATTCTGAGAAGAACCTGTCAATGTCAGAGAACACAAGGGCATACCATTCTCATCATAGTTATTCTGAGAAGAACCTGTCAATGTCAGAGAACACAAGGGCATACCATTCTCATCATAGTTATTCTGAGAAGAACCTGTCAACATCAGAGAACATAAGGGCATACCATTCTCATCATATTTATTCTGAAAAGAACCTGTCAATGTCAGTGAACACAAGGGCATACCATTCTCATCATAGCTATTCTGAGAAGAACCTGTCAATGTCAGAGAACACACGGGCATACCATTATCATCATAGTTATTCTGAGAAGAACCTGTCAATGTCAGAGAACACAAGGGCATACCATTCTCATCATAGTTATTCTGAGAAGAACCTGTCAACATCAGAGAACACAAGGGCATACCATTCTCATCATATTTATTCTGAGAAGAACCTGTCAATGTCAGAGAACACAAGGGCATACCATTCTCATCATATTTATTCTGAGAAGAACCTGTCAATGTCAGAGAACACAAGGGCATACCATTCTCATCATAGTTATTCTGAGAAGAACATGTCAATGTCAGAGAACACAAGGGCATACCATTCTCATCATAGTTATTCTGAGAAGAACCTGTCAATGTCAGAGAACACAAGGGCATACCATTCTCATCATAGTTATTCTGAGAAGAACCTGTCAATGTCAGAGAACACAAGGGCATACCATTCTCATCATAGTTATTCTGAGAAGAACCTGTCAATGTCAAAGAACACAAGGGCATACCATTCTCAACATAGTTATTCTGAGAAGAACCTGTTAATGTCAGAGAACACAAGGGCATACCATTCTCATCATATTTATTCTGAGAAGAACCTGTCAATGTCAGAGAACACAAGGGCATACCATTCTCATCATAGTTATTCTGAGAAGAACCTGTCAATGTCAGAGAACACAAGGGCATACCATTCTCATCATAGTTATTCTGAGAAGAACCTGTCAATGTCAGAGAACACAAGGGTATACCATTCTCATCATAGTTATTCTGAGAAGAACCTGTCAACATCAGAGAACATAAGGGCATACCATTCTCATCATATTTATTCTGAAAAGAACCTGTCAATGTCAGTGAACACAAGGGCATACCATTCTCATCATAGCTATTCTGAGAAGAACCTGTCAATGTCAGAGAACACACGGGCATACCATTATCATCATAGTTATTCTGAGAAGAACCTGTCAATGTCAGAGAACACAAGGGCATACCATTCTCATCATAGTTATTCTGAGAAGAACCTGTCAATGTCAGAGAACACAAGGGCATACCATTCTCATCATAGCTATTCTGAGAAGAACCTGTCAATGTCAGAGCATCTTGGACAAAGTCTGATTTATCAAGAATGGAGAATGTGTTTATGGTTAGATACATGTTTTAATGCCTAATAAAATGTCAGTCAAGTCTTTCACAGTTACAGGTAAACTCAATTAGTAATTTTACTTAGGAACCATTTCTACTGATACTGAGATACAAGTGTTTGAGAGAGAAAGAGAGAGAGAGAGAGAGAGAGAGAGAGAGAGAGAGAGAGAGAGAGAGAGAGAGAGAGAGAGAGAGAGAGAGAGAACAGTTTATTACTGTCAATAATAATAATAATACATGTAAAATAATAATATTGATACAAATGCCAGTGCTGTTCAGGTCATAGTATATTGTCTTGAACCAAGTTTGAGAGTTGTACCTGCTTCAAAAGCCACCTGTCTACAAAGGCCAATTTTGTTCCTTTTCCGATAATGGCTGTTGTAGATAGGTTTGACTTGTACTGTGTTTTGTTTAATATACTCATATTATACATTATTGCTGTTTCTTGGTGTCACATGACTACTGTTATTTAGTTTAATCAACTCAAATGTTACATTATTGCTGTTTCTTGGTGTCACATGTCTACTGTTATTTAGTTCAATCAACTCAAATGTTACATTATTGCTGTTTCTGTGTGTCACATGTCTACTGTTATTTAGTTTAATCAACTCAAATGTTACATTATTGCTGTTTCTTGGTGTCACATGTCTACTGTTATTTAGTTTAATCAACTCAAATGTTACATTATTGCTGTTTCTTGGTGTCACATGTCTACTGTTATTTAGTTCAATCAACTCAAATGTTACATTATTGCTGTTTCTTGTTGTCACATGTCTATTGTTATTTAGTTCAATCAACTCAAATGTTACATTTTTGCTGTTTCTTGGTGTCACATGTCTACTGTTATTTAGTTCAATCAACTCAAATGTTACATTATTGCTGTTTCTTGGTGTCACATGTCTACTGTTATTCAGTTCAATCAACTCAAATGTTACATATTTGCTGTTTCTTGGTGTCACATGTCTACTGTTATTTAGTTCAATCAACTCAAATGTTACATTTTTGCTGTTTTTTGGTGTCACATGTCTACCGTTATTTAGTTTAATCAACTCAAATGTTACATTATTGCTGTTTCTTGGTGTCACATGTCTACTGTTATTTAGTTTAGTCAACTCATATGTTACATTATTGTTGTTTCTTGGTGTCACATGTCTACCGTTATTTAGTTTAATCAACTCAGATGTTACATTATTGCTGTTTCTTGGTGTCACATGTCTACTGTTATTTAGTTTAATCAACTCATATGTTACATTATTGCTGTTTCTTAGTGTCACATGTCTGCTGTTATTTAGTTCAATCAACTCAAATGTTACATTATTGCTATTTCTTGGTGTCACATGTCTACTGTTATTTAGTTCAATCAACACAAGTGTTACATTATTGCTGGTTTCTGGGTGTCACATGTCTACTGTTATTTGGTTCAATCAACTCAAATTTTACATTATTGCTGTTTCTTGGTGTCACATGTCTACTGTTATTTATTTGAATATTCTAATATTACCATATATACATGCTTATAAGTCAGGTTCAACTGCAAAGCTGGACTGGTCTTTCAGCACATAATGTACTGGCAGATCTGGGTCTGTGCATTTTACTAACCAGCAACACAAACAACACTGATTGGTCTATAGGCATATTTGCAGTATCTATGTTGTTCATAGTTGGACTTTTAAGCATGTATATACAGTACAAATATCTGTCTTGAATTGGATTTAAAATTATGTCAATTTAGTGATCTTGGATTGAAAATTATCTTAATGTTAATGAGTTGTCTTGGATTGAAAATTGTGTCAATTTAGTGGTCTTAAATTGAAAATTATGTTAATTTAGTTGTCTTAGATTGAACATTGTGTTAATTTAGTTGTCTTGGATTGAAAATTGTGTCAATTTAGTGGTGTTGGATTAAAAATTGTGTCAATTTAGTTGTCTTGGATTGAAAATTGTGTCAATTTAGTGGTCTTGGATTGAAAATAATGTCAATTTAGTGTTCTAGGATTGAAAATTGTGTCAATTTAGTGGTCTTGGATTGAAAACTGTGTCAATTAACTGGCCTTGAATCGACAATTGTGTCAATTTAGTTGTCTTGGATTGAGAAATTGTGTCAATTTTGTGGTCATGGATTGAAAAGTATGTCAGTTTAGTGGTCTTGGATTGAAAACTGTGTACATTTAGTGGTGTTAGATTTAGAAATTATTTTTTAGTGTACTTGGATGAAATTAATTATTTTTCAGTAATTTTACACATACAAAAGCTTGATATAGTCTCCATCTTTACAGGCTCGCATTGTCATCTATGATGATTTAAGACCACTACAAAGAACAACTGGCACTGTCCAGATCACGATCCTTCGCAACCAAAACTGCCCTCACTTTCCCTCGCAGTATGTCTCGACAATCGATGAAACTGTCCTGAAGGGAACCATACTTCTTCGTGTTGAGGCAACAGATAGAGATCAAGGAGTAAGCTAAGTGATTCACTTATTTCAAGTTTTTACATAAATACTAAAATAGATTCTTTTTACATAAGTACTTAAATAGATTCTTTTTACATAAACACTTAAATAGATTCATTTTATGCAAATTCTTAAATCAATTCCTTTTTTATCAATACTTAAATAGATTCATTTTACATAAACACTTAAATAGATTCATTTTGCATAAATACTTAAATAGATTCTTTTTTCATCAATACTAAAATAGATTCATTTTACGTAAATACTTAAATAGATTTATTTTACAAAAAGGAATTATTCATTAATTTTAGGACCTTAGTGGGGGAGCAACATCCCTGCTAGCCAAGCATGTATTGCAAGATAAACTAGTTGATTTATTAGAATATCTGGTCATCAGTGGCTTCATAAATGTCTGTCTCTCAATAAATCTAACTCTTGAACTATTCTGTCATTCACCTATTCATCCATACATTAATTTTGTCTCAATATAGCAGTCTTGGATTGAAAAATTGGGTCAATTTAGTGGTCTTGAACTGAGAAATTGTTTCATAGTGGACATGGATTGAGAAACTGTTTCTTAGTGGTCATGGATTGAGATCACAAAAATATATCCACTCTTGATTTATTACCTAGTTGCTGAAAATAAAAACATTAAAATGTGTACTTATGCATCTCTCAAATATGTATTGTGCATTAAAATGCCACTAAAATTTGTATCATGCACCAACATGTCACTAAAATGTGTATCATGCACCAACATGTCATTAAAATGTGTATTATACACCATGTCTCTAAAATGTGTATCATACACCAACATGTCACTAAAATGTGTATCATGCACCAACATGTCACTAAAATGTATATCATACACCAACATGTCACTAAAATGTATATCATACACCAACATGTCACTAAAATGTATATCATGCACCAACATGTCACTAAAATGTGTATCATGCACCAACATGTCATTAAAATTTGTATGACTACTCTGGTGGTCTAGTGTTTAGAGGATCTGCCTCAGATGTGGGAGGTGGTGGGTGTGATCCCCGGCTGAGTCATACCAAAGACTTATACAAATGATACTAACAGCTGCCTTGCTTGGCACTCAACATTAAGAGGTTAGTGTTAGAAATGGTCAGTCTAGTGTCAGGATAATGTGACTGGTGGAACATCATGCTTCATGCCTGCAGCATGATGTCTGTATGCTAGACATTGCTATAGACTTCCATACTGCAGACATCATAGTGATATGACTGAATTATTTTTGAAGCTATGTTAAGAATCCAAATCACACAGACACTAAAATTTGTATCATGCACCAACATGTCACTAACTTTTGTATATGTGTTGTTGTAGCCAAGATAGTGCTTATGTACCATTATACCCTATCCGTTGTTTTCACGTGACATCACAAAACGTGTGTACTTCCATATCCGCCATTTTGAGTCCCTATCCCACATAACCGGCATGTTTCATTTTGTGAGTAAGAATATAAAAATACATCACATTCTGTTGTGCATGTCAACCTCATGAGATTGAATCATGTGACTCTTTTTATGTGTTTCTTCAAGTAAAATATTTATATTTCAACCATATTTGTTATTCTTTCCTAAACAAATAGATCGATCAATAAACAAACGCATAAACAAATGGATATACAACCAAGTAGAAATATGTAATGATTTTCGATTTTCACGGGCTTAAATCAAGCATTTGATTATCGTTAAAGATTAAAAGTCAATTGTTTATATACAATTTCATATTTCTAAAAGCATTTGAGGAAAATATTGTTTTGACATTTGAAACAATGTCATGTTCCATCAAACACGTGTTTTGTTTGAATACACTAAAGATGAAAATTCTTTGACCAGTTATCGCTTTCATCTAGTATAAGCCTACGTCCACCATCCCCTCCACAAATACAATATTTGAATATACTATTTAAAATGGTTTCTCAAATATTCTATGGCACAAACACATGTTGTCGCGAAAAATATTTGTACATAAAAGTTCTAGCATAAAATACATGCTATGAAATTTTAATTCGTGACTGATATTGTATCCAGAAAATCATGATCTGGAAATATTCTTTCAAGATGACATGCTTAGGGATATGATATGGATGACTTTTTAAAAACATCAATATTGTCTTTTTGTAAACAACAACAAAAAGTGCATTTCTTAGACATCAATAATATACATGATTACGGTTTTACTTTACTATTCTGTCTTTCGATATAAGCAAAGGAACTTCCAGCTTTATTTTTGTTTTTTTCTATAGTGCACATAATTTCAAGTATAATCTATGTATTGTGTCGAAAAAGTAAATATCCTTATCGTTAAATCAGATTATTATTCTTGAATATATATAATGCCTAATGTTGACAACGGTTTGTTAGCGACTCAAAATGGCAGCAGAAGGTGCACGCACGTTGAATTGTGGGTATTTACGTACTTAATCATGACGTCTGTGAAAACAACCCATACATACATAAAGAAATAATGGATAACCTTGCTTTAGTTACAGGGGAACACCACAGTAGATGGGATTTATAATACAAACAGAAGTACAGGGGAACCCCACAGTTGATGGAATCTATGCATATATACAACATACTAAGGAACCCCACAGCTGATGAAATATATGCTTACATACAAAATACTGGGGAAGCCCACAGTTGATGGGATCTATGCATACATACAAAATACTGGGGAACCCCACAGTTGATGGGATATATTCATACATACAAAATACTGGGGAACCCTGGGAGATCATTAACTACATCTATAGTATACAGGCAACAGTAGCATATTGAGATGTAATGAAGTTGGACTGAGTGACTTTAAACAAGTTTCTGACTTTAAAAGAAAGTTAATAAAACCTCTACAACAAAACTAACATGACTGCTATATTTTAATTCATGTTACATGTATATTGAAGTGGATTATAACATTTTTGCACTGTAATAATAAAACCATAAGGCACACTTGATACATAGTACAATCATAGGGCACACTTGATACATAGTACAATCATAGGGCACACTTGATCCATAGTACAATCATAGGGCACACTTGATACATAGTACAATGATAAGGCACACTTGATACATAATACAATCATAGGGCACACTTGATACATAGTACAATCATAGAGCATACTTGATACATAATGCAATCATATGGCACACTTGATACATAGTACAATCATAGGGCACACTTGATACATAGTACAATCATAGGGCACACTTGATACATAATACAATCATAGGGCACACTTGATACATAGTACAATCATAGGGCATACTTGATACATAGTACAATCATAGGGCACACTTGATACATAGTACAATCATAGGGCATACTTGATACATAGTACAATCATAGGGCACACTTGATACATAGTACAATCATAGGGCATACTTGATACATAGTACTATCATAGGGCACACTTGATACATAGTACAATCACACATGCATGACAAATCTCCAAATGGGTTGTCCAGAACTAGAATGCATGCCGTACTATGACCTGTCTCCATAAGGGTTGATATTGGAACAGATTCCTCTAATGTCAACATCCACATTGAGAGATTGAAGTTTTATGATGTACAACTTAAGAAAACGTTGGACTTTTTGGCTGAATGTGGTTGATATAATCAATTTGTAACATTATGTTAAGGATTTTATATTTGTTACCACTCTCTATACCATTTTTACCTCTCTCTCTCTCTCTCTCTCTCTCTCTCTCTCTCTCTCTCTCTCTCTCTCTCTCTCTCTCTCTCTGTATGTATGTATGTATGTATGTATGTATGTATGTATGTATGTATGTATGTATGTATGTATGTATGTATGTATGTATGCATGCATGCATGCATGCATGCATGCATGCATGCATGTATGTATGTACATTTTAACATTGTTATTTTAATTGATGTTTGCATTTGGTTGAATGGTTTCATCTTCCAAACATTTTTCCATGAATTCTTTATGTCATGTTGTATTTCTAATTGGAATCATATGGCCATCAATGTGCTGACAAGCTGTTAAAGTCTAGAACATCCTTTTGATGAGAAAATATCAGATACAAATATACTGCCATGATGTAGGTTGAGACCAGTAAACATAGCCTATAAAGTGAGGAAAAGAGGTAATTATAGTATATATGTTTTTATTTCTTTTACAGGATCGAATGACTTATACCATTCAGAGTGCAACCCCTAACCCTGCCCAGGCAACATCTTTGTCTTACTTCTACATTGATTACTACACAGGTGACCTCTGGCTAACCAGATCTGTGCAAGGCTTGATTATCAACAGCTTCCAGGTAAGCAATTGAACATTTTGCTGTCTAAGCAATAACATAGATTATGTTTAGCATGGATCTTTGTAGACCTATCATGAACAACGTTCCCTCTAAGCTCCGCGCGTGCATGCACACAGCTGCTCAGGCATCCCTGTGCAGCTGAATTGTCAATTTTTGCTCAATCCAACATTAATTTTTGCTCATCTTCATAATGCTTGCACAGTGCAGTGAGCACTGCGCAATTATCTACCATTCGCTTAGAGGGAACGTTGATCACAAAGTAGATTGTCTAATATCAAAGGCAATTTTGACCACAGTGGACATGAGTGGTAAATATGAAAAGCAGATTTGACCACAGTGGACACAAGTAGTAAATATGAATGGCAGATTTGACCACAGTGGACATGAGTGGTAAATATGAATGGCAGATTTGACCACAGTGGACAAGAGTGGTAAATATCAAGGGCAGATTTGACCACAGTGGACATGAGAGGTAAATATGAATGGCAGATTTGACCACAGTGGACATGAGTGGTAAATATGAAAAGCAGATTTGACCACAGTGGACAAGAGTGGTAAATATCAAGGGCAGATTTGACCACAGTGAACATGAGTGGTAAATATGAATGGCAGATTTGACCACAGTGAACATGAGTGATAAATATGAATGGCAGATTTGACCACAGTGGACATGAGTGGTAAATATGAAAAGCAGATTTGACCACAGTGGACACAAGTGGTAAATATCAAAGGTAGATTTTACTATTGTAGACATGAGTGGAAAATACGAAAAGCAGATTTGACCACAGAGGACATGAGTGGCAAATATCACTGTATTACAGGAGGACACCTATTCTATCTATACAAGGTACATATAGGTACAACAGATGGATCTTGTATGTTATCTTCTGCATGTGTGTATGTAAATAATCAGGGCAATGAAAAGAAATCTGTCAAGTCTAAAAATAATACATGGCATACTACCTTGTCTGAAAATCAATCCTCTGATCAAAATTTTAATGTCTTCAGCCTCCTCACAAGAGGTCTGTATGTATTCAAACTAAATATTCAACACATCCTCCCTAAACTGAATGAGATAAAGTTAATATTACAGCAAACTAGATCAGTCAGTATTCTAGGTTTGTGTGAAACCCTTCTTTTTGATGATACTGGTGATTTGGCTCTTCAAATAAATGGGTTTAACTTTGAAAGAAAAGAGAAAAGATAGGGAATCCATGGGGTGGGGTATTCTTCTCTATGTAGACAGTTCCATTAGTTATAACAGACATGTTGATCTAGAGACTATTGGGGTAGAGATTATCTGGATCGAAGTAACCCTTGCCCAATCAAAGCCAATACTCTTATGTTCAGTTTACAGGCCATCTAGTTCCACAGCTGATTGCATTGATAGAGTTAAGGCACAGATTCAAAAAGCATTACTAAAGGAAGATTTAGAAACTATCATATTAGGTGATTTTAACATTGACTACATGAAAACTCCACCATTAACATGGATAAGTAAATTACAACTTTACTCAATTAATTAACACCTCAACTAGAGTAACAAATAAAAGTGCTAGAATCATTGATCATGTCTATACCAACAAACCTGAAAACATAAGTGAAATAAATGTGCCAGTATATGCACTAAGTGACCACTACCCAGTCTGTATAACTAGACACGTTCTGAAATCATCTAAAATATGGTCAACACATTGAATTACAATTTAGTTTGCAAACCCTTCCAATCAGTCTGCAATATAGCTGATGTCAACACTACCTTAGACAAATAGTATCAGATGTTCAATGCAGCTTTAGACAAGCATGCCCCAATTAAAACAAAAAATGTTCAACACCAAATTACACAAGTGGATTACCTCTGCATACATACATACATACATACATACATACATACATACATACATACATACATACATACATACATACATACATACATACATACATACACACACACATAGAAACATAGAAATACTTGCATATAAGACAAAATAATTTCTTTTACAGTTGACTATCAGAGCTTGTGATGATGGGATACCTCAGTGCTGTAACAACACAGCAGTAACTATACAAGTCAACATGAATGCAGCTAGCCCTGTTTTCCAAAATGAGCCATACAGAAACACTGTGCCGGATACAACACCAGTTGGGTCCTCCATTTTGACACTAACAGCAACAGATGCAGATCTGCGAGGAAACATGACATATGAAGTGACTTCTGGGTCCAACAGCTATCCTTTCCGAGTGAACAGAGATACAGGGGTAGTAACTCTGTTTTGGACAACACTCATCAATGGGCTTTACAACTACTCAGTAAGTATGAATTAGTTGTGTATGAACTGTGTATACATATATATATATATATATATATATATATATATATATATATATATATATATATATATATATATATAAATTGCTAACTGATTGTATTTGCACCTCTAATAAGCATCCAGAAGCATCCTAAAGTTCTAGTGGAATATACAGAGAAGCCATTTTTATACTTACATGAGGTTTTCAATGTCTTTTATATAGCTCTACTTAATAATTTCATTGGAAGATAAGAATTTTGATTTTACTCATCTCTATTAATGTTCACAATACAATAAGACCAAGAAATGAGTAGATTGTATTTACTGTTGCTTTTCCTGAGTTTTTTTAAAAGAAAGCTGAATGAAAATAATCATGCTCATTTTTTTATTGTCCAGTTAACAAATTAGATTGTATCTGAGCTTTGAATTGCAGTTGCCTGTGCCAAAATTAAAATGTGTTTTTTCTTCTTCTGGGTAAAATCAAACTGTTGTCTTTTTCTTTGCCACATCAAACTGTTATCTTTTTTGTAACACATCAAAATTTTGTCTTTTTCTTTGCCACATCAAACTGTTTTTTTTTTGTAACACATCAAAATTTTGTCTTTTTTGTAACACATCAAAATGTTGTCTTTTTTGTAACACATCAAAATTTTGTCTTTTTTGTAACACATCAAAATGTTGTCTTTTTTGTAACACATCAAAATTTTGTCTTTTTCTTTGCCACATCAAAATGTTGTCTTTTTCTTGCCACATCAAAATATTTTGTCTGTTCCTTTGCCACATCAAAATGTTGTCTTTTTGTAACACATCCAAATCATGTATTTTTCTGTAAAACATCAAAATGTTTTTTTCTTTGCCACATCAAAGTGTTGTTTTCTTTGCCACATCAAAATGTTTTCTCACCCAAGCGACAGAGAAATCTAGCTGTTTTGCTAACCTTACTTTTCTTGTCTCAGTCTAGTCATCTCAGACTAATCGTCTCAGTCATGGTGTCCACTCACTGAGAACTACTTTTAACAAAATAAATCCTTCTTGTATTCTGCTGTGCTATAGTTGTTCTCAAATAAAACAACAACAACAACAGCAACAACAAATAATATATAACCAAAACATAGTTATTTAAGATCAATCGATCTTAGAAAACAAGCCAAAACAAAAACATTTTGATAGAGACAAATACATACACGCATACTATCTCGTAGGTTTTGATATTATGTTAGTTCGTTCTAACTAGCATGGTCAAGTTTATCCACAACTAGCTCAGTACATTTTCACAGCATTAAATGCAGCTAAAACAACTGAACTAGTTGTAAACACTTCGCGTGAAACATTGTATATACTGTTAGCTACATTTAATGAAGCTGACCAGAAAATCTACTGTGCTACAGATAGGATAAAATTCTCAATGGTGTTTGAAATGAACTATGTCAGAAAACACTGATCTATGCACATCAGACTATATACCTATACACTTCATAGCATCCCAACTCTCTAAACAACAATGGAAAACTTAGCAACAACCAGAAATGTGTTATGTTAAACAAGCTCTATTATAATTTGGATAAGCATCTCCGTTGTGCTCCAGCTGAATACACCTGCAATATTTATTGACAAATAATACACTTACCAGCCAGAAGGAATCATTTATCCCTCACCACACTAATCCATAAGCAAATTTCACTGCATCACTTGCCATATTTCCAAGACAGAAATATAAATTTTCAAAGAATCCGTGAACTTGAAAGTTTAGCACATTGTTATGCTCTGGGGTCCGCATATTTGGAGGATGATGTGGATATTTTTTACGGGAGAGTAGGGTACTCAAAATTGGAAATGATGAAAGGAAACGGTTTCTTTCTAATAAATTATAACTATTTATTGTTAATTTCATATAACATCCATATATTAAATATGATAATACCTCATTACTATGCGACGTTTTATGTTGTTATTTTTCTTTGCTCACGCGTATGAACTGTGTACTTCGGACCCAACAGTCACACCAAAGCCCTCATTAGCTTATTGGTATTCATGCGCCACATGTAAACATTGCAATGTGCACACTTTAAAAAGAGTTCTTTTTACTTTAAAGGATAATATTGGGTGAGAAAAATAATCTACGTTGGGGAAGGGACCGAGACAATGAAATCCCAGCTGTGGGGTTACATTATATATCTCCCCACTTGGACAAGCCTTGTAGGGAGACAAATAATATAACCCCTAGGCTGGGATTTCATTGTCTCGGTCCAAACCCCAACATAAATTCTATATGTCTTTTTTGTAACACATCAAAATGTTGTCTTTTTTGTAACACATCAAAATGTTGTATTTTTCTGTAAAACATCAAAATGTTGTATTTTTCTTTGCCACATCAAAATGTTGTCTTGTTCTGTGCCACATCAGAATATGTTTTTTTTATATTTCAGTTTAATGTTCAAGCTTATGACAATGCCGATTTATCTCGTTTTGATGTCACCACCGTAAACATCTTTGTGATACAGAATCCAAGTGGTCCCATCTTCACACCTAATTATTATGAGATTACTGTCAATCAGACGTTCCCTCTTGGAGATCTGCTAATCAACACCACTGCTGTTGACAGTGATGGGGTAAATGAATGAATGTCTTTTTTCAGCTAGTAATTTGCCTATCTTAACTTGATATTTGCCTATTATAAGCTGGTAATTTGCATATTATAAGGTGGTAATTTGTTTTTTATAAGCTGATAGTTTGCCTATTTTAAACTGACAATTTGCCTGTTATAAGCTGGTAATTTGCCTATTATAATCTGGTAATTTGCCTATTTTAAACTGACAATTTGCATAATATAAGCTGGTAATTTACCTATTACATGTTGATAATTTGCCTATTGTAAACTATTTGCCTATTATAAGCTGATAATTTGCCTATTATAATCTGGTAATTTGCCTATTATAATCTGGTAATTTGCCTATTTTAAACTGACAAATTGCATAATATAAGCTGGTAATTTGCCTATTACATGCTGATAATTTGCCTTTTTAAACTGATATTTACCTATTATAAGCTGATAATTAGGCTATTATAAGCTTAGAAGTTCAACCCATTCATTTTATTCATTTTTCACTTTGACATAACTGATATGGATATAAACTAAGGTTATGTGTAATTATATGATAAACTATGGCAGTGTGTAATTATATGATAAACTAAGGTTATGTGTAATTATATGATAAACCAAGTTTCTGGGTAATTGTTATAAGCTATGTGTAATTATATGATATACCATGGTTATTTGTAATTACATGTATATGATAAACTGTGGTGATGTGTAATTATATGACAAACTAAGGCTATGTGTAATTATATGACAAACCAAGGCTATGTGAAATTATTTGATAAACTATGGCTGTGTGTTGATAAACTAAGGTTGTGCATAATTATATGATAAACCAAGGTTATGGGTAATTGTAATAAACTATGTGTAATTATATGATAAAATATGGCTATTTGTAATTATCTTATAAACTATGACTGTGTAATCATATGATAAGCTATGGCTATGTGTAGGGGGCCCTGAGTGGCCAAGTGGTCTAAAGCACTCTCTATTATGGATCACTGCCATCTCACCTCTGTCTGCCTGGGTTCGAATCTCCAATTCGGCTAATGTGTGTATGTGATAAAGCTTGCCAGTAGCTTCTCGTGGGTCGGTGGTTCTTTCTGGGATTTTTTCGGGTTCTTCCTCCACCATTAATACTGGCCGCCATGTATGGCCTATCATGTTCTGGAAAGTGGCATTAAACCTTACATCAACATCAACATTGCTATGTGTAATTGTAATAAACCATGGTTATGTGTAATTATATGATAAACTATGGCTATGTGTAATTATATGATAAACCAAGGTTATGTGTAATTATATGATAAACTATGGCTATGTGTAATTATATAATAAATTATGGTGATGTGTAATTATATGATAAACCAAGGTTATGTGTAATTATATGATAAACTATGGCTATGTGTAATTATATAATAAATTATGGTGATGTGTAATTATATGATAAACCAAGGTTATGTGTAATTATATGATAAACCAAGGTTATGTGTAATTATATGATAAACTATGGCTATGTGTAATTATATAATAAATTATGGATATGTGTAATTATATGACAAACTATGGCTATGTGAAATTATATAATAAATTATGGATATGTGTAATTATATGACAAACTATGGCTATGTGTAATTATATAATAAATTATGGTGATGTGTAATTATATGACAAACTATGGTGATGTGAAATTATATGACAAAATATGGATATGTGTAATTATATAATAAATTATGGATATGTGTAATTATATGACAAACTAAGGCTATGTGAAATTATAAAATAACTATGGTGATGTATAATTATATGACAAACTATGGTGACGTGAAATTATATGACAAACTATGGTTATATGTAATTATAAGATAAACCAAGGCTGTGTTTAATTATAAGGTAAACCAAGGCTATGTGTAATAATATGATACAGCATGTTGAAATCAGAGTTTTCATAAACTCAGTTCAGTTATTTGCACTGTATTAAGAATGAATGACTCTATTGGACATAATAGGTAATGTAACTTATTGGCAAATCTCTGTGATGACAATGGCACATAAAAAAGTATATTCATAAAATGAAATATTTTTTTATATACATACACCTGACATTGGATGATCAAATGTTTACTGTAGCATAAAGAAATTACCGGTAAATGATGCAGACATGGTTTTGTCCATGGTATTTGATGACTACTCCCATAGCTGCTTAGTACCATATCTCAAGCGTGGATTCTTCTGAACCAACATTACAGACAATATGTACATGATCCATTCATGACCGACATTGTGGATTATATGTACTTGATCCACACATGACCAACATTGTGGATTATATGTACATGATCCACACATGACCAACATTGTGGATTACATGTACATAATCCTCTTATGACCAACATTGTGGATTAAATGTACATGATCCACTCATGACCAGCATTGTGGATTATATGTACCTGATCCACACACGACCAACATCGTGGATTATATGTACATGATCCACACATGACCAACATTGTGGATTATATGTACATAATCCTCTTATGACCAACATTGTGGATTATATGTACATGATCCACTCATGACCAACATTGTGGATTATATGTACCTGATCCACACATGACCAACATTGTGGATTATATGTACATGATCCACTCATGACCAGCATTGTGGATTACATGTACATAATCCACTCATGACCAACATTGTGGATTATATGTACATGATCCACACATGACTTACATTGTGGATTATATGTTCATGATCCACTCATGACCAACATTGTGGATTACATGTACATAATCCACACATGACCAACATTGTGGATTATATGTACATGATCCACTCATGACCAGCATTGTGGATTATATGTACATGATCCACACATGACCAACATTGTGGATTACATGTACATAATCCACTCATGACAAACATTGTGGATTATAATACATGATCCACTCATGACCAATGTTGCAGATTTTATTACATGATCCACTCGTGACCAACATTAGGGATTATATGTAAATGATCCACTCATGACCGACATTGTGGATTATATGTACTTAATCTACTCATGACCAACATTGTGGATTATATGTAAATGATCCACTCATGACCAACATTGTGGATTACATGTACATAATCCTCTTATGACCAACATTGTGGATTAAATGTACATGATCCACTCATGACCAGCATTGTGGATTATATGTACCTGATCCACACATGACCAACATCGTGGATTATATGTACATGATCCACACATGACCAACATTGTGGATTACATGTACATAATCCTCTTATGACCAACATTGTGGATTATATGTACCTGATCCACACATGACCAACATTGTTGATTATATGTACATGATCCACTCATGACCAGCATTGTGGATTACATGTACATAATCCACTCATGACCAACATTGTGGATTATATGTACATGATCCACACATGACTTACATTGTGGATTATATGTTCATGATCCACTCATGACCAACATTGTGGATTACATGTACATAATCCACACATGACCAACATTGTGGATTATATGTACATGATCCACTCATGAACAGCATTGTGGATTACATGTACATAATCCACTCATGACCAACATTGTGGATTATATGTACATGATCCACACATGACCAACATTGTGGATTATATGTTCATGATCCACTCATGACCAACATTGTGGATTACATGTACATAATCCACTCATGACCAACATTGTGGATTATATGTACATGATCCACTCATGACCAATGTTGCAGATTTTATTACATGATCCACTCATGACCAACATTAGGGATTATATGTAAATGATCCACTCATGACCGACATTGTGGATTATATGTACTTGATCTACTCATGACCAACATTGTGGATTATATGTACATGATCCACTCATGACCAACATTGTGGATTATATGTACCTGATTCACTCATGTACTGAATGAATTATATTGCTCTGAATGTAGGTGTAGAAATAACTAATGCAACAACTTTTGGCAATATATGCTACATTTTGAGACCTTCATGTCAACATTCACAGAGTTAAATACATGGATATCATTTGTAATGAACTTTATAATTGTTTATTACATTATGTTTTTTTTTCTTTCAAGAATTGCATATGTTATTACATTGAGTAGAACTTTATAAGTGTTGATTATATTGGTTTTTTTCTTTTCTTTTAAGAATCCCATATGTTAGTACATTGAGTTAAACTTTATAAGCGTTGATTACATTTTTTTCTATTAAGAATCCCATATGTTAGTACATTGAGTAGAACTTTATAAGTGTTGATTACATTTTTTCTATTAAGAATCCCATATGTTAGTACATTGAGTAGAACTTTATAAGTGTTGATTACATTTTTTTCTATTAAGAATCCCATATGTTAGTGCATTGAGATGAACATTTTAATTACTTATTACATTATGTTTTTTTCTTCTTTTCTTTTAATGATCCCATTTGTTATTACATTGAGATGAACTTTATAATTGTTTATTACATTATGTTTTTCCTCTTCTTTTCTTTAAGGATCTCATACGTTATTACATTGAGGGAGATCTTTTGGCTCAGGACATGTTCTACATCACAAATGCTGGTGACATTTACTTACGCAAACCTTTCACTGTCAGCAGCATCGCCAGATATACGGTACAAGTCTAGCAATTGAAATTGACATAAATGACTATACCAGAGATTTGTAATAACTTTGTCATTGACATAAATGACTATACCAGAGATTTGTAATAACTTTGTCATTGACATAAATGACTATACCAGAGATTTGTAATAACTTTGTCATTGACATAAATGACTATACCAGAGATTTGTAATAACTTTGTCATTGACATAAATGACTATACCAGAGATTTGTAATAACTTTGTCATTGACATAAATGACTATACCAGAGATTTGTAATAACTTTGTCATTGACATAAATGACTATACCAGAGATTTGTAATAACTTTGTCATTGACATAAATGACTATACCAGAGATTTGTAATAACTTTGTCATTGACATAAATGACTATACCAGAGATTTGTAATAACTTTGTCATTGACATAAATGACTATACCAGAGATTTGTAATAACTTTGTCATTGATGGCCTAGTGGTCAGACACATTAGTTTCATGAATTACTTACTTATTATCATCTGCATATTTGTCTGCATTTCCAGTATGTTTAACTAAAAATGCACCATATTATATAAATATAATACATAAATATGGATAAAAATACACCATATCTAAAACTATTACATAAACATAGATAAAAATATACCATATCTAAATATAATACATAAGTATGCATAAAAATGCACCATATGTAAATATAATACATAAATAAGGATAAAATACACCATATGCTAGTATGATACGTTAATATATATATATATATATATATATATATATATATATATATATATATATATATATATAGTTTCCTATAATTAAATTTGATACATTAATAGGGATACAAATGTATCAGATATGTAAATTTAAATATGGATAAATAACCTCTCTTTTCAAGAACAATAAAGGTATATCTTGTAATACTTTGAAATCAATTGTTTAAACTTATCTATATGTTAATAAATCATTGTTCTGTTTTAATGGCATGATGATATATTGATCCCTATTCAGCTTATATTGCTCTGATTCACTTTTTTTATACTTAGATGAATTGGGGAATTAGAACTTAAATTAATTTTTGAAAAAAATGTTTACTTAGTTGAATTTGGAAATTAAAACTAAATTAATAAAATCTTTTTATACTTAATTAAAATTAAATGAATTTAATCTTTTTTATACTTAGATGAACTGAGAAATTAAAATTAAATTAATTAAATCCTTTTTATACTTAGATCAATTGGGAAATTAAAATTAAATGAATTAAATCTTTTTTATACTTAGATGAATTGGGAAATTAAAATTATATTAATTAGATATTTTTTATATTTAGATGAATTGGGCAATAAAAACTTGAATTAATGAAATCTTTAACCAAAATTTGGTTAAATATTCATTTTTAATCTTGAATTTCTGAAATGAAAATTTGATTTTTATCCTTTATTAGACAGTTAAAACTTAGCAGATTTTGTTTTAATATTGAGATGTATGCACTATACTTGGAACAGATTTCTCTCCGAGCCAGTGATCAGAGAACTCCAGAGAAAATGGCCTCAGCCACAGCTATTGTCAATGTCCTACGTGACAATTTCCCTTCTAGGTTTACCTTGAATCCATATCAGGTCCAAATCAGTGAAAATACTTACGTAAATTCTCTTGTCGAGACTGTTGTCTGCACGGATAATGATCTTCAAGTAAGTTTTTACTTATAGAATGACCTTTAGGTAACCTTATAAGTATGCAAGAATCCAAATAATTTACAATAATTTTTGTTAGTTATAAAGACTATGCTTTACTTTCATAAAAGTAGCCTGACAAGAAATAGTCTGACAAAAAACAGAATGACAAGAAATAGCCTGACAAGATATAGTCTGACAAAACAGTCAGACAAGAAATAGCCTGACAAGAAATAGTCTGACAAGAAACAGTCTGACAATAAAGTCTGACAATAAATAAATAGCCTGCTGAGAAACACTCTGACAAGAAATAGCCTGACAAGAAATAGCCTGCTGAGAAAGACTCTGACAAGAAAAGTCTTATAAGAAATAGCCTGCCGAGAACCACTCTAACAAGAAATAGCCTGCTGAGAAACACTCTAACAAGAAATAGCCTGACAAGAAATAGCCTGCTGAGAAACAGTCTGACAAGAAAATGCCTGACAAGTAATAGTCTGACAAGAAATAGCCTGCTGAGAAACACTCTGACAAGAAAAAGTCTGACAAGAAATAGCCTGCTGAGAAACACTCTGACAAGAAAAAGTCTGACAAGTAATAGTCTGACAAGAAATAGCCTGCTGAGAAACACTCTGACAAGAAAAAGTCTGACAAGAAATAGCCTGCTGAGAAACAGTCTGACAAGAAAATGCCTGACAAGTAATAGTCTGACAAGAAATAGCCTGCTGAGAAACACTCTGACAAGAAAAAGTCTGACAAGAAATAGCCTGCTGAGAAACAGTCTGACAAGAAAATGCCTGACAAGTAATAGTCTGACAAGAAATAGCCTGCTGAGAAACACTCTGACAAGAAAAAGTCTGACAAGAAATAGCCTGCTGAGAAACACTCTGACAAGAAAAAGTCTGACAAGTAATAGTCTGACAAGAAATAGCCTGCTGAGAAACACTCTGACAAGAAAAAGTCTGACAAGAAATAGCCTGCTGAGAAACACTCTGACAAGAAAACACCTGACAAGTAATAGTCTGACAAGAAATAGCCTGCTGAGAAACACTCTGACAAGAAAAAGTCTGACAAGAAATAGCCTGCTGAGAAACACTCTGACAAGAAATAGCCTGCCAATTAAGAGGCTCACAGGAAACAGGCTCTCAAGAAATTTTTCAAATGTTTTGATAGGTTTTGAAGTGCCTCAAATAAGAACTTGGCATTTACTTTTTTGTAACTGTTTTAACTGTGATTTTGTCATAATTCCTACTGGAAGTTTCACAGAAACAGGCAAAATTTAAAGTATGAATTTCACAGGCAAAACTTTTTCTGCAAAGAATCAGAATGCCTGAACTCTATTCATTGATTAGACTGGTTAACTGAAATTATTTTTCCAGTACCATATGACATCTTTATTTTTACAATATTATATGACAGCTTTATGTAATTATTTTTACAATACTATGTGACATCTTTATGTAATTATTTTTACCGTACATACTATATGACATCTTTATGAAAATATTTTTACAGTACTATATGACATCTTTATGAAAATATTTTTACAATGTAAATTAAAGAAAGTTTTCATATTAAAACACACATTTCAATGTTTTGGCCAAAATGGTATTGAAGAAATTCCTAACTGAACACAGATTATGAAGAACATTGCAAAAGGTCATTGAGTAAATATTTTACGACTATTTAATGGTGACTTCTACATTACTTAGTAAATATATTAAGGCTATTTAATGGTGACTTTATCATTACTTAGTAAATATTTTACGACTATTTCATGGTGACTTCTGCATTACTTAATAAATATTTTATGACTATTTCATGGTGACTTTAGCATTACTTAGTAATATTGTATATCAGTACTCATGCAGTTGTATGATATGCAAATAATCGATGAGGTAGTTCTGATAGAAATTTAAATTGAGAAATTGTACCTTTGTATTGATCAAATTCATGTCAACTATGGTTCTAGTTTCTATAGAAGTGAAGGTTGATGGTGAGGAGTTAGTCAATTTCATTTTGAATGATGGGTTCAGATTTCAGTAGAACTGGAGGCTGGTGATCGCATGTCAGCCGAATTCATGCCATGATTAGGTTCATACTGAACTGGAGGTTGGTGGTGGGATATCAGCTGATAAATAATCAGCTAAACTGGAATAGCCATCTGCAGCATTTGTTAAGATTATCACATGTTATGCTACCTTTTTTTGTTAGGATGACAAAGTAAGAATTTGTTGGTAAAATGAATAACAGGATATTGATTAACTTTTGTGAGACAACTCTCAGGGTCAAATAAGTCAGCTTTTACCAGGCAAATTTTATTGCTGTGGGACATTTCTTTCATGTCAACATTTGTTAAAGTTTGGATTGTCCATAGGTTCCTTTATCTCCTGTTTGCATACTTTATGTATAATTATGCCTTGTGTGCATTGATGATACATACTTTATGTATAATTATGCCTTGTGTGCATTGATGATACATACTTTATGTATAATTATGCCTTGTGTGCATTGATGATACATACTTTATGTATAATTATGCCTTGTTTGCATTGATGAATCATACTTTATGTATAATTATGCCTTGTGTGCATTGATGATACATACTTTATGTATAATTATGCCTTGTTTGCATTGATGAATCATACTTTATGTATAATTATGCCTTGTTTGCATTGATGAATCATACTTTATGTATAATTATGCCTTGTTGGCATTGATGATACATACTTTATGTATAATTATGCCTTGTGTGCATTGATGATACATACTTTATGTATAATTATGCCTTGTTTGCATTGATGAATCATACTTTATGTATAATTATGCCTTGTTGGCATTGATGATACATACTTTATGTATAATTATGCCTTGTTGGCATTGATGATATATACTTTATGTATAATTATGCCTTGTTGGCATTGATGATACATACTTTATGTATAATTATGCCTTGTTTGCATTGATGAATCATACTTTATGTATAATTATGCCTTGTTGGCATTGATGATACATACTTTATGTATAATTATGCCTTGCTGGCATTGATGATGCATACTTTATGTATAATTATGCCTTGTTTGCATTGATGAATCATACTTTATGTATAATTATGCCTTGTTGGCATTGATGATACATACTTTATGTATAATTATGCCTTGTTTGCATTGATGATACATACTTTATGTATAATTATGCCTTGTTGGCATTGATGATACATACTTTATGTATAATTATGCCTTGTTTGCATTGATGATACATACTTTATGTATAATTATGCCTTGTTTGATAACTTGTAAGATAAGTTCTTGAAATTAGCAATGATAGGGTCAGATGACTTCTGGAAGTGGCATTGGAGGGGTCAGTTGACTTTTGGAATTGACAATATGAGGGGTCAGTTAACTTCTGGACTTCATGAATTAGCAATGAAGGGGTCCTATGACTTCTAAAATTGACAATTTAGTTGTCATATGACTTATAAAATTGACAATGGAGGGGTCATATGACTTCTGGAATTGACAATAAAGGGGTCATATGACTTCTGGAATTGACAATGAAGGGGTCATATGACTTCTGGAATTGACAATGAAGGGGTCATATGACTTCTGGAATTGACAATGAAGGGGTCATATGACTTCTGGAATTGACAATGAAGGTGTCATATGATGTCTGGAATTGACAATGGAGGGGTCATATGACTTCTGGAATTGACAACAGAGGGGTCAGTTGACTGGAAGTGGTTACTGTCTGTACTTATATTTTGTCTTCCAATATCAATGAAATGAAACAGTAATATGCAACATAAGACATTTAGTTCACTATTCCAGATTGTAAAATTGTATGACCTTCAAATTTCAGGGCATACTGCAGTACAAGGTCATTGGATACTATCCAGGAGAGTCCTTCTTTAGCGTTGACATGAACTCTGGACAAGTTCGAACTACACGGTCTTTGCGTGATGATAATCTTGGCCTTTCTTCATATACAGTATGTTATTGTACAAATTATTCCTCCAGTATATAGATCAAATCCAAACAACATCTATCCATACAGAGCACATGTTATACCACAAATCCAAAATACAAACCACATCTCTCCATGAAATGCCCTTCTTGATAGCACAAATCCATATACAAACCACATCTCTCCATGAAATGCCCTTCTTGATAGCACAAATCCATATACAAACCACATCTCTCTATGAAATGCCCTTCATTATAGCATAAATCCATATACAAACCACATTTCTCCACAAAATGCCCTTCTTTATAGCCCTTCTTGATAGCACAAATCCATATACAAACCACATCTCTCCATGAAATGCCCTTCTTGATAGCACAAATCGAAATACAAACCACATCTCTCCATGAAATGCCCTTCTTGATAGCATAATTCCAAATCCAAACCACATCTCTCCATGAAATGCCCTTCTTTATAACCCTTTTTTATAGCATAATTCCAAATGCAAACCACATCTCTCCATGAAATGCCCTTCTTGATAGCACAAATCCAAATACAAACCACATCTCTCCATGAAATGCCCTTCTTGATAGCATAATTCCAAATCCAAACCACATCTCTCCATGAAATGCCCTTCTTGATAGCACAAATCCATATACAAACCACATCTCTCCATGAAATGCCCTTCTTCTTGATAGCATAATTCCAAATCCAAACCACATCTCTCCATGAAATGCCCTTCTTGATAGCACAAATCCATATACAAACCACATCTCTCCATGAAATGCCCTTCTTGATAGCACAAATCCATATACAAACCACATCTCTCTATGAAATGCCCTTCATTATAGCATAAATCCATATACAAACCACATTTCTCCACAAAATGCCCTTCTTTATAGCCCTTCTTGATAGCACAAATTCAAATACAAACCACATCTCTCTATGAAATGCCCTTCTTGATAGTACAATTCCAAATCCAAACCACATTTCTCCATTCAATACCTTCCTTATAGCACAATTCCAAATCCAAACCACATCTCTCAAAAAATGCCCTTCTTTATCATACAATTCCAAATCCAAACCACATCTCTCCATTCAATGCCCTTCTTTATAGCTCTTTTTTAAAGCATAATTGCAAATCCAAACCACATCCTTTTACAAAATGGAAACATGATTCCAGAAATAACAATGTATATTTTTTTCAATATTTCATACAATGCCACAATTCTAGATATAAATAAAGTTTAGTATTATCTGTCTTGCTGATTTGATATAATTTATTTGGGCATTTCGATTAGAACATCTTATATATAAATTTGTATTGGATATTTTGATTAGAATATTTTATATGAATTTGTATTGGATATTTTGATTAGAATATTTTATATAAATTTGTATTGGATATTTTGATTAGAATATTTTATATGAATTTGCATTGGGTGTTTTGATTAGAATATTTTATATAAATTTGTATTGGGTCTTTTGATTAGAATATTTGTATAAATTTGTATTGGGTGTTTTGATGAGAATATTTGTATAAATTTGTATTGGGTGTTTTGATTAGAATATTTTATATAAATTTATATTGGGTGTTTTGATTAAAATATTTGTATAAATTTGTATTGGGTGTTTTGATTAGAATATTTTATATAAATTTGTATTGGGTGTGTTGATTAGAATATTTGTATAAATTTTTATTGGGTGTTTTGATTAAAATATTTTATATAATATTATATTGGGTATTTTGAATATAATATTTTATATAAATTTATATTGGGTGTTTTGATTAAAATATTTTATATAAATTTGTATTGGGTGTGTTGATTAGAATATTTGTATAAATTTTTATTGGGTGTTTTGATTAGAATATTTTATATAAATTTGTATTGGGTGTTTTGATTAGAATATTTGTATAAATTTGTAATAGGTGTTTCGATTAGAATATTTTATATAAATTTGTAATGGTTGTTTTGATTAGAATATTTGTATAAATTTGTATTGGGTGTTTTGATTAGAATATTTTATATAAATTTGTATTGGGTGTTTTGATTAGAATATTTTATATTAACATGATATGTTACAACATTTAAGTAGACATGTTGATACAAATACATATACAACAAATATTTGGAAGATTAGTTGAATGGTGACATTCCACACCAATGGTTACTAACAATAGATGATGCATTGTCTAGTTTGTCTACTTTCTCTCTTTGAGACAGAAGTATTTTGATGTGAACTCATTCAATAATCTCTGCGATGATGTATGATCTGAGAATATCTTGGACATTTTGAGAAAATATGGCTTTTATATATACAAAAACTACTTTATGTTTTAAATATTTTATTTGTGCACACACACACACACACACACACACACACACACACACACACACACACACACACACACACATACATACATAACAATCTTTTCTGTTTTTTTAAGTTGAGAGTGGCTTGCTATGACTCAGCTTACCCATCCGACCAGGCAGAAGCCAATGTCTTTATTGGAGTTTCCCGTGATATAAATGGACCAGTGTTCCAACCCTCGGCAACATATCAAGCGACCATTCCGGATTCAACCCAAATCGGAACATCCATCTTATCTGTTGTTGCTTTGGACCAAGATGGTGTATGTATTCCTTTAATACTTATCTTAGAAAATGTCTGCAATAAAATAAATTTTAAAATGTAACAAATAGAACTATATTTATTTACCTTGGAAACTTTATGCAAAAATAAATCATAAAATGAAGAAAAAAAATAGAATGTTTTCATACTCTGTACAACACTTGTAACTGTTTTCTTTTCACCTGTGTTTCTCTAACAGGTACAGGTTAGCACTTGTAACTGTTTTCTTTTCACCTGTGTTTCTCTAACAGATATAGGTTAACACATTTTGGCCATTTACCTTTTATTGTCTGTCATATAATGATTAATCAATCTTATTGTAATGTATCCATTTTCAAAAGTGATTTTTCTCCTTAATCAATCTTATTGTAATGTATCCATTTTCAAAAGTGAATTTTCTCCTTAATCAATCTTATTGTAATGTATCCATTTTCAAAAGTGATTTTTCTCCTTAATCAATCTTATTGTAATGTATCCATTTTCAAAGTCATTTTTCTCCTTAATCAATCTGATTGTAATGTATCCATTTTCAAAAGTGATTTTTCTCCTTAATCAATCTTATTGTAATGTATCCATTTTCAAAAGTGATTTTTCTCCTTAATCAATCTTATTGTAATGTATCCATTTTCAAAAGTGATTTTTCTACTTAATCAATCTTATTTTAATGTATCCATTTTCAAAAGTGATTTTTCTACTTAATCAATCTTATTTTAATGTATCCATTTTCAAAAGTGATTTTTCTACTTAATCTATCCAATATTAATGTATCCATTCATTTTCAGTGCTTCATCTATTTTATCTATCCAGTAGTGATGTATCCATTTTGAAAATGTTTTTTTCTCTTTGATCTGTAATATTTGAGAGTTGAGTATTCATTTTCAAAGTTATTTCTCTCTTTAATCATCCTTTAGCAATGTATCCATTCTCATTCAAAGGGTTTTCTTTTTTATATATAATATCCCATTGCATCCATTTTTAAATTCTTGTATCAATTATGTCTTCACTCAAAGTCTATTATGTCAGAATTTTATTTCAGTTTATTCTAACACTTTCCCACCTTTTTAAAATATATAACAATAAAACAAAAAAGAAAAAGTATATTGGGTTCACATTTTTTTTTCTTTGCCTTCTCATTCCCAGGATACAGTCAGATATACCCTAATAAACTCAACTCAGGATGGTACCTCTCTGTTCTACCTGCGTCCTGACTTGGGGGAGATTGTGGTCAGTCAAACACTAGTCAACAAGGGAGGTTATGAATTCTTGGTAAGATAATAATGAATGATATAAGGATAATACTTGACCCAGAAATTGCAACCTGACAAGTTGGCCAAATATGTTTATGAAGACACATTCAACTCATATCAATTAAGGCCTTACTCAGTATAATTATTGGTACCGTTCTATAATCATATCCAGCCACATGTCCATCTGTCTGTCAAAATTGTCATTTTCATAAGATAAATATGTTGGCAATAATTGGATTTTACCAACTAAATTTTGTATCAAGGAGACTTGAAAAAACTTAAGTTTGAAACCTTTGTCATCAGAAATGGTTATAACCTCTGATTTTATTATTCTCAAACCTTTAGTTTAAAAAGGATTAATTGATTTCAAACAAATATGGTATGCAGCCCTGTAATGATAAGACCTTGAACAAGGTCGATTTCCAGCATTTGACATCATTTACAAGAGTTATGCCCCTTGCTTTCCCATCCAACAGATTTAGTTTGTACAGCAAAATTTGGATTTCAGGCAAACTTGGCATGCAGCTTTATATTCAAAATTATTGATGCAGCCTTAAAATGATTGATTTTCCAGCATTTCAAGATTTTATTTGCAGGTTTTACACTTCTTATTTGTTTGAGTTTTTTACTTTGGTTTCTGCAGCTTAACTTGACAGAGGTGTTTTGGATTTATGTTGATGAGACCACGAACAATTTTAATTTACAGTTTTCCACATTAAAATAAAGAGGAGCTATGACCTCTGATTTTCTGGTCTTGTGACTGGTTTTAGATGTAATACTGTACCAAGGATTATTTGGTATGGACCAAAATTTGGCATGTAGCTTTACACTGATGAGACCTTGTACACTTCTTATTGCCATTATTCCACATCATCAGTACAGGATCTTGTACACTTCTTATTGCCATTATTCGACACCATCAGTACAGGACCATGAATATTCATTGAGACCTTGTACACTTATTATTGTCATTATTCCACACCATCAGTACAGAGCCATGAATATTCATTGAGACCTTGTACACTTCTTATTGCCATTATTCCACATCATCAGTACAGGGCCATGAATATTCATTGAGACCTTGTACACTTCTTATTGCCATTATTCCACACCATCAGTACAGAGCCATGAATATTCACTGAGACCTTGTACACTTCTTATTGCCATTATTCCACACCATCAGTATAGAGCCATGAATATTCATTGAGACCTTGTACACTTCTTATTGCCATTATTCCACACCATCAGTACAGAGCCATGAATATTCACTGAGACCTTGTACACTTCTTATTGCCATTATCCCACACCATCAGTACAGGACCATGAATATTCATTGAGACCTTGTACACTTCTTATTGCCATTATCCCACATCATCAGTACAGGACCATGAATATTCACTGAGACCTTGTACACTTCTTATTGCCACTATTCCACACCATTAGTACATGTCTGCAGCATGATGACCCAGTGCTAGACATAACTATAAACTGTCACACTGCAGACATCATTGCAATATGACTGAAAAATTGATAAAGCTACGTTAAAAATCAAATCACACACACACACACAGACACAGACACACACACAGACACACACACAAACACACACACAGTGCAATATGTATTATTATGTACCCAGAGTCTGTGCCCTAATTTGCAACTTGGTTTTCTTTTCAAACCTTAATATCTAGATAGCAAAAGTATTCATGGTCAAGGGTAATATTGTTCATAGTTGTCTGGTCAAGGGATGTATGGTCCATAGTTGTCTGGTCAAGGGTAATATTGTTCATAGTTGTCTGGTCAAGGGATGTATGGTCCAGTGTTATTTAGTCAAGATTTATATGGCTAAGTGATATATGGTCCCATATTAGATGGTCAAGGGTTATATAGTCATTGGTTATTTGGTCAAGGGTTATAAAGTCAAGGGTTATATAGTCATTGGTTATTTGGTCAAGGGTTATAAAGTCAAGGGTTATATAGTCATTGGTTATTTGGTCAAGGGTTATATAGTCATTGGTTATTTGGTCTGATTTCCATGTTTGACTTTGTTCACAGGCTTGACTATAAGATTATAGACTAGTATATATAAATACCTTAGAAATGTTATTGTGAAATGTGTATTTAACAACTTGAACATTTCAAAAGATACACAACATAGTTATAATGTTATTTTTAGTTGACTATACGGGCCAATAGCAGAACAAGGCTTGCCTTTGCAACGGTGCGGATTTTCATCACCCAGCTTGTCAACCAGCCACCTCGATTTGTCAACACTCCATACAGGACTACAATCACATACAATCAGCAGTTGAACAGAATCATTTACCAAGTCACAGCAGTTGATCCAGATCTTGTGGTAAGTAGTTACTAATTACCAGATCACAGTCCAAATGTATAAAGTTCCAAATGAATTCCAGTTATTTTCTGAATAAATTCCAATATTGAATGTGCTTATGTGCCAATATCCTTGAATGTGCCAATAGTATTGATGTATATCAATTATATAATCCAAAATGTCTTTCAATGAATTCATAATAGATCCACAATAATGAATTAGTATCAGAAGTATTAATGCACACTTTGTAATTCCAGTGATTTTGAAGTAAACAACATTCATATAAAAGGCTATGACACAATCACAGAACCAGGATAAAGGTTAACTTCCTTTCTAGAACACTTTGTTGTTGACAAGATCATGAATTTCCAAGTATATATCCAATGTCCTAAACTCAGAAAGAAGTAAACATATTTACCTGCATTAATAATGATCTGAATATTTAATCTATATGCATAGAGAAATGTTAATTATGCTTAGAACATGAATGTCATTAGTCAAGCAGGCCCTTTGCTCATTTACTGACCAAGGTTAAACACACAATATAGATGTACATAACATATAATCATGGAGAAAACCCCTCAAAAAAACAATCAATACAAATTAAATATACTTAAGAAAGTCACACACACACACACACACACACACACACACACACATGATATAGGAAGTATGTCTCTTTTTAAGTAACTACTTTCAGGAAACCTTAACATTTTCTTGAATACTGTAAAGGCAGGTGTACTGTAAAGGCAGGTGAAGCTATGCAATATGTACCATGGAGACATAATTTTGGAGACATAACCTACTTGTTAAAAAACAATGCAGCAATTGTTTATAAAGAGAAGATATTTCCTTTGAAAATAATACCCTGATTTTTAATCAATCTATAAATTATATCTGAGAGATTTGCCTCTTGAACAAGATTTGGAATCAATGGGATGGATATACACCAAATTATTCCCATATTATGAATGTACAGATTGATGGCTGATGCATTCATATGGATAAATGTAAAAGGAGTGACCATAACTACATAATTGATCTGATGCCATTAAAACAGATCTAATTCACATATCTCATTAAACTTTGTTTATATTCATTTAGAATAATTTGCCTACCTAAAATCTTGTGTGCAATTCTATATATTTACATTTATCAGCATTATGTATCCATTATTGTGCTTACAAGCTGTTTATTACATACATATCCAAATTTAAATATTTTAGCCAAGTTATATGAAATTATTAGTCACATAATTCATTAGCAGCAGAGAGGGTGAACCCTACAACGTTTTGAGACAAAATTTGATTGAAATCCTAAAACGATCCTTCCTATAATCTCATTTTAACCAAAAAGAGGGCGAACCCTACAACGTTTTCAGACAAAATTTTGATTGAAATCTTAAAACGATCCTTCCTACGATCTCATTTTAACCAAAAAAAATATCTCAGGGGCAAACCCTACAACGTTTTCAGACAAAAAATTGATTGAAATCTTAACGAGCCTTCCTACGAATTCTCATTTTAACTAAAAAAAATGAAAACGGAGACTTTTACGATTTTTTAATCAATTTTGGTCGCAACTTGTTGTCATCCACCCTCTCTGCTGCTATGGGTTAACAAAAAGTAATAAATGATTTTAACCGAATATTTGATCCAGTCCGATACGATATCGTGTCCAAGGATCATGCAAATTTATTGTTGCGAATCCGTACGGGGTTGACTGAGCATGAATAAAGAAGTTTTTAAATTGATTGAAGTCCATATCAGAACACCATGTCTGCCATATATTTCTAAGAGTATGAGTATCAACTCCGTTGAATACAGCAAGAATATTGCAGTTATCTCTGATGACTTTTGGAACCTGAGTGTAGCGTTGAGTGACATATATCACGTCAGTGTTTTTATGCCTGCCTCGGGAAAAGATCCTAGCAGGATTTTTTTGTTTATCTAACATTATATCGTCGTATACGACTAAATTGTTAATATCTCCATCAATATCATCAATGCTCGGTGCTTCATCGATATCGGTTATAAACTCAATAATACCCTCTCCGGATTTTTCTACCGCGCTGTCGTTAAAATCTTTTAGCACTTCATAACATCGTTGATCATCTACGCTAGGGGCAATTAAATACAACTTATCCCACTTCATCCATCTCATTATTAAATTGAGTAACAATTGCGTTTTACCGGATCCAGATGGCCCGATTATAATCATCCGGATAGAGTTTGGTAGCGCTGCATGATGCTTAACTGGTTCTCTTGTTTTAGTCGCTGAAAAATCAATTATATCCATATCTCTATACATAAATTATGGATCTATATTGTGTGAAGTGTAAAACGCGTACTGGCACAGATGACGTGACAACGATTACAACCAGAAATAACAGATCAGCGCTTTCTGGTAAATGCGTGCAATGTGGTACAAAGAAATTTAGATTTGTGTCTATGAGATCTGATTTTAAAAAAAACGAGGAGGTGATATCGCAGCCAAATTGGCAAAGCTCCCTGGAACCCCATGGGCAAAGTACCCCGGAGAAAAGCACCTTCCAGGATATAGCTACTGTGGACCGGGAACCAGACTTGATATCAGACTCGATAATCAAAATCAGCCCCGACCCGGTGAAGAACCAATAAACGCCATTGATAAGGCCTGTCACCTTCATGATGCTGCTTATAAAAGCAGCAATTTGCAGCACAGGCATCTCGCGGATGTGAAATTAATTCATGCGTTAAATGCTATTCCTGATAAATCCTTCAAAGAAAAATTGGCTTCATTTTTAATAAAATCGGCTATGAAAAGTAAATTGATGTTAGGTGCCGGTAATTAATAATATGGAATCAATTTATTATTCCCCAAGAGGATACTGGAGGGGTAAATCAGCAGTCCATAAACTCGCTAGCGCTGCAAAAGTGAAAAAAACCACTGCGGCTAATTGGTTATCCAAACAGGCACTATGGCAAATTTATCTACCACCGCCTAAACAAATTCAATTCTCGCATTTTGATGTGACCGCTCCTAATGAAGTTCATCAGGCTGATATATTATTTCTGCCACATGATCGTGGTTACAAATACGCTTTAACCGTAGTTGATATTGCAAGTCGATACAAAGAAGCAGAACCGTTAAAAACAAAATCAGCCACTGAAGTCGCTTCTGCATTTGAAAGGATTTATCGACGAGGTCCTCTGCACTGGCCAAATCTATTGCAGGTTGATCCTGGCAAGGAATTTCAGGGTGCAGTGTTATCTACAATGAAACATCATAATGTCACCATACGACGAGGGCATACTGCACTACATCGCGATCAGGCCATTGTAGAACGATTTAATCGGACGATTGCTGAGCGGTTATTTGGATATCAATACGCAAAAGAATTCATTCAAGAAAAGCGATCCCGTGAATGGGTCAAAAGGTTACCAGCTGTGATTACTGCACTGAATAATGAGATTACTAGAACAATCAACATGAAACCTAGTAACGCTATTAAAAAGAAGTCTATACCCGTACAACCACAAAAAGATTTCAAAGAACCAATTCTTGGTAGTAATGTCACTGTTAGGTATTTATATGAACCAGGAGAGCTTGAAGGGGGTAGAAAAAGGGCTACTGATCCTATTTGGAGTGTTACTGCACACAAGATATCTAGTATAACACGATCTACGGGTAGACCTCCAGTCTATAAACTGGATTCAACTGCCCCTCAGCGGGGTTTTACTCGACGACAACTACAGGTAATTCCCGAGGATACTCAATTGCCACCGCATGGTCTTAACTAGCACCGTTGCGTCTATTGCACTCAAGACAAGTCAACATCACATTGTTTCTGACATGACCGAGATTGTTATTTTTTCTGTCTACGGTGAATTGGCGAGGATCCTTATCCGAATACTGCCAACGCATTATACAATTGCAACTCGCGCAGTGATTATTCTGTTGTTGTTTCAGCGTAATTATTAATTTAGCATTAATATCAAATTCTCGTTGTTTTTTTTTGTCCTGCTGTTTGTAACCGGAGAGTTTTTTATTAATGATGCTAACATCAATATCACTTATTGTTGTGTCATTATCATCGAAAACAACTCTTCGAAGTTGATTTATTTTTCGTACTCTGGATACTGCGAGATAGACTAAATTCGACCATTCGATGTGATTATCCACCATCCAAACAATTGTATCCGATATAGTCAATCCCTGTGAAGAGTGTATTGTTGCTGCGTATCCTAGCGTCCACGGGGATTTATTAGCACGCAATGCATTTTCAACGACGCTGATATCAACCAGCACAATATCATTTAATACGAGAATTTGTTTTTCACTCTGTCCTGGAATATCAACTTCAATGTTCTGTTTTCGTGTATCCGATGGCCTATAACAAAGGGGTACTGGAAGCGTTGCAAATTTTTCTTTATGCAATTCAAATAGCTTCATCTGAAGTGTGTCCCTGACTATTTTTCTACTTGCAATTATCAAATCATTTGGTCTCCATGTTTCCCAGAAATCATTCATTGGAGTTTCTGAAATCACTTCACGCGCTATTTTGCATTGGATTCTATCCGGTTGTAATCTAATTAGCGCTTTGAATTCGCGTAATCGTTCATCAATTGATCTATAATCAGTGGTAATTTCTTCATAATAGTCTACAAAACCCCTTAGCAGCTCATGTGGAGATGCACCGACAAATGGTGGTGGTTGGCCGTGATCACCGCACATGACGACTTTTGTGTTTTTGTTTAACAACCACTCAAGAAATGTTTGTAATACATCTAATGACACTGGGCATATTTCATCCCAAATTATGATTTCAGGAATGAATTTATCACCCATACGCTCAGGAGTCCATTTGTCACCTTTCCATCGAAAGAAACTGTGGTAAGTGCAAGCATTTATCCCTCGCTGTATCATCTCTCTGGCGAGTCTGTGAGTCGGTGTTAGCACAATCATGGTTGACCGACGAAATAATTCAATTGCACGAGTTGTCTTTCCTGACCCACCACAACCGTTTAAATAAACTGTCTTGTATCTACATACTGGATCAGATACCGGTGGTGCATTAGAAAATTCTGATTGAATTTCAATACGGTTACAACAAAGATATTTATCATCCATGGCAACGTCTGCCGATTCACAATACTCATGTAGCATCTCCTTTTTAAATCGCCAACGCCCCCAATTTTCTTCGGGATCTGTGAATGCCGCTACAGCTGATTTGTACTTATTGTGTATATACATTGAATCAGTGGCCACTCTAACCGCGGTATTAGGAAATCTATTTATCATCGAAAATAGATTAATAGAAGCATAGGCTAGCATTGAACTTCTCAAATGTGTATACTGGGAATTATATCCATCACAGTAGGTAACAACCGTACCTAATTTCTCACCATTGGATAGAAAAGCATCCTTACGGGATACAAGTTTTCCCTGTTTCATTAAATCCGCTACAATAAAATCGTGTTCAGCGACGTCTATGATCAACCGCGAAGAATATTTTGCATTGTCGTATCGTCCACCCTGGGTAAATTTACCGATTATTCTTCGTCCGAGATCCTTTGCTTGTTCTTTTTTACTTTCAAATAACTTCTTAGACCAATTTATGATTTCTTCTTCACTGAAATCTGGACACTGTTTTCGCTGTTCGCTGATTATACGATCTAGATCGGGTTGTGGTAGCCAAACTTCTTTCTGAGCTCGATAGCATATAATAGCCTCGGAAACAATCAACGATATTAGCATACCACAATCAATCATATATCTCAATAGCACTATTGGCATCCAGTGTTTTTCAGATAGGTGTCTACTGAGCCAAACATAACTACACGGATGTAATCCTGACGCTAATTCAAATGATATCACACGAGCGAATCCGGTTAAATCAAAATCAGGCAATGGTCCATTAATCGCAACACGAGTCATTTCATGCGTGGGGTGTCCAAATCGTTTGAAGTACTCAGCACATTCCCCATATCCGAGAAAACTTCCGGGATAACACGCGGCTATATCAATTGAAATCATACCATCACGTGAGTATTTCGTATTCCACAGTCCTCCATGACCAAATTTCGACGCAACTCAATTTAACATCCTCGAGAAAATCACTTCGTGTTGGACGCCATGAGTTTTTTTCTCTTGCGAAGTGAGCTACCACTGATGGAATAGTAAAACTATCCGTGAGTAGTTTTTCATGGGAATTCTCCGGTGAAAAATCACTAGCGATATTTCTCATTCTGTTATCTAATTCTTCAATGCGATATAATTCACCATTTGGTTTTACAAATTGATCGAATCCTATTTCGGGATCTTCATCACTTCTAAGTAACCACACTGACACAGGATCATCTTTACACAATGCAAGAATAGCATCGAATAATCTCTCTTCATAGAAAACATCCCCGACGAACTCCTTAGGGATATATTTCACGGTTCGTTCTCGTGGAAATATTGTTACCGCAGGTGTCCACCCGTGTTTGTTATGATCAATAATCTGTATTGGCGCTCCATTTTTGTTATATTTCGGTTCATATAAAACCTCTCCGGTTATCGTCATAACGGTTATTGGGAATCGTAATGATGTTTCTAATTTAGCTATATCAGAAATCTTTGCACCGTGTTGTTTTACCGTTAATTCCCACTCGGTTATTTTCCTACGTCGCAGATCAGTTAGTTTATTTCCTCGGGATGCATTTGTGAAGTGTTCTATTATTCGTTCTGCTACACAATTAAGCCCTGACGAATATTTCATAGGAGCTAGTTTTGCGATATCGGGTTTATCATTTAACGGATATATCCCATAAACCATTGCTGTTACGGGATAAGATCTTTCGTAGTATGGCTTATCGATTCCGGTTAGAATTCCTGGTTTGGAATCTCTACTCACAATGACAGCTTTTTTATTCTTGAGGATTGGTTCAAACTTATCCCTAATAATCCATTTGCCATCGACTTCGATAATGAATTTGATTCGGAAAAAATGCCGTTTTTCCCCAACACGTGAAATTATCACTGCTGCTTTTTCATCATTCATGGTAGCGTCAACAACACCATCAATTCGAAATGTTGACCAACAATAAGATGCTCCATCACGCTTGAATTCATTAAAACAGTCTCTGATTTTACTAATCATGGCTTTATCAAGAATTGTATTCTTTGGTGTATTAGAAACTATATCGAGATTGAATTGAGCATCTTTCCAGGGTAATCTCTTGGACGTTTTTTTTTGGTTTATCGAGATTAAATTTAGGACTAATTTTTAATAATCTCTTAAACTCTTTCATGTTTCCGTCTCTTGGGCGTTTGAGATTAAATTTAGGATTAATTTTGTTACGTTTTTTTGGGTTTATCGAGATTAAATTTAGGACTAATTTTTAATAATCTCTTAAACTCTTTCATGTTTCCGTCTCTTGGACGTTTGTTACGTTTTTTGGGTTTATCGAGATTAAATTTAGGACTAATTTTCAATAATCTCTTAAACTCTTTCATATTTCCGTCTCTTGGACGTTTGTTACGTTTTTTTGGTTTATCGAGATTAAATTTAGGATTAATTTTCAATAATCTCTTAAACTCTTTCATATTTCCGTCTCTTGGACGTTTGTTACGTTTTTTGGGTCTATCGATATTAAATTTAGGATTAATTTTCAATAATCTCTTAAACTCTTTATCAGCATTGAATTCAGCATTTTTCGAAGGCGTTCTCCTTAATTCCCTCATGCTATAATTAAAACAAGCATTTAAATGAAAGATTTATATATAATGAATCACTGCAAGTGGCTTATGATTGGATCAGTAACCCCGTGTAACAAATCATGCAGAAATGAGTTTTGTGGGTATCATATGCAAAGCTTTTGACGTGGAAGCCTTGGCCCGTTACCCTGTATTCTATGTGGGGTTGGGGTCAGGGGAAAATCTCAGTTGTGTCTAAATTGCGGTGGAAAGCGATACAGGGAATTGAAGCGTTATTATGATAAAAGAATAAAAAATGGACAATCAATCAGAAATTTTGACCCTGAAAAGGTCCTTGACCCTGACAACATCAAGGATAAAATCATAAGAACTCCTCAAGACTACATTGAAAGATTCTCCAGTGATGTAATCATTAAACCAAACAATGAATTAGACAAACAATAGTATTTAGTATACGAATGAACCAAGAATTCAGACACCATCCCTTGATTACAAATTATGAAGCATCCAGTGATGGTGTTGGAAGACACTGTAGACTGAAGAAACCAGTTGGTGCTGACAATGGTATGGGGTATTTGGTGTTCACTGTTAAGGGAAAGAAAACTTATCGCAATCATCTTTTCGTGTATGAATGCTTTTATGGATTGATCGAGCATGATTTTGTTATTGATCATATCGATTCTAATCCAAAGAACAATTCTTTATCAAATCTGCAGGGTATCACACAAAGTGAGAATACCAAACGAGGAGAGACTGGAAAATGCTCAAAAAAAGCGAGACCAGTAAAATCTTTGAATACAATAACTAACGAAGAAAAAATATTTCAATCAATATATGAAGCCGGCAAGTATTTCGATATTTGTAGAGCCTCAGTACGATTCGTTGCAGAGGGGATTTATCAATCGGCTATTTCAAAAAGGACGGGACAAAAAGTTCAATTTAGTTATGTCTAATGCGTCATATTTTTCATTTAGAAATATATCATTATTATAGAATAATGAATTCTGAAAACATGAATAGCATTTTATCCGAGATTTCAAAATTGAAAAGTTGGGATATTGAACTATCAGATGGGTTAAATCCTGATCAAATCATGTCTGATTTTCAGGATATTGAATACGGAGTTAACAACAATAAATATATGCTACCAAAGAAGTATGCGCTCATCAAGAGAATTCAGAATTCTATTCGGGACTCTCTCGCATTTTCCAGTGACGTAAGTGTGTTCGCTCCGTTGTATACCATCGTAGAACGAATACGAAAGGAATTGGGGTACGAATACGAATTGAAAAAGGAGGTTAATTCTAAAGTTAGAAACCTACGGGCGTTAATTCAAGAAAATGAACAATTTTGATTGACCATTTATCATTATTTGATTGTGACCGTCCCTCATAGAGATTTTAATTTTTTTTTAGCATTTTTTGATTGATAATGTCAAAAACAGTGAAAATATTTCACACTGAATAAAAATTGATGGACGGTTCAGATTGATCAAAAATAGAATGAGGGAACTAACAGTATTATTTATTTATATACAATTTTGATAGTTCCCTCATCGACGAACGAAGCTCTTATAGGATGAAATAACGCTTCTATGATCGTGTTAAAAATTAACTGACATGTCTGACATGTAACAAAAAGTGTTTTCGTCTGTTAGGTCGGATTGAAAAATTGTTTTGCAATTTAAAAATTGTTTCTGATTTCAAATAATGGTCAATGAAGCATTAACAACCCGATTGGCTTGTGAACGACTGGATGCAATCAGGAGATTTGTACCAATTCGTGACTCTGTACGGAATAAACTACAACAACGACAAAGTCTTCAGACTGATTTTGCTGCGGGATCTGAAGAATTGTTTAAACCAGTAACCACAGCAACGAAGGGGATAGAGCGTGCTATACTGGGAGATGATCCTGACGGTAAAAGAAAAGAAGAGGGTCTTATTCCTGTGTTAGAAAAAATAGCAAAAAGAACTAAACAAACAAAAAAATCCTTGCAATCACTTCCTCAGGATATATCAACCGCTTCGAAACGAAAATTTAAAGGATTTCAGGAAGAACTAGTTAGTGGACTACCTAAATCAATTATATTTACCGAGAGCGCTAAACAACAAATTCTCAACGAGGATATAGACAATTTAGGTGAATTCGCTGCTAACAGCTATGATTCACAAGAGAGGTTTTTCACGAACAATTATTCGGATTATAGAATGTCACATAATGAATGGGCTGATATAGTGTATGAAATAAATACTGGGAGTTTAGATAGAAGGATGAAGGAATACAGAGACTTCAAGAGAAAATTTCAACTCCAAATAAGACAGCTATACGATGAGAAGAAATTTCTGGGGAGTGGTCTAGTTGGAAACGCTAGCGTTTCATGTCCTGGTAGTGTTCTCAGTGATATATCACGATTAGAAGTTCTCATCGGAGGAGAACGAGCCGGAAATAACTCACCGGAAATAATTAATGAAGCAGCTGATATCTGTAGACGATTATTTCAGGGTGGTATCATGGATATCAGCACATATCGAGATTTCATTGGCGAGTTAGTGGAAAGTGGGTATCATAGTGACTGAATTGAAAAGTCAATTGAAAAATTGTTTCTGATTTCAAATAATGATCATACACTACAATCATGATAAACCAACCCCCGTCTACGTAGTTAATTCACGGTTTCCGGTTTATAGAGCATACTACGGAGATGGTTTAGGTAATACCATTGCAGGGTTATTTGCGAGAATGGCTCCAAAAGTGATGCCGTTGGCTAAACAATTAGGAATGAAAGCAATTGATGTTATTCGTGATAAGGGTATTGGTGCTGTTGGAGATCTTGCTGGAAAAGCGTTTTCAACTGCGAAGAATAAATTAACATCGTTAGTGAAATCACGGATGAAATCCAAAGGATTTTCAAAACCGTTACCGTCTACAGCGGAAATGCCTGCAAGTGTTAGTAGAATTATAAATAACGCAGTAGATGAAAAATTAGTGTCGATGGTTTTAACCCCCGACCAAAGCAATATTGCAAATATGATAGCAGGAAGTGGCTTTAAAAAACTACGACGATGAAAATGGAAAATCGCGATTTAGACTCTGATAAATAGAATAAAATGTTCAAACAGTCACGTGATCCAGCATTTGATATTGACGCCCCAGTTGGCAAGGATGATTCTGTACGCGATTATCAATATTACGCCTATCATGCCATAGACTCAAATAGTCGAGCAAGAATCGATCTTCAAGTCCATGATACCAGTAAATACTTTTTGCCCTGTGAAGCGTTTATCGAAATCGAAGGAGAACTTGTAACAGCTGCTGATACTCCTGCTGTACCAGCACCGTATCCAGCTGGTACTCAAGTCGGTTTTGTCAATAATGGTATCATGGCGTTATTTGAGAGTGCTAGATATCTCATTGATGGAAAAGAAATTGAGTCCATAGATCGTGATGTTGATGTGGCTACAACAATAATCGGGTTAGCGAGATATTCCGATGATTATACAAGATCAGCAGGACCTTCTATGATGTTTGCAAAAGATGCTACAAATACCGCTGGAGGAAAACAATTTGTTGTAAGACGACCAAAGAATAATGCTGGCACCGCTAATATTGATGCCGAAGATATGATTATAAACAACGATGTTAATTTCAATCTAGGAGCTGCAACACGTATTTCAATGTTGCAAGGGGCTCGTAAATCATTTTCATGCGCTATTCCACTGCATCACATATTTGGATTCTGTAGAAATGTCCGAAAAGTTATCTACGGGGCGAAGCATACAGTATCGCTTGTACGAAAGAGTGATGATAGTGACGCAATCTGGAGGATTCCAGCAGACAATGCAAATCCAAATGCTGATGCTGGTAAAGTCAATTTAACAAAAATATCCGGATGCCAGTGTTGACTCCAGCAATCACCGCAGAAGAACGATTACTATCATTTACGGACCAAGGAGGAAAGTCGTTGTTGAGTTGGCTAACCGTGAGTACAGATGTGAAACAATCAAATATCATCGGGTTATTCACTTGGAACCTAGCATCAAAACAAGGCGTTTCTGCGCCACGTCATATATTTGTAGCGCTACAGGATAACACACGAGTTGGCGATCAACGTTTCAGTCATATGATATTTGATCAATTAGGTGTGAAAGACGTCTCACTGAGAATAAACGGCCAACAGGAACCATCCGAGGATATACAACTTAATTACACAGAAAATCATATTGCACGAGTTTATCATCGTCTGTTGTCATTTATGGCACGCGATCAAAATGTGGATACTGGTTTGCAAATATCACAAAATGATTTTAAAAATCTGTATCCGATCTATTACTTCTCACTGGAACATCTCGATTTGATGAGACAATATGTTGTTGATATACATTTTAGAGCTAATGTGACTCGTGGTGGTATTGCTAATTACAGAGCGGTTGCTGTCATTCTCAGTGATAAATCAATGCTACTTGAAGGTGTTGGTGGAAGAATGAGAGTGGTAGATGCACCAGTGGAAAACATGTAAACGATTTAGAATCAATCAATTATGTATAACATGTCATATAGTGCTATTAGTGTTGCGTTAACTCCTGGTCAAATCAAAAAATTGCAATCAGAATCGGCTAAAAAATGTGGAACCACAATCACGTTGAAACCCAACCAAATGACTGGTAGTGCAAATCAACTATCGCTGACAACTCGTCAGGTGAAACATTTCAATGATGCACTAGTAGCAAAAAAGGGTGTTCAGATTACTATCTCTGCGGCTGCTATCAAAAATATGATTAAAACAGGCGGTATATTTCCGTTGTTAGCTGCGATTCCAGCATTAATTGCAGCAGCAGCCCCAGCGGTGGCTAAAGCGGCAGCGTTAGGAGCCGTTGGTACTGCAGCAGGAATGGCACTAAAGAAAGCAACTGGGAAAGGATATAAAAAAAAGGGAAAGGGTCTAAGACTACCAGGAACCCCGTATTCGTGGTACAGCGGAAAGGGTCTAAGACTACCAGGAACCCCGTATTCGTGGTACAGCGGAAAGGGTCTAAGACTACCAGGAACGATTTATTAATTCAGAAATCTTCGATGGTTCCCATGTCCAATTTTGATTTAATGGATGCTGCTAAAAAACTAGCGATTAAAAACTTCAGAGGTGTCTTTATGAAAGATCAATTACCACATCAACCAAACAGCGTTGAAACCAGAATCATTAATTTAGATAACAGCACCGGACCTGGAACTCACTGGGTTGCATATGCTATTGATCCACGTGGGATTGTCTATTTTGATTCATATGGATTAGCCCCACCAAAAGAGTTTATGCGTTATATAAAAACCCTTCCAATGAAGACTTGGTATTCTACGCTACCAACACAAACGATGATTGACCCACCAATATGTGGCAGCGAAGTATTAAATGTCCTTAACGCTATTTCTAACTCCTTGAGTAACCCAAGCGGAAAACCACCACATGTTGTCGTTAATGAATACACTAGTAATCGCTGGAGAAAATCGAAGATTTTTCAACGAAGTCGTCAAAAACGATTTTAGAGAGAGAAAGAGTTTTACAATAACATGATTGATATTTGGGGGAGATCTTTGAAACCCAAACCCGATGGCACTGCACCACCTGATTCTGTCAAGGATATAAAAAAAATAATTGAAGATGAAATCGCTGAGACGTTGAACTTAACAAATGTTGATCCTAATGAAATAGTTGTATTTCAAGACAAACAGGGTAAATTGAAAACTAGTGATGTGTCGTTGGATGATATTTTGATACGGCAGCGCGACGCCGCTGAAAACTCTATTGCGCTGTATTCCAACGACGGACGACTTAAAGCCAGTAATATATCCGCGGATGACATTTTAAAACGGCAGCAAGACGCCGCTGAAAACTCTATTGCGCTGTATTCCAGCGACGGACGACTTAAAGCCAGTAATATATCCGCGGATGACATTTTAAAACGTCAGCAAGACGCCGCTGAAAACTCTATTGCGCTGTATTCCAACGACGGACGACTTAAAGCCAGTAATATATCCGCGGATGACATTTTAAAACGGCAGCAAGACGCCGCTGAAAACTCTATTGCGCTGTATTCCAACGACGGACGACTTAAAGCCAGTAATATATCCGCGGATGACATTTTAATACGGCAGCAAGACGCCGCTGAAAACTCTATTGCGCTGTATTCCAACGACGGACGACTTAAACCAGGTGCACTTGTGTCTACGATCACTGATAAGATTGCTACCCATGACAATGAGTTGGATAATTCTCTGTTAGAACTAGCAACACTTCAATCTAAAATTGAAGAACACGGAAAACAGTTTACATCATTTCGTAGAAATATCATTGATAAATTTATTGGAACCCCGTTAGATAAAATTGAAATAAAGCTCCCTGATATTAAAAAATCCATCGATGAGACGAAAAACTTCATCGAAGCCATCAAAGGTGATTTTTCGAGGATGATAACAATCATTGAAAAAACAAAAATTCCTCATGAGAAAACCAAGAACGTAGTATATACAATCCAACACGGATCATTTGCGTGGACACCTACAAACAACAAATTAGATATCACTGCAACCGTTAAAGGTATTTATCAATCAACACTAGTAACACCATTGACTCAATTTAATATATCATCGTCGAGTTCATCCGGGGTCAATAATACGATTTCAACGATCATCGACAAGGATACAACTGAAAAGTTCACTATAACATCTACTGATAAAAATTTGGCTAGAACTTCGGTATCATGGTATGTGGAATTCGTAGCGGATTTAAGTAAATAACTAAATTGAAAGGAAAATCGTTCGGATTTCACAATTGAAAACGCTAGTATTTTTAAAATAACAATGATTTCATCAACTCAATGTCGCTATGATCAGGTCAGAGAATTTCAAAATAGACTCAAAACCCTCACTGAGGAGTATCAAATAAAAATAAAAAAATACCGACGAAGAATCACCGCAATTGATATTACTATGTACTCGGTGTCAAGCGTTCTCGCTGGCACCGGAATAATACTTGCATCGGTTACAATGATTGCCCCGGTCGTAGTTCCAATTTGCATTTCTGCGGTGGCTACAATCGGGGGTATATCAACCGGGATAACAAAAAAGATATCATCATGCAGCCAGAGTAAACTGCAGAATTACTTACTTCAATTTCATATTGCATCAACCGCATACTCACAATTATCATTGATGATATCGTCGTCTCTCGATAATACAATTATATCAGATAGTGAATTCTCAGCGATGGTCAGTATTTTTGATTCCGCGATATCAAAATTAGAGCGACAACATGAATATAATAACAATGACAACACCAATGGAATTAGAAAACACGAACCCAAAAACCAGAATGATCTCAATAAACTCAACCATACCAAATTGTGAGTTCTCAGTGATGGTCAGTATTTATGATTCCGCGGTGTCAAAATTAGAGTGACAACATGAGTATAATAACAATGACGACACCGATGGAATTACTTCAACAAATAGTGGAGAACACGAACCCAGTACAAACAAGTATGATATCAATAACATCAACGGAACCCGAGTTTAGTGTGAATTTCCCTAGCCCAGTCCCCGTGAAGGAGATAGCGCTAGCAAAATTACGAGTGTATCACAGTTGGCCTAATATCAGATCAAAATCATTTGGTGGTCAACAACCCAATAATTCTTTAGTGTTTGCAAATAAGAATAAACCCGACGGAATCCCAGACTGGAAAGTTGTTTCGATACCAACAGGGTCATACCAAATCGAACAAATCAATAATGAATTCGCGCGTAGAATAAAATCGATTACTGGAGTAGAGTCAAAAATAGCTATAACAGTTCATGAGCCAACGCTATCATCCGCAATTGAAATAAGCACAGAAGGATACATCGTAGATATCTATCAGAGTTCTATTAGAACCTTACTAGGATGGCCTGAATTACCACCCCGGGGAGAAACCGTTGATTTACCAGAACCCAAAAAAAACGATTATATCACCGACAGGATAAAATCTGATAATCCAGTAAAGAGTTATCAAGATCGCACAATCACTAGAGATTTTTTTAAGATCTTTCACGATATAGTTGGGGGAGGGAAATTTCTTGCTGCTGACGATCTTAAAATCGATGAAAATTTCACAGCAATGAATAATGATTTTTCGCTGTTGTTAATATCTCTTAAATCCGGCTCTCTCACCCGAGATGAATTTATCAGCGTCGTAGAAACATGCAATAAAATTATCGACGATATGGAAACATTTAACCTAAAAATTATTCAGGATATATTAGATGACGATAATCCCTTATCGAGAACAGAATTTGCATTAATCTATAATATCCGCGTTGAAGATATTCCAACATTCAAACTACCAGGATATAACGTACCAGAACTAAAAAAACTTCTCAATGATGCCATCGATGTTGGTTTCAAAATAATTCATGATACGTGGAAAAAAACAGCATCACCGGAAATAAAAATCCTCAAACACAATAATGACCCAGATGGTGGCGGTAGGCATATCGCTCCGTTCAACGTGAATATTTCATCGGTGATTGCGCTCAATTTAGTATGTGATGTTATCGAAGGAAGCTATCAAATTAATCTCGAACGATCAAATCAAGCTCAGCAAGGATATATTCTTTATTCGTTTGCACCAACAGCTCCTCCAGGATTCCTAATTATTGAAAACCCAATTAATCCTGTCTACATGCGATGCCATAATAATTCATTAACCAGAATTAATTTCAAACTCACCGACCAGTCAAATAATCTGATTGATTTACAAGAAGAGGTGTTAGCGATTAGTCTGTTTGTGAGATCCTAAAGACTTGATCAAATCATTTATTATTTTTTGTTATCCCAGAACTGAAAACTTTAGCAGCAGAGAGGGTGGATGACAACAAGTTGCGACCAAAATTAATTAAATAATCATAAAAGTCTCCGTTTTCATTTTTTTAGTTAAAATGAGATTTCGTAGGGAAAGCTCATTAAGATTTCAATAAATTTTTTGTCTAAAAACGTTGTAGGGTTTGCCCCTGGGACATTTTTTTTGGTTAAAATGAGATCGTAGGAAGAATCGTTTTAAGGATTCAATCAAAATTTTGTCTAAAAACGTTGTAGGGTTCACCCTCTCTGCTGCTTCATTAACAACAATAAAATAAATCAATTAGCAATGGACTTTTAAAATTGGCACATTTCAATTATAGACAATTTCTATTTATAACTTTATCATACATGATAACCCTTATGATTTGACTATGTTTTGCTAAAATGACCCTTGATTAACTGTGTTATTACTCTGGTTTTAAACTAACAGAGCAGAGCATAAACCAAGAAACTTTATGAAATTCAATAAATAAGTTATTTCTTTAGAGTACAAAGTGAAACTTTATAAAGACCTTACAGTATTGTAAATTAAATCCAAAAATAGTCCTAAAAGTTTTACTGGATGTCTAAATGTATAAAATTCCAACTGAATTCCAGTGGTAATCAAGATAAGTTCCAAGAATGAAAGGGTTGGTGTGAAATTAGTCTCGAACATGGTAATATGCCAATGGCTTGAAGTATAATTATATACTGTCAGTCTTTTGGATTTATCACAGTAACATAGTTCATAAAATATCCTTGTCTGAATTCATTGTAATTCCAAACAAATATTTCTGTCCAAGAATATTATAGATGAGCACTTTGTATTTCCAGTGAACAAAATAGGTTGAATAAATACTTGCACCCAATAATGAACTGAGCAATAAAATAAGACTGATTCTGCTTCAATACATTAATGCAAGAGTGTGTAACTTTTCAAGTAAACAACATTTTATTAAAAAGGTACAATAATAGAGAGAAGAGGGTCAAAAATTAATTTTGAGAACATTCTAAGTTGTCAACAAGATACGGTCTATTACTAAAATTATAATAAAGAAGATGGAAACATCAGGTACACCAGGTGCTGCCATGAAGGAATACCAATGTCCTAGATTCAGTGTAACATAAAAATGGTTACCTCCATAGATAATGATCATAATATTTATTCTATTAGTGATGTAGTAATATGATTTTATTGTCTTTAATTAAATAACCGAAAAGAAAAAAAACCTGACAAATTCTGTTAATAGTTACATACATGATTTTCAATAGGATAAGGAATTTCTTGAATGTTTAGGGAGCATCTTCTTGCAACTTTTAAGAAGGTCTTATCAAAGGTGTTACCATGACAATGTTTTTTAAAAGGTTGTCAACTTATTACCATGACAACACTTTTAAGAGGGCCTTGTCATAACTATTGGTGTCAATACTTTTAAGAAGGCCTTGTCAAAAGTATGTTGTTGTTGTAGGATTTAACGCCATTTTTCAGCACTTGATAGGCTATACATGGTGGCCAGTATTAATGATGGAGGAAGAACCTGGGAAAACCCCTAGAAAGAACCACCAACCCACAAGAAGCTACTGGCAAGCTTTCTCACATTGGCCGAATCTGATACTGAGGCCATGCAGATAGAGGTGAGATGGCAGTGTACCATAGTGCAGAGCACTTTAGACCACTCTACCACTCAGGCCCCTGTCAAAAGTATTACCATGACAATACTCTTGAGGGCTTTTTGCCTGAGGACCTAAAAATGGCTATGGACATGCTACATTATTATTTATTGTGTGTGGCTTAATATCTGTCTGTCTGTCTGTCTCTCTGTGTCTCTGTCTTCATCCATACATATGTACGTACGTACGTACATACATACAAATGATTAAGAATTTTTAATTATATTAGTTCATGGAAATTCATGATCACCAAATAATTGGTGATCAAATAAAGCAAACTCTGTATCAGTTAATGGCAAATATGAATTTTACATTAAAAGGATGCAGTATCAGTGAAGTTAATGGCAAATATGCTGTGAATTTTACATTAAAAGGATGCAGTATCAGTGAAGTTAATGGCAAATATGAATTTTACATTAAAAGGATGCAGTATCAGTGAAGTTAATGGCAAATATGAATTTTACATTAAATGGATGCAGTATCAGTGAAGTTAATGGCAAATATGAATTTTACATTAAAAGGATGCAGTATCAGTGAAGTTAATGGCAAATATGAATTTTACATTAAAAGGATGCAGTATCAGTGAAGTTAATGGCAAATATGCTGTGAATTTTACATTAAAAGGATCTTCCTAGAGTGTGTCCCTAAACATAAATTGTAAAATTGTATAAAAGAATTATAGCAGAGCAATGTCTGAAAAATTCCAAGGCATTTAAAATATTCTATTTTCCCCCAAAAAATGATATCCAAAAACATAATGTGTCCAGAAACATACGGTAAATATGGTACTAGCCAACAAATAAAAGTGAAAATGGAAAACAACAGTTTGAATGAAGTCTACCTACAAATGATGTCTTTTGTGTGATGTTTAATTTACATTAAAATGGAAAACAACAGTTTGAATGAAGTCTACCTACAAATGATGTCTTTTGTGTGATGTTTAATTTACATTAAAATGGAAAACAACAGTTTAAATGAAGTCTACCTACAAATGATGTCTTTTGTGTGATGTTTAATTTACATTAAAATGGAAAGCAACAGTTTGAATGAAGTCTACCTACAAATGATGTATTTTGTGTGATGTTTAATTTACATTAAAATGGAAAACAACAGTTTGAATGAAGTCTACCTACAAATGATGTCTTTTGTGTGATGTTTAATTTACATTAAAATGGAAAACAACAGTTTGAATGTAGTCTACCTACGAATGATGTCTTTTGTGTGATGTTTAATTTACATTAAAATGGAAAACAACAGTTTGAATGAAGTCTACCTACAAATGATTTCTTTTGTGTCATGGTTAATTTGTGTGATGGTTAAATTACATTAAAATGACTCAAGTCATGTATCATATAGTCTATATTTCTAACTAAAACTAGGTTAATATATTGCAACTACTATATACAACCATACCTAGACTACTGTAATGTTATCTGGGAAATGCTATATACAACCATACCTAGACTACTGTAATGTTATCTGGGAAACACTATAAATAACCATACCTAGACTACTGTAATGTTATCTGGGAAACGATATAAATAACCATACCTAGACTACTGTAATGTTATCTGGGAAACGCTATAAATAACCATACCTAGACAACTGTAATGTTATCTGGGAAATGCTATATACAACCATACCTAGACTACTGTAATGTTATCTGGGAAATGCTATATAAAACCATACCTAGACTAATGTAATGTTATCTGGGAAACACTATATACAACCATACCTAGACTACTGTAATGTTATCTGCGAAAAGCTATATACAACCATACCTAGACTAATGTAATGTTATCTGGGAAACACTATATACAACCATACCTAGACTACTGTAAAGTTATCTGGGAAAAGCTATCTACAACCATACCTAGACTACTGTAATGTTATCTGGGAAACACTATATACAACCATACCTAGACTACTGTAATGTTATCTGGGAAACACTATATACAATATCTAGACTACTGTAATGTTATCTGGGAAACACTATATACAACCAAACCTAGACTACTGTAATGTTATCTGGGAAACACTATATACAACCATATTTAGACTACTGTAATGTTATCTGGGAAACAATATATACAACCATACCTAGACTACTGTAATGTTATCTGGGAAATGCTATATACAACCATACCTAGACTACTGTAATGTTATCTGGGAAACACTATATACAATATCTAGACTACTGTAATGTTATCTGGGAAACACTATATACAACCATACCTAGACTACTGTAATGTTATCTGGGAAACGCTATATACAACACTATCTAGACTACTGTAATGTTATCTGGGAAACAATATATACAACCATACCTAGACTACTGTAATGTTATCTGGGAAATGCTATATACAACCTTACCTAGACTACTGTAATGTTATCTGGGAAACGCTATATACAACCATACCTAGACTACTGTAATGTTATCTTGGAAACGCTATATACTACCTTACCTAGACTACTGTAATGTTATCTGGGAAATGCTATATACAACCATACCTAGACTAATGTAATGTTATCTGAGAAACACTATATACAACCATACCTAGACTACTGTAATGTTATCTGGGAAACGCTATATACAACCATACCTAGACTAATGTAATGTTATCTGGGAAACGCTATATACAACCATACCTAGACTACTGTAATGTTATCTGAGAAACACTATATACAACCATACCTAGACTACTGTAATGTTATCTGGGAAATGCTATATACAACCATACCTAGACTAATGTAATGTTATCTGGGAAACACTATATACAACCATACCTAGACTACTGTAATGTTATCTGGGAAAAGCTATATACAACCATACCTAGACTACTGTAATGTTAGCTAGGAAACACTATATACAATACCTAGACTACTGTAATGTTATCTGGGAAACACTATATACAACCATACCTAGACTACTGTAATGCTATCTGGGAAACACTATATACAACCATACCTAGACTAATGTAATGTTATCTGGGAAAAGCTATATACAACCATACCTAGACTAATGTAATGTTAGCTAGGAAACATTATATACAACCATACCTAGACTACTGTAATGTTATCTGGGAAAAGCTATATACAACCATACCTAGACTACTGTAATGTTATCTGGGAAACACTATATACAATACCTAGACTACTGTAATGTTATCTGGGAAAAGCTATATACAACCATACCTAGACTACTGTAATGTTATCTGGTAAACACTATATACAACCATACCATGACTACTGTAATGTTATCTGGGAAACGCTATATACAACCATACCTAGACTAAGGTAATGTTATCTGGGAAACACTATATACAACCATACCTAGACTACTGTAATGTTATCTGGGAAAAGCTATATACAACCATACCTAGACTACTGTAATGTTTTCTGGGAAACACTATATACAATACCTAGACTACTGTAATGTTATCTGGGAAACACTATATACAACCATACCTAGACTACTGTAATGTTATCTGGGAAACACTATATACAACCATACCTAGAGTACTGTAAAGTTATCTGGGAAACACTATATACAACCATACCTAGACTAATGTAATGTTATCTGGGAAACACTATATACAACCATACCTAGACTACTGTAATGTTATCTGTGAAACGCTATATACAACCATACCTAGACTAATGTAATGTTATCTGGGAAACACTATATACAACCATACCTAGACTACTGTAATGTTATCTGTGAAACGCTATATACAACCATACCTAGACTAATGTAATGTTATCTGGGAAACACTATATACAACCATACCTAGACTACTGTAATGTCATCTGGGAAACGCTATATACAACCATACCTAGACTAATGTAATGTTATCTGGGAAACACTACATACAACCATACCTAGACTACTGTAATGTTATCTGGGAAAAGCTATATACAACCATACCTAGACTACTGTAATGTTATCTGGGAAACACTATATACAATACTAGACTATTGTAATGTTATCTGGGAAAAGCTATATACAGCCATACCTAGCCTACTGTAATGTTATCTGGGAAACACTATATACAATACCTAGACTACTGTAATGTTATCTGGGAAATGCTATATACAACCATGCCTAGACTACTGTAATGTTATCTGGGAAACGCTATATACAACCATACCTAGACTACTGTAATGTTATCTGGGAAACACTATATACAACCATACCTAGACTACTGTAATGTTATCTGGGAAATGCTATATACAACCATACCTAGACTAATGTAATGTTATCTGGGAAATGCTATATACAACCATGCCTAGACTACTGTAATGTTATCTGAGAAACGCTATATACAGCCATACCTAGACTACTGTAATGTTATCTAGGAAACGCTATATACAACCATACCTAGACTACTGTAATGTTATCTGGGAAACGCTATATACAACCTTACCTAGACTACTGTAATGTTATCTGGGAAACGCTATATACAACCTTACCTAGACTACTGTAATGTTATCTGGGAAACACTATATACAACCTTACCTAGACTACTGTAATGTTATCTGGGAAACACTTCTGGCAAAACTATTTACAAAATTATTCAGCTGCAATAAAGAGGTAGCAGGCACATCTCAGATAATGCAGGAAGCATTCCAAATAATTGGTTTTAAAATGTTATCAGTAAATGAATGAATATGTTTGAGAAAGACTTAACTTATGTACAAAGTTTGAAACAATATGGCATCATCATATCTCAGTGAACTAATTCATGTTAGAAAACAAGGAATAATTAACTCTTTAAGAAAAGTTTTCGATACTTGGCATCACTAATTTGAAACAGAATCCTAGAGAAAACTAGATATAAAAAAAAAAATACAAATATAAATGCATTTAATTATTTTCAATGGATTAAAAGTGCAACTTGTTTTATTTCACAAATACATTACAACTTAAAATATAAAATTTTCAATACCTTACACTTTGTTTTCTCATATTCTAGACACATATAATATTAGACCACAAAGTTCGTCCCAACTAATTATTCTTTTACTTATTATTATTATTATTATTATTATTATTATTATTATTATTATTATTATTATTACTACTACTATTATTATTAGTAGTAGTATTATCATTGGTATTTATTATTATTATTATTATTATTATTATTATTATTATTATTATTATTATTATTATTATTACTATTATTAGTAGTAGTAGTATTATTTGTATTTATTATTATTATTATTATTAGTAGTAGTAGTAGTATTTATTATTATTATTATTAATAATAATAATATTATTATTATTATTATTACCATTATTATTACTACTACTATTATTATTAGTAGTAGTAGTAGTAGTGTTATTATTAGTATTTATTATTATTATTATTATTATTATTACCATTATTATTACTACTACTATTATTATTATTAGTAGTAATAGTAGTGTTATTATTAGTATTTATTAGTAGTTGTAGTAGTAGTAGTAGTAGTAGTAGTAGTAGTAGTGGTAGTATTTGTATTTATTATTATTATTAGTAGTAGTAGTAGCAGAAGTAGTATTAGTATTTATTATTATTATTAGTAGTAGTAGTAGTAGTAGTAGTAGTAGTAGTAGTAGTATTTATTAGTAGTAGTAGTAGTAGTAGTAGTAGTAGTAGTATTTATTATTATTATTATTATTATTATTATTATTATTATTATTATTATTATTATTACTACTATTACTATTATTATTATTATTATTATTATTAGTAGTAGTAGTAGTAGTAGTAGTAGTAGTAGTAGTAGTAGCAGTAGTAATTAATAGTAGTATTATTATAATATGTTGGTTTTCTGTGTAAAGGACATAGCAACCTGCTCCTTTAGTTTTGTTACAGAACATTTTACTTTTATATTTTATTGTCAGTTCCCCCTAGTGATTCTAACATACACGAGTCCATCATAGGAAAACAAGGGACTTTAATCTGTATTGTTTGTAATTGAAAATGTTTTACTTAAACATCTTTCTTTTCATTTTTAAGTAGTTACCAAAATTTTCAGTTCCAAAACAATGTCTGAGCTGTCACAAGAAGTAGTGCTGTATATAACAAAATCAGTGCTATTTTGCTCCTAAACTGTGAGGAGTTTAATGTATTTAATATTTTCTCTTTGTCATCTCTTTCAGGGTCAGATTCGCTACCAGACTGTCGGATATTTCCCGGCAACTGAATATTTCACATTAAATGAGTTAACAGGGGCAATAAATCAAACTGGCACAGTTGCCAATGACCAGTATGGGACATTATTATATGTTGTGAGTATACAATGACCAGTATGGGACATTAATATATGTTGTGAGTATACAATGACCAGTATGGGACATTATTATATGTTGTGAGTATACAGTGACCAGTATGGGACATTAATATATGTTGTGAGTATACAATGACCAGTATGGGACATTACTATATGTTGCGAATATATAATGACCAGTATGGGACATTACTATAAGTTGTGAATATACAGTGACCAGTATGAGACATTATTATATGTTGTGAGTATACAATGACCAGTATGGGACATTACTATATGTTGTGAATATACAATGACCAGTATGGGACATTACTATATGTTGTGAATATACAGTGACCAGTATGGGACATTACTATATGTTGTGAATATACATTGACCAGTATGGGACATTACTATATGTTTTGAATATACATTGACCAGTATGGTACATTACTATATGTTTTGAATATACATTGACCAGTATGGTACATTATTATATGTGGTGAGTATACAGTGACCAGTACTGTCTATTGTCACTTAGGAATTGAATCCTACTGTAAACTGCACAGGATAAAGTCTCTCATTTCACTGGCAGTCTGTGTCTCTATCGTTTCTTATGAATAATTAAAAATGATCCATTATGCAAGTGTGTTAAGTGATGGCAGATCAGGATAATGTGTTATTGTGTTAAGTAATGGCAGATCATGATAATGTGTTATTGTGGTAAGTGATGGTAGATCAGGATAATGTGTTATTGTGTTAAGTAATGGCAGATCAGGATAATGTGTTATTGTGTTAAGTAATGGCAGATCAGGATAATGTGTTATTGTGTTAAGTGATGGCAGATCAGGATATTGTGTTATTGTGTTAAGTGATGGCAGATCAGAATAATGTGTTATTGTGTTAAGTGATGGCAGATCAGGATAATCTGTTATTGTGTTAAGTAATGGCAGATCAGGATAATGTGTTATTGTGTTAAGTGATGGCAGATCAGGATAATGTGTTATTGTGTTAAGTGATGGCAGATCAGGATAATGTATTATTGTTTTAAGTGATGGCAGATCAGGATAATGTGTTATTGTGTTAAGTGATGGCAGATCAGGATATTTTGTTACTGTGCTAAGTAATGACAGATCAGGATAATGTGTTATTGTATTAAGTGATGGCAGATCAGTATAATGTGTTATTGTGTTAAGTAATGGCAGATCAGGATAATGTGTTATTGTGTTAAGTGATGGCAGATCAGAATAATGTGTTATTGTGTTAAGTGATATCAGATCAGGATAATGTGTTATTGTGTTAAGTAATGGCAGATCAGGATAATCTTTTATTGTGTTAAGTAATGGCAGATCAGGATAATGTGTTATTGTGTTAAGTGATTGCAGATCAGGATAATCTATTATTATGTTAAGTAATGGCAGACCAGGATAATCTGTTATTGTGTTAAGTGATGGCAGATCAGGATAATCTATTATTGTGTTAAGTAATGGCAGATCAGGATAATCTATTATTGTGTTAAGTAATGGCAGATCAGGATAATCTGTTATTGTGTTAAGTAATGGCAGATCAGGATAATCTGTTATTGTGTTAAGTAATGGCAGATCAGGATAATCTATTATTGTGTTAAGTAATGGCAGACCAGGATAATCTGTTATTGTGTTAAGTGATGGCAGATCAGGATAATGTATTATTGTTTTAAGTGATGGCAGATCAGGATAATGTGTTATTGTGTTAAGTGATGGCAGATCAGGATATTTTGTTACTGTGCTAAGTAATGACAGATCAGGATAATGTGTTATTGTATTAAGTGATGGCAGATCAGTATAATGTGTTATTGTGTTAAGTAATGGCAGATCAGGATAATGTGTTATTGTGTTAAGTGATGGCAGATCAGAATAATGTGTTATTGTGTTAAGTGATATCAGATCAGGATAATGTGTTATTGTGTTAAGTAATGGCAGATCAGGATAATGTGTTATTGTGTTAAGTGATGGCAGATCAGGATAATGTGTTATTGTGTTAAGTGATGGCAGATCAGGATAATCTGTTATTGTGTTAAGTAATGGCAGATCAGGATAATGTGTTATTGTGTTAAGTGATGGCAGATCAGGATAATGTGTTATTGTGTTAAGTGATGGCAGATCAGGATAATGTTTTATTGTGTTAAGTGATGGCAGATCAGGATAATGTGTTATTGTGTTAAGTGATGGCAGATCAGGATAATGTGTTATTGTGTTAAGTGATGGCAGATCAGGATAATGTGTTATTGTGTTAAGTGATGGCAGATCAGGATAATCTGTTATTGTGTTAAATGATGGCAGATCAGGATATTTTGTTATTGTGCTAAGTAATGGCAGATCAGGATAATGTGTTAATGTGTTAAGTAATGGCAGATCAGGATAATGTGTTGTGTTAAGTAATGGCAGATCAGGATAATGTGTTATTGTGTTAAGTGATGGCAGATCAGGATATTTTGTTATTGTGCTAAGTAATGGCAGATCAGGATAATGTGTTATTGTGTTAAGTAATGGCAGATCAGGATAATGTGTTGTGTTAAGTAATGGCAGATCAGGATAATGTGTTGTTTGCGTCTGGACTTAGCTTACACTTTAGTTTGTATGAACATGTCTACAAGTTTTTGTTTTAATCTAATGTCTCCTAAATAATGCAGAATTACAGTCTTGATTGTTTCTTTAATAGTTGTAGAGAGATTTGTCTTGCTGCAATTAAAACTTACCAAAAGTGTTGTCTCCTCAAAATTAGATAATATAGAAACCTGTGCTTATGTGACTCAATTGTGTTTCAATTTCCTTGCATAAAAGTAGTTTTAACTATATCAAATATTTCTTAAGAAGCATTGGGGTGTATCAAATATTTCTTAAGAAGCAATGGTGGGGGGAGGTAGCAATTTACACTTTGTATGCCCATTCAGCTGATTTGTACATTACTTTTATGTTCTGTCAATTTACACTTTGTTTGTCTATTCAACTGATCTGTCCATTACTTTTTGTTCTGTCAATTTACACTTTGTTTGTCTATTCAACTGATCTGTCCATTACTTTTTGTTCTGTCAATTTACACTTTGTATGTATATTCAACTGATCTGTACATTACTTTTATGTTCTGTCAATTTACACTTTGTATATCTATTCAACTGATCTGTACATTACTTTCTGTTCTGTCAATTTACACTTTGTATGTCCATTCAACTGATCTGTACATTACTTTATGTTCTGTCAATTTACACTTTGTATGTCCATTCATCTGATCTGTCCATTACTTTATGTTCTGTCAATTTACACTTTGTATGTATATTCAACTGATCTGTCCATTAACTTATGTCTATCTTTTGTTTTCTTTAGTTACGTGTTGCAGCCTATGATACGGCAAACCCATCACAGCGAGTGGAAGAGAATGTCCAAATTGAAGTGATCCGCAATCCCAATGTTCCTGTTTTCACTGACAACTATTTATACACAATCAAGGAAACATTGCCAGTTGGAAGTTTTGTCCTTGCAGTAACAGCCAAGGATGCTGATAATGATACCCTTAGTTACTCCATTCTTCCTCGCAGTGCTTCTCTGCCACAGGTAGAAGATTTCTTTTTCATGACAATGAGTGGCCAGATTTACGTAAAGTCAAGTCTACAGACCAGCATGGTATCTCAGTATGTATTCAGTGTTCAGGCTCGTGATAATGGATATCCTGAAAAATTTGGCACCACTACCGTAACAATCAACATTCAGCGAGATGCAAGTACACCAGCTTGCTCTCGTGTGTTTGAGACACTGATTCCAGTAACCTCCCCAGTCAACTCCTCAGTCCCAGTTCTAACTATTCAAGCAGTAGATGCAGACCTAAAGGTATTTTTATTCTCAGTTTTTGGAGGACATTTCATAGCTACAATAATTTGAGTCATTGCATGAGACTATTCTAACACATTCATGTAAGGTACTTTATGGGTAATGCATGAGACCATTCTAACACATTCATGTAAGATTCTTTATGGGTAATGCATGAGACCATTCTAACACATTCATGTAAGATTCTTTATGGGTAATGCATGAGACCATTCTAACACATTCATGTAATGTACTTTATGGGTAATGCATGAGACCATTCTAACACAGTCATGTAAGATTCTTTATGGGTAATGCATGAGACCATTCTAACACATTCATCTAAGATTCTTTATGGGTAATGCATGAGACCATTCTAACACATTCATGTAAGGTACTTTATGGGTAATGCATGAGACCATTCTAACACAGTCATGTAAGATTCTTTATGGGTAATGCATGAGACCATTCTAACACATTCATGTAAGGTACTTTATGGGTAATGCATGAGACCATTCTAACACATTCATGTAAGGTACTTTATGGGTAATGCATGAGACCATTCTAACACATGTAAGGTACTTTATGGGTGGTGCATGAGACCATTCTAACACAGTCATGTAAGATTCTTTATGGGTAATGCATGAGACCATTCTAACACATTCATGTAAGATTCTTTATGGGTAATGCATGAGACCATTCTAACACAGTCATGTAAGGTTCTTTATGGGTAATGCATGAGACCATTCTAACACAGTCATGTAAGGTACTTTATGGGTAATGCATGAGACCATTCTAGCACAGTCATGTAAGATTCTTTATGGGTAATGCATGAGACCATTCTAACACATTCATGTAAAATTCTTTATGGGTAATGCATGAGACCATTCTAACACATTCATGTAAGGTACTTTATGGGTAATGCATGAGACCATTCTAACACAGTCATGTAAGGTTCTTTATGGGTAATGCATGAGACCATTCTGACACATTCATGTAAGATTGTTTACGGGTAATGCATGAGACCATTCTAACACATTCATGTAAGGTACTTTATGGGTAATGCATGAGACCATTCTAACACATTCATGTAAGGTACTTTATGGGTAATGCATGAGACCATTCTAACACAGTCATGTAAGGTTCTTTATGGGTAATGCATGAGACCATTCTAACACAGTCATGTAAGGTACTTTATGGGTAATGCATGAGACCATTCTAACACAGTCATGTAAGATTCTTTATGGGTAATGCATGAGACCATTCTAACACATTCATGTAAGATTCTTTATGGGTAATGCATGAGACCATTCTAACACATTCATGTAAGGTACTTTATGGGTAATGCATGAGACCATTCTAACACATTCATGTAAGATTCTTTATGGGTAATGCATGAGACCATTCTAACACAGTCATGTAAGTTTCTTTATGGGTAATGCATGAGACCATTCTGACACATTCATGTAAGGTTCTTTATGGGTAGTGCATGAGACCATTCTAACACATGTAAGGTACTTTATGGGTAATGCATGAGACCATTCTAACACATGTACGGTACTTTATGGGTGGTGCATGAGACCATTCTAACACATTCATGTAAGGTACTTTATGGGTAGTACATGAGACCATTCTAACACAGTCATGTAAGGTTCTTTATGGATAATGCATGAGACCATTCTAACACATTCATGTAAGGTACTTTATGGGTAATGCATGAGATCATTCTAACACAGTCATGTAAGGTACTTTATGGGTAATGCATGAGACCATTCTAACACATTCATGTAAGATTCTTTATGGGTAGTGCATGAGACCATTCTAACACATGTAAGGTACTTTATGGGTGGTGCATGAGACCATTCTAACACATGTAAGGTACTTTATGGGTGGTGCATGAGACCATTCTAACACATTCATGTAATATTCTTTATGGGTAATGCATGAGACCATTCTAACACAGTCATGTAAGGTACTTTAAGGGTAATGCATGAGACCATTCTAACACATGTAAGGTACTTTATGGGTAATGCATGAGACCATTCTAACACATTCATGTAAGGTACTTTATGGTTTACCATGATGTGATATCATGTAACTGCTTTTTAAGATGTAACACTAAATTACCAGGATGGCACATCATGTGCCTGCTATTTAAGATGTAACAATAAATAACCAGGTGTCATATAATGTGACTGCTTTTTAAGATTTAAGATTTAACAATAAATGACCATGACATCACATCATGTGACTGCTTTTTAAGATGTAACAATAAATTACCATATTATTATTTGGCTGTGTGACCTTTTGTCACACCTTACAAGTTTTTCATCTTTTAAAGTACCTTTTTCAAACCAATGTTTGTTTTAAAACTTGTAAATTTCAGCTCTTTCCTCCTCAATTGAAAAAAATCTTATTTGTGATGTTTGCAGGGTTGTCTTATTGACATTGTAGATAAAAAGTATCATATTTGTTTTGCTTTCAGGGTGGTCTTATGTACGTTGTAGATAAAAAAAAAATATCTTATTTGTAATGCTTGCATGGTAATCTTGTGTACATTGTAGATACAAATATCTTATTTGTAATGCTTGCAGAGTAATCTTACATACATTGTAGATACAAATATCTTATTTGTAATGCTTGCAGGGTAATCTTACATACATTGTAGATACAAATATCTTATTTGTAATGCTTGCAGAGTAATCTTACATACATTGTAGATACAAATATCTTATTTGTAATGCTTGCAGAGTAATCTTACATACATTGTAGATACAAATATCTTATTTGTAATGCTTGCAGGGTAATCTTACATACATTGTAGATACAAATATCTTATTTGTAATGCTTGCAGGGTAATCTTACATACATTGTAGATAAAAATATCTTATTTGTAATGCTTGCAGAGTAATCTTACATACATTGTAGATACAAATATCTTATTTGTAATGCTTGCAGAGTAATCTTACATACATTGTAGATAAAAATATCTTATTTGTAATGCTTGCAGGGTAATCTTGTGTACATTGTAGATAAAAATATCTTATTTGTAATGCTTGCAGGGTAATCTTACATACATTGTAGATAAAAATATCTTATTTGTAATGCTTGCAGGGTAATCTTACATACATTGTAGATAAAAATATCTTATTTGTAATGCTTGCAGGGTAATCTTACATACATTGTAGATAAAAACATCTTATTTGTAATGCTTGCAGGGTAATCTTGTATACACTCTGGTTGGAGATGGATCAGCATTTTCTTTCTTTGAAGTCCAGACAGGTGGAGGCATTTTTGTCAGGAAGTCACTGAGCCAGGATGGCCTGTCACAGTATTCTGTAAGTGTTAGGACATAGAGACTAGATTTGGTTTTAATAGTGTTAGGACATAGAGACTAGATTTGGTTTTAATAGTGTTAGGACATAGAGACTAGATTTGGTTTTAATAGTGTTAGGACATAGAGACTAGATTTGGTTTTAATAGTGTTAGGACATAGAGACTAGATTTGGTTTTAATAGTGTTAGGACATAGAGACTAGATTTGGTTTTAACAGTGTTAGGACATAGAGACTAGATTTGGTTTTAACAGTGTTAGGACATAGAGACTAGATTTGGTTTTAACAGTGTTAGGACATAGAGACTAGATTTGGTTTTAACAGTGTTAGGACATAGAGACTAGATTTGGTTATAACAGTGTTAGGACATAGAGACTAGATTTGGTTTTAATAGTGTTAGGACATAGAGACTAGAATTGGTTTTAATAGTGTTAGGACATAGAAACTAGATTTGATTTTGGAATTTTCTTGTAGTATGGGGCAATTTACTTTGCCTTGATGTATATAACATTCAAGCCTAGTTCATATTGGTCATGGGACTAGCATTCTAACCACTGAGACACATGTTCCTGTATAAAGAAGCTTTATCTACATAATTTTAAAAAAAATGGAATTGTGTGTTGTACCTAATTATATTTTTAGAATGGCACGCATTTATGTTTTTTTAAATGGCGTGCATTTGTTTAAAAAAATGGCATGCATTTACTCTTTAAAATGGCATGCATTAATTTTTTTAAAAATGGTATGCATTTTGTGCTGTACCTCTTCATCATAAAAATGATAAAGACTTTCTGCACAAGAATTGAAAGTCATATAAGCAAATAACATTAAGCTGTTTGTACAAGAGACATCCTATTTTATGAATTGATGGAGTAAATAATTATTTACCATTGCATGATTGCTTAATGACTTATACTGGATGTACTGTATTTTGGAGTGAATAATGTGCACCCCCAATTTTAGCCCTAGCATGAAGTCCACTGTGAACATAGAACACAAGCTCGAATTGTTTCAAACCAAATGCCTGCGACGCATCATGAGGATCTTCTGGCCAAACACGATCTCAAATGAGGAACTTCGGCACAGAGCAGGTGCAAGCACCATCTCTGAGATCATTTCAACTCGGCGATGGAGATGGCTCGGACATGTCTGCAGAATGCCTCCTGACTCACTACCAAGGGTGGCACTGAGATGGACCCCACAGGGGAAAAGGAACCATGGCAGACCCAAAGAGACCTGGCGACGAACAGTGGAGAGAGACCTTAAGACCAGAGGCCTCACCTATCAGACCGCCCCTGCAATAGCTGCCGACAGACGGAAATGGTGCTCCCTTGCTGTTGCCTCAAGCACCAGATGGCGCAGAGAGGATTGATTGATTGATTTATTGATGTGGGGAAAGCTCAACTGCCAACTAGAAATATGGAATTGATTTGTTAATGAAATACTTAAAGACTAATTACACTGAACTCTAAGCCTGATTTAAAATTTAGCAATCATATGTCAAAACTTGACTCTGTCATTGACCAATCACATGAATTAATTATAGACTTGACTCAGTGATTGACCAATGAAATGAATTAAGTCTGAACTTGACTCAGTTATTGACCAATCAAATGAATTAAATCTTTACCTAACTCTATGATTGACCAATAATGTTAAATATATCTATACTTGACTGAAATTTACATCAGTGAAATTATATTTTTTTGTTTCCATTTCATATAGCTTGTCATCAATGTGTATGATTCCTACTTTCCAAGCAACGTTGGAGTGTGTAATGCTGTAATTAACGTCAACAGGAACCCTAACCCACCAGTATTCTCCACTTCTGGGTATCAGCAAGCTGTCAATGAATACTACCCTCTTGGTACATCAATACTCATGGTAACGGCAACGGATGCTGATGGGGTAAGTGTTGCTTCTATGGGGTGAGTGTTGTTTCTATGGGATGACTTCTATGGGGTGAGTGTTGCTTCTATGGGGCGAGTGTTGCTTCTATTGGGTGAGTGTTGCTTCTATGGGGTGAGTGTTGCTTCTATAGGGTGGGGTGAGTGTTGCTTCTATGGGGTGAGTGTTGCTTCTATGGGGTAAGTTTTGCTTCTATGGGGTAAGTGTTGCTTCTATGGAAAAGTGTTGCTTCTATGGGGTGAGTCTTGCTTCTATGGGTAAGTGTTGCTTCTATGGGGTGAGTATTGCTTCTATGGGGTGAGTGTTGCTTCTATGGGGTGGGGTGAGTGTTGCTTCTATGGGGTGAGTGTTGCTTTTATGGGGTGAGTGTTGCTTCTATGGGGTAAATGTTGCTTCTACATTTTTTCAAAGCCAAATTTCTCTATTTTTGTATTTACTGACATTTTTTAGCTTTATAGTCATACATGGTATAGAAAACCTTGAACATTTTATGGATTTTTTTAAATGTTGGATATACCCATGCAAGGTCTGTAAATAATCTTGAAACATTTTGTTGCATTTTTTACAAAACTCATAAAAAGAAGAATAAATACATGAATATTATGCCATAAAATTTGGTGTATCAAATGATGTATGACATGGAAAATTAACATAGTTAATATTCTGTTATCTGACATTGACTTTAAGTTAATATTCTGTTATTCATCATTGACTTTAAGTTAATAATCTGTTATCCAACATTGACTTTAAGTTAATAATCTGTTATATGATATTGACTTTAAGTTATTAGCCTGTTATCTGTCATTGACTTTAAGTTAATATTCTGTTATCTGACATTGACTTTAAGTTAATAGTCTGTTATCCATCATTGACTTTAAGTTAATATTCTGTTATCTGACATTGACTTTAAGTTAATAGTCTGTTATCCGATATTGAGTTTAAGTTAATAGTCTGTTATCAATCATTGACTTTAAGTTAATAGTCTGTTATCTGACATTGACTTTAAGTTAATAATCTGTTATTTGACATTGACTTTAAGTTAATAGTCTGTTTTCCGACATTGACTTTAAGTTAACAAATCTTGATTGTAAGCTATAACAGCTTGCAAGAATAATAACACAAACAAGTAGGAATAGTTTTTTTCCAAACCAATTGTATGGATATATCTGTAGAATAAATTGAATTATCAAACCCAGTCAGTGGATATATAGGAAAACCCTTGAATTCCATAGACATCCTGGGAATTTTTTTAATGGCTTAAATTTTAATACAATCTTAGAGTTCTGTCAGTAAATGTTAGAAATTAAAACTAATAAAAAATAGCACAATCTCAAATGAGACTTGAGTGATTTTCTGTAACCATCTCAAAGACTTAGTTTTAAACCCAGATGCAAAGATGGCAAGCAAGGCAAAAATCTAAGCATCATACAAAGTCAAGAATATAAACAATGGCTACAGAAAGAAGCAATCATTTATTATGTCATGAAATATTTATTGTGATGTATATGGGTGAAAGTTCTTTCAAATCTCACACAAAATTTTCTAAGCATTAAGCAGGAATTCAATGATCAAAGCAATGAATGTTTCATCAGTTTTTGTTTAGTCTCATGTCCCAAAACCAACTTAGATTCTCAGAAGACTAAGGACTTTTAAGACCTCTAAACAGACTTCTGTAAATTGATGGCATCATTGGTATTGGAAGAAGACAATTTGCAGGTTGAACTTATTTTGACTCCAAACATGATCTGAAAGTATTCATGTAAGATGGGCATAGAAAAGGTCATTCCAGCATGTTCCTAAAAACATCACTAAAATCTTTTCATGTAGAAAAACTTCAATCTGACCCATTTCAGACTAGCACTCTGCTATTTTAGAAGCAAAGAATGTGTTGCTCTTTGCAAAGAAACAAGTGCTTACAAAACAAACAATAGGATTTCCATATAAGACTTATGGAGGGTCAATAGGTCATAACAAGGTAATTCCTGTCTGAATTTCTGGGTCATGCTTTTACAATTGATCAGATGCAAGTTTTTGAAAAAAACACAACCTTGCCAACATAATCCAGTTCTCAATGGGTGAATCAAACTGGAGATTTTATATTCATTGGAATAAGAAGCTGAAGACAGATTTCAGCATCAATCTTGTCTTCAAAAAGACCTGAATTTTGTCAAAAGATTCTGCAATGGATCTGAAGAATAATTTGAATTATACCAATTATGTAACTTGGGGCTTTTCTAAAAACTAAAAACAGATTTAAATAAACTTAGAATGGAAATCCATTTTAATAGTGTCTGAGACAGTTCAGTAATAATAATAATAATAATAAAAATAATAATAATAATAATAATAAATAATAATAAAAATAAAAATAATAATAATAATATTAATGACTTTATTTAAAGAGGGTAACACAATTAGCTAAGAACTAATCTACCTTGAGGCCCTCATACAAGAGAATTTATTTATTTTAGCTGCATCTCTGAAGCCACTGGATATATTTGATTTAGAAGATGGAAAAAGATTTAGCATTTCTAATATTAACTGGAATACTATTCCAGAGCAAAGTTCCAAGAGTATTGGAAACATTTTTACAATAATTCCTTATTTGGTTTGGGAATTTCATATCATTTGGTAGACATGAATCGCAGGCATGGCCACAAAAACCTTACTGGAATAGTGATTGTAAATATTCATGAGCACTATTATTAGAAATCGTGTACATTAATTTGGTTTTTCTCAAATGAATTTGGTCTTTCAAAGGTAAAATATTTAACATCTAAATTTCCCATGCTTTCTTTCTAGATGGTTATTAGTCCAAATGCTCTTTTGTGAATATGTGCCAGCTTTGCTATGTTTGTATCATTTGAATTATCCCATACTGTATTACAGTAGTCTAAATTATTTCCTCCATTCCTCTTCTCTGTTGCTATTCTGCAGCTGATGTGCAGATTTTATAGATTGATAATTGAACCAAAGTTTGAAACCTGCTGTAGACATCTTTAGTTTTACATCCAAACAAAAATACTGTTGGAGGAACACAATAGGTACAACCATATGACAGCTGTTAGCAAGACACCAATTCATGAATACAGGTAAGAAGTAATGTTATAAGCAATTTGGCATCTGCTATAAATATTTTATATTCACTGCATTTTGCGAAAGTCATGGATAACATGAAGAAATTCTAACAAAATGTTTGACAAATTTATTTTCAGGATTTTGTAACCTACAGAATTGTGAATTCTAGTGAGGCAGATGTGTATTTTCTGATTTCCTATACAACTGGTGTATTGTCTCTGAAGAAAGAACTACATCCTAACCCTACAAATAGATATGTGGTATGTACATACTTCTTGTGCCATTAAATTTTGCTGTATAATTCTTTCATAATGTCATTGGATCTACACCATTCAATAATGCAGAAATAACTGCACAGTAAATAAGAGTGAGAGTTGCTAAATTGTCATTAACAGTCTGTTATAATGGGGGGGAAGGGTGCAGAGTTTTAAAATGCTGTGATGTATTGTATGGTATACTTTCTTACATAAATATTGTTCTAATTTATGGTATGGTATACTTTCTTACATAAATATTGTTCTAATTTATTTACTGTTTAGCAGCAAGAACTCTGATAATATTAAGCTGTTTAAAGCTGCTGAAACTGGGTTAATTTTTGTTAATTGTTAACAATGAAATGATGATGGCAATCCAGATGTTGTTTCTGACTTTTTATATAGGACAAGGCTACAAATTAAATCAAAACTCAGGTTATGAGAGTGGGTGAGTTACAGTTGATATAAAAAAAATTATTATGATTATTCAATGTTTAAACCATTGATATTTAGGATAAATCTTGTATATATCTCAGATTTATGAACTCTAAAAATAGTTCTGCTTCTTGGAACATTTAATTAATATACCTGTTATAGTGATGTCTTCAAGTCTTAGTGAATAGATGTAGTTTATCACAGTTATCAGTATAAATCAACTTGCAGATGACTGTGGAAGCAAGTGATAACCGTGGTATTTTATCAAGAACAACACAAACCACTGTAATCATCAGTGTTGTAAGAAATGCCAGTCCATTCTTTGTAAATCAACCATACAGCTTCAGCATCTCTGAGCTTACAGCAATTGGTACAAGTGTGTTCCAAGTTACTGCCAGTGACTCAGATAGGCAAGGAACCATGATGTATATGGTAGTTGGGGATGTTCCTGCTACCAACTATTTCCGTGTCAATGACACTACAGGACAGATATTTGTCAAAGATAATCTGCTACTGGGTATCAACATAGACTACACAGTGAGTATTTTTTCTCATTATCATGAAATTACTGTAAGCACTCACTTACAAGTCCAACTTAACACAACATGGACTACACAATGAGTATTCTTTCTCATTATCATGAAATTACTGTATGAACTCACTTACAAGTCCAACTTAACACAACATGGACTACACAATGAGTATTCTTTCTCATTATCATGAAATTACTGTAAGCACTCACAAGTCCAACTAAACACAACATAGACTACACAGTGAGTATTTTTTCTCATTATCATGAAATTACTGTAAGCACTCACTTACAAGTCCAACTTAACACAACATGGACTACACAATGAGTATTCTTTCTCATTATCATGAAATTACTGTAAGCACTCACTTACAAGTCCAACTTAACACAATATAGACTACACAGTAAGTATTCTTTCTCATTATCATGAAATTACTGTATGAACTCACTTATAAGTCCAACTTAACACAACATGGACTACACAATGAGTATTCTTTCTCATTATCATGAAATTACTGTATGAACTCACAAGTCCAACTTAACACAACATGGACTACACAATGAGTATTCTTTCTCATTATCATGAAATTACTGTAAGCACTCACAAGTCCAACTAAACACAACATAGACTACACAGTAAGTATTCTTTCTCATTATCATGAAATTACTGTATGACTCACTTACAAGTCCAACTAAAAACAACATAGACTACACAGTAAGTATTCTTTCTCATTATCATGAAATTACTGTAAGCACTCACTTACAAGTCCAACTAAAAACAACATAGACTACACAGTAAGTATTCTTTCTCATTATCATGAAATTACTGTAAGCACTCACTTACAAGTCCAACTAAAAACAACATAGACTACACAGTAAGTATTCTTTATCATTATCATGAAATTACTGTACGCACTCACTTACAAGTCCAACTAAACACAACATAGACTACACAGTATTATTTCTCATTATCATGAAATTACGGTAAGCAGTCACTTACAAGTCCAACTTAACACAACATAGACTACACAATGAGTATTCTTTCTCATTATCATGAAATTACTGTAAGCACTCACTTACAAGTCCAACTTAACACAACATAGACTACACACTAAGTATTCTTTCTCATTATCATGAAATTACTGTATGAACTCACTTACAAGTCCAACTTAACACAACATGGACTACACAATGAGTATTCTTTCTCATTATCATGAAATTACCGTATGAACTCACTTACAAGTCCAACTTAACACAACATGGACTACACAATGAGTATTCTTTCTCATTATCATGAAATTACTGTAAGCACTCACAAGTCCAGCTTAACACAACATAGACTACACAGTAAGTATTCTTTCTCATTATCATGAAATTACTGTATGACTCACTTACAAGTCCAACTTAACACAACATGGACTACACAATGAGTATTCTTTCTCATTATCATGAAATTACTGTATGAACTCACTTACAAGTCCAACTTAACACAACATGGACTACACAATGAGTATTCTTTCTCATTATCATGAAATTACTGTAAGCACTCACAAGTCCAACTAAACACAACATAGACTACACAGTAAGTATTCTTTCTCATTATCATGAAATTACTGTAAGCACTCACTTACAAGTCCAACTAAAAACAACATAGACTACACAGTAAGTATTCTTTCTCATTATCATGAAATAACTGTAAGCACTCACTTACAAGTCCAACTAAACACAACATAGACTACACAGTATTATTTCTCATTATCATGAAATTACGGTAAGCAGTCACTTACAAGTCCAACTAAACACAATATAGACTACACAATGAGTATTCCTTCTCATTATCATAAAATTACTGTATGCACTCACTAACAAGTCCAACTTAACTCAACATAGACTACACAGTGAGTATTATTTTTCATTATCATGAAATTACTGTATGCACTAACTTACAAGTCCAACTAAACACAACATAGACTACACAGTGAGTATTATTTTTCATTATTATGAAATTACTGTACGCACTCACTTACAAGTCCAACTAAACACAACATAGACTACACAGTGAGTATTCTTTCTCGTTATCATGAAATTACCGTAAGCACTCACTTACAAGTCCAACTAAACACAACATAGACCCTGATCTTCTATCACATAATATGTTGGCAGATCAGTCTATGTTTTTTATTATATTGATTGCTAGTTTTAAATAAAAAAACAGAGACCCATATCAGTCTATGTTTTTTATTATATTGATTGCTAGTTTTAAATAAAAAAACAGAGACCCAGATCAGTCTATGTTTATTATTATATTGATTGCTAGTTTTAAATAAAAAAACAGAGACCCAGATCAGTCTATGTTTTTTATTATATTGATTGCTAGTTTTAAATAAAAAAACAGAGACCCGGATCAGTCTATGTTTTTTATTATATTGATTGCTAGTTTTAAATAAAAAAACAGAGACCCAGATCAGTTTATGTTTTTTATTATATTGATTGCTAGTTTTAAATAAAAAAAAACAGAGACCCAGATCAGTCTATGCTTATTATTTTATTGATTGCTAGTTTTAAATAAAAAAACAGAGACCCAGACCTGAATGATGCTGATCATGATCAATGCTGTTTTTATTTTTGACTCAATTTACAAGAAGAGTATACCGTTATGTGGTAATAATAATAATAATAATAATAATAATGATAATAATAATAATGCTTTAATTGGGTTTCTGTGTGCAAGTGAAAGATAAATGATTATATTACAAGATATACTCATGTATAAGTCCAGTGCAACCACAACTCCATAGACCCTGATCTGCCATTATATAATGTGTCACCAGATGAGGGTCTATATTGTTTCTTTTACTGATTACAAACTCTATAGACACATTTCTGCCAGCGCATTATGCAGTAGCTGATATAAGTCTGTGTCAGTATGATTACTGAAAATTGATAAATACATTAAGACGTTTATGAGATTAAAAGTGAGACTATATTTCTATATAAGAGTGTTTAAGCAATAGAACAATGAGAACTTTTTTCCATATTTGATTTTTTGATAACATTTTCTGCTTTTTGTTTTATTGTGTATTCAAGTCTGAAATAATCCATATAAACTTTGTAATAAATTTCTTAATATCGTGTATTCAAGTCTGAAATTATGAACTTTGTAATAAATTTCTTAATATCATGTATGCAAGTCTGAAATAATCCATATGAACTTTGTAATAAATTTCTTAATATCATGTATTCAAGTCTGAAATAATCCATATGAACTTTGTAATAAATTTCTTAATATTGTGTATTAAAGTCTGAAATAATCCATATGAACTTTGTAATAAATTTCTTAAGAATCTACCTACTGTCAAATGAAATGTCGAGTTAAAAATTTGGCATTGAAACAGTAGACAAGATTTTAACAGTATTGTAACAGTAGACAAAATGCTGATAGTAATGTAACAGTAAACAGAATGTTGATAGTGATGTAACAATTAACATGGTATTGATAATTTTACTTTAATAAAAACTGTAAATACTTATCTTTAAAAAAATGTATAACTTCTTTGCTCCAGTTACGAATTGTTGCATATGACTCTGCCTTCCCGAGTGACACAGCCATATCAGTCATACTGATCCGAATTATTAGAAATGAAAATGGACCAGTCTTCCAGCAGTTACCCTACAATGTACAGCTTGCACAAACAACTATGACGGGGGCAATCAATTTCAGAGTTAATGCTACTGATGCAGATGGTGTAAGTAGTACAAACCTCAGATCTTTTAAGACAACAATCCTAACTTAAGACAACAACCTTAGCTTAAGACAACAACCCTAGCTTATGACAGCAACTTTAGCTTAAGACACCAACTCTAACTTAAGACAACAACCTTAGCTTAAGACAACAATCCTAGCTTAAGACAACAACCCTAACTTAAGACAACAATCCTAATGTAAGACAACAATCCTAACTTAAGACAACAAATCCAAGAATTAATTATGCTTGGAAGATGTTGATGGAATTGAAGTTTAGTTTTACAAATGATAGAATCCTGAGTAGTAAATGATTTTATTCTTCTTTTTGGTTTTGTATGACATGATGTCAGAATTTGTAGGTCTTTTGACTTTGTTGAGTTTAACTTAAGTCATGTACCAGATAGCCATGATAAGTCTAACTTAAGTCATGTACCAGATAACCATGATAACCCCAATTGTTTTCTTGAAGGTGTAAGTGTGTCTGTGTGGGTTTTTTTTACTTTGTGTTCGAATACAAAGACTATAATTCTTTTGAATAGATCTTAAACAAAAAGTTTCATCTGGATGATTGATAATAACATATACACCTCTCTCTCGATAACCCGGAACAACAGGATCCATAGACATTGACTGTACTATTGAAAACATCTACTTATACTTTGAGATAATTGTGGGGGGGGGGGTATGGAACTGGGCTATTTATTGACTAAATCCTTGCTTTGCAGTCACATTGATAATAATTGTTAACTGTTTCTAATGAAGTTGTTCATTAATCTGTATAATAACATTTATTTTCAAAATGTCCAACATGTGAAATATCATTCCAACTATTTTCATGTACCATCACGAGTACTCAAAAACACCTGTGTATTATGTCACTGCTTTTTGCTTTGTTGGTTAGTCTGGTTCCCAGAGTATTTAACAGTATAATGCCAAGTCAGGAGTCAAAGTATCAGAGAACTAGACTAACTGTTGATACACCACCAAACTAGATTCTATTCTTTCAAAAACACGCTGTTGTTAAAAAAATGGGATCCACACCTGACTCCTCATTATATCTGTGTTCACAAGTTATCAGGGCGTGAGTTATCAAGGGATTGCTGTACATGTATTAGGAAGAAGCTGTTATTCAGTAGGAACTCCCTTGGTCTATAAGCTGTTGTTCAATAGGAACTCCCTTGGTCTATAAGCTGTTGTTCAATAGGAACTCCCTTGGTCTATAAGCTGTTGTTCAATAGGAACTCCCTTTGTCTATAAGCTGTTGTTCAATAGGAACTCCCTTTGTCTATAAGCTGTTGTTCAATAGGAACTCCCTTTGTCTATAAGCTGTTGTTCAATAGGAACTCCCTTTGTCTATAAGCTGTTGTTCAATAGGAACTCCCTTGGTCTATAAGCTGTTGTTCAATAGGAACTCCCTTGGTCTATAAGCTGTTGTTCAATAGGAACTCCCTTGGTCTATAAGCTGTTGTTCAATAGGAACTCCCTTGGTCTATCAGCTGTTGTTCAATAGGAACTCCCTTGGTCTATCAGCTGTTGTTCAATAGGAACTCCCTTGGTCTATAAGCTGTTGTTCAATAGGAACTCCCTTGGTCTATAAGCTGTTGTTCAATAGGAACTCCCTTGGTCTATAAGCTGTTGTTCAATAGGAACTCCCTTGGTCTATAAGCTGTTATTCAATAGGATTTCCCTTGGTCTATAAGCTGTTGTTCAATAGGAACTCCCTTGGTCTATAAGCTGTTGTTCAATAGGAACTCCCTTGGTCTATAAGCTGTTATTCAATAGGATTTCCCTTGGTCTATAAGCTGTTGTTCAATAAGAACTCCTTTGGTCTATAAGCTGTTGTTCAATAGGAACTCCCTTGGTCTATAAGCTGTTGTTCAATAGGAATTCCCTTGGTCTATAAGCTGTTGTTCAATAGGAACTCCCTTGGTCTATAAGCTGTTATTCAATAGGAAATCCCTTGGTCTATAAGCTGTTATTCAATAGGAAATCCCTTGGTCTATAAGCTGTTATTCAATAGGAACTCCCTTGAACTTGAAGATGTTAGGCAACATGCACTCTCTGATTATTCAAGAGGCACTCCCTTGATCCAAAAGCTATTTTTCAATAGGCACTCCCTTGATCCAAAAGCTATTTTTCAATAGGCACTCCTTTGATCCAAAAGCTCTTATTCAAAAGGCACTCCCTTGATCCAAAAACTTTTTCAATAGTTGTTATTCAGTAGTCACTCTTAATTCAGAAACTGTTATTCAGTAGTCACTCTTGATTCAGAAACTGTTATTCAGTAGTCACTCTTGATTCAGAAGCTGTTATTCAGTAGTCACTCGTGATTCAGAAGCTGTTATTCAATAGGCACTTCCTTCCAGAAACTGTTATTCAGTAGACACTCACTTCCAGAAGCAGTGGGTATTTCTTTGATCTAGAAACTGCTATTTGGTAAATACTCCCTAAATCCTGATTACCAAGACAGTTAAGGTCGTTAGCATTCAAGATGATGAATTCTCTATCAATATTCCTGGGTGCTGTACTAATTGGTTTTAACAGCAGGCCATGTCTGATTGCTATTCTTGCATGATCAGTTATTCAGAACAAAAATTGGACTTTTTTCATGACACAAAGCAATTATGTATAAAAGTATGGCTGAAATTTTAATATTCCATGCATAAAACTTCTGGATTAATGTGATTAATGCTACTGTTGTCTAAGAAATTGCACCTTGGTATAAAGTCAGATTAGATATTTTAGAAATACCTAACATTAATGAATTTTCATTTAATTTGGCAACTGCATTAGCATAATAATGCATTGGACCTGGAATCTATGGCTTGGGTTTATTACTTGCTGGCTTCATTGTGTTCTTGGGAAAGAAATCTAGCATCCATTTCCTTGGTATTTGATGTTTTCAAAATATGCAAAAGCAAACAAAAAAATTATCTTAATTAAGAAATTGTTATATATCAGTGTTTCATTACTTTTTCTCTGTATCTGTTTTCTTCAGGACATTGTGAGATACAGCATTCTGAATGTTCCTCAGAACTCCATTGCCAAGGACTATTTCTATCTGGCACCTGACGCAGGCTCTCTATGGCTTATTAAATCCCTTACAGGCAATTCTATCTCACAGGTTTTAGTAAGTAATTACATTACATATTGTTATTTGAAATTGATGGGGATGATGCCTGTAATCTGTATAGCTCACTGACCTTTAGGCCTGTAATTTGAATAGCTAAGTGACTTTAAGGCCTGTAATTTGTATAACTCACTGACATATAGGCATGTAATTTGTATTGCTCAATGACTTTAAGGCCTGTAATTTGTATAGCTCACTGATCTTAAGACCTGTAATTTGTATAGCTCATTTTTATTTTAAGGCTTGTAATTAGAATAGCTCACTGACCTTGAGGCCTGTATATTTTTATAGCTCATTGACCTTGAGGCCTCTTATCTGTATAGTTCACTGACCTTTAGGCCTGTAATTTGTATAGCTCACTGATCTTAAGGCCTGTAATTTTTATAGCTCATTGACCTTAAGATCTGTAATTTGTATATCACACTGGCCTAATATTTGTAATTTGTATAGCTCACTGCCCTTAAGGCCTGTAATTTTTAAATATATGCCCATTATCTGTGTACTGTCCATCAATACATTTATGCAAGTCAAGTCCAACAGAAAACAACATATACCTTTATTGTATGCAAGTCAATTTTCACAGTAAACAACATAGACATTGATTGCTATCACATAATGTACTGGAAGGTCAAGCTATATGTTGTATGTTGTACTAATTACTCCTTACTAACTGCACAGACCCAACAAATTATGCTTGGTTTTTTTTTGTTTTTATTTTTTAACACCATTTTTCAGCACAATATAGTCTATACATGGTGGCCAGTATTAATGGTGGAGGAAGAACCCAGAAAAACCTGGAAAGAACCACCGACTTATGAGAAGCTACTGGCAAGCTTTCTCACATACCAACATTGGCCGATTCCGAGACTCAAACCCATGCAGACAGAAGTGAGATGGCAGTGATCCGTAATGGACAGCGCTTTAGACCACTCGGCCACTCTGGGCCCCCCAAAATTTATGCAAAGGCAGATCTGGGTCTGTGCAGTTTGAATTTAGACTAGACTTATATGCAATGCACCATTATGATGAAGATGGTTAATTTTTTTTATGGCCTATATCTTTTGAGTGTGACCGTGTCACTTCATTGTTTCATGGTCTACAGATTGATAGTAATAATATTGTGGACAGTGCTTTATAATATTAGGTAACAGATAAATTCATATACAATGACAAGATTACAAAAGCAAATATCTTGAAATTACTAAACAAATTGAAGATGTTTGCTTTGCGTAGATGTCATCATTAGTTGTATTCTGTTGATGATATGGAGGTTTCTCTTAGTAGCAAAAAGAGATGTAGGCTTAATAAATGATATGGTGAGATGGCATTTGATGCTGAGATGATCTGATGACAAGTTCATGGGACATCAATGAAGACTGCAGAATATAATTATCATTGAGCACTAGATAATGATATAAATAATCACATGAAAAATACCCCTAGTGGAAATGTGGAATCTCCGTTTTTATAGATTATCAAATGATGTGAAAAATATTTGTTTAGTCCATCAATAAAATGATCATTATCAAGCATTATTCACCCCATATGTGCACATTGATAATACATGCATGTCTGTTTCATTGGATGTAAATTTCAGGCTGACAACATCATTCAGGAAAAAAATTAAGTAATTATCACTGAAGCTGGCTGCAAACCGTAATTATTACTGAAGCTATCTATGAACAGTAATTACCATTGAAGCTGTCTACAAACAGTAATTATTATTGAAGCTGTCTCCAAACAGTAATTATCATTGAAGCTATCTACAAACAGTAATTATCACAGAAGCTGTCTCCAAACAGTAATTATCACTGATGCTATCTCCAAACAGTAATTATCACTGAAGCTATCTCTAAACAGTAACTATCATTGAAGCTATCTCTAAACAGTAATTATCACTGAAGCTGTCTCCAAACAGTAATTATCACTGATGCTGTCTCCAAACAGTAATTATCACTGAAGCTATCTCTAAACAGTAACTATCATTGAAGCTATATCTAAACAGTAACTAACATTGAAGCTGTCTCCAAACAGTAATTATCACTGAAGCTGTCTCTAAACAGTAATTATCATTGAAGCTGTCTACAAACAGTAATTATCCTCTATCATTTCATGTAAAGATATTGTGCTTCCCATCTCTGGGTAACACATGAACCAGTCAACAATATTGTCTGCAATTAGCAATGGAGTTTTATATCCACATCTCTGACAATATACTGTGATAAGTTTTCTGCCCAGAACCTTGTCAGCACCTGACGAGTGAGATTTATAATATTTCTTACATTGTTTCATATGGATAAGTACCTGAAAAGAGGTTCATGATTGTTTTTTTTTTAATTATCCCACCCCTCATTGCTGTAGTGATATGGAATTGAATATTTTGTATTGACATGATTTTAATCCAAACTCCAGCAGAGAGAGAGAGAGAGAGAGAGAGAGAGAGAGAGAGAGAGAGAGAGAGAGAGAGAGAGAGAGAGAGAGAGAGGGAGAGAGAGAGAGAGAGAGAGAGACTTAGCACAGGTTGGTTTGGACGAATTATCACTATTTAGTCAAGTTTTTGCTTTTATAAATGTTCTAATACCAGTACTGCTGCATGTACTCACTTATACGTTTTGCCAAATCACAAACAACACAGACTGTGCCTAATGATCTGGCAGACCAGGGTCAGAGTCTATATTACAACCTTACAAACTGCATAGACTGACAGTTTGCTGTACTGATTACACCTTACAAACTGCATAGACTGACAGTTTGCTGTACTGATTACACCTTACAAACTGCATAGACTGACAGTTTGCTGTACTGATTACACCTTACAAACGGCATAGACTGACAGTTTGCTGTACTGATTACACCTTACAAATGGCATAGACTGACAGTTTGCTGTATTGATTACAACCTTACAAACTGCATAGACTGACAGTTTGCTGTACTGATTACAACCTAACCAATTGATAGCCTGACAGTTTGTTGTACTGATTACACCCTTACAAACTGCATAGACTGACAGTTTGCTGTACTGATTACAACATTATAAACTGATAGCCTGACAGTTTGCTGTACTGATTACACCTTACAAACTGCATAGACTGACAGTTTGCTGTACTGATTACTACCTTACAAACTGATAGACTGACAGTTTGCTGTACTGATTATACCTTACAAACTGCATAGACTGACAGTTTGCTGTACTGATTACACCTTACAAACTGCATAGACTGACAGTTTGCTGTACTGATTACACCTTACAAACTGCATAGACTGACAGTTTGCTGTACTGATTACACCTTACAAACGGCATAGACTGACAGTTTGCTGTACTGATTACACCTTACAAATGGCATAGACTGACAGTTTGCTGTATTGATTACAACCTTACAAACTGCATAGACTGACAGTTTGCTGTACTGATTACAACCTTACAAATTGATAGCCTGACAGTTTGTTGTACTGATTACACCCTTACAAACTGCATAGACTGACAGTTTGCTGTACTGATTACAACCTTATAAACTGATAGCCTGACAGTTTGCTGTACTGATTACACCTTACAAACTGCATAGACTGACAGTTTGCTGTACTGGTTACAACCTTACAAACTGATAGACTGACAGTCTGCTGTACTGATTATACCTTACAAACTGCATAGACTGACAGTTTGCTGTACTGATTACAACCTTACAAACTGCATAGACTGACAGTTTGCTGTACTGATTGCAACCTTACAAACTGCATAGACTGACAGTTTGTTGTACTGATTACAACCTTACAAGCTGCATAGACTGACAGTTTGCTGTACTGATTACAACCTTACAAACTGATAGCCTGACAGTTTGCTGTACTGATTACACCTTACAAACTGCATAGACTGACAGTTTGCTGTACTGATTACAACCTTACAAACTGCATAGACTGACAGTTTGCTGTACTGATTACAACCTTACAAACTGCATAGACTGACAGTTTGCTGTACTGATTACAACCTTACAAATGGCATAGACTGACAGTTTTCTGTACTGATTACAACCTTACAAACTGATAGACTGACAGTTTGCTGTACTGATTATACCTTACAAACTGCATAGACTGACAGTTTGCTGTACTGATTACATCTTACAAATGGCATAGACTGACAGTTTGCTGTATTAATTACAAATTTACAAACTGCATAGACCGACAGTTTGCTTTACTGATTACAGCCTTACAAATTGATAGCCTGACAGTTTGCTGTACTGATTACAACCTTATAAGCTGCATAGACTGACAGTTTGCTGTACTGATTACAACCTTACAAACTGATAGACTGACAGTTTGCTGTACTGATTATACCTTACAAACGGCATAGACTGACAGTTTGCTGTACTGATTACACCTTACAAACTGCATAGACTGACAGTTTGCTGTACTGATTACAACCTTACAAACTGCATAGACTGACAGTTTGCTGTACTGATTACAACCTTACAAACTGATAGACTGACAGTTTGCTGTACTGATTATACCTTACAAATGGCATAGACTGACAATTTGCTGTACTGATTACACCTTACAAACTGCATAGACTGACAGTTTGCTGTACTGATTACAACCTTACAAACTGATAGACTGACAGTTTGCTGTACTGATTACAACCTTACAAACTTACAGACTGACAGTTTGCTGTACTGATTACACCTTACAAACTGCATAGACTGACAGTTTGCTGTACTGATTACAACCTTACAAACTGATAGACTGACAACTTAGATAACATTTTTAGTTTAAATTCAATCTCGGTCTGTTAAAATGCAACCAAGGCATCATAGAAAATACCTGCCTAATGCAAAGACAATGCATCCTGTTTTGAAAGGATTTTTAAGCTGTGTTACTAAATTTCTCTACAACTGAAAGACTAGCAAAAACAATAGTAATGGTTCTCCAAAACTTTTTAAAAATTTATTTATGCTGTCTTTTGGGACCCAAAGCATTTTAATACATGTGCTGTGTATGGACCATGTGTGTATGTAATAACCATCAATATTTGATATATGTAGCAATTTATCATGTGTATGGACGATAAGCATATGATATATGTGTTGATGTATGGATCATAAGCATTTGATACATGTGTTAATGTATGGAGTTGTAGTTGTTGCAGGGTTTAACGCCATTTTTCAGCACATGATAGGCTATACATGGCGGCCAGTATTATTGGTGAATGAAGAACCCAGAAAACCCCACGGAAAGAACCTCCAACCCATGAGAAGCTACTGGCAAGCTTTCTCACATAACTACATTAGGTGAATCTTAGACTCGAACCCATGCAGACAGAGGTGAGATGGCATTTACACATTCAGATATTATCCAAAGTCTTAAGAATACTGATGCATTGGAGGATTAGAAAAATATGGTCCATTTAAAGTGACAATGATTGCTCTTTGTTGTGATAAAGTATACTTGAATTTTAGTGTAATAAAGTATACCCTGTGATTTGGTGTGATGAATTATTCATGTAATTTAGTGTCATAAAGTATGCTGGTAATTTATGTGTGATAAAGCATAGATGTACTTTAGTGTAATAAAGTATGCTTCTACTTTAGTGTGATAAAGTATTCTTGTACTTTAATGTGATAAAGTATACTTGTAATTTAGTGTGATAAAGTATACTTGTAATTTAGTGTGATAAAGTATACTTGTACTTTAGTGTGATAAAGTATACTTGTACTTTAGTGTGGAAAGGTATAATTGTACTTTAGTGTGATAAAGTATATATGTAACTTAGTGTGATAAAGTATACCCTGTAGTTTGGTGTAATAAAATATACTTTTTCAGTATAGTGTGATAAAATAAGCCTTGTACTTTAGTGTGATAAAGTATATATTGTACTTTGATATGATAAAGTGTGATAAAGTAAACTTGTACTTTAGTGTCATAAACTATACATGTACTTTAGTGTTATAAATTATACATGTACCTTAGTGTGATAAATTATACCTTGCAATTCTTCAGATACAAATACGAGCAACAGATCAGAGAGTGATAAATGAAAGGACAGCAGATGCCACCATTGTAATAACAGTCATAAGAGATCAGTTTCAGCCTGTGTTCCAACAGACTCCATATTCTGTACGAATCCCTGATTCTCAGGCTGTTAATTCATCTATCTTTACTGTCAGGGCTACAGATCAGGACCTAGTGGTGAGTAGTATTGGGGCATGAGGAAGAAAATCCAGCCAATCAGATGCTACCTCTGTTATTTATGCTTTCTTGTTAAAATCCAGCCAATCAGATGCTACCTCTGTTATTTAAGCTTTGTTGTTAAAATCCAGCCAATCAGATGTTACCATTGTTATTTAAGCTTTGTTGTTATTTTCAAACTACAGTGTCTTCTTCCTTCTGTTAGACTGGTCCTTCCAGAAAGAGACCAGAATAAATAGATTGCATACAGTACATAATGAATTGACAATGTTAAAACTTTGTCTGCAAATTAATGATAACTTTTTCTTCTCAGATTCATTCAAAAGTCATTAGTTTTAGATGGGTAATGACCATGTTTCAGTCACTTAAACTTTCCAGAAACGACTTGCAGGACTGAATCGTGGTTGTGTGACCAAAACCTTTGGATTGGATATGCTTCTTTAAGTTTTGTTCAAAATTAATAAGGTTAGAAAATTTTGACTTACAATGAAAACATTTAAATAAGGAGGGAATAACATTTTGGCTACACTTCACAACATTAATTAAGGAGGAAATATTTCACAACATTAATTAAGGAGGGAGTAACTATTTTTTGGCTACACTTCACAACATTAATTAAGGTTGAATAACTTTTTTGGGTATACTTCACAACATTAATTAAGGAGGGAATAACCTTTGGGATCCACTTCACAGCATTAATTAAGGAAAGAATATCTTTTTGGCTACACTTCACAACATTAATTAAGAAGGGAATAACCTTTTAACTGCACTTCACAACATTAATTAAGGAGGGATTAACCTTTTGACTATACTTTGCAACATTAATTAGGGAGAGAATAACCTTTCGACTATACTTCACAAATTTAGTTTTGGGATAATCATCTTTTTTTTTATTACCTTTTAGGGTACTATCATGTATGAAGTGGTTGGTCTATACCCAGCTGAGACCTTCTTCCGTGTTGGTTCCGACGGAAGAATCATTGTTGACAGAAATTTGCGTGAGGATGAATTAGCAAGAGAGCAGTACACATTAAGAATAATTGCCTATGACTCAGCCTATAAGTCTGACTTTGACACTGAGGACTTAGTGATTACTGTTGATAGGAATCCACTTCGACCAGCTTTCAGCCAAGGAGCATACCGCCTATCTGTGTCTGAGTTGTATGCTATGGGAACAGCAGTCCTTAGAGTCAATGCTTCTGACTCGGATGGGGTAAGTTTTGTTCTGTTTGAAATCTACCACCATTGGTAATACTGTATCATTCTATTACATTTAATAATAATAATAATAATAATAATAATAATAATAATAATAATAATAATATTATAATTAATAATAATAATAATTATAATAATAAATCATTTACCTTTAGAGGGTAATCCAGTAATTACTGTTCCTCATTAAGGTCCCTGATACTACAAGATTTCTAGAATGGAACCTTTTTAAATTGGTAAAATTTAAGTCTGAATAGAATGGGTCCTGTTCAAAATGGTAAAATCTAAGTCTAGCCATTCAGTAATTAGTGTTATGCTGGTACTTGTTATATTTAGCCATTCAGTAATTAGTGTTATGCTGGTACTTGTTATATTTAGCCATTCAGTAATTACAGTGTCATGCTGGTACTTGTTATATTTAGCCATTCAGTAATTACAGTGTTATGCTGGTACTTGTTATATTTAGCCATTCAGTAATTAGTGTTATGCTGGTACTTGTTATATTTAGCCATTCAGTAATTACAGTGGGACCCCGCTATAACACTGTAGTTTGGGAGCCATAGAATCCGACCTTTTTATGTTATAAGTAACCATGTACAATACCAACACATTTTTGGATTTAATTGGGGGAGGGTGTACATAAAGACGGGTGCGAAAACGCATGGCACAATTACCATTTTTGATCAATATATATTAAATGAGAAAAACATTTGCTGTGGTAACAGAAATTGCAGATATAATATATTACTTTATTCAGAGAACCATGCATTGGTACATACACGTGTCTAATTTATATATACATGTATAATCTATTGCATAAAAAGAGTATCAACACCGTGTACTCACCAGCGAATCTTGTAACATACATTAAATCCATAATACAAATATTTCCATCGAAAATATCCACACAAGAATGTAAAATATTCAATAATTTTGTCACAGATCATTATGTGACTGAATTCAATGAAAAGATAATAACAAAAATTACGTAATGGGTGTACATAATGAATGATGAAATAGTACATGTCCGTAGATTAAATAATGGAAGCTAAAGTGTATTCTTATAATAACTACATGTACATCCCAGGATCTTTCTTTCTCTGAATTCAGTCATTGTAAATTTCAGCACATTTTCCACCCAAGATGCTAGTCAAAGTCCATTGAACTTGCCGCCCAGCTATTGCATCATGTTCTTTTGATGTACTCTAATAAATACAGCAGGCCGAACTAGCTGTATTTTAACCACTGAATTATGTCACTGTAAATATGATAAAGTAATCAACACTAACTTTGTCTCCCAGCTTTTTGCATGCGTACGGAGGATTAAGTGTTTCCGAGACCTCTGTGTTGTATACAGTTTATACCATTATATTTCTCATCTGTCAATAGTTATTATTTTTTGAAAAACTCTTGATTTTTAGCTGCTTTCTGCTAATGTCAAGTTTGCTCTTGGCAAAGTCAATTATAGTTCTCAGTTGCAGAATTCAAATTTACTAGTCAACAGATTGCATAAAACAAACACCGCCAAGCAACGCACACATGTTGATGGCTTTTCGTTTCTTTGATGCTGTATAAATCGTTTCCCCCTGATTTGAACAAGTTTAGCTCGGCGGTTCACTTTGATAATAAACAATGTACTTAAATTAATTGATTTATACATTCTGGTGAAAATCTTTTATCAACCGCCGCATTGGCTGTTGCTTAGTTGTGTATGAAATTAAGAGAACATATATCAGAGATTATTAGAGGAAAGATTGTATTCAGAATGCATTCAAGACAAACACAAAGTAGACACAATGGCTTCATTACTCAGGAATCAGTAATTATAATATTGACACTTATGAGCTGTAATTTTTCAACAATAAACAAAGATCAAAGTTTGCAGTAGGCCCAGCAATTGGTTCATATTTCCGACGTTTATTTTGGCACAAAACTAGAAGAAATTTGATAATAAATTCTCTACACGTTCTTTTTCACACTTTTTAGACGAGTATGAGAATGATAATTAAACTCTTGATGTATTTTTTTTTTCATACTTAAAAGATTTTTTTTTTTTATGGTCTTTGAGAAAAATACCTGTAATAAATTGCCTGAAATTTCGGGACCCAAGCCACGACCGTGTTATATCCAAACTCGTGTTATAACGGGGCGGGTTATAGTGGGGTCCCACTGTACAGTGTTTTGATGGTACTTGTTCTACCTAGCCATTCAGTAATTACAGTGTTATGTTCGTACTTGTTCATCAAGCCATTTAATGATTAATTATAGTATTATGCTGGCACTTGTTCTATCATATGTACAATTTAAACTTTGAGTAGTGTATGAGTTAAACTTTGAGTAGTGTTTGAGTGAAACTTTGAGTAGTGTATGCATTAAACTTTGAGTAGTGTATGAGTTAAACTTTGAGTAGTGTACAAGTTAACCTTTGAGTAGTGTATGAGTTAAGCTTTGAGTAGTGTATGCATTAAACTTTAAGTAGTGTATGAGTTAAACTTTGAATAGTGTACAAGTTAAACTTTGAATAGTGTATGAGTTAAACTTTGAGTAGTGTACAAGTTAAACTTTGAGTAGTGTATGAGTTAAGCTTTGAATAGTGTATGCATTAGACTTCAAGTAGTGTATGAGTTAAACTTTGAGTATTGTATGAGTTAAACTTTGAGTAGTATATTCATTAGACTTTGAGTAGTGTATGAGTTAAGCTTTGAATAGTGTATGCATTAGACTTCAAGTAGTGTATGAGTTAAACTTTGAGTATTGTATGAGTTAAACTTTGAGTAGTGTATTCATTAGACTTTGAGTAGTGTATGAGTTAAACTTTGAGTATTGTATGATTTAAACGTTTAGTAGTGTACAAGTTAAACTTTGAGTAGTGTATGAGTTAAACTTTAAGTAGTGTACAAGTTAAACTTTGAGTAGTGTACTAGTTAAATTTTGAATAGTGTACGAGTTAAACTTTGATTACCAGTAGTGTATGAGTTAAACTTTAAAGTAGTGTACAAGTTAAACTTTGAGTAGTGTACATTAACAGCAGTGTAGTCTGTACATGTACATGCAATAATAATAGGCAGTTAATGATTATATGTCTTTAGATCATGAATGTATGTGAGTATGGGCATGTATGTGTATGCATGTGCATGTATGCATGTGTGTGTATGTGTGTGTTTGTGTGTGTGTGTTTTGTGAGTGTGAATCTTCCTTTATTTGCTAAGAATTGTCCTAATTTAAAAGGTAAAGTTACCTGTTATTAATCATCACAATTTGTCACTGAATCATAGTGTAATGAGAAGATTTCTTGATTCATAAATAAATGACTTTTGAAATATATGATATCTTTGTGAAAAACTTGAATTGTGATTGTATTATTAATGATAGTTTCTTTTCTTCATTCCTTTCTATAGGTAAAATATTACATTACTGGGGATGTTAATAATGAACAGTCTGCAGATTACTTCTACATCAATGCAGATAGTGGTAGCATCTATCTGCGTCAGCCATTAACCAGAGCCCCACTGTCTTCCTACTCAGTAAGTATAAATATGTGTGTATGTCTTATTATTAATAGTGAAGCTGCAATGAGATAATGCTACAATAATCAAATTACAGAGGAAACTGCCACAGTAATCAATATACAGGAGAAACTGCCACAGTAATCAAATTACAGATGAAACTGCCACAGTAATCAAATTACAGAGGAAACTGCAACAGTAATCAAATTACAGAAAATTACATAGTAAACTGCCACAGTAATCAAATTACAGAGAAAATTGCCCCATTAATCAAATTACAGAAGAAACTGACAGAATAATCAAATTACAGAGGAAACTGGCCACAGTAATCAAATTACATAGGAAATTGCATTAGTAATCAAATTACAAGAGAAACTGCCACAGTAATGAAATTACAGAATAACTGCCACAGTAATCAAATTACAGGAGAAACTGCCACAGTAATGAAATTACAGAATAACTGCCACAGTAATCAAATTACAGAGGAAATAGCCACAGTAATCAAATTACACAAGGACAAGTTTATCTAGATGTTTAAATCACAATAAATTACATACATTTGGAAATTTTTTGAATAGATTGAATTGTAATGAATAGATTGAATTGTAGTGAATAGATTGAATTGTAGTGAATAGATTGAATTGAATAAGTGAATAGATTGAACTGTAGTGAATAGATTGAACTGTAGTGATTAGATTGAATTGAATAAGTGAATAGATTGAATTATATAAGTGAATAGATTGAATTGTATAAGTGAATAGATTGAATTGTAGTGAATAGATTGAATTGAATAAGTGAATAGATTGAACTGTATAAGTGAATAGATTGAATTATAAAAGTGAATAGATTAAATTGAATAAGTGAATAGATTGAATTATTGTATAAGTGAATAGATTGAATTGTATAAGTGAATAGATTGAATTGTAGTGAATAGATTGAATTGGATAAGTGAATAGATTGAACTGTATAAGTGAATAGATTGAATTGAATAAGTGAATAGATTGAATTGAATAAGTGAATAGATTGAATTGAATAAGTGAATAGATTGAATTGAATAAGTGAATAGATTGAATTGTTTGAAAGCTGTTGGAAAACATGAAAATCAGGCTGGTAAAGCATTAGTACTTTTAAAGAAATGGCACAAACACTAAATTGTCTAGTACAACATTGACTTTTAAATTCTTTTATGTGCATATGAAATCCAGTATTTAAATGGATCAGAGACGTACCACCATTGATGCAAATTTAGAAAAGGGAGGCGACTCATAAGCAAATTGACTTGTAAACAAGCAAATACATTAAAAAATCCCAAGACCATGTTCTGTATATTTAAGATGATTTCTATGGTTGGTTAGTTGACTTTCACAACATTTTGGATGATTTATGTGCTAAAAACATCTTTCTCATGGTCACACCGAGGCGGTCAACCCAGGCTGGCTATTGCTGATATAAAACCATTGACTTTTGGATTAAAAGTCCGATGCTCTACCCACTGAGTTATTGTCATCCACTGTCTATATCTATGTCTGTGCCACTTTTAAATTTGAGGTCTAAGATTTATAAGACTGTTCAATATAAATTTTTAACAAGCACATACATTTTAGTAGTTCATTGATTTAAAATCGCACAGAGATTGAATTTTTTTTTATTGATTTTAAAATCACAGATTTCAATATTAATTCATTGAAAAAAAACATGGAATTGAATAAAATTGATAGATTAATTTTAAAAAATGTAGAATTTAGTATTGTATTGATTTTATAAAAGAAACCATACATTTCAATAGCTTATTGATTCATTTTTAAAAATTTCATTTTAATACTTTATTGATTTCATTTTTAAAAAAAACATACATTTCAATAGCTTATTGATTGATTTTTTTAAAAAAATCATTTTAATAGTTTATTGTTTTTTTTTTTAAAACATACAATTCAATAGCCTATTGATTGATTTAAAAAAATTCATTTTAATAGTTTATTGTTTTTTTTTAAAACATACAATTCAATAGCCTATTGATTGATTTAAAAAAATTCATTTTAATAGTTTATTGATTTTTTTTTAAAACATACAATTCAATAGCTTAATGATTGATTTAAAAAAATTCATTTTAATAGTTTATTGTTTTTTTTTTAAAACATACAATTCAATAGCCTATTGATTGATTTAAAAAAATTCATTTTAATAGTTTATTGTTTTTGTTTTAAAACATACAATTCAATAGCTTATTGATTGATTTAAAAAAATTCATTTTAATAGTTTATTTTTTTTTTTTTTAAAACATACAATTCAATAGCCTATTGATTGATTTAAAAAAATTCATTTTAATAGTTTATTGATTTTATTTTAAAAAACATACATTTCAATAACTTATTGATTGATTAAAAACTTTTCATATTAACAGTTTATTGATTTAAAAGATCATAGGTTTTTAATAATTTATTTATTGTATAAAACTTTGCCTATTCTTTTCTCCAGTTTTACGTTCAAGCAGTTGATAATGGACGTCCTCAGAGAGCTAGTTCGGTGACAGTCACTGTAGATATTATCCGTGCTCAGCTTCCATATTTTATCAATCCCAGCACTTACATCGTGACAATTGACGAGTCCACTTTCAATGGTACTACCGTTCTCACTGTATCTGCCAGGGATGAGGATTCTCAGGTATGATAAACCCTCATTCTGAATCCCATGCTTTGTATCGCTGATGATAATATTATATGATAAACCTTCCTTCTCCATCCTGTTTTTAGTATTGCTGATGATAATATTCTTTTTTGAGAAATATTTTATACTGTAACGACAGCTAGAGGATATCAATGGTGTTTTTTATATATAAGGAAGTATTTCATGAGTGAATAATGGAAGCATTGTATTGGCATGAGTAGTGATACTATGACTGACATAATACAAAATCTTTCCACTTTACAAGTGAAATATTACCTCATATCTACAACAACAAAGAAATATTTTATATTTATCATGGATTTAGGCCAAAACCATTGAGCTGCATGGATTTTTTCTTAATTGTAATTAATGAGTGCATTACTGCATCAATAAAAGAATTCCAAAATTTTGCAACAATTTTAGGACATTGTTTACAAATTTAGCTCCAAGACCTAATGCAATATCTCACTGAAATAAATAAAATACTCACTTATGAGCATGACATTTTACACTGGTTACCAATTTACAAAAAACACTCCATCTACAGCAGAAAAGTGGCCATTAAATAAGGGTGGCCTTTGTAGAAGGGGAGCACACAAATGTTAGTAATAGTTATAAAGTATAATTGTCTTAATGTAATTAAAAGAAGATCAATTTTATTTTTTAACAATTATAAATAATCATCAATTCTGATGCAAAAACTTGTTTGTTAAAACTTCATCAGAAATGTCTGTCTGTAAGAACCCCTATAAATTGATTGATTTCATTTTCCCACCCACTGTTGTACAGTGTATTTTGCAATGATTTTCAACACTGCTGTACAGTGTATATTGACTTTATGATTTTCAACACTGCTGTACAGTGTATATTGACATTATGATTTTCAACACTGCTGTACAATGTATATTGACATTATGATTTTGTTTAATCTTCCTGACAACAAATATCACAGTAGTAATCTAAAAACTCTTCCTCCTTTGGTTTCATGACATTTTGATATCTTTCACAACTTATACTGCCTATTTGTAGCTGTCACCCAAAAGGCTCAGTTTACAAAGGAAGTGAGCTTCTCATGTGATCAATATTTTTCTTATTTGGTAATCAGTTAAGTACATTTCTTAATCTATATATGGAAAGACTCATAAAGGCTAATATACTATTTTACAGTTTCCTAATCAATAAGAGGGGAGACATAAAGGCTAATATACTATTTTACTGTTTCCTAATCAATGAAAGGGGAGACATAAAGGCTAATATACTATTTTACTGTTTCCTAATCAAAAGATGGGGAGACATAAAGGCTAATATACTATTTTACAGTTTCCTAAGCAATAGATGGGGAGACATAAAAGCTAATATACTATTTTACTGTTTCCTAATCAGTAAGAGGGGAGACATAAAGGCTAATATACTATTTTGATGTTTCCTAATTGATAAGAGGGGAGACATAAATGCTAATATATTATTGTACTGTTTCCTAATCAATAAGAGGTGAGACATAAAGGCTAATATAGTATTTTACTGTTTCCTAATCAATAAGAGGGGAGACATAAAAGCTAATATACTATTTTACTGTTTCCTAATTGATCAGAGGCGAGACATAAAGGTTAATATATTATTTTACTGCTTCCTAATCAATATAAAGGGAGACATAAAGGCTAATATACTATTTTACTGTTTCCTAATCAATAAGAGGGGAGACATAAAGGCTAATATACTATTTACTGTTTCCTAATCAAAAAGGGGAGACATAAAAGCTAATATACTATTTTACTGTTTCCTAATTGATCAGAGGTGAGACATAAAGGCTAATATATTATTTTACTGCTTCCTAATCAATAGAAGGGGAGACATAAAGGCTAATATACTATTTTACTGTTTCCTAATCAATAAGATGGTAGACATAAAGGCTAATATTCAATTTTACTGTTTCCTGATCGATTAGAGGGGAGACATAAAGGCTAATATTCCATTTTACTGTTTCCTGATCAATTAGAGGGGAGACATATAGGCTAATATATTGATTAGAGGGGAGACATAAGGCTAATATATTATTTTACTGTTTCCAGATTGATTAGAGGGGAGACATAAAGGCTAATATACCATTTTACTGTTTCCTGATGAATTAGAGGGGAGACATAAAGTCTAATATACTAATTTACTGTTTCTTAATCGATAGAAGGGGAGACATAAGGCTAATATACCATTTTACTGTTTCCTGATCAATTAGAGGGGAGATATAGAGGCTAATATACTATTTTACTGTTTCCTAATCGATAGAAGGGGAGACATAAAGGCTAATATACTATTTTACTGTTTCCTAATTGATAGAAGGGGAGACATAAATGATAATATACTATTTTACTGTTTCCTAATCAATAGAAGGGGAGACATAAAGGCTAATATACTATTTTACTGTTTCCTAATCAATAGAAGGGGAGACATAAAGGCTAATATACTATTTTACTGTTTCTGGATTGATTAGAGGGGAGACATAAAGGCTAATATTCCATTTTACTGTTTCCTAATCAATTAGAGGGGAGACATAAAGGCTAATATACTATTTTACTGTTTCCTAATCATTAGATGGGGAGACATAAAAGCTAATATACTATTTTACTGTTTCCTAATCAATAAGATGGGAGACATAAAAGCTAATATACTATTTTACTGTTTCCTAATTGATCAGAGGCGAGACATAAAGGCTAATATATTATTTTACTGCTTCCTAATCAATATAAAGGGAGACATAAAGGCTAATATACTATTTTACTGTTTCCTAATCAATAAGAGGGGAGACATAAAGGCTAATATACTATTTACTGTTTCCTAATCAAAAAGGGGAGACATAAAAGCTAATATACTATTTTACTGTTTCCTAATTGATCAGAGGTGAGACATAAAGGCTAATATATTATTTTACTGCTTCCTAATCAATAGGAGGGGAGACATAAAGGCTAATATACTATTTTACTGTTTCCTAATCAATAGGAGGGGAGACATAAAGGCTAATATACTATTTTACTGTTTCCTAATCAATAGGAGGGGAGACATAAAGGCTAATATATTATTTTACTGCTTCCTAATCAATAGAAGGGGAGACATAAAGGCTAATATACTATTTTACTGTTTCCTAATCAATAGGAGGGGAGACATAAAGGCTAATATATTATTTTACTGCTTCCTAATCAATAGGAGGGGAGACAAAAAGACTAATATACTATTTTACTGTTTTCTAATCAATAAGATGGTAGACTTAAAGGCTAATATTCCATTTTACTGTTTCCTGATCGATTAGAGGGGAGACATAAAGGCTAATATTCCATTTTGCTGTTTCCTGATCAATTAGAGGGGAGACATAAAGGCTAATATATTGATTAGAGGGGAGACATAAAGGCTAATATATTATTTTACTGTTTCCAGATTGATTAGAGGGGAGACATAAAGGCTAATATACCATTTTACTGTTTCCTGATGAATTAGAGGGGAGACATAAAGGCTAATATACTATTTTACTGTTTCCTAATCGATAGAAGGGGAGACATAAAGGCTAATATACCATTTTACTGTTTCCTGATCAATTAGAGGGGAGACATAGAGGCTAATATACTACTTTACTGTTTCCTAATGGATAGAAGGGGAGACATAAAGGCTAATATACTATTTTACTGTTTCCTACTTGATAGAAGGGGAGACATAAAAGCTAATATACCATTTTACTGTTTCCTAATCGATAGAAGGGGAGACATAAAGGCTAATATACTATTTTACTGTTTCCTAATCAATAGAAGGGGAGACATAAAGGCTAATATACTATTTTACTGTTTTCAGATTGATTGGATGGGAGACATAAAGGCTAATATTCCATTTTACTGTTTCCTAATCAATTAGAGGGGAGACATAAAGGCTAATATACTATTTTACTGTTTCCTAATCAATAGAAGGGGAGACATAAAGGCTAATATACTATTTTACTGTTTCTGGATTGATTAGAGGGGAGACATAAAGGCTAATATACTATTTTACTGTTTTCGGATTGATTAGAGGGGAGACATAAAGGCTAATATACCATTTTACTGTTTCCTAATCAATTAGAAGGGAAACATAAAGGCTAATATACTATTTTACTGTTTCCTAATCGATAGAAGGGGAGACATAAAGGCTAATATACCATTTTACTGTTTCCTGATCAATTAGAGGGGAGACATAGAGGCTAATATACTATTTTACTGTTTCCTAATTGATAGATGGGGAGACATAAAGGCTAATATAGTATTTTGCTGTTTCCTAATCGATAGAAGGGGAGACATAAAGGCTAATATACCATTTTACTGTTTCCTAATCGATAGAAGGGGAGACATAAAGGCTAATATACCATTTTACTGTTTCCTAATCGATAGAAGGGGAGACATAAAGGCTAATATACTATTTTACTGTTTCCTAATCAATAGAAGGGGAGACATAAAGGCTAATATACTATTTTACTGTTTCTTAATCGATAGAAGGGGAGACATAAAGGCTAATATACTATTTTACTGTTTCCTAATCGATAGAAGGGAGACATAAAGGCTAATATACTTTTTTACTGTTTCCTAATCAATTAGAGGGGAGACATAAAGGCTAATATACTATTTTACTGTTTATCAACTGGATGCCATACTAACTTGAGCCAGACAATATTGTACTTATCAGCTTTTGCCATCTTGCTATTTATCATTGGTAACAGTAGGAACTAATTATCAATGTGACAAAAGCTAACATGAAAGATATACACTAATTATCAGCAAGGATAATCAGATTAAACTTATTTTATTGGTTTGTTGGAACAATATGTTATGTTAGTCAGTATGGTGTGTTAGAGGCACGGCTATCCGTTTTGAATGCCAACCCATTGATTTCATGGGATTCAGGCCATATGAAATGGGTGGTCAGAGATTTGGTGTGGGGTGGCATTAAAGTAGGTGACCTCTAGTATTATTCTTTTATATTGTTTTTTTCTTACAACCATTGTGCTCAAACATTTAGCTGTCAGTGTTAAAGGTAATGATTTTGTTTTTTATTCTCCAGAATGCCATGGTGTATGAGGTAACAGGTCTCCTTTCAGCATCTAGTTTCTTCCGTCTCGGCCCAAGTGGACAAATAATTTGCCGAGGAAACCTTCGGACAGACAGAGAACTAACCTATCTTGTATGTATAAGAAAAACAGTTTCTGTCACACTTATAATCACATGTACACAGTTATTAAATAAAATACACAACATTTCTTTCATTAAAATTCATTGGATAGTGGAATAACTACCTAATTTCCTGTTATTATTCGTACACAGAAAAATAATTATTAACTTCAGTGTACAAAAATATGTTAAATAAATAATTATCATACAGTGGTACTGACCATGTTTGAAAAAAGGGATCATACCTGAACAAGTTCTATGGAACACATGCTACTTGACAACCTTATGGTACAAACGTACAAAGTAAATGTATATTTTCTGTCTCATTCTGCTCTCAACTCAAGAATCTAATTACAATTAAAAACGTAAAAGTACTCTAAAGAGTTTTGTCGTTATAAATTAATCAGAAAGAGAGAAGATTATGTCTCTGTGGGCAAGCTAGTCTGCATTTAGAGCATTTGTTGTGTAATGTTGGCAAAATTATTAAGATGGTTTGAACATATATTAGTTATGGATATTTATTGGTAAATTGAAGGCAAAAATCAACAGAATAGGTCAAATCAGCAAGGTTGCCAGTAAGGAAATGAGGTTCTCTTTAGAGAAATGAAAATCTATCAATGTGCTATTGAAGCTGTTGTCCAGATGTTATAAGGACAATCAATCATGTGCATTGCTTATTATTCAAACTCACCAATAAAAATAATAGTGGGGTTTATCATAGAATAGATTTGCAATAAAATGTTAATTATGTCCAATTCAAAACAGAACAGGTATCTATATATACTAATAAATTTAATGAAGTATGTGACTTTCATATTTATGATAGAAAATGTTTTTACATTTTATGTTTGTATGACTATACTATATGACTAGTTCACCAGTATTTTGTGGTCTTCATTTTAGCATGTACTGAGATGTCATTTTTATTTGATAAGAAAGCATCCAATGTTTTCCTAACTCATTTAAAAATCCATGTGGTATTTGTTTTTGGTGACAGACTTAATAAGGAGAATTAACTAATGATAATATTTAAAGGTACAGTCTGTAAAGTTTTTTGTCAATTTATTAATAAATACCAGAAGATATTGTAATGACAATAAGAGAGCTTATGCCCATGGGCACCCACATAATATTTTGCAGGCAGTCAGTTACAGCCAGGAGAGTTACTTCAGTAAGCAGTCTGAAACTAAAGCTATTATTTACTAAGCATTTTGAACAGAATCATGTGACATATTTTCAGCTTCATTTGCATGATTAAACTTGTTTGACTGTGTTAAAAAAATAAAGGGTACAAAACAATACATGAAATACGGTAGATGCAAACTTGGCTGCTAAGCTTTGAAGGTGATGTGAGTGTCCTGTGGAATCAGTGATTTAGTATTGGGGATGGGGTGGCTGTCATTTTCTTTCCAACAAAGATATTTTTGTTTATCTCTCGATATCTCTTTTATTCAACTAATATATTAGGCTTTTTCTTTCAGAGCCACAATTATTAATTTTAATACAAACTTGGTTGATCTCTTATTTTTATTTCTGCTTGACTGTGCTCTTGTTAAACTTTACCAAAAATATTGTTGAGTTTTTCTCATTATTTTGTTTGTTGTAACTGAATTTCTTAGTCATTCTGCTCTGTAGATTAAGGTCTAATAAGAGATATCTCCCCTATACTACGTGTGCTGTGGAAGGGCTTCATTCCTTGTACATCATTGTAATAGCTTTGTAAAATAGGAAACATTTAATAACATGTACAAAATTCCATTTTTCTATCCATTCTTTCCAGTAAACAACATCAGGACTGTTGTAAGATTATTTATTTATTGCAATGGCTGGCACTATTTGTGTGTGTGTGTGTGTGTGTGTGTGTGTGTAAATGTTTGTTATATGGATAGCATTTGGGCATAGACATGGGTATCTGTTACAGTAATGGTGTTTGGATAGACATGGGTATATGTTGCAGTAATGGTGTTTGGATAGACATGGGTATCTGTTACATTAATGGTGTTTGGATAGACATGGGTATATGTTGCAGTAATGGTGTTTGGATAGACATGGGTATCTGTTACATTAATGGTGTTTGGATAGACATGGCTATCTGTTGTAGTAATGGTGTTTGGACATAGACTAGAGTATATGTTGTTGTAATGGCATTTGAACATAGACAGTGTTGTTATAATGGTACTTGGACATAGACATCAGTATCTATTGTTCTAATAGTATTTGGACTTAGACATATTTTGTTCTAATAGTATTTGGACTTAGACATATTTTGTTCTAATAGTATTTGGACATAGACATCAGTATCTGTTGTTCTAATAGTATTTGGACTTAGACATATTTTGTTCTAATAGTATTTGGACTTAGACATATTTTGTTCTAATAGTATTTGGACTTAGACATATTTTGTTCTGATAGTACTTGGACATAGATCTGAGTATGATTATTGTAATGGTATTTTGACAATTCTTAAACCTATTAAGGAGAGTTCTAAATCTGAATTGCAATTCTTAAACCTAATATGGAGAGTTCTAAATCTGAATTGCAATTCTTAAACCTAATATGGAGAGTTCTAAATCTGAATTGCAATTCTTAAACCTAATATGGAGACTTCTAAATCTGAATTGCAATTCTTAAACCTATTAAGGAGAGTTCTAAATCTGAATTGCAATTCTTTAATACATTAAGGAGAGTTCTAAATCTGAATTGCAATTCTTAAACCAAAAATGGAGAGTTCTAAATCTGAATTGCACTTCTTAAACCTAATATGGAGAGTTCTAAATCTGAATTGCAATTCTTAAACCTAATATGGAGAGTTCTAAATCTGAATTGCAATTCTTAAACCTATTAAGGAGAGTTCTAAATCTGAATTGCAATTCTTAAACCAAATAAGGAGAGTTCTAAATCTGAATTGCAATTCTTAAACCTAATATGGAGAGTTCTAAATCTGAATTGCAATTCTTAAACCTATTAAGGAGAGTTCTAAATCTGAATTGCAATTCTTAAACCTAATATGGAGAGTTCTAAATCTGAATTGCAATTCTTAAACCTAATATGGAGAGTTCTAAATCTGAATTGCAATTCTTAAACCTAATATGGAGAGTTCTAAATCTGAATTGCAATTCTTAAACCTAATATGGAGAGTTCTAAATCTGAATTGCAATTCTTAAACCAAATAAGGAGAGTTCTAAATCTGAATTGCAATTCTTAAACCAAATAAGGAGAGTTCTAAATCTGAATTGCAATTCTTTAATACCTTAAGGAGAGTTCTAAATACATGGATTACTTATGCACAAATGTACACTGATTTTTGGTCAGTACAGTTACCATATCTTGCCAGTGTGTTGTTATTAATGGTCTGTTGTAATTTCCAGTGTGTTGTAATAATGGTGTGTTGTAATTATCAGTGTGTTGCAATTAATGGTTTTACATCCAAATTCTGGCAGCTTTTCTCAGCAATGTTGTAAGGTAAAAATATAAAATTTGAACATTAATTAAATGTTAGAAGGTAAATGAAAAGTTTTCATTAATTAAATGTTAGAAGGTAAATGAAAAGTTTTCATTAATTAAATGTTGGAAGGCAAATGAAAAGATTTTACTTTTTCTGACATAGACAATAATCTGATGGACTATATTTTGCTTTCACATTTCCTTTTTTACAGCTGAAGATGTTTATGTTTTCACATTTCCTGTCATACAGCTGATAATGTATGTTTTCACATTTCCTGTCATATAGCTGATAATGTGTTATGTTTTCACATTTCCTGTCATACAGCTGATAATGTGTTATGTTTTAACATTTCCTGTTTTACAGCTGATAATGTGTTGTTTTCACATTTCCTGTTTTACAGCTGAAGATGTTTATGTTTTCACATTTCCTGTCATACAGCTGATAATGTATGTTTTCACATTTCCTGTTTTACAGCTGATAATGTATGTTTTCACATTTCCTGTTTTACATCTTATATGATAATGTGTAATATTTTCACATTTTACAGCTCACATGATGACATGTAATATATTTTTAAAAAATTCACATTTTACAGCTCAGGGTTGAAGCATATGCATCAGATACACCAAGTCAGAGAGCTACAGCAACAGCCACTATCAATGTCAGGAGAAATGTGTTTGGACCAATATTTGACAGACCTTCATATGCCGTCACAATTGCAGAGGACAGTGTAGTGGGAGCAAATATAACTGACATTCGAGCTACAGATGCTGACAGTGTGAGTGTTTCTATGACACTTTTATGTTGGTTTTCTTGTTACATCTCTACATTATATTTTAGTATCTGTTTTCTTTCTGCATCTATGTTGCATTTCAGTATTGGTTTTCTTGTTACATCTCTATGTTATATTTTAGTATCTGTTTTCTTTCTGCATCTATGTTACATTTCAGTATTGGTTTTCTTGTTACATCTATGTTATATTTCAGTATCTGTTTTCTTTCTGCATCAATGTTACATTTCAGTATTGGTTTTCTTGGTACATCTATGTTATATTTTAGTATCTATTTTCTTTCTGCATCAATGTTACATTTCAGTATTGGTTTTCTTGTTACATCTATGTTATATTTCAGTATCTGTTTTCTTTCTGCATCTATGTTACATTTCAGTTTTGGTTTTCTTGGTACAGTAATGTTACATTTCAGTATTGGTTTTCTTGGTACAGTAATGTTATATTTCAGTATTGGTTTTCTTGGTACAGTTATGTTACATTTCAGTATTGGTTTTCTTGGTACAGTAATGTTACATTTAGCAGCAGAGAGGGTGAACAGACCCAACTTTACAGGCGTCAATTTAGCAAACTGAGGCTTTCTCGAAATTGCTTAATAGGCCTCAATTTATCAAACTGAGGCTTTCTTGAAAATACTTAATTAAATTTTTCAGTAAAAATAAAGACGCCATATAGTTGGCGTTCACCCTCTCTGCTGCTATATGCTAACCAATTTAGCTATAGATACAATGATGAATTAGCGATATATTTTTTATATAAAATGTCAAACATCGGAGAAGCACAAATAACTAGATTAACACGAGAACGATTAGCAGCAATTAAGAAATTTATCCCGGTGAGAGATTCTTTCAGAGATAATCTTCAAGCGCGTCAACAAGCAAAGATGGATTTTACTACTGACACTAAAGAATTATTTGAGCCTATAACTATGGCAACTAAGGAAGTTGTAACCGCGATAAAGGAATCACAACCAGAGGTAAAACCTCCTAAAAAATATAATGAACAAGTTCAAGCGCTCAGAGATAGATTTACCGAGGAAACTTTAGCGTAAATTGATAAAGATGATATAACTGATTTAGTAAAGTTTGCTGCGCTGGGATATTACAATAAAAAAAATCATTTAAAACCTGGACAATACGGCTATATAAAAAACGTAGAAGATTTTGCTAAAGCAGTTTACAAAATTAAACATTGATTATCACAAGTTAAGGATGAAAATCCCATATATCAGGCAAATTTGACTGCTGTTGAACGAGAATATCTCGAAAATCAGGAAAAAAGGGGTTTATTAGTAACTGAACAACAACGATTAAAGACCGAACAAAAACAACGAGAGAAAGAGGAACGAGAACGATTAAAACAAGAACGAGCAGAAGAACGAAAACGTACAAAATCAACTCCACAAAAACGAGGACGACCACGAAAACAAGAAGAACCTGTTATGGAAGATCCTCAACGAGAAGAACCTGAAGAAGAAGAATTTACCGGCGAGGGCTATCACGGTGGTAATATACCCTGTTCAAGAAGTGTCCTCGATGATATATCACGGTTAGAAGTTCTTATTGGAGGAGTACGGGCTGGAAATAATTCTCCGGAAATAATTAATGAAGCAACTGAGATATGTCAACGGTTATTTCAAGGACGTGTAATGGATATCGGACTATATCGTAGTTTCATCGATGAACTTACCGATGATTATTACAGCGATTGATCACTGATTAAATATATAGCATTTAAATAAAATGATAGTACATCGTAGTATGAACAGAGCAAGACCTGTTTACGTTGTAAACTCAAGATTGCCGGTTTATAAACTCACATACGGAAATGGACTTGGTGATATTGTCACTGGATTATTTACTAGAATTGCTCCGAAGATTTTACCTGTTGGTAAGGAAATAGCATCAAAAGCTATCGGGGTTTTTGGTGATAGAGCTGGTACAGTTATTGGCAACAAGGCATTTGATATATTAGGTGATGCAAAATAAAAACTTATGTTATTGGCGAGAGGTAAAAAGAAAATGGAATTTCACAAAGAAATTTACAATCTACGGAACAAATGCCATCTAAAATAGGTAGCGCGATTAATAAACTTGCAGCGATTAGGAGGTTAAAATTAATTGCTGGCTCAGGTTTGAAATGGTTAAACATTTAGATCAACTACGTTAATATAAAATGTTCAAGGATGATATCGATGATGCTTTTAAAATAAATGATCCCGTATCAAGAAATAATTCTATACGTGATTATCAGTATTTTTCATATCAAGCACAGAGTCCAGATACAAGGTCACAAATTGAACTTAGATTCGATGATATATCAAAATATTTCTTGCCGTGTGAAGCATTCATCGAAGTAGAAGGACAACTACGCAAACATGATAATACTCCATTTGCAGCCGGCGATAATCTCAAAGACATCCCTGTTGGATTTGTCAACAACGGAATAATGGCGTTATTCAACAACGCCAGGTACACGATTGGTTCTGCTAAAATAGAATCTATCGATAACGATGTTGATATCGCAACCACAATTGTAGGTTTAGCTAGATACTCTGATGATTTTATTAAATCTGCGGGGCATTCAATGATGTTTGCGAAGGATACTTCGAATCATGCTTATCATAATCCATATATAGTTAGACCAAAGGATCGTGCTGGTCCTCCTGCTGACGCTGCTATTGAGGATATGATTATTAATACTAATCCTAATTACAACGCGGGATTTGCAGCACGAAAAAAGAACATCGATGCCAATGGTAGATTTTCATGTACGATTCCGTTGTCGCATATATTTGGATTTTTCCGAGATGTCCGAAGAGTTATTTATGTTGCTAGTCATACTGTAACTCTCACGCGAAGATCAACTGACGAGTATGCTCTCTGGCATGGTCCTGATCCTGTCAGAGACGGTATTGTAACATTGACAAAGTTAGCGTTGTGGATGCCAGTTATGACTCCATCGTTGACCGTTGAAACTCAATTGTTATCATTTATGGATCAAGGAGGAAAATCGTTGTTGAGTTGGTGTGATGTTACAACAGCTACAACATCTAGTCCAGGTCCTGGAGTTTTTACTTGGCAACTTGCGCTCACAAAGAATATTTCCGCACCAAGACATGTTTTTGTTGTATTACAGAACCAAAATAGAACTAAAAAAATAGCTGGTGTTGCAGATGATAGTATACAATTACGATCTCATATGATATTTGACAAATTTAGCGTCAATGAAGTATCATTACGAATTAGTAATCAACAAGAATCCGTAGAAAATCTTATCATCGATTACAATAACAATCAAATAGGAAGAGTTTATCATCGATTGTGGTCATTTACGGGCCGTGATCAAAACATCGATACTGGACTTCAAATATCACAAGTGGATTTTCGGGAATTATATCCGATTTATTACTTTTCGTTGCAACATCTTGATTTTTCTAAACACTCGACCGTTCATGTAAAATTTCAAACTCGTATCGGTGAGGCTCCCGGAGGAGGAATTATAGCAGTTGCTGTTCTTCTCAGTGATAAATCTATGATACTTGAAGGTGGTGGTGGAAGAATGAGAATGGTTGATGCCCCAGTGGAAAATCTGTAATTGAAATTCTTTTAAAATTTTCATTCAAAGATATGTAATTGAATCAATCGGTGTTATATAAAATGTCGTATAACACTATCAATGTTACATTAACACCTGGTCAGATAAAAAAAACTTCAATCAAGTTCAGCTAAACAATGCGGAACTACGATTATGCTAAAACATAATCAAATGACTGGTGGATCAAATAAACTATCGTTGACGAAAACTCAGGTTAATCACTTCAATAAAGCTTTTAAGGAAAAGCGGGGAGTTCAGATTAATCTATCAGCGGCTGCAATAGCGAATATGATAAAAATCGGAGGATTTTTCCCGTTGTTGGCTGCAATTCCAGGATTGATTGCGTCAGCGGCTCCGGCAATTCTTGGGGCGTTAGGAACTGGGGCAGCTGGAGCACTTGCTTTTACTGTTGTTAATAAAGTATTAGGTAAAGGTCTAAACGGAAAATCAAAGAGAAAAAAAAGGGAAAGGGATTTCGACTACCAGGAAGTCGATTCACAAGATATTACAAAACCAGTTAGTGGAAAATTCGCTAAATAATTTCAACGAAATTTCTCCAATGTCAAATTTTGATTTACTCGACGCAGTAAAAAAACTCCCAATAAATCATTTCAGAGGTGTATTCATGAAAGATCAATTACCAGCAAAACCACAAATACCAGAAACTGGCATAATTAATCTCGATGATAACACTGGACCTGGAACTCATTGGGTTTGTTACGCGATATTTCCAACGTCGATTATTTATTTTGACTCATGGATTACCGCCTCCAATTGAATTTGTTAAATACGTGTCTATGATTTCATCGAAATCAATCCCTGGAATTCAAAGAATTCCCATTTGGTATTCAACGTTGCCTACGCAGACATTAACAGATCCTCCGATATGTGGTCAAGAAACTCTTAACGCGTTAATGATTATCTCGGCAAATCCTAAATTACCTCACAAGGCCATCCACGAGTACACAATGATGAAATCATCAATGATGAATCATCGATTATTTTAACAAAGAGAAACGTGTATATATAACATGGCAGATATTTTTGGAAGATCAACATCGCGTGTTTCTACAGAATCGGTTACTATCGGACAAGTAAAAAAAATAATCAACAAAGCTATCTCATCGATAGCAAACTTAGATGAATTTAAAAAAATATATGATCAAATAAGCGCTAACACACAATTACAAAAAACCATCGATGACATTAAAGTCACTGCTGGTGACTCCGCCGAGGATATAAAAAAACTACGTGACGATTATAACGATCATAGAACCAAATTTAATCAGCTCCAACAGGATATCATTGACACCATTAAAACTCCAATCAATAAGTTCTTTGGTGTTTCGGGTGAATACCCTGATTTACATATCGCACAAGTAAAAGAAACCGTTGATAATTTACCAAAATTACGAACTGAGTTTGATACTCATGTTGGTGAATTTACTACTGTACGAAATTTTTTTCGAAAAGTTGACAGTGTCGTCGATAAGTTTTTCGGAGAGAATGTAAAAAAAGATGATATTAAAACAACTCTCACAGGTATTATTACAAAACTTTATGAAATAACCGCGATTAATTCCCGGTTAGGTGTTATTCGCGAAACGAGATCAATTTCAGATTCAATCGCTGTTAATAAAAAATCCATCGATGATCTTAAAACGACAACAGATGCCGTAATATCAGATGCAACTAGAATGATATCAATAATTGAAAAAGTAAAAATTCCTCATGATAGAACTATCAACGTAGTATACACGATTCAATACGGATCATATACGTGGACACCTACAAATAATATACTAAATATCACTGCAACCGTAAAGGGAATTTATCGATTAACGTTAGTGACACCAACGTTGTTTAATATATCATCGTCGAGTTCATCTGGAGTCAATAATACAATATCAACGATCATCGACAAGGATACGATTGAACAATTCACGATTACATCCACTGATAATAATCTAGCTAGGGTTTCAATGTCATGGTATGTTGAATTTGTAGCTGATTTAAGTAAACAGTTAAATTGAAAGGATTTTTAATAACGTGAAATCTCTAAGAGATTCAATCAAAGAATTGTTGACGTCGTTAATAGATAAAATGTCAACAACATCATTGGCGCCAACAGTGCTTGAATACCGTTATAGCACTGTTAAAGAATTTCAAAACAAACTTGAAGCGTTAATTACCGAGTATAGAAATAAAAAGAAAAAATATCAGCGTAGAATCACCGCGTTAGATATAACCGTTTACTCGGTATCAGGCGTGATTACCGGCGCTGGAATAATATTATCTTCGGTGACTATAATAGCTCCGATTGTTGTTCCAATTTGTATATCTGCGGCTGCAACAATCACTGGAATATTCACCACGATAACAAAAAAATTATCATCGTGTTCTCAACAGAAATTACACGATTACGCTGTTAAACTTATTACTGCGTCAAACGCTTATTCGGAATTGTCAATGTTGATCTCGTCATCAATTGATGATCAAATAATCACCGAAGAAGAGTTTTCGAAGATGGTTCGGTTGTATGATTCAACGATTTCAAAATTGGAAAACAATAACAATAATAACAACAATGACAACGTCATCGTCGCAAGAAATCCTTCAACGAATAGCAACAAACACCGCCAACACAAAAACAAAATTGATCTCGGTGGTAACGAAAACACCAGAATTCAGCGTTGAATTTAATCCTCCGCTGGCAGTGTCTGCAATCGCGTTAACACAATTAAGATGCTACTACAGTTGGCCTAATGTAAGATCAACACCGTTCAATGGTAAACCTCCCAATAACAGTTTTACATTCGCGTATAGAAAAACTAACCCTGATTGAACAAAATCCGAACCAACCACACATACAATACATCTGCCAACGGGCGCATACCATATCGAAGATATCAATGACGCAATCATAGAATCAATCCAGGCAATCCCAGGACTAAATATCATCGAAGTCAAAGATGAACCTGATAAATACCCCATTGAGATAAAAGGACATGAACCGCTGCTGTCAACGGTCATAGAAGTAAATTCACCGGATTACTCCGTAGATATATACAACAGCTCAATTAGAACTTTATTGGGGTATCCTGAGTTTATTCCAGGCACCGTCGACATGAAGGATCTACCACGGGAACCATTGAAATCAGATTATATTTCCACGGAGAGGGATTCTCGTGGTTTTTATAATGATGTTGATGATATACCTAAATTAACATATGAAGTACTATTTTTAATACCTGAATTTGTTGATTCTAACGTTGTTGAAAATAATTTTAGATTAATGAACGCTGATTTTAATCGATTTCTAGGTTATTTCATAACTGCAATAAGTGAAATTCCACCACGTCGTGATGATGTCATCAAATACATGGAAGTGTGTAATGAAATTATCTATCAAATGGAAGTTTATAATCATAGAATTATTGATCATATTGATCAAATTGATCATCCTAAACGTAGAACAGAATTTATGACGGCTAATAAACTCAACGATGAAGAATATTTAAAATTTAAGTTTAAAGGATATATCGTACCACAAATGCATCAAAAACTCAGTGACACCATCGATGAATTCTTCCCACGGATTCACCAAGCATGGTTAGATAGTCTTCCTGCGTTTCACCCAAGATTACCAGAACCTAAATACGCTGACTTCATCGATGATACACTACCTAGCGTTTCACAATTAGATTATTCCGATGATGGCTTTTTTCGTACAATTATGTCAACAGATGTAACAATTTATAATCGTGTATTAACAAACAATCTGAGTTCCGAGTATATAACGGAGGGTCCAATTAAGTGGATATTTACATCACAGTCTACCGGGAAAAGTTTCACTGTAACGTACAATAATGTATCTGCGAGATTTAACAATATGAAGCGATTATATCAAACTCACCAACAGCAACTTCGAAATCTTTTTCAAAGATCTCTCTCTGTCGGAAATTATTTGAATTTTTCAACAACAATTACACATAATTTAATCAAGCAACACCAATAACAACTAAATCAAATTATCGCTGATATGAATTCGTTAAATAAAAGATTACTCGATGAATCATTCGATAGAAATTTTCAAAAAGTGTTTTCGTTAACAGATAAAACTCGACCTGATTATAAATTTCCAGGGTATGATGTACCAGCAATGAAAGCGTCAACGAGAAAACTCATCGATGAATTCTTTCCTCAGATTCACGCGTTATGGTTTAAATTGATTCCGCCAGAAGCAATTTTAACATCAACGAATTCAGTGTACCGCAACAACAAACACAGATCTCCCGGTAACGTTGATATATCATCTGTGATTGCAATACACGTTATCTGTGATGGTATCCTGGAAAGTTTCTCCGTGGATGTTTCAAAATCAAACAACGCCAATCAAGGATATATCATGTACACGTGTTCTTCAGACGTATCTCCAGGGAGTCTCATAGTGAAAAACCCACCTAATTTGACTTATCTCGAGCCCATTAATCCGTTCCTGTCCAAGATGAATTTTTCAATAACCGACCAAGAATTTCACCTAATTGACCTTTGCGGGGAAACACTACAAATAACGCTAGATGTAAAGTCGTAAATTGCCTTGCAATTTCAAAAAGAACTTTCAAAATCGTAAAATTGCTTTGCAATTTCAATTAGAAAATTCTAAAAGAATTTCAATAATGTATCAACATGTACTAGTATCTATCCATGATAAAGAATTCCTTGAACAAGCTATCGCAGAGGTATTCGGGGGCAACACAACAAGTGAATTCTACGTGAATATAGTCATAGATAACTTAGGCACGGAAAAGTTTTTATTAACTGATTATCAAATGTTAAATCTTCAGCAAAACGTTATAACCGTGGTAAGATTAACCCGTGATCAAATAATGCAATACGCCCATTCATGCTTATCCGTGCAAAATCTTAATTTTTTTTACATATTTTCTAAAATTGTTCATTGAAATGGAAATTGCTTTGCAATTTCACGAAGGATTTCACGATTTCAGAGCTAAAAAAAAATACTGCATAAGTATTATACTTCCTTGTTGTTGACCTCATACAATACAATTTTTCTTCCCTGTTGTTGACACAGGTTTACAAACTTTGTTCTAGTTGAGTAATCGCGCTTCACAAACGGGTATTATACATGCGTTTCACATTACCTGTGTACACGAGGTTATATATACAACAAGGAGGCTCTCTACGCGTGGGAATCAGCCTGCTCGATTAGAGTTTTTATCTGTCTCACCTTACAATTAATAATTTTCCTTTGCTCGTATTCAGAACTTAATTGTTTTCGTATATCTTCTACGATCTTACATAATGGTACAAACACATTAACATCTTCAACATTAACTAAACTCTCACGTATGGATTTTTGAATGCGCTTGATCAGATAATACTGCTTAGCGAGTACATACTTTCCATTGTTTTGTGCGAATTCCATATCCTCAAAATCGGTCATTATTTGATCACAATCTAACCCCAAACATAGTTTAATATTTTGATTTTCAAGTTTGTTAATTTCAGAAATAATACATCTGATATTTTCAGAAGTCATATATATGAAAAAGTATATTTGTTTAATTGTGAGTGGAAACTCTTTGAGTGAAAAACTCTTTGAGTGAAAAACTCACAAAATGAATTCTGGACCCGCTAAGGTGTTGGTCATCTTAGCATGTCCAGAAGCTTAATGCGATTATAGGATGATGATGGTTATATACAATGGATGACGACGGCACATTCAACCCCACGATCTAGTTTGTATGGCGGTTGTATTATACATATACGACGGCACAATTACACATCACCGTTTTGAACCCCCTTAATGTATAAATATACACCAAGGGCGTCCAACGGATACATATAATCACGAAGCGTATTCCCCTGTGAATAGAGTCTAACTCGGATAGCGGGTTTGACCTACAAGAGGATACGTTTGGCGAATCACGCACGGACAGCACACAACAATAGATTATAACGTGATTATGATTATATACAGATGCAATGTGGTTATATACAGTGCAATGAATGACGACGGCACAACAATAGATTATAATGACAATGGTATAATACAAATGAATTGATTCAATTACAATGGATGAATGATAATGGTATATATATACAATGAATAGATTCAATGACAATGGATGACGGGGGTGGGTCTACATTCATACGTGATCATTACAACCTAAACAAAATCCTAGGTTGTATGAATACCAAAAGATACCCATACACCTGGGAAGTGTATAAGTGTAATGATCACATGTATGATTTTCGACCGCTTGAAAACCCCCAATAATATAAGACGCTTTTAACGTATATAAGTCGTTGTTACACGACTAACACACAGCGCGGTGTGGTGATTTTATTCTTTGTTGTGTTTAATAATGATCACTGACAACGTTGAATTAACACATAATACTTGAAAAACACACTAAAAAAAGAATTAAATACGACGTGTATATAAAACAGTTCTGTTAGTGCTCTACAAAAAGACAAAATTGATTATGTGTTGTTCAGATTCATAACAGCGAAACCAACCAATCAGAAATCAATGACTGTGTTTAATATCCATAACTCTGTCATTGGTGATTTATCACTCGCGTTATACCTAAGGGAGTTATTCCCCTTGAACAATGCAAGATTACGTACTTATACATAAGTAAACTTAATTTTTTGTCCGTTTTTTCTGGGAATCACCGTCTTGGTTATTCCCTCTGCAACAAGTCGTACTGAGGGTTCGCAAATACCAAAATATCTACCGGCTTCTGTCATTGATTGAAAAACTATTTCCTCGTTATTTGCCGTATTAAACGACTTGACGGGTCTCTTCCCAATTGATTTACAAGTACCAGTTTTCCCAGATGCAGTATTCTCACTTTGTGTAACAGCTCGTAAATTATTCAAAGAATTATCAGTCTTAATCCGATTTATGTGATCAATAACAAAACCATCCTTGATCAATCCATTAAACACCTCGAAGACGAAACGATGATTAAGATATTTTTTTCCTCCAGCGGAAAATATCAAATACCCCAATCCATTATCCCACCCAACAGATTTCTTGAGTCTACAGTTTCTAACAACACCATCACGAGAGGCTTCATAGTTGGTGATCACGGGATGTCTTTGAAATTCTTGGTTCATTTATATACATAATATTTTATTTTCTAAATCATTATTTGGTTGAGATATATTATTTGAAAATCTTTCTATGTAGTCCTGAGCAGTTTTTATAATCTTGTCGCTGACGTCATTGACAGAGTCAGGATTTTTGATTTTTTTTTTTGTCATAATAACGCTTCAACTCTCTATAACGCTTACCACCACAACTAATACATAACTGTGATTTGCCTCTAACACCTACCCCACAATACAGGCACGGAAGAGGACCTTTCGAACCATTTCTCACACTTTGCATATGATACCCACAGAATTCATTTCTGCATGATTTGTTACACGCGGTTACTGATCCAATCATGAGCCATTTGCAATGATTCATTATATAATATACTTTTCTATTTAAATACTTGTTTTAATTATAATATGAAAAAGTTCAAGAGATTATCGAAAATTAAACCTAAATTCAATCTCGATAGAGTCTCTGATACACCAAAACGTTTAAACGACGATACCATGAACGATGTAAGAGCAGCTGAGATAATCTCACACTTTGGCTCGCCTACGGGGAAATCCAAGGGTGTAAAATCCAAAGGATTTTCATGGAAAATCAAAGATTTTCAACAAAGTAATTCCCAACAGAGGTATTTTTTCAGAGTAAAATTCATTATCGAAGTCGAAGGTGAATGGATTATCAGAGATAAATTTGAACCAATTCTCAAGGATAAAAAACTGTCATTGTGAGTAGAGATTCCAAACCAGGAATTCTAACTGGAATTGACAAACCATACTACGAGAGATCCTATCCTGTAACAGCATTAGTTTATGGAATATATCCGCTAAATGATAAGCCAAGTATCGCAAAACTAGCACCTATGAAAACGGCGTCATCGGATTCATCAGGGCTAAATTGTGTAGCAACACGGGTAATGGAACACTTCACGAATGCATCCCGGGGAAATAAACTAACTGAACAACGACGAAAAAAAATAAGCGAATAGGGACTGACAGTGAAACAGCATGGGGCAACAATTCAGGATATAACCAAATTAGAAGCATTATTAAAATTTCCAATATCCGTAGCGACGATAACCGGAAAAGTATTATACGAACCGAAATATCAATCGCGAGGAGCTCCAATTGAAATTATTGATCATAACAAATACGCGTGGACACCTGCAGTAACAATATTTCCACGAGAACGAATCGTAAGATATATCCCTGAGGAGTTTTGTAAGGATATGTTCCACGAAGAGAGGTTATTTGATGCTATTCATACGTTGTGTAAAGATGATCCTGTGTCAGTGTGGCTACTTCGCAGCGCTGAAGATTCCGAATTGAGATTTGATCAGTTTGTAAGACCGAATGGAGAATTATATCGCACTGAAGAGTTACACTCGAGGATGAAAAAAACCGCTGTAAAATACTCAGGTGAAAATTCTAAAGAATTTTTCAATGAAAAACTACTCACGAATAGTTTTACGATTCCATCACTGGTAGCTCATTTTGCACGAGAAAAGAACTCTTGGCGTCCAACACAAAGTGATTTTCTCGAAGATGTTAAATTAAGCTGTCTTGAATTCAGTCATGGAGGACTGTGGAATACAAAATACCACCGCGAGGGTATGATTTCAATTGATATAGCTGCGTGTTATCCAGGGAGTTTTCTCGGATATGGAGAATGCGAAGAATATTTTAAACGATTTGGACATTCCACACATGAAATGACTCGTGTTTCGGTTAATGGTCCATTGCCTGATTTTGATTTAACTGGATTCGCTCGTGTGGTATCATTTGAATTAGCATCAGGATTACATCCGTGTAGTTATGTTTGGATTGGTAGACATATGTCTGTGAAACACTGGATGTCAATTGTGCTATTGAGATACATGATTGATTGTGGTATGCTGATATCGCTGATTATTTCCGAAGCAATTATATGCTATCGAGCTCAGAAAGAAGTTTGGCTACCACAACCCGATCTACATAGTATAATACGCGAACAACGAAAACAGTTTTCTGATGGAAAATCGGAGATTTTCAATGAACATTAAATCATGGATTGGTCTAGGCAGTTATTTGAAATTGAAAATAGACTAGCAAAAGATTTTGGACGAAAAATAATCAGTAAATTTACTCAAGGTGGAAGATATGACAATGCAAAATACTCTTCGCGGTTGATCATAGACAGCGCTGAATACGATTTTATCACAGCAGATTTAACGAAACATGGAAAACTCGTAACTCGTAAAGATGCTTTTCTATCCAATGGGACTAAGTTGGGTACAATTGTTACCTACTGTGATGGATACAGTTCCCAGTATACACACTTAAGATCATCTATGCTCGGTTATTCTACTATTAATCTATTTTCGATGATAAATAGATTTCCTAATACCGCGGTTAGAGTAGCCACTGATTCGATATATATACATGACAAATACAAATCAGCAGTGGCTGAATTCACATCCCGGAGGAAGCGTGGGGATGTTGGAGATTTAAAAAGGAGACGCTACACGAGTATTGTGAATCGGCAGATGTTACCATGGACGATAAATACTTGAAAAGCAACCAATTATCAGAATTTTCTAATGCACCACCGATATCAGATCCGATTACGCGATATAAAACCGCTTATTTGAACGGTTGTGGTGGATCAGGAAAGACAACTCGTGTGATTAATTTATTTCATAGGAAAAGAAAACCAATTGAAAAATCCTTTGAAAATCCAATTGAAAAACTTACAGATGATCAAAAAAAAAATACAAGAAATTATACAACAAATTCTACGGGGGGAATCTCCAGAAATCATACGACAAATCTTAGGGGAAAATTCTATGGAAACCCCTATGGAAAATTCTATGGAAAAGTCTACAAATTTCACAAATATGATTGTTCTAACACCAACTCATAGACTTGCAAGAGAGATGATACAGCGTGGGGTAAATGCTTGTACTTATCACAGCTTCTTTCGATGGAAAGGCGATAAATGGACCCCTGAAAGAATGGGACAGAAATTTATTCCACCAGTGATAATCTGGGATGAAATTTGTACAGTACCGTTGAAAATATTAAAAATGTTTCTTGAATGGCTGTCAACGAAAAATACAAAAATTATTATGTGTGGTGATCAAGGTCAGCCACCATTATTTGTAGGTGAACCTCCTCATGAATGGTTAAAATCATACGTTGATTATTACGAAGAGATGAATGATGACATTAGATCATTAGATGAAGTATTACGTGAGTTTAAACAACTAATCAGATTACAACCGGATAGAATCTAATGTGAAATAGCACGTGAAATAATTTCAGAAACTCCCATGAATGATTTTTGGGAGTTGTGGAGACCAAATGATTTGATAATCGCAAGTAGAAAAATAGTCAGAGATAAACTTCAGATGAAATTATTTGAATTACATAAACGTAAATTTGCAACACTTCCAGTACCGCTCTGTTATAGACCTTCGGATACACGAAAGCAGAATATTTTCGTTGACATTCCTGGACAACGTGAAAAGCAGAATTTAGTATTAAATGATATTGTGCTGGTTGATATCAGCATCGTTGAAAATGCATTGCGTGCTGATAAATCTCCATGGACGTTATTTTACGCAGCGACAATACACTCTTCACAGGGATTAACTATCACAGACACAATTGTTTGGATAGTAGATAATCGCATTGAGTGGTCAAATTTAGTTTATCTTGCAGTGTCTCGAGTACGGAAAATAAATCAGCTTCGAAGAATTGTTTTAGATGATAATGACACTTCAATAAGTGATATTGTCAGCGTTGACAGAGTCAAGGACATAATCAGAAAAAAACTATCTGGTTATAAACAACAGGATAAAAGAAATAATAGAGACTTTGACATTGATGCTGAATTAATAATTTCGCTGAAGCAACAACAGAATAATCACTGCGTGAGTTGCAATTGTATAATGCGTTGGAGTTGGTCGGATAAAGATACTCGCCAATTTACCGTAGACAGAAAGAATAGCAGCATTGGTCATACCAGGGATAACGTTATGCTTACTTGTCTTGAGTGCAACAGACGCCGGGGTGCCAGCACAATGCCTCTGGCATCGGGTGCTAGTTAAGACCACGCGGTGGTAATTGAGTATCCTCGGGACTTACCTGTAGTTGTTGTCGAGTAAATCCTCACTGAGGAGCAGTTGAATCCAGTTTATAGATTGCTAGTCTAGAAACGCTAGCGTTTCCGCCCGTAGATCGTGTTATACCGGATATCTTATGCGTAGTGACGCTCCAAATAGGATCGGTAGCTCTTTTTTTACCACCCTCAAGCTCTCCTGGTTTGTATAAATACCTTACAGTGACATCACTACCAAGAATTGGTTCTTTGAAATCTTTTTGTGGTTGTACGGGTATATACTTCTTTTTAATAGCGTTGTTAGGTTTCATGTTGATTGTTCTAGTAATCTCATTATTGATTGCGGTAACTACACCTGGTAATCTCTTAACCCATTCACGGGATCGTTTATCCTGGATGAATTCTTTCGCGTATTGATATCCAAATAACCGCTCAGCAAGAGTCCGATTAAATCGTTCAACAATTGCTTGATCGCGATGTAGTGCAGTATGTCCTCGTCGTATTGTGACATTGTGATGTTTCATTGTAGATAACACTGCACTCTGAAATTCCTTTCCAGGATCAACTTGTAATAGATTTGGCCAATGCAGAGGACCCCTTCGATAAATCCTTTCAAATACAGAAGCCACTTCAGTTGATGATTTTGTCCTTAGCGGTTCTGCTTGTTTGTATCGACTCGCAATATCAACTACGGTTAATGCGTATTTGTAACCGTTATCATGTGGCAAAAATAATATATCAGCTTGATGAACTTCATTAGGAACTGTAACATCAAAATGTGAGTAGTTAATTTGTTTAGGCGGTGGTAGATAAATTTGCCATATTGCCTGTTTGGATAACCAATCGCCACTGTAGTATTTTTTACTTTTGCAGCACTAGCGAGTTTACTGATTGCTGCCTTACCTCTCCAGTATCCTCTCGGAGAATAGTAAATAGATTCCATGTTGTTATTAATTACCCGCACCAAATATTAATTTACCTTTCTTGGCAGATTTTATTAACCACGAGGCTAATTTTTCTTTGAACGATTTATCTGGAATAGCATTTAACGCGTGAATCAATGCTATATCCGCGAGATGACGTTGTTGTAGATCATTACTACGATAAGCTATATCATGTATCCGACATGCTTCATCGATGGAATTTATTGGTGATTCTCCTACACGTGGATTTTTTTGATCATCAAGTCTTATATCTAATCGTGTTCTTGGTCCACAATAACTATATCCGGGAAGGTGTTTTTCACCTGGATATTTTGACCATGGTAACCCTGGGAGTTTAGCTAACTTGGTTGTAATATCTCCTCCGTTTTTTTTAAAAAATGTTTTGATGAATCTCTTTGAGATTCCATTTTCACAAATCGATATTTTTTTGTACCGCATATTTCACACTTGCCGGTGACCGCGCTTCTGTTATTTTTTGTGGTAACAGTCGCTGGGTCAATAGTCGGTGTACGCGCTTTACATTTCACACAATATAGATCCATAATTATATTTATGTTATATCAACAAATGGAAGTGATCGATTTCTCCATGTTGAAAAAGAAACAACCTGTAAAACATCATCCGATGCTACCAAATTCAATCAGAATGTTAATCATTGGACCCTCCGGAAGTGGTAAAATCCAGTTGCTGTTAACGATGATAATGAAGTATCTCAACTGGGATAAATTGTATCTGATTGCACCGCCGACGATCAACATTGCTATCAGGTGTTGAAAGATTTTGACAAAACCATCGCGGAAGCTAGCGGTGAAAACGTAATTGAATTTATCAACGATATTGAAGAGGCGCCGTCCGTGGAAGACTTGGATAGATCCATTAATAATCTTGTCGTGTACGACGATGTAATGTTAGACAAACAAAAAAATCCTGCGTCGATATTTTCAAAGGGGAACCATAAAAAATCAGATGTGATATATGTAACTCAACGTTACACACAGATACCAAAAGTGATAAGGGACAACTTCAATTTATTATGCGTGTTTAACGGTGTTGATACTCATACACTCAGAAATATTTGGATAACTTGGTGTCCTGACATGGATTATAATCGATTTCAAAATTTCTTTGATGGTGCCAGAGCTACCCAACATGGATTTATCACGATAAGTATACATGATCCTCAGACACGATATCGCGTCGGATTGGATCGTATCTGTAGCTAAATTGGTTAGCGTATAGCAGCAGAGAGGGTGAACGCCAACTATATGGCGTCTTTATTTTTACTGAAAAATTTAATTAAGTATTTTCAAGAAAGCCCCAGTTTTTTGCTAAATTTACTGAAAAATTTAATTAAGTATTTTCAAGGAAGCCTCAGTTTGCTAAATTGAGGCCTATTAAGCAATTTCGAGAAAGCCTCAGTTTGCTAAATTGACGCCTGTAAAGTTGGGTCTGTTCACCCTCTCTGCTGCTCATTTCAGTATTGGTTGTCTTGGTACAGTAATGTTATATTTCAGTATTGGTTTTCTTGGTACAGTTATGTTACATTTCAGTATTGGTTGTCTTGGTACAGTAACATTACTTGGGATACTAGGTGGAATACAAACTTTTCACTGTGATTTCAGTGAAATTTCTCTAGGGTATGGTTTTGAAGAGCATATTTTAATAGGAAGCACAAACACTTAATTTTTAGAGTAAACATCACATACTGTCCAAAATCCACCGTGCACTAAATTTTCTAAGTCCAAATATCAATCTGTGCTTGTTGTTCTTTTGATAAAGTTCAATATTATGCCTAACATTTATGCTAAAATCAAAGTCCGAAATCCATATTAAAGTAGGAAAATGAACTGGACAATCAGAATGTTTCCATCTAACAGTTATCCTTTAGTTGGAATATGAGAAATAGTGTGCTTAATAATTAGACTGATTTTACCGTTGATATATTCCAGTCCATCTGAAACTTGGGATACTAGGTGGAATACACCCTGAATCCACTTAAAATCCAGGCAGAATCTGCCTAAAATATTGTACAGTTTATTAATACTGATGAAGACCATGTGATAGTCATACATATATACATACATACATACATACATACATACATACATACATACATACATACATAAACTTATTCACCTTTGAAAGATTTTTTAAATGCTAATATTTGCAAATTTTCATTGACTGTTTTTTAAATTTTATTTGCAGAATGTATTGACCTATTCCATTAGTTCTACTGACCGATGTAGAGAATTCTTTTTGCTGAATGATGCCATAGGAAGAGTTTACCTGTACAAATCTCTCTTGGGGACCCCAGATATGACCTTTACAGTGAGTCATTTTTGTAGAGTTCATGGATATGGATATGAGAGAAATAGTGGCTAAATTTCCAATGATGGTGGTGGCATCAACCATTTTGTTACAATTTTAGTTAATCTTACATGGACTTGACATGCAGGTCTTGACTTTATCGATTTATTTTTATATGGACTGGACATGCAGGTCTTGACCTTATTGATTTATTTTAAATGGACTTGACATGCAGGTCCTGACCTTAATGATTCATTTTCAAATGGATTGGACATGTGGGTGAGGACACATTATGTTTTATAGGCTTCTGCAAAATAATGTTTTGGGTTTTGATCTTTGGTACTTTGTGGCACAAAAGCACTTTGAAGGTTATACCATGCTAAGGTTACTTGAGTCATGTGCCCTACACAATGACACACCATGGTAGCTGATCTGGTCTGATGGTGGGAATTAAAATTACAATGAGCCTATGAATCATGACGGCTACTTTCCTACTTTTACTTAAGATTTTAATGTAAGCAAGAAAAGCTTTCAAAATTCCCTGGTAGGTATATATATAGGTATACATATATATATATATATATATATATATATATATATAGCTGTTATTGCCTTAAACATATTAGTCATTCAGATTTACAAGTCAAGACAGTGAAAAGTAGGTATCCATATATGATTTTTGTTCAATTTTGGACCCTTTTATACCCATATATATATATATATGGGTTATTTACAGTTTTTGGACCAGTACCTTCTTATATCTTTACATGTACATGATTTTGTTTTATTCATATCTTTTACATCCATATTTTTCTTTATTTTTTTAACTTAAACATGTATTTTGTTCTGTTGATATATATATATATCAGTTGTGTTAGTTTTTGTTATAGAAATGTTCTTTTGCAGTTTGAAAGCATTGTCTTGCATGCAATGAGCTGAAAATCCTTGATTTGTCAGCAGCATTTGACGTAATAGACCATGACATATTATTTCACCATCTCCAGCATGTATTTGGCATTCACAATACACTGTACAGCAGTTCTGTACTTTAAGTCAACAGGACACAGGTTGTATCTTCAAATGGAATACACTCCAATTCAGTTGATCTATGTTGTGGTTTCCACAGGGGTCTGTCTCGGACCTGTTCTCTTCATTCTATATACTCAGCTGCTCTCAAGTGGCATAGATCATCAACCAGTGTCTCACTAACTGTACAATGTTTTTTTGCATACCAGGGCCTAGCAACATGGAATGAATTGCCCATTGGAATTAGACACAGTGATCCCTTTCAAGAGTGCTATTAAAAATCACCTTTTTTGACTGCAAGAACAAACTTAAAGACCTAATAAAGTCTTTTACCTTATATATTTTCAGCATTTTTTTATGTTTTCTAATTTCATGATGTATGTTGATTTTTTGTTTTTTGTAGTCATGTTATATATGTTGTACAGTGCTTAGAGCTTCTAAAAATTAGGCACTATACTAAAGTTTTCATTATTAATATTATTATTATTATTATTATTATTATTATTATTATTATTATTAATAATAATATTATTATTATTATTATTATTATTATTATTATTATTATTATTATTATTATTATTATATGAAAAAGATTGAATTCCTTTTTGGAAACAGTTTTCTCAGAAACATAAATATTATTTAATGTAATTAACAACATTATAATGCTTTTAAAATTAGCTATTTGAAAACAGCTTGATACATTTATTGCCTTTTATTGAGTATACAGTGGAAATTTCATTCATGTAATTAAATTACAATTGTTAAATTGTTTGGATTCTTTGCTATTTTTTATCCCACATTTTGGGGATTTTGAAATTCATTATGTTGAGACACTTATCAGAAAAAAGAACAAAAGTTTAGGCTTTCACGTGATACTCTGAGTTATTCCCTAATTAGAAACAATAAGTTTAATATTAGTAAATAAGAATGAATGTGAAATTTTACATTATTGCAAAACATGGTATTGTTTTTATTCAGTGCACAGTGTCTGTGACAGACAATGGTTACCCACAAGCACAGCTTGCAACTGCAAGTCTGACTGTATTTGTCACACGTGATCAGAATGTACCTGTATTCACCCAGAATGCCATTTACCGTGTAACCATTCCAGAGACATGGATGCCAAACACCACTAGCATTGTCAGTGTCTCTGCCTCACGCCAAGGACTGATTGTAAGTTGGATTAATCATATCTCTCTCTTTTGGTCTTAAGTTACCGCTGTAGCTAAGACTTTTCTTTTAGAATTTTAGAAAAGATTTCAAAATTTACCATTTAACACTTGTCAGAAAGTTTCCTGATTTAAATATTAACAGCAATAGCAACATATTCCATATGAAAACATACAGTAATACCATTTATATAAATTATACAGTACTTCCCATTTATCTTTATATAAATTATGCAGTACTTCCCATTTATCTTTATATAAATTATACAGTACTTCCCATTTATCTTGAAATACTATATACAGTACTTCCCATTTATCTTTATATAAATTATACAGTACTTCCCATTTATCTTGAAATACTATATACAGTACTTCCCATTTATCTTGAAATACTATATACAGTACTTCCCATTTATCTTTATATAAATTATACAGTACTTCCCATTTATCTTGAAATACTATATACAGTACTTCCCATTTATCTTTATATAAATTATACAGTACTTCCCATTTATCTTGAAATACTATATACAGTACTTCCCATTTATCTTGAAATACTATATACAGTACTTCCCATTTATCTTTATATAAATTATGCAGTACTTCCCATTTATCTTTATATAAATTATACAGTACTTCCCATTTATCTTGAAATACTATATACAGTACTTCCCATTTATCTTGAAATACTATATACAGTACTACCCATTTATCTTGACATACAATATACAGTACTACCCATTTATCTTGACATACAATATACAGTACTACCCATTTATCTTGACATACAATATACAGTACTACCCTTTTATCTTGACATACAATATACAGTACTACCCATTAATCTTGACATACAATATACAGTACTACCCATTTATCTTGACATACAATATACAGTACTACCCATTAATCTTGACATGAAATATACAGTACTACCCATTTATCTTGAAATACAATATACAGTACTACCCTTTTATCTTGACATACAATATACAGTACTACCCATTAATCTTGACATAAAATATACAGTCCTACCCATTTACCGGTATCTTGACATACAATATACAGTACTACCCTTTTATCTTGACATACAATATACAGTACTACCCATTAATCTTGACATACAATATACAGTACTACCCATTAATCTTGACATACAATATACAGTACTACCCATGTATCTTGAAATACAATATACAGTACTACCCATTTATCTTGACATACAATATACAATACTACCCATTAATCTTGACATACAATATACAGTACTACCCATTAATCTTGACATACAATATACAGTACTACCCACTTTGCATCTTACATACGTTTATGTAGTATAATACTGTATATGAAAAATGCTTGACTTCCAGTGTGGATTATATGTTATAAATGCTTGTATCAGTCCCATTAGAATAAAAACATAAACATAGATACAACATAGGCTAGTCCTCATTTTACCTGTATCCTATTGACAACATACATGTAGCGCTTAACAATTCACTAGGATACTCATTGTTGCCCATGATTCTATAGTTGTTGTTTACATGCTACATATATTTAAACTGGCATAGATTTTTACCTGAGACAACAAAGTGTTATCATCTTGCTGGGGCTACCAAAGGGATGAGACTATTAATAGAGAAATGAAAATCTGTCAACACAAATAAATGTGAGATGCCCCGCCTTCAACTGCTTTAAAGGCCAAATATTTATTTTCAAGAAACTGTGATTTTAATTTGCAGTTTACGCCTCCATTGGTAGCCATTGTAAGCATAAATAAGCTTTTTAAGTAAGAAAGATGTTCCTGTCACTTTTGAAAATGGAAAACCATGCCACTGTCAATAGGTACAAAACTGGCATTCAAAATATTTGTGTGTTTAAATTGGGATGAGACGCTTTGTCAAGACCAGTTGATTTTACTTTGTGCTAATAAAATTTGATATTGCATCTGTATGTGTCGTTGTAGGGACGAATTGTGTATGAAGCAGTCGGGGAATATCCTGCCGAGAGTTTCTTTAATGTCCTCAATACAACAGGACAGATAATCGTCATCAACAACCTTCATAAGGACATTTTGCAATTCAGTTCCTACAAGGTAAGAAATGTGTTTCTTACTGAATGTTAAATGAATAAATTGAAATTTACAGCTTAAATGTCAGTTTCAAACTTTATATAATGTCAGAATGTTTTTAAATAAAGTATTCATGTATGATTTTGGAATTTTGCATTGAAAGTATTGATGACAGATGGTACAGCATCTAAAATGCATTTATTTGAGAGAAAGGATTGCTTTAAAAAAAAAGTTTTATCAGTTTGAAACAATAAATGTAACATGTTTTGATGAAAGAATAGGAAAAGAATTTGTACATGTAGGATGTTTTAAATAAATCCACTGATACTACACACTCTTATTGTTTAACAATCGCATGATCTAAACCAATCAAATCAATATTCTTTTTGTCGTAAGTTTGCAGTTTCATCTTATTATGTTGAAATTAGCACTAAATATTTAATACATTCAAGTTTCGTTACACCAATCTCTTTTGAAACAGCTATTGTAGTCGGTTGTTATTATTATGATTTTTATTATTATCAACACAGCTACTGGTGGTTGCTTATGATAGTGCATTGCCCAGGCTACGCAGCACAGCAGAGGTGTTTATCACAGTAGAGAGAAACCTGTTTGGTCCCGTTTTCAGTCCCAGCCTCTACAGAGTCACAATAGATGAAAAGATTGCCGTACAGACCTATGTTTTGAAACTGAATGTTAGTGATATCGATAATGTAAGTTCCATAAGTACTCATTCATTTTAATGTGATTATTGTGGTGAAAGTGCTATACAGTATTCATTCATTTTAGTGTGATTCATGTGGTGAAAGTGCTATACAGTATTCATTCATTTTAGTGTGATTCATGTGGTGAAAGTTCTATACAGTACTTATTCATTTTAGCGTGATTCATGTGGTGAAAGTTCTATACTGTACTCATTCATTTTAATGCGATTCATGTGGTGAAAGTGCTTTACAGTATTCATTCATTTTAGTGTGATTCATGTGGTGAAAGTTCTATACAGTACTTATTCATTTTAGTGTGGTTAATGTGGTGAAAGTTCTATACAGTATTCATTCATTTTAGTGTGATTCATGTGGTGAAAGTTCTATAAAGTATTCATTCATTTTAGTGTGGTTAATGTGATGAAAGTTCTATACAGTATTCATTCATTTTAGTGTGATTCATGTGGTGAAAGTTCTATACAGTATTCATTCATTTTAGTGTGGTTAATGTGGTGAAAGTTCTATACAGTATTCATTCATTTTAGTGTGATTCATGTGGTGAAAGTTCTATACAGTATTCATTCATTTTAGTGTGATTCATGTGGTGAAAGTTCTATACAGTATTCATTCATTTTAGTGTGGTTAATGTGGTGAAAGTTCTATACAGTATTCATTCATTTTAGTGTGGTTAATGTGGTGAAAGTTCTATACAGTATTCATTCATTTTAGTGTGATTCATGTGGTGAAAGTTCTATACAGTATTCATTCATTTTAGTGTGATTCATGTGGTGAAAGTTCTATACAGTATTCATTCATTTTAGTGTGGTTAATGTGGTGAAAGTTTTATACAGTATTCATTCATTTTAGTGTGATTCATGTGGTGAAAGTTCTATACAGTATTCATTCATTTTAGTGTGGTTAATGTGGTGAAAGTTCTATACAGTATTCATTCATTTTAGTGTGATTCATGTGGTGAAAGTTCTATACAGTATTCATTCATTTTAGTGTGATTCATGTGGTGAAAGTTCTATACAGTATTCATTCATTTTAGTGTGGTTAATGTGGTGAAAGTTTTATACAGTATTCATTCATTTTAGTGTGATTCATGTGGTGAAAGTTCTATACAGTATTCATTCATTTTAGTGTGGTTAATGTGGTGAAAGTTCTATACAGTATTCATTCATTTTAGTGTGATTCATGTGGTGAAAGTTCTATACAGTATTCATTCATTTTAGTGTGGTTAATGTGGTGAAAGTTCTTTACAGTATTCATTCATTTTAGTGTGATTCATGTGGTGAAAGTTCTATACAGTATTCATTCATTTTAGTGTGGTTAATGTTGTGAAAGTTCTATACAGTATTCATTCATTTTAGTGTGATTCATGTGGTGAAAGTTCTTTACAGTATTCATTCATTTTAGTGTGGTTAATGTGGTGAAAGTTCTATACAGTATTCATTCATTTTAGTGTGATTCATGTGGTGAAAGTTCTATACTGTACCCATTCATTTTAGTGTGATTCATGTGGTGAAAGTTCTATACAGTACTCATTCATTTTAGTGTGATTCATGTGGTGAAAGTTCTATACTGTACTCATTCATTTAAGTGTGATTCATGTGGTGAAAGTTCTATACTGTACTCATTCATTTTAGTGTGGTTAATGTGGTGAAAGTTCTATACAGTATTCATTCATTTTAGTGTGATTCATGTGGTGAAAGTTCTATACAGTATTCATTCATTTTAGTGTGGTTAATGTTGTGAAAGTTCTATACAGTATTCATTCATTTTAGTGTGATTCATGTGGTGAAAGTTCTATACTGTACTCATTCATTTTAGTGTGATTCATGTGGTGAAAGTTCTATACTGTACTCATTCATTTTAGTGTGATTCATGTGGTGAAAGTTCTATACTGTATTCATTCATTTTAGTGTGATTCATGTGGTGAAAGTTCTATACTGTACTCATTAATTTTAGTGTGATTCATGTGGTGAAAGTTCTATACAATATTCATTCATTTTAGTGTGGTTAATGTGGTGAAAGTTCTATACAGTACTCATTCATTTTAGTGTGGTTAATGTGGTGAAAGTTCTATACAGTACTCATTCATTTTAGTGTGGTTAATGTGGTGAAAGTTCTATACAGTATTCATTCATTTTAGTGTGGTTAATGTGGTGAAAGTTCTATACAGTATTCATTCATTTTAGTGTGGTTAATGTGGTGAAAGTTCTATACAGTATTCATTCATTTTAGTGTGGTTAATGTGGTGAAAGTTCTTTACAGTATTCATTCATTTTAGTGTGATTAATGTGGTGGAAGTTCTATACAGTATTCATTCATTTTAGTGTGATTCATGTGGTAAAAGTTCTATACAGTATTCATTCATTTTAGTGTGATTCATGTGGTGAAAGTTCTATACAGTATTCATTCATTTTAGTGTGATTCATGTGGTGAAAGTTCTATACTGTACTCATTCATTTTAGTGTGATTCATGTGGTGAAAGTTCTTTACAGTATTCATTCATTTTAGTGTGATTCATGTGGTGAAAGTTCTATACAGCATTCATTCATTTTAGTGTGATTCATGTGGTGAAAGTTCTTTACAGTATTCATTCATTTTAGTGTGATTCATGCGGTGAAAGTTCTTTACAGTATTCATTCATTTTAGTGTGATTCATGTGGTGAAAGTTCTTTACAGTATTTAAAACAAGTGTTTTACAACCAACAAGGCTGTATCAAAACCAAAGTGTTTTACAACCAACAAGACTGTATCAAACCTAAATGTTTTACAACCAACAAGGCTGTATCAAAACCAAAGTGTTTTACAACCAACAAGACTGTATCAAACCTAAATGTTTTACAACCAACAAGGCTGTATCAAAACCAAAGTGTTTTACAACAAGCAAGGCTGTATCAAAACCTAAGTGTTTTACAACAAGCAAGGCTGTATCAAAACCAAAGTGTTTTACAATAAACAAGGCTGTATCAAAACCAAAGTGTTTTACAATAAACAAGGCTGTATCAAACCTAAGTGTTTTACAACATACAAGGCTGTATCAAACCAAAGTGTTTTACAACAAACATGGCTAAATAAAAACCAAAGTGTTTTAAAACAGACAAGGCTGTATAAAAACCAGATACCATGTAATGAGAGACCAATGTAATGATAAACTTTGGAAAACACTCATGCAAAATTGACCTATTCAGCAGAATTGATTTACCTTGTAAATGCATAATCTATACTATTCAGCAGAATTGATTTACCTTGTAAATGCATAATCTATACTATTCAGCAGAATTGATTTACCTTGTAAATGCGTAATCTATACTATTCAGCAGAATTGATTTACCTTGTAAATGCGTAATCTATACTATTCAGCAGAATTGATTTACCTTGTAAAAGCGTAATCTATACTATTCAGCAGAATTGATTTACCTTGTAAATGCGTAATCTATACTATTCAGCAGAATTGATTTACCTTGTAAATGCGTAATCTATAATATTCAGCAGAATTGATTTACCTTGTAAATGCGTAATCTATACTACAGTTCATACATTATTCCAATAATGGATTACTGTTCACCTTTATGAAGAAAATGCAAATCTCAGTTGGACAGATTTTTTAACTTCAGAAACTGGCAGCACTCATTATTCTAGATGCAGCTTTGATCAAACATTAAAAGCATTGTTTACAAAACTAAAAATGGTTCACAATATATGACAGGCAGTTCTTGTATATCAATGTCTACATAGAGCTGCACCAGAGCACCTTCCAGATTTATTCAGGTCTTTTTCAACTCAGTATCAGTTGAAATCAATATCAAATGGAAATCTTCAAGCACCAAAACCAAAAACCAAACCAGTTTAAGAAAAACTTTCAATATGTGGTATAGTTCTGAGGAAGAAGCTTGCACTACATGTAAAATCCACTGAGTTATAACATATATTATCATATATCAAAAAATGCAGTGACCTCTTATAAAACTCAGTATCTTTAATTATTATCAAATATCTTGTTCTGTGTGTTTATGTTTATCTAATCTTTCTCAAGGCTCTTTTATCAATTCTTTATACATTTTCAAAATTTACCTTAGCTTTAGGAAAACATTGCCATTATATGCTAATATGCTGCTAAATATAATACATTTATGCAAATCAATTTTCATTTACCAGAGCTGTGGGAATTCAAATTCAATCATTCTGATTGATTGACTTGAAAATATTACCTCATTGTTTACATTTATATTACAAAATAAAATGATAACATTTGGAAACTTTCATTGCTTTTCAGCTCAGAATGCTGCATGACCCAATGATGGTTGGTTCAGAAACCCTTTTAAAACAATATCTTTGATAATTATAATTGTATTCAAGTTTGAAAGGTTCTGCCCAGAAGTTTTATTAGAGCAGATCAATTTAGTCACCTCCTTTGGAAGTGCATACATAAAGAGTATTTCTAAAAGGGGAGTGATAACACTGATTTCAGAGCTCACAATTTGATTTCAAAAGCACCAAACAATGCCCACCCAAAAAGTCAAACCCACAAATAAAAATGATTATGATACCAATGCAGTATTGTTCACATTTTCAAAATTAATTGTAAAAGTAGTTCTCATTTCAGATAGAAAATGTATATTTACTTTAGAAAACATTGAGTACTTCATTAATTTTTGTGTCAGATAAATACATTAATCACCATTTCATCCATTGTATAAGTTACTTTTCTTACATTCATTATGGGGTATTAGCTCCCTTAATTGCTTTTTTCTTTTCTTTCTGGTTATCATGAAATAACAAATTTCAAATAGAATTATTGTGTACTGACTTTTTCAGATGTCCATATCAAACATAGACCGTTAGTTACATAACATAAATTGTGTAGGTCAAGAGAGATCTGCACTGGTTACAGTCACATGTATGTATGTTCCACTTGGTTAAATTGATTTATTCTTGTATTGCAGAATTATGTAACATGTGATGTGACTGGTAATACTCGAGCCTTGCCATATTTTGATGTAGATACTGCTACTTGTCTGATGTATGTAAAGACAGATCTGACCACAGATACTAATAAGGACACTGAATACACAGTACGTACTCTAAGTTGTCTCCCGTGTGTTAGCAACTAGAAAGATATTTGTAGCAGTTTTCCTGTAATACTTACAAGTAATCAGAACAAACAACACATACTGATTTGCTGGTGCATCATGTGACAGCATATCAGTATTGGTTTTGTTTGAAGTTTGACTAAGCAAGCATATATGGTATAACTTTATCACTGAGATGCATGAGGCATGCTTATCTGTCAAATCTTGTTCACTAGGCTGATCTTTGAGCATTGATTTGGTACCACTCACCAATTCTGTATACGATAATCTCCAACCTCTTTTGCCAACTATTTATTCTTTGAATTTACTTATTATTTATCTGTCATGGGACAGTTTTGTGTAGAGATGGTCCTATGCTCTTTCTACCTAGGCATTTCATTAGTACTTCTTACAGTTTAATATTACCGTTATTGCCATAACAGTGTCATGTTTGAAAATGTTAGAGAGCCTATACAAAATGAATTTTTATTGCTTTAGGTCAAAGCATATGGTCAATTGACCTCTTCATTTATGTTATTCAATTTCCTAAAAGAATACAGTTGACCTTTGAACTATTATCTATATGGGGACCTTGATGCATTTTATATCCCTCTGTGCATAACAAACTTGATTCTACTGTCCTAATTAATATCAAGATTTTACTGTCCTAATTAATATCAAGATTTTACTGTCCTAATTAATATCAAGATTTTATTTTTATGTTTATTAATATTTTAGGTCCAGGTTACTGCATCAGACAACAATCAGCCAACACCTAGAACTGCTGTAGCCACAGTTTTTGTGACAGTGCTGCGGGATATCAGTCCACCAAGATTCATCAATCTTCCCAACTCTATCAGTCTGGCAGAAAAAACATCAGTTGGAACTACGGTCTATACAGTCTCAGCTATAGATAATGACCTGCAGGGATTCCTAGTTTATGATCTGACGGGAGAATTTCCTGTTGGCAGTTTCTTTGACCTCAATGTTACGTCTGGTGCCCTTAGTCTTCGTAACAGCCTCATGTCTGACAGCTTGCAAAGAAGAGTGTACACTGTTAGTCGATATTTAATTCAGCATAATTTTATTCTCAAGTTAATTATAGAGCATGATTTTCAAACCATTCTTAATGTTTGTTAATGTCCATAAATGGAATAATTATTACAAGCAAGAATTATTTACAATGAGACAGATTTTATATTGAAGAAAAAAATAAATCTGACATTTTGGCTTGGAAGGCTTTCAGTCACTTCATGCTTATGGCATAGTGTTCATTCTCTTTTCACAAATATAGTTGATGGTTTAATAATAGTAACAAACAAAAAAATAATAAGAAAGTATAGCTTCACTGGTCATTAATGTCATTGTTATTTATTCAAGGGAGCTAGTTGATTAGACCTGATGGTAGTTAGTTCCCCTAGATATTATTTTTTTTTTTACTCTGATGGTATTACCTTAAGCAATAGTAGAAAATGTTTAAAAAGAAAATAAAAACAATAATTTTGTTCAAATAATGTTTCAAATATTATGTTAAAATTTTATTATTGGTGAAAATCATTTATAGTAATATATTTACAATAGTAAAATCTACTTTGAATATCAACATTTATGGATATCAGTTGTCCATCTAATCCTGTGTAAATAATTGTCCTGGAAACCCTTTATTTAACTCATAGATCTCTGTGAAACTTGTTACATTTAATAGATAATAATAATGATAATAATAATAATAATAATAATAATAATAATAATAATAATAATAATAATAATAATAATAATAACTTTTCTTTAGAGAAGGTAACTGAATTAGTTACAGAACTAATCTACCTTGAGGCCTTCTATCTGTTATGTAGAATATATACAATACATACAACATGATGTGAAGAATCTGGCTTGACACTAAATAATTAAGGAATATTAAAATTCAAAGTATCAAGCCTAGAACACATGCAAATGCATCTGTAAAAACATAAACATATAAAAAACATAAAATATCATTCTGCATTGAAAAATTAAGCTTTGAAAATGGATCACTGTGAAATTTGTTACACTTAATAGATCACTGTGAAATTTGTTGTATTTTATATCCAATGAATGCATCACTGATTACAGTGGGACCCCGCTATAACACGGTAGTTGGGAGCCATAGAATCCGACCATGTTATGAACCGAACTGTGTTATAAGCAACCATGTACAATACCAACATATTTTTGGATTTAATTGGGGGGGGGGGTACATAAAGACAGGTGCGAAAATGCATGGCACAATTACCATTTTTGATCCAAATATAGTAAATATGAAAAACATTTGCTGTGGTAACAGAAATTGCAGATATAATATATTACTTTATTCAGAGAACCATGCATTGGTACATACACATGTCTAATTTATATATACATGCATAGTCTATTGCATGAAAAGAGTATCAACACCGTGTACTCAACAGCGAATCTTGTAACATACATTAATTCCATAATACAAATATTTCCATCGAAAATATCCACACATGGATGTAAAATATTAAATAATTTTGTCACAGATCATTATGTGACTAAATTCAATGAAAAGAAAATAACAAAAATTATGTAACAGGTGTACGTAATGAATGATGAAAAAGTATGTCCGAAGATTAATGAACGGTGTCTGTATACATTTTATACCACTACATTTCTCATCCGTCAATAGTTATTATTTTTTTAAAAACTCATCTTTATCATGGGGGTATGGGTCGGGTGTAGAAGAGGCTGGGGTATGTTGCTGTCAGCCAATTTCTCACTATTCATCTAGTTTTACTATTTTGCAGTCATTTTGTATTTTTAAACATAAGATAATTTTTCTTTGGATGGATGATTGCATATATAGTTAATATTTCTTGTTTATCTTCCAGGCTTCATTCATCGTATATGATAGCAAGAATCCAGGCCAGGTGACCCGTGCTAACTTAGACATTCAAGTTCTGAGGAATACATTTGGCCCAGCATTTGACCAGGGAGAATACATCAAGACTGTGGCTGACAGCTTCCCAATAGGAAATACTGTTGTGCAACTTAGAGCAACAGATGGAGATGGGGTAAATGAATTTAATGAATTTAAAATAACAGATGGAGATGTGGTGAAGTAATATAATGAATTTAAAATAGCAGATGGAGATTTAGTGAAGTAATATTATGAATTTAAAGTAACTTGTGAAGATGGAGTGAAGTAATATAATGAATTTAAAATAACAGATGGAGATGTGGTGAAGTAATATAATGAATTTAAAATAGCAGATGGAGATTTAGTGAAGTAATATTATGAATTTAAAGTAACTTGTGAAGATGGGGTGAAGTAATATAATGAATTTAAAATCACAGATGGAGATGTGGTGAAGTAATATAATGAATTTAAAATAACAGGTGGAGATGTGGTGAAGTAATATAATGAATTTAAAAAAACAGATGGAGATTTAGTGAAGTAATATTATGAATTTAAAGTAACTTGTGAAGATGGGGTGAATTAATATAATGAATTTAAAATAACAGATGGAGATGTGGTGAAGTAATATGAATTTAAAGTAACTTGTGAAGATGGGGTGAAGTAATATAATGAATTTAAAATAACAGATGGAGATGAGGTGAAGTAATATAATGAATTTAAAGTAACTTGTGAAGATGGGGTGAAGTAATATAATGAATTTAAAGCAATAGATAGAAATGGGGTGAAGCAATTTAATGAATCTAAACCAAAATATAGAGATGAGTGAAGTAATTTAAAGTAACAGATAGAGTTGGCATTAAGAAAATTAAATTATTTTTTGAAGTAATCGGCAGCTAATTTAATTATGCTTAAATCTCTTTACTTAAGTTAATGCAGTTTGACATGAATAGTCATATGCATCTTTGGATTATCTTTTATGATTACAGCTTTGGATTATCTTTATGATTACAGCTATGGATTATCTTTATGATTACAGCTTTGGATTATCTTTCAGGATTACAGCTTTTGATTATCTTTTATGATAACATCTTTGGATTATCTTTATGATTACAGATTTGGATTATCTTTATGATTACAGCTTTGGATTATCTTTTATGATTACAGCTTTGGATTATCTTTTATGATTACTGCTTTGGATTATCTTTTATGATTACAGCTTTGGATTATCTTTATGATTTCAGAAGTTTTCACTTTTTCACAACTTTGCAGCTTTGGTTATGTAGAATTAAGCAGAAACGATTGAGATATTCGAACATTTGTTGGCATTCTTTTACTTATATTTAGATGATTTACAATATATGCTTACATATAGGTCTGGTCCAACTAAAAGCAAAAGAGACCCAGATCTGGCATCACATAGTACTCCATCAAATTGGAGTCAGAGTTGTGTGTTCTACAATTAGTAATTATAAACTGCATAGATACAGATCTGTTGCACCTTGTCTGATTGCATATAGTATTTATGGTAATTTGGTTTCTAAAATATCTTGTCTGATTGCATATAGTATTTATGGTAATTTGGTTTCTAAAATATCTTGTCTGATTGCATATAGTATTTATGGTAATTTGGTTTCTAAAATATCTTGTCTGATTGCATATAGTATTTATGGTAATTTGGTTTCTAAAATATCTTGTCTGATTGCATATAGTATTTATGGTAATTTGGTTTCTAAAACATCTTGTCTGATTGCATATAGTATTTATGGTAATTTGGTTTCTAAATATCTTGTCTGATTGCATATAGTATTTATGGTAATTTGGTTTCTAAAATATCTTGTCTGATTGCATATAGTATTTATGGAAATTTGGTTTCTAAAATATGACAGCTTCGGCCACCTTTTATACATTTATGAACTTTGGAACTTTTCTACTTTTTCTACACAAACAGTTTTATAAATTATTAATATGGATGTCTTTGTCAGACAGTTTTTACAGTGAATTGATATAAATATCTTTGCTAGACTGTCTTTACAGTGGATTGATATGGATGCCTTTACTAAAAAGTCTTTATAGTGGATTGATATGGATGTCTTTGCTTGACAGTCTTTACATTGGATTAATATGGATGTCTTTGTCAGACAGTCTTTACACTGGATTGATATGGATATCTTTGTTTGACAGTCTTTACACTGGATTGATATGGATGTCTTTGTCAGACAGTCTTTACACTGGATTGATATGGATATCTTTGCTAGACAGTTTTTACACTGGATTGATATGGATGTCTTTGCTAAACAGTCTTTACAGTGGATTGATATGGATCTCTTTGCTTGACAGTCTTTACATTGGATTGATATGGATCTCTTTGCTTGACAGTCTTTACATTGGATTGATATGGATGTCTTTGTCAGACAGTCTTTACACTGGATTGATATGGATATCTTTGTCAGACAGTCTTTACATTGGATTGATGTGGATGTCTTTACTAGAAAGTCTTTACATTGGATTGATATGGATGTCTTTACTAGAAAGTCTTTACACTGGATTGATATGGATGTCTTTGTCAGACAGTCTTTACACTGGATTGATATGGATATCTTTGCTAGACAGTTTTTGAGTGGATTGAAGTGGATTGATATGGATATCTTTGCTAGATAGTTTTTGAGTGGATTGATATGGATATCTTTGCCAAACAGTCTTTACGTGGATTGATATGGATATCTTTGTCAGACTGTCTTTACAGTTGATTGATATCAATTTGTCAGACTGTCTTTACAGTTGATTGATATGGATTTGTCAGACTGTCTTTACAGTTGATTGATATCGATTTGTTAGACTGTCTTTACAGTTGATTGATATGGATTTGTCAGACTGTCTTTACAGTTGATTGAGATGGATTTCTTTGTCAGACTGTCTTTACAGTTGATTGATATTGATTTGTCAGACTGTCTTTACAGTTGATTGATATGGATTTGTCAGACTGTCTTTACAGTTGATTGATATGGATTTCTTTGTCAAACTGTCTTTACAGTTGATTGAGATGGATTTCTTTGTCAGACTGTCTTTACAGTTGATTGATATGGATTTGTCAGACTGTCTTTACAGTTGATTGATATGGATTTGTCAGACTGTCTTTAAAGTTGATTGGGATGGATTTCTTTGTCAGACTGTCTTTACAGTTGATTGATATGGATTTGTCAGACAGTCTTTACAGTTGATTGATATGGATTTGTCAGACTGTCTTTACAGTTGATTGATATGGATTTGTCAGACTGTCTTTACAGTTGATTGGGATGGATTTCTTTGTCAGACTGTCTTTACAGTTGATTGATATGGATTTGTCAGACTGTCTTTACAGTTGATTGATATGGATTTGTCAGACTGTCTTTACAGTTGATTGATATGGATTTGTCAGACTGTCTTTACAGTTGATTGAGATGGATTTCTTTGTCAAACTGTCTTTACAGTTGATTGAGATGGATTTCTTTGTCAGACTGTCTTTACAGTTGATTGATATGGATTTGTCAGACTGTCTTTACAGTTGATTGATATGGATTTGTCAGACTGTCTTTACAGTTGATTGATATGGATTTGTCAGACTGTCTTTACAGTTGATTGATATGGATTTCTTTGTCAAACTGTCTTTACAGTTGATTGAGATAGATTTCTTTGTCAGACTGTCTTTACAGTTGATTGATATGGATTTGTCAGACTGTCTTTACAGTTGATTGATATGGATTTGTCAGACAGTCTTTACAGTTGATAAGGACTGTAGAAAAAGCATACAAGTGAGACAAATTTATACTGACCTTTAACAATGGTCATTAAAGTGACCATTAGAAAAATTGAAGTTACTGACCTTAAATACAGTGTACACTCAAAGTACCTGCCTTTTGTGCATCATAATTCATGTTGTGGTAAACCAAACATCAGAGTAACGACCCTTGTTGCCATTTTGTCCTGAAAAATGGTCTATTCATTTACGCTCTATTTTCAAGGCTATCTTTACCATTTTTACTTATTTCTAGTTATAAAGAAATTTTTGGTTAGGCATATTTCATTGTGTGGAAATATATTGCAGGATGTAGTTATCTACAGTAACCAAGGTGTTGGGGAGTCCCTGGATTTCTTCTATGTGAATCCAGATTCAGGAACATTAACTTTGAGGAAGTCTCTCACTGAAACAACAACTAATCTCTTCAAGGTAAGTTATACTTATTTTCCCTTTGAAGAAAAATATTCCCAATGGACAATTCAGTAATTCATGTATTTCAAAACAGGGAAATTTTATATCAAATGTTTGCCTGTAATGCCTTGTTACTTCTACACCTTGATACAGAAAGTTGTAGACACCAAACATTAGTGAGGCATTCTTAAAACTTCATCAGCAAACACCAACATTTAGTGAATTTTATCAATAGAGTGGCATCAACAAATACCACATTAGTAAGGCATATAAATAGAATGTCATTAGTAAACACCAAAACATTAGTTAAGCATATTAAAAGAATGTCATCAGCAAACACCACAACAATAGTGAGGCATATAAATAGAAAATATCAACAGCAAACACCAAAACATGAGTAAAGCATATAAATAGAAAATGCTGTCAGCAAACACCAAAACCTTAGTAGGGCATATAAATAGAAAATGTCATCAGCAAAACACCAAAACATTAGTAAGGGTTATAAATAGAAAATGTCATCAGCAAACACCAAAACATTAGTGAGGCATATATATATATATAGAAAATGTCATCAGCAAACACCAAAAGATTGGTAAGGCATATAAATAGAAAATGTTGTCAGCAAACACCAAAACATTAGTGAGGCTTAAAAAAAGAATGTCATCAGCAAAATCCAAAACATTAGTGAGGCATATAAATAGAAAATGTTATCAGCAAACACCAAAACATTAGTGAGGCATATTAATAGAAAATGTCATCAGCAAACCCCAAAACATTAGTAAGGCATATTAATAGAAAATGTCATCAGCAAACACCAAAACATTAGTAAGGCATATTAATAGAAAATGTCATCAGCAAACACCAAAACATTAGTGAGGCATATTAATAGAAAATGTCATCAGCAAACACCAAAACATTAGTGAGGCATATTAATAGAAAATGTTGTCAGCAAACACCAAAACATTTGCAAGGCATATTAATAGAAAATGTCATCAGCAAACATCAAAACATTAGTGAGGCATATTAATAGAAAATGTCATCAGCAAACACCAAAACATTAGCGAGGCATATTAATAGAATATGTCATCAGCAAACACCAAAACATTAGTGAGGCATATTAATAGAAAATGTCATCAGCAAACACCAAAACATTAGTAAGGCATATTAATAGAAAATGTCATCAGCAAACACCAAAACATTATTGAGGCATATTAATAGAAAATGTCATCAGCAAACACCAAAACATTAACAAGGTATATAAATAGAATATTACTAGCAAACATTAGCATACCAAATTTTAAGCCAAAACATGTATCAGGGAATGTGCTATGAACATTGCAGTATCTGGGAAAAGTGACAAGGCTTTGTGTCTGCATTGGCATTTAGGGATGTACGGATCATCTGTCATTATACGGATCATCTGTCATTATACGGATCATCTGTCATTAGGAAACCTTATCAATAAGAGAGATTATAATGCCATTGTTCCAATAATAAATGGTGTACATGTACAGTCAAGATATTTTTGTACTCTTGTATGTTTATTATGCCTGGTACTTTGTTATCTATTGTAAAATGTTTCCATTTTGAGTCACAAAACCATTATTCAGGTTACAAATCTACACTCTACATTCTGGTTTAAAGCATGTATTGTAACTAAGTCTGAATTCCAGAATGGTAAAGGCCAATAGCATAATCAAGTTGATGGTAATGAAAGGTCCCCACTTCACACAGTGATGAATTCTCATTTTACCATTTTCACGGGTCACTAATTTTACCAATTTAACACTTCAAAAATGGTAAACACCAGTTTGACTAATTTTACACTTAATGCAGTTCTGAACACTAATTTTATCAATTTCACATTTCAAACATTGAAGAAGACTAATTTTACCAGTTTTACACTTCACACATCTTCATTTTACCAGCTTCACACTTAAAACCAAGATGACCATTAATGTTTACAAATTTCACACATAACAGTGATTTACACTCCTAACTTTACTAAGCCCACATTTCACACATTGATGAATACTTCATCAAGTCCACATATAACAGTGATGAAAGTGAATAATGGTACAAAGTGTATATCATTCTTATAGTTCACAGTGATGAATAATGGTACAAAGTGTATATCATTCTTGTAGTTCACAGTGATGAATAATGGTACAAAGTGTATATCATTCTTGTAGTTCACAGTGATGAATAATGGTACAAAGTGTATATCATTCTTGTAGTTCACAGTGTTGAATAATGGTACAAAGTGTATATCATTCTTATAGTTCACAGTGATGAATAATGGTACAAAGTGTATATCATTCTTGTAGTTCACAGTGATGAATAATGGTACAAAGTGTATATCATTCTTATAGTTCACAGTTCGGGCCCAAGACAATCGCCCTGCATCTGTTAGCAGATCAGCTGAAGTGACAGTAACCATCACAGTACAGCGTGACAGTGGACCACCCGTGTTTCTCAACACGCCATATGTTACATCAGTAGATATAAATAGACCTGTTAATGGCTCCTTCTTCACTGTTACAGCTCAGGACAATGATCTTAAGGTTAGTATTCTCCAATACCGTATTTTCGCGCATATATCCCGCGGATTATACCAGATTTTACAAACCCCGCAGGGGGGGTGCGGGTTATATAAGGGTGCGGGCTATATCACAATTTTTTTACACATGATGATATTTCAACATATTGTTCGAAAAACGTAACTACATAACATATATTGTTCTAGTTTTGTTTTGCTAGGGTTGGATATTATGGCTACTACGGTGACTTTACAACCTACGGTATCGGGACTAAATCAACATTTCGGGATAAAAACTTAAAATTTCGTATCCGTCACGTTTTCATAATCAATATTTTCTGTTTTCAATCGAAATAACTACGGTACCTAATTTTACCGCTGGGCCACGATCCACTGCTTCAGGTCAGCTTCAAGGTGAGGCCACTTTGCTTTAGGTCCGCGACGAGCACGTTTTCGTGGATTCATCTTCTCCAACGTTCCTTTTTCTTTTCTCCAACCTCGGATTACACTCTCATCAATATCAAATTTTGTGCCTGTGGCTCTATTGCCATGCACTTCAGCATACGCGATGGCAGTTAGCTTGAAGTCGGCTGTGTAAGACTTTCGTTTCGGCATTTTTTAAATTGAACAGAAAGAAATTATTTAAACTCGAATCTACACTTCACAAGAATACAAGATTATTTAAAAATGTCAGTGTTTATGTAGCCTGTAGTTGAGGCACAGCTCCTACGCACACAAGCACTGTGTACCGTGTTTTTCCTGACTTTTATTGAGCAAAGGTTGTCGGCTTACTTTGATGATGGCGCCGCTAAAGGCTCCAGTTGAAGGGTGAAACAAATACCTGTTTGTTATTGCTGCGGCAACTTCAGATAATTGTAGAACATTGAAACAGATTTGTTTTATTTGTTTAGTATATATCAGTGCTTCAAAGGTAATCAGTTCTCTTTGAAGTGTCAGCAAACGTATTTTTTCTTCTTCCATCTGGTATTTGTTTTTAAATTAGTGTCATCTGCTTGACTGTACTCATTTTACGTTTTCGCCTTCTGCGGATTTGGATTTTGACTAGTCAGTTGCATAAAGTAATAAGGCCAGATATCATCATTAGCGGATTATGATATAACAGTGCACTGTTAGTGTGGTTTGCCAGTATGAGACAAGGACTTGTTATTTTAACAATATATTCCAGTACATTGTTTCCTGTCATGGTGCCTTTGATTTTCTCTACTCCAAACGCAAGACTGTATATACGGTTTTTATCAGCCAAAATTGGTGTCGCCACAAATATCACCAGATGGTATATTTTGTCACCAAAACGGAAAACAGAATCGCAGTTTGCTACATCAGCGAAGCCCCGTGATCCTGTAATTGATTTCATTTCCGATTGTAGCTGTATAAATATATCTATGGTTGCGGGTTATACAAAGGTGCGGGTTATGCCAACGATTTTTTACACAAAACCCCAAAACCCGCGGGCTATATGAGGGTGCGGATTATCTGCGTGTGCGGGATATATGCGCGAAAATACGGTAGTTTAAGAACATCAGTCATGTACTGTATGTGAGGATTTTTAGAACATCAGTCATGACTGTGAGAATTATTAGAACATCAGTCATGACTGTATGTGAGGATTTTTAGAACATCAGTCATGACTGTATGTGAGGATTGTTAGAACATCAGTCATGTGCTGTATATGAGGATTTTTAGAACATCAGTCATGTACTGTATGTGAGGATTTTTAGAACATCAGTCATGTACTGTATGTGAGGATTTTTAGAACATGTCATGTGCTGTATGTGAGGATTTTTAGAACATCAGTCATGTACTATATGTGAGGATTTTTAGAACATCAGTCATGTACTGTATGTGAGGATTTTTAGAACATCAGTCATGTACTGTATGTGAGGATTTTTAGAACATCAGTCATGTACTGTATGTGAGGATTTTTAGAACATCAGTCATGTACTGTATGTGAGGATTTTTAGAACATCAGTCATGTACTGTATGTGAGGATTTTTAGAACATCAGTCATGTACTGTATGTGAGGATTTTTAGAACATCAGTCATGTACTGTATGTGAGGATTTTTAGAACATCAGTCATGTACTGTATGTGAGGATTTTTAGAACATCAGTCATGTACTGTATGTGAGGATTTGTAAAACATCAGTCATGTACTGTATGTGAGGATTTTTAGAACATCAGTCATGTACTGTATGTGAGGATTTTTAGAACATCAGTCATGTACTGTATGTGAGGATTTTTAGAACATAAGTTGTGTACTGTTTGTGAGGATATTTAGATATTAATGTTGACTTCTACTGTCACCAATCAAGGTCTTTCCATTTTAAAAACAATTATTTAATTTTGTTTTGTGTTAGCATCACTCCTACTAAGTATGATACATATCAATACCATTAATAAGTACGATGTTACAAGTCTAGCTCTTACAAAAAAGTAATAGACAAGAGTGAAGACAACAAGCTTTGTAAAATTTAACAAACTATTTATTTCCCTAGAGTATCAAGTGAAAAATCAGGAAAAAGAAATTGTGGTTTTGCTAATTAAATCCTAAATGAATCAAAGATTCAAAGAAATAGAAGTTCTATTAACATAAAGTCCTGAATGAAATTCAGTTTGAATCCTGATGAAATCCAAAATGGAAGATGATGATGTCTGTTTTAACCTGCAATGTGCTGTTGTGTCACCAGTTTCTTGTTGAATCACAAAAAATACTATTCCAGTCTTGAATTCAGTATAACTGCCAATAAATGTTTTTATCCAAGAATATTGTAGGAGCACTTAAGTATTTCCAGTAAAAAGAATCACTTGACATTCAATAATATAAAATTTCAACTCAAACTGGTCACAACATTTGTTTGGAGCTGGACTCAACAATCTCTATAAAGACAAGTGATACAAGTTTAAGACACAAAACAGAATCCAAGAAGGAATGGAAGTTTGTTATATGATAATTATCGAGCCATCCAGGTACGGCCTAAACTTAACTTACTCTGAGAAAGATTTTTTTTAAACAAACTTTTATACCAAAACTTCACTGATTTTAGAACAAGGGCAGAAACTAAATACAATATTTCTTTTATTAGTTGTGTATCAAAAAAATTAAGTCAAGTCAGACAGAACTGAGCTTCATTCTGAAATAAAATCAAGTCCAGTAAATAATAACATGTAATGTAGTTTAAAAAATTAAAATGTTGGACAAACAATTAAGTTAAATTAAATATACATAACAATGATACATACCAATACAGGTGTTATGTATAATACAAATAAAACTAGGTATAATACCATATTATAAGGTATAACCATTAAATGGACCAGTATCCTAACAATTATTATAAAAATATTTCACAATGTACATCTCCATTTATTGGTGAGTAAATATTGTTTTTCAGATTAATTTTGCAATTACCAATTTATCTGTATTTGTTTGTAAAAGAAGAAGCAGGATAACTAATTTGAATAAAGTGTAAATATTATATTTTTGTAATTAATCATTTGAATAGAAATATACAGTATAAGAAATAAACCTTGAAAACATGTTAAAATGAAAAATTTCCTGATGCAACTTTTGTATATGTCAAAAACATGTCAAAATAAAAAACAGCCTGATGTGACTTTGCGTACCTCAGAAACATGTCAAAAGAAAAACAGCCTGATGTGACTTTGCATACCTCAGAAACATGTCAAATAAAGAACAGCCTGATGTGACTTTGCATACCTCAGAAACATGTCAAATAAAGAACAGCCTGATGTGACTTTGCATACCTAAGAAACATGTCAAAAGAAAAACATCCTGATGTGACTTTGCATTACTCAGAAACATGTCAAAGAAAGAACATCCTGATGTGACTTTAAAAATAACAGGAGATTACACAACACCTGTACTGTCACACAATTAAACCATTCATTGCAAGAGGTAAAAGAACCAAGGTTACATCCTGTAATACTGTATGTACAAACTGATTAAAAGTTTTACATTTATTGTGATTGCCACAAACTCTGGAACTTGCTTCTTCATAGTGAACTGTATTTGTGAAACATTCACCAAGTAATCTTGAGTCCCTGTATGTAAAATAAAAAAAAATTAATCCTGACCATTACATTGAAACAATGAAATTGAATATCAAATTTGAATGATTCAATTTTATATACAAATATATTTACAAAATTTATGCAGAATTCAATTAGCCATTTTGTTACAACAATAAAACAAATTTCATCATATAAGCAAGGGACTGATCAAACTCAAATTGCCAGCATGTCAGCATTACCTGGTGCTTCCAGTCTTTTCCAAATCACTCATGGTGATTGGTCAGCATTGGTGTATTTATTTTCCTTCTCTGTCTATCTTTCTAGCCTTTTCAGGACACCAACTGTCTTGGTTGTAGGCTGTGATTTTTCCACTGTGCAGTACAGTGTGGAGATATTTATTTTCTTCAAAATAATAAAATGTAATACCAAACATAAATATATGTCAGGATTTTTCTTCTCCTGTTATCAATAATATTCCCACTCTTTAGATCAGATATCATCAATCGTAATTCAGGGGAACTATACAATTATGGTCAGTTCACTTCCTAATACACACTCATCCTATTAACAGACAAGTACTGTAGCCATGACATAATTAGTTTCCTTTGATTGACATTCCTAACTGATAACCTGACATATTTAGGCCCCTTTGATTGACATTCCTCACTGATAACCTGACATATTTAGGCCCCTTTGATTGACATTCCTAACTGATAACCTGACATATTTAGGCCCCTTTGATTGACATTCCTAACTGATAACCTGACATATTTAGGCCCCTTTGATTGACATTCCTCACTGATAACCTGACATATTTAGGCCCCTTTGATTGACATTCCTCACTGATAACCTGACATATTTAGGCCCCTTTGATTGACATTCCTCACTGATAACCTGACATATTTAGGCCCCTTTGATTGACATTCCTAACTGATAACCTGACATATTTAGGCCCCTTTGATTGACACTTCTAACTGATAACCTGATATAATTAGTCCCCTTTGATTGACATTCCTAACTAAGAACCTGACATAATTAGTCCCCTTTGACTGACATTCCTAGCTGAGAACCTGACATAATTAGTCCCCTTTGATTGACATTCCTAACTGAGAACATGACATATTTAGGCCCCTTTGATTGACATTCCTAACTGATAACCTGACATATTTAGGCCCCTTTGACTGACATTTCTAGCTGAGAACCTGACATGTTTAGGCCTTTTGGATGACATTCCTAACTGATAACCTGACATATTTAGGCCCCATTCATTGACATTCCTAACTGAGAACCTGACATATTTAGGCCCCTTTGATTGACATTCCTAACTGATAATCTGACATAATTAGTCCCCTTTGATTGATATTCCTAGCAGGGAAGCTGACATTTTTAGGCCCCTTTGATTAACATTTCTAGCTGAGAACCTGACATGTTTAGGCCTTTTGGTTGACATTCCTAGCTGAAAACTTGACATATTTAGGCCTTTTGGTTGACATTCCTAGCTGAAAACTTGACATGTTTAAGCCTCTTTGATTGATATTCCTAGCTGGGAAGCTGACATTTTTAGGCCCCTTTGATTGACATTTCTAACTGATAACCTGACATAATTAGTCCCCATTAATTGACATTCCTAGCTGAAAACTTGACATAATTAGGCCCCTTTCATAACTATTAATGTGCCCTGTGGGTTATCGTAACCCTTAACCCTAAATCATTAGCTAAACTGTTGACACACAGTCATAACGCCAACACCCTCAATTCTCAGAATTCACAACTTAATTACTAAATGAATGAATTGGATTTGATTTCTTAGCTTTGTTACATTGCTAATTTACAATCCATTGACATAGTAAAATCAATACGCAACATGCATGAAATGTATCATTTAAGACATATAATTGATTCTTAGCATACATGATACATATATATAAGACAAATAAATTAATTCTTAGCATACATGATACACATCATTTAAGACAGATAAATCAATTCTTAACATACATGATACATATAATTAAAGACAAATAAATTAATTCTTAGCATACATGATACACATCATTAAAGACATTCTCACAATTTGCATCAGAGTAATGCATGAAATCTTTATCATTCATGATTTCTAGTTCATAAAAAAACAGCTAAATCCAAACTCATGCATGATTTCTATTACAAAACAACCAAATCCAAACTCATTCATGATTTATATTATATAATAAAACTAAATCCAAACTCATTTATTCATATTATACATTAGTTATATAACATTGGAGATCAAATTACTTCCGAAAAAGAAAAAATTGATGTATGAATTTAAAATGAATAAATTCAGCAAAAAATTGCAAACTTACATCAATGAACTGTATGGTACTGAGACTCACTTTGTTCAAGCCTTTCTGTGATGTTGACTATCTATCCATTACATGTCTCACTTTCTGACACATCCATTGGACAATTGAATTAAAAACGTACATTCTTTTACTTTTGATAATAATTTTAAGACACCTGTTTTATATGTCCCAAATTTTCCCAAACTTTACTCTGGTTTGTCTCAACTCTTGTCACTTTCTACTAATGACCTTACCTTAACATTGATTTCATCCATGTATCTGACTTTAATTAAAATTTAATTCATGCCACAAAGAGAGCAGATTCCATCCCTTGCAGTCAGCAATTTATTGCAAGCCGACACATGTCTTAATGTTGAAATGTCATGGCATTATGTACTGCAGAATTGCTGATACAAAACTTTGCACTAATATATATGTGTGTGTGAATGAGTAGGTATTATAACACATTACTTATATAATATTTATATCAGTGTTCAGTGTAGACTTATTATAACACATTACTTACATAATATTTATATCAGTGTTCAGTGTAGACTTATTATAACACATTGCTTACATAATATTTTTATCAGTGTTCAGTGTAGACTTATTATAACACATTACTTACATAATATTTATATCAGTGTTCAGTGTAGACTTATTATAACACATTACTTACATAATATTTATATCAGTGTTCAGTGTAGACTTATTATAACACATTACTTACATAATATTTATATCAGTGTTCAGTGTAGACTTATTATAACACATTACTTACATAATATTTATATCAGTGTTCAGTGTAGACTTATTATAACACATTACTTACATAATATTTATATCAGTGTTCAGTGTAGACTTATTATAACACATTACTTACATAATATTTATATCAGTGTTCAGTGTAGACTTATTATAACACATTACTTACATAATATTTATATCAGTGTTCAGTGTAGACTTATTATAACACATTACTTACATAATATTTATGTCAGTGTTCAGTGTTAACAACTGACTATGACTGCTATATCTATTGCAGGTCAAATCTGCATGCCTTTTGAATTTTCTTTTATTCCACCCCTTCTATTCAATTTGATTGAGACATAATTAATTTGACAATGTAGATAAAGTAGGTTTAAAGATCAAAAGATTGTCAGAATTTAATTAAGTTTTGACAAAATTGTTTACAGACATAGCTATGATGATAGATTGACATTTTCATATTTGAATATAGAAGGATATATTCAATTTATAATGATCACACTAAAACCGAATTGAATTTAAAACTAAAATACAAAACTTGATATTCATTAATTCAAATGTTGCCTCCAGTCGGCATTATTGACATTTTCCAGTTGGCATTATTGACATTTTCATTTTTTTTAAATATTCGAATATTGAAATTTATAATCAAGAATTGTGATCTGAAGGAAAATTTAACAAAGATATTTCTTATAAAAAGTTAAGAATATAATAACGTTGGTTCAAATTTCGAGGTACTAACCACCATTTTTTATGGTCAATGTGTGATATGTAATTTTTAATGATTGATGTTTGATACATCACATTTGATGATAAATGCCTGATATATCATTTTTAATGATAAATGTGTGATACATCAGTTTTAATTATCAATGTGTGATTTATCATTTATAATGATTGATGTTTGATATATCATTTTTAATGATTGATGTTTGATATATCATTTTTGATATATATGTGTGATATATCAAAGCTTTATTGAGTAATTTTGATCATGATTCTTACAGTTTAGCAAATTGGAGCCAATTTGGGGATTATTTTCTACTTCAAATCCATGCCTGACCTGCATTTAAGGCAGTTATCCATATGGAAGCTGTGTATATGTTTATATGTATGCATTTCTAGTTGAACATAATTGCCCTTTTTTTTTCAAGCAGATGATTGTAAAATATAAAATTGTTTTGCAGGGCTCTATACGGTATAGACTGGATGGATATCAGCCTGGTAGCAATTATTTTGGCCTGAACACGGTCACTGGAGAAATCTATGCAAAAGTTAACTTAGCAACAGTTGACAGCTTTATCACATATACAGTAAGTACTTAACACTTAGCAGCTTTAAAAATATATACATTATGTACTTTACAGTTTTATCACATACAATTAGTTAACAGTAGACAGCTTTATCACTTATACATTATGTCATTGACAACTTTATTATATATACATTATGTCATTGACAACTTTATTAAATATGCATTATGTCATTGACAACTTTATTATATATACATTATGTCATTGACAACTTTATTACATATACATTATGTCATTGACAACTTTATTAAATATACTTTATGTCATTGACAACTTTATTACATATACATTATGTCATTGACAACTTTATTACATATACAGTATGTCATTGACAACTTTATTACATATTTATTGTCATTGACAACTTTATTACATATGCATTATGTCATTAACAACTTTATTACATATACATTATGTCCTTGACAGTTTTTCACATATGCTGTAACTTTCTGAATAAGCCACAGATGACAATGTTATCACATGCACCTTAATTAGTTGACTCAGGAGAAAAACTTGTAGACTGGGGGGGGGGGATGTACAGTGGTGACATTGGGGGAAAATATACAGGGGTGACAGAAATACCAAAGAACCAAAGAAGATTGTATACACAGGGCATCATATGCCAACTGCCAAATACTTTTTAAAATGATAAAATTATGTGTTGATGGCTGATGCATCATCATACTTTCAACAGACTGGCTTGCCCTACAACACAATGAAAATTCTTCAGGGTGCACCTAGGTTTAACTGGAAAGTAAAAACAAAGACAACAAACCAAGTACTGAAAGATTGGGAAATTTGCCCTTTTTAAATCCTAAAAAAACACTTGCTTATTGACATTTTGATAATATTATCATATGTGCTATATTCTGTACTTATATTGATTTTAGTAATTAAGAGTACTTCATGTTGGCTTTATTTTACTTCATTAGTTTTCTAGATTGCTTTTAGTAATTAAGGGTACTTCATATTGGCTTTTTTTACTTCATTAGTTTTCTAGATTGATTTTAGTAATTAAGGGTACTTCATATTGGCTTTTTTTACTTCATTAGTTTTCTAGATTGATTTTAGTAATTAAGGGTACTTCATATTGGTTTTATTTTACTTCATTCGTTTTCTAGATTGATTTTAGTAATTAAGGGTACTTCATTTTGATTTTATTTTACTTCTGAGTGTTGTCAGTGTTTTGATTTGTTTTTGCCAAAATAAACTCAAACCCCAAATTAATAATAATTATGAGGTCTAGTTAGGTACAGCAATTAGCTTTCAATATGAAATCTAGTTTGGTACAACAATCAGCTTTCAATATGAGGTCTAGTTAGGTACAACAATCAGCTTTTAAGATGAGGTCTAGTTAGGTATAATAATCAGCTTTCAATATGAGGTCTAGTTAGGTATAGTATACAGTTTTCAATATGAGGCTTAGTTAGGTACAGCAATCAGTTTTAAATATGAGATCTAGTTGGTTACAACAATCAGATTTCAAGATGAGGTCTAGTTAAGTATAGTAATCAGTTTTCAATATGAGGTCTAGGTAGTTACAACTATCAGCTTTCGAGAATAAGGTCTAGTAAGGTTCAGCAAACATCATTGATCTGTTTTGAAGTTAAAGACCCATCTACCAATAGCTATTATGAATTATGTTTCAGATATATTATTATTTATGTCCACTTTTTGTTACAGCTTCTTCTTCATGCATATGATGATGCTGCTCCAACTGCTGTTTCCAGTGAGATTGTAACCATCAGCATCAATCGTAACTTACAGACTCCAAGATTTATTCTGCAAAACCTTACTGTCACAATTTATGACTACATACCAGTAGGGTCAGAGGTCATCCAAGTTACTGCAACAGATAATGACATCACATCTCCAGAGAACCTTGTCATATATGATCTACGCAATGTAGCTAGTGCCAGTTCAGTCTTCTTTGCTATTAATCCACTCAATGGATTAATTAGAACCAATAGATTACTCACAGAGGACACTACAAGACTATCTATATATTCAGTGAGTTATAATGAAAGTTGTACAAATATATGCTGACAAAATCAGATCCATTTCATTTAGCTATTGTTTTGTAACCATTTCAACACCCATACAAAATTATGTTGTCAAATTAAATCATTTGCTTTGATTTTTTCAGTATCCATATATATGACAGAACCACAACATTAAACCAGTGGATTTATAAATTTTGACAAGTACATGTATATTGGTTTCTAAATCATGTATAATTTGAATTGACATAATTTTTATCATCCTTCATGGTGTAACTGACTTGTATTCAAAGACTTGAAAGTTGAAAAAAATTTTGGATTTAAACTCTGTTTCCTATAAAAGGTAATTAATTAACAGCTTATTGTGTGTACATGCTAATCTTATTAAACTTATAACATTTCCAGGCCCCAGTAGACTGGTTCCCACTAGTATAACATTTCCAGGCCCCAGTAGACTGGTTCCCACTGGTATAACATTTCCAGGCCCAGGAGACTGGTTCCTACTGGTATAACATTTCCAGGCCCCAGTAGACTTGTTCCCACTGGTATAACATTTCCAGCCCCCAGTAGACTCGTTCCCACTGGTATAACATTTCCAGGTGCACCAGTAGACTGGTTCCCACTCATTCTGTAATGTGTGGCATAACTTTTCTATTTGTTTTACCATTCTTTTTAAAAAAAAACATATTTGTCAAAAGCAGTAGATTTCAACAATAAATGGTATACACAGTAGGTGGCTACAAAAACACAGGGGACACAAAATACTAAATTAGTTTTTTTCATTTTCTATTTATGTTGCTTAATCTATAGAAAATCTCTTATTCAGGAACTGTATAATGTTATCATTCTTACTTCCAGCTTCAAGTAGTTGCACAAGATCGTGGATTCCCCAGTAGATCCTCCACAGCAGCAGTCACCATTTTTGTAGTAAGAAATAATAGAACACCACAATTTGTGAACACTGGAGCCTATACTGTCACAGTATCTGAGGGACTACCTGTCTTTGAGAGAATCTTTGCAGTTACAGCAGTAGATGGTGATGAAGGCAGAAATGGTGAAGTCCTTTACACAATAGTCGGCCCAACTGAGTCTCTAAATTACTTCCAGATTGACACTAAAATGGGAATCATTAGTCCACGGATTTCTCTTGTAAATGCCCCAAGTAACAGCTATTATGTAAGTTGTTAATAAATATATTTTAAATGCATGTGTTTAAATTCCAAATTTACTGAATCAGTTTGAAAAAGATATTGTATGAAAACACCTCATTGCATGTCTCATTTCAGAAACGTAACTTAATACATCTAATGGTCAAAGTACAGTAATGTGAGAAACTTTAGTAGTATCATTACAATTAAATTACAGTAGTGTGAAAAAAATCATTACAAATTTATTATTCCTCAAGATCTCTCCAAATCAGTGATTAAGCCCTTCAGATTTGTATGTAATTTTCTTGAAAGGATTTTTTAACACATTCACTTTTTGAACAAAAATATTGTATCATAATGAATGAGATTACTACAAACCAATTGGTCCAATTATTTGCAATTATCTCTCAATTTCCCTGACTAAAATGTTGTCAGATTAAGTTGCAGTTTCAAAGATCTTCATTAAATTTCAAGGTATTATAATACAAAGGTGTCCATGTTATATAATTTCTGCAGATTGATTTGGTTGAAAGATGACTAAAACCATTGGACTAAATCATGCTGTATGTGAAAACCATTGGATTAAATCTGTCTCTATGTGAAAACTATTGGATTAAATCTGTCTCTATGTGAAAACTTTTGGATTAAATCTGTTTCTATGTGAAAACTATTGGATTAAATCTGTCTCTATGTGAAAACTATTGGATTATCTGTCTCTGTGTGAAAACTATTGGATTAAATCTCTCTGTGTGAAAACTATTGGATTTAATGTGCAGTAATGTGTAAAAATGACTAAATCATGCTCTATGTGAAAACCATTGGATTAAATCTGTCTCTGTGTGAAAACTATTGGATTACATCTCACTCTGTGTGAAAACTACTGAATTAAATCTGTCTCTGTGTGAAAACGTTTGGATTTAATGTGCAGTAATGTGTGAAAATTAGTTGGGGGCTTTCCATAATATAATCTGCATTAATGTGGGAAAATTAGTGTTTTTCCATAATGTGCAGTAATGTGTGAAAATTAATGTTTTTCCTTAATATATTGTGCAGTAATGTGTGAAAATTAGAGTTTTGCCATAATATAACATGCAGTAATGTGTGAAAATTAGTGTTTTGCCATAAATATAATGTGCAGTAATGTGTGAAAATCAGTGTTTTGCCATAATATAACATACAGTAATGTGTGAAAATTAGTGTTTTGCCATAATATAACATACAGTAATGTGTGAAAATTAGTGTTTTGCCATAATATAACATGCAGTAATGTGTGAAAATTAGTGTTTCGCCATAATATAATCTGCAGTAATGTGTGAAAATTAGTGTTTTGCCATAATATAATATACAGTAATGTGTGAAAATTAGTGTTACGCCATAATATAATGTGCAGTAATGTGTAAATATTAGTGTTTTGCCATAATATAATATACAGTAATGTGTGAAAATTAGTGTTTTGCCATAAATATAATGTTCAGTAATGTGTGAAAATTAGTGTTTTGCCATAATATAATGTGCAGTAATGTGTGAAAATTAGTGTGCAGTAATGTGTGAAAATTAGTGTTTTGCCATAATATAACATGCAGTAATGTGTGAAAATTAGTGTTTCGCCATAATATAATGTGCAGTAATGTGTAAAAATTAGTGTTTTGCCATAATATAACATGCAGTAATGTGTGAAAATTAGTTGGGTGCTTTCCCTGATATAATCTGCAGTAACGTGTGAAAATTAGATTTTTTTGTCATATTATATGTATTACTGTGCAAAATTTCACATCAGATAAATGTATTTTTCATGAATTTTACGTCTACTTCCACAGCTAACAATTCAAGCTTCTGATAATGGACTGGTGCCATTGACTGCAGTCATAAATGTGACTATTATTATTCGTAGAGAAGGATTACCATTCTTTGATAAGGGAGAATACATTATTACAGTTAGAGAGTCTATTGCTGTGGGAACAACAATCATTGATCTGAATGCCACTGAGACAAGACTTAACGTGAGTAGATCAAATATTTGTTATTCATTTTAATTCTTTGACATAATATCTAAATTGGACATATAATTGTATGCATGTCCATCCATCCTTTTACATCTCTGCACTTTTATCATGAATTTCATCTACACTCAGTAAATTTTGAAAAACTTCATAGTTTTTATCCACAATTACTATACAGTATAAACAACTAGCACAAATTCAGCTTTCACTTGTTCCTATCTAAATTTGACCACTTTAAAGACCTTGGAAGATTATCATACCATTATGAATTCCATTCCATTCAATAATTTTTGATGTTTTGTTTTCTTACTTGATTGAAGTCAAACTTAGGACAAGGCTTTAGTTGGATAGGACCTGTGCCAACTTTTATTTTGCATACTTCTGTAATAATTTGACTTAGAACTTTAAAATCTTGAAGCAATATCTGTTCAGACATGCCTTATTTGTGGGAGAATAACATTGAAATCTTGAAACAAGACCTGTTCAGACACATTTGTGGAGAATAGTACACACCCAGTCAGTTCTTTTCCAACCTTCTCATAAAATAGTTTATCACATAATGACATGACATTAAGTGACATAAGCCTATACATATGGAAAAGCCATATTAACAAACCATATGTGTATTTAGAACACACTTGGATATGAATCTATGCATAGAGAAAAGCTATATAACACACCGTATTTAAAACAGACTTGGATATGAATCTATATGTACGGAAAAGCCATATAACACATGGTATTTAAAACAGACTTGGATATGAATCTATACATAGGGAAATGCCATTATAACATTGTATTTAGAACAGACTTGGATATGAATCTATACATAGGGAAAGCCATATAACACATTGTATTTAGAACAGACTTGGATATGAATCTATACAAAGGGAAAAGGCATTATAACACATGGTATTTAGAACAGACTTGGATATGAATCTATACATAGGGAAAATCCGTCATAAAATTCTTCTATTGTAGAAGAGACTTGGACATGACATAAGAACTTCATGGCTCTTGACTTGAACATGACCTATGATGTAAAACATATAAATGAGCCAGTTTTGTTTTTGTAATTGATTGATTGCAGAGCATTATGTTCTTACAAAGCAGTGATAACTTTTATCAAGCATGGAGCTTTCTTGACCCTGATTGTTACATCTGATTGTTACATAGATTTGCAGGAATAATGATATTACTAATTTGATTGACATTTTGTTTATTTCACACACAGATATAAAAAGTGTAATCATTCTTGATTTCTTCATCATTTGTACAGAACATTAACACTACATAACTTTGGTGGCAATTATGTCTACTACCATGTTGTAGCAAGGTTTCCCTGTATATATATATATATATATATATATATATATATATATATATATATATATATATATATATATATTATGATAGCCTTTAAGTAAGATATTTTCAGATCAAAATTAGAGGAGTAATTGGAACTGTAGATATTGTCTCATTATTTGGATCAGACAATAAAGCTGTTATAGTAGGTTGTGTCCAATTATTTTGATTTATTGTTAAAGTTATTAGAATAGTTACCCAGTTTTACACAATTTGACCATATGTCTCCCTACCATAATTGTTGGATTAAAAAAAAGGTTATAGAATATTGATTCTATAGGTCTCCTTGACATAATAATATTCATGTCATATTGATTTTATAGGTCTCCTTGACATAATTCCATTTATGCCATGATTATATAATGTCTCCTTGACATAATTGGATTTATTCCATAATGATTATAATGATTATTCAAGAAAAGCCAAATTAATGTACAGGATATCCAATAATAGTGCTCCTGAATATTTACAATCCCTATTCCAGTAATAGTGCTCCTGAATATTTACAATCCCTATTCCAGTATAGGCTACCTGGTAATACACCCAACCTGCGATCAATATCTACAAAACAGTATAAAATTCCCAAACCAAATAAGGAATTATTCAAGAAAAGTTTCCAATACTCTGGAACTTTGCTCTGGAATAGTATTCCAGTTGAGATTAGAAATGCCCACTCTATTTCCATCTTCCAAACCCAATATATCCAGTGGCTTCAGAGATGCTGTTGAATTAAATAAATTCCTTGTATGAGGGCCTCAAGGTAGATTAGTTCTTAGCTAATTGTGTTACCCTCTTTAAATAAAGTCATTATTATTATTATTATTATTATTATTATTATTATTATTATTATTATTATTAATATTATATAGTCTCCCTGCCATAATTTCATTTATGCCATAATGATTATATAGTCTCCCTGCCATAATTTAATTTATGCCATAATGATTATATAGTCTCCCTGCCATAATTTCATTTATGCCATAATGATTATATAGGTCTCCTTGACATAATTGCATTTATACCATAATGATTATATAGTTTCCTTTGATAATTGCATTTATACCATAATGATTTATGAATTCTTGAAACAATCAGGAAGATGAGTTTGTTATTCTTGCTTTCACAAAAACTTGTACCCTGCTCATAAAAATATAATTTTCTTAACTTCATTTGTGTCACTGGAATGAATATGCACAACAAAATATATAATGTTTAGTTTGTTGAATATTTTCAGAGTGTCTTGCTGTACAGTATTGTTGGGGAAGGTTTAGCAATTAACAAATTTGACATTAACAGAGACACGGGTCTAGTTACACTCGCTGAATCCCTTCTCCTAAATCAGAATGTTAGTTCGTTTGTGGTAAGTACTTCCAGATTTCTCTGTTATACAAAAATTAAAAGATTGAAAAATGTAATAAAGTAAGCATTTTTTAAAGTAATTAATTAAATCTCATGAGAAAATTTAAATCTTATTCTTTATGTTTGAAATGTAATAAAAAAATGTAATAAAGTAAGCATTTTTTAAAGTAATTAATTAAATCTCATGAGAATAAATATAATAAATAATTAATAAATAATAAAGTAAGCATTTTTTAAAGTAATTAATTAAATCTCATGAGAAAATTTAAATGTAATAAAGTAAGCATTTTTTAAAGTAATTAATTAAATCTCATGAGAAAATTTAAATGTAATAAAGTAAGCATTTTTTAAAGTAATTAATTAAATCTCATGAGAAAATTTAAATGTAATAAAGTAAGCATTTTTTAAAGTAATTAATTAAATCTCATGAGAAAATTTAAATGTAATAAAGTAAGCATTTTTTAAGTAATTAATTAAATCTCATGAGAAAATTTAAATCTTATTCTTTATGTTTGATTCAACAAGTATTTTTTAACCAACATCAAATTATATACTGTATTTAAATATATACTGTAGCTAATTATAACTCAGTAACTGAATATATACTATATCTACTTATATTAGGTAATTAATTTTATACTGTATCTAAATATATATTGTAGCATATATATTGTAGCTAATTATAATACATTACCTCAATATATACTATACCTACTTATATAATGTAATTAATTTTATACTGTATCTAAATATATATTGTAGCATATATATTGTAGCTAATTATAATACATTACCTCAATATATACTATACCTAGTTATATAATGAACTTAATTATATACTGTATTTGATTTTCAGTCAGATATTTTTTTCATACTTTTAATCACTTTTTGACACAGTCATTATAAACTCTAATAACATTGTAAGTAACTTATAATCCTATGTTTTAATCTGGTGGTAAATGGCTTAATATTTATATAACATATTTTTTGGCCTCAGATGCTTTGAAACTGTCTTATGTTCATTGCATTGTGAAACACTTCTGTAGAGGATATTGTCATCTATTAACTGTTTGGTGGCAGTGACACAAAGTTGTGTGGAGGATATGGTCATCTCTTGCCTGTTTGGTGGCAATGACACAAAGTTGGCTGGAGGGTATTGTCATCTATTAATTGTTTGGTGGCATTGACACAATGTTGTTTGTCTATATCTTAGATATTTTTAAAAACAATTTTCATTAAAACGTTTTGTTATACAGTATCGAAAACTTGATAATTTAAAATAGGTTATCATTTACTGAACTGCAATTCAGATATACATGTATAATTACATATTTACACTCCTATATCGTTATATATATATATTATATATATTATTATATATCATTATATTTATGGTAAAACCTTTCTTGAAAGACTTCTGCTTTGAGTGAATGCAGGTTTTGGGAGCCCGGATTATTGATTGTATAGGATTATGACATTTCATGAAAGAAAACCTGACATGCATACAGTTATTTGTAATATCTGTGTAAAGTCATTGTTTAAATTGGTACTGACTGTATACAGTTATTTGTAATAACTATGTAAAGTCAATATTTATTTTGGTACTGACTGCATACAGTTATTTGTAATATCTGTGAAGTGTTAGTGACATGTATAAGAATGTAGGTATTTGTATAATAATATAGGTATTTGTATGAGAATGTAGTTATTTATACAATGTAGGTATGTCACTAAGATGTTTTATTGATGATACCAAGTAAGAAAAAAGATAAGTAGATAATCACAATAACTATTATTCTTAAACAGAACAGACATCAAAAGTTCACATCTAATCAATAATTAATTATTATATAGAAATTCTTGAGGACCTAAGTGCATTTCGATTTGGTAAATGTTGATTTTAATTATGTGCATACAATCCAGATTGTGTTGTATTTGTGGATAGACTTTTACATTATCATGGTAGATGAAAACTGTAGGTCTGCCATAATGCTAAATTAACCTATTTTTAACCTATCACTTTTAGTTCATTATATGGTATAATTGATTATATGTTTATTCTTTGATATAACATATAGATGGATTTACTTTATTACTTCTAGATTACTGTGTGTGCTTATCAAGAAGACTTTGTTATAACATATACATGGATATACTTTATTATTTCTAGATTACCGTGCGTGCTTATCGACAAGCCTTTGTTGATCAGTATGGCACAACAATAGTAAGAGTTATTGTGTTGCGTAATGAGGCAGACCCAGTCTTCAGTCATGGTGACCTATTTTTCACTGTACCTGAAAATCAGATAGTTGCAGCAGTGTTTGGAAGAGTTACAGCTACGGATGCAGATACGGTAAAATTAGTTTTTGTAAGCTTAAAACAGGGCTTTTCAGACATCTTAGGAAAAAAAGAACTTCCCTTGTCTATAGGGATGCGAGTCAAAGTTTTCTTTTTTCACTAGAATTTCTAATCAGTTCTGTATCAAATATTTGGCAGCTATTTTGCAAGCATGGTCCATGCAATCTTAGTAATCCTTGAATTTGAGGTCTTGCCATAAAACCTTTATTTTAAAAATGTTTTTTTTATTTTTGAAATATTCTTGAATTTCTGAATATATACATAGGTAATAAGTTTTCATTTGCTACAGTGGTACACTAATTAGTTAAGTGTTTTCTATAATTTGTACTTCACTGTACTAATTTACACAGGGATGAACAAAGTAGCATGATGAAAGATGCAGTTTGTAAAGAAGAATTTTCCATTAAGAAATTTGGAAGTCCTTGAAAAATAAATTTGGATCTGTATAAACCTTGGAGAATTTTCATTATTATAATTAGATATTTTTCTTTTTTCAATTACAAAACAATAACATACAAGAAATCAATAAATATGTAGACATTTTCTTTATAACCATTAATTAAGATTAAATTTGTGTCCAACAATAACAGAGGGGCCTTGGATTGTTACATGTTCTGTTTTTCTGAGTTTTTGTGTCTGTCTTTATATTCATATTTGTATATGTATATTTGTATTTGATGTCTTAGTTCACTGCTTCCATTATGCAGTATATTGAATCATAACAAGTGAATCCTTGTGTTTTATTCCCAAGAATGTTCTAGTCTTATTGTTGTAGTAAAACCCTTGCTTCAGTTTTTAAACAATTGAAAACTTAAGCTGCATTTTATGCAGAATACACATTATTTAGAAGGCCAGACAATTTAAATAGTACTGCACTTACTCACACTGTGTGGTCTTAATGTATAAACTGTCCTGCACTTACTCTCACTGTGTGGTCTTAATGTTTAAACTGTCCTGCACTTACTCACACTGTGTGGTCTTAATGTTTAAACTGTCCTGCACTTACTCACACTGTGTGGTCTTAATGTATAAACTGTCCTGCACTTACTCACACTGTGTGGTCTTAATGTTTAAACTGTCCTGTACTTACTCTCACTGTGTGGTCTTAATGTTTAAACTGTCCTGCACTTACTCACACTGTGTGGTCTTAATGTATAAACTGTCCTGCACTTACTCTCACTGTGTGGTCTTAATGTTTAAACTGTCCTGTACTTACTCTCACTATGTGGTCTTAATGTTTAAACTGTCCTGCACTTACTCTCACTGTGTGGTCTTAATGTTTAAACTGTCCTGCACTTACTCACACTGTGTGGTCTTAATGTTTAAACTGTCCTGCACTTACTCTCACTGTGTGGTCTTAATGTTTAAACTGTCCTGTACTTACTCTCACTGTGTGGTCTTAATGTTGAAATAGTACTGCACTTACTCTCACTGTGTGGTCTTGATGTTTAAACTGTCCTGCACTTACTCTCACTGTGTGGTCTTGATGTTTAAACTGTCCTGTACTTACTCTCACTGTGTGGTCTTAATGTATAAACTGTCCTGCACTTACTCTCACTGTGTGGTCTTAATGTTGAAATAGTACTGCACTTAATGACACTATGTGGTCTTAATATATAATTACTGTACTTGCACTGTCTGAAGTCCTAATATTGAAATGGTAATGCATATATTTGCACTCTGTGGTCTTAATATTTTGAATTTAATGCATTTATTTGCAACTGCTCTGGTGGCCTTTTGGTTACATTGTCTGCCTCAGATGCAGGTTTCAACCCTGTTCATGTCAAACCATCAGACTTACAAAAATGACAGCTTCCTCACTAGGTAATTATCATCAAGAGGTTAGGACTGGTCGTCCTGGTGACAGGATAATGTGGCTGCATGGGACATCATGCTACATTAGGGTTAGGGTTAGGGTAAATTTACAATGAACCATACAAAATGAATAGATTTAAAATGAACCATACAAAATGAATAGATTTAAAATGAACCATACGAAATAAATAGATTTACAATGAACCATACAAAATGAATAGATTTACAATGAACCATAGAAAGATAATAGATTTAAAATGAACCATACAAAACGAATAGATTTACAATGAACTATGCAGAGATAATATATTTACAATGAACCATACAAAATGAATAGATTTACAATGAACCATACAAAATGAATCGATTTACAATGAACCATACAAAATGAATAGATTTAAAAAGAACCATAGAAAATGAATAGATTTACAATGAACCATACAAAATGAATAGATTTACAATGAACCATACAAAATGAATAGATTTACAATGAACTATGCAAAGATAATATATTTACAATGAACCATACAAAATGAATAGATTTAAAATGAACCATACAAAAGGAATAGATTTACAATGAACTATGCAAAGATTATATATTTACAATGAACCATACAAAATGAATAGATTTACAATGAACCATACAAAATGAACAGATTTACAATGAACCATACAAAATGAATAGATTTACAATGAACCATACAAAATGAATAGATTTACAATGAACTATGCAAAGATAATATATTTACAATGAATCATACAAAATGAATAGATTTACAATGAACCATACAAAATGAATAGATTTACAATGAATTATGCAAAGATAATATATTTACAATGAACCATACAAAATAAATAGATTTAAAATGAACTATGCAAAGATAATAGATTTACAATGAACCATACATAATACATAGATTTACAATGAACCATACAAAATGAATAGATTTACAATGAACCATAGAAAGATAATAGATTTAAAATGAACTATACAAAGACAATAAATTTGCAATGAACCATACAAAATCCATAGAATTTACGATGAATGATGCAATTCACCATAAAGTCTTCTTGCATTTTGTACACATGTACTTTTTTTTATTTTCCATCTCTCTCTCTCTCTCTCTCTCTTTTGTGTCTATTTATGTCAATGTGTGATTGTGTTTCAGGGTCGAAATGGTGCAATACTGTATAGTATTAGGGCTAGTGATAGCATTCCAACTCAGGCCATAGAGTACGTCTATGTTAATCCAGTTGCCGGAGAACTCAGCATCCTGAAACAACTCAGTAGTGATACACAGCAGCCTGATAGATATGTGGTAAGTACATAAACATAAATGAATATTTTAAAGTCATGATATTTTACCTACGCTGTTTAAAAACTCACATTTGCTCATGTATTGACCTGCTGCTAACATTGCATTGACATCCCAGACTCAAGCTTGATCAAGTCAAACATAAAAAGTGTCCAGTATAAATGGCATTATAAAATCCGTTGCTAACTGAAGCAAGGAAACATAAAGGTCAATTTTTTTAAGAGTGTACCTTTTGTTTTAATGTTATGTATTTAGTCTTTAACTATCATAGCTATTCAAGAGCACAAAGTAAAAAGGTGACATTGACATCATTAAAAGATGACATGACATCATTAATAGGTGACATGACATCATTAAAAGGGGACATGACATCATTAAAAGAATAAAATTTTGTTGGATTCACTGGTATTTATATATCATGCATGCCAAATACACCATTTGCATGTTAAACCTTTCTCATGTATTGAGCTTTCAAAGATGGACCAATATTGTCTGCATACTTTTGCTTTGGTATTGTATTTACCTGTTACACCTTTCGTGTATTTATAATATTGTAGTTATAACATACAGTGTGATCTTGATTTATGCAATCTCAATTCATCCTTGTTTTACACTGGTCAGGTCTTTCACCAGTTAGTATGCTTTTCTGCTATTATTTTTATTTAGATTGTTTTCTATATCTTTACACTGGTCTTCAATCCATGTCTCCCTTGCCTTTCACATGCTTTTCTTGATAACTTGGCTGATTTCCCTGTATTGTTTTGCTCCTTCTACTTCTGACTTCTTCTTCTTTAGCTCTCGACGCTTTTCACACAGATCATGTATGTCATGTGTATGGCATAACATAATTAATAATCATACTTGAAATTTTCTTAATGTTAACATGAGCAAAATACTTTTATGAGAACTTCATCATGGTTTTTGTAGGTAACAGCGGTTGCTGCAGATAAAATACTTTTATGAGAACTTCATCATGGTTTTTGTAGGTAACAGTGGTCACTGCAGATAATGGAGTCCCAAGTAGATCAGCAAGTGTCAGAGTCACAGTCAATATCATTCGGAACAAGAACAGACCAGTCTTTAATCCAACTACATATGAGACAACCATATCCGAATTCCTGCCTTTAGGTGCCCTGGTCCTCAGAGTAAATGCTACAGATGCTGATTTGGTAAGAATACCAACTGTTGTCATTGTGTTCTGTTTTTGTAAGAATACCAACTGTTGTCATTATGTTCTGATTTGGTAAGAATACCAACTGTTGTCATTGTGTTCTGTTTTTGTAAGAATACCAACTGTTGTCATTATTTTCTGATTTGGTAAGAATACTAATTGTCAGGTTTTCATACACTTAAGTTAATATTAATGAACGATATAGGTCTTCATACACTTAAGTTAATATTAAGTTAATATTAATGAATGATATTGGTTTTCATACACTTAAGTTAATATTAAGTTAATATTAATGAATGATATTGGTTTTCATACACTTAAGTTAATATTAATGAATAATATTGGTTTTCATACACTTAAGTTAATATTAAGTTAATATTAATGAATGATATTGGTTTTCATACACTTAAGTTAATATTAATGAATGATATTGGTTTTCATACACTTAAGTTAATATTAAGTTAATATTAATGAATGATATTGGTTTTCATACACTTAAGTTAATATTAATGAATGATATTGGTTTTCATACACTTAAGTTAATATTAAGTTAATATTAATGAATGATATTGGTTTTCATACACTTAAGTTAATATTAAGTTAATATTAATGAATAATATTGGTTTTCATACACTTAAGTTAATATTAAGTTAATATTAACGAACGATATTGGTTTTCATACACTCAAGTTAATATTAAGTTAATATTAATGAATGATATTGGTTTTCATACACTTAAGTTAATATTAAGTTAATATTAATGAATGATATTGGTTTTCATACACTTAAGTTAATATTAATGAATGATATTGGTTTTCATACACTTAAGTTAATATTAATGAATAATATTGGTTTTCATACACTTAAGTTAATATTAAGTTAATATTAATGAATAATATTGGTTTTCATACACTTAAGTTAATATTAAGTTAATATTAACGAACGATATTGGTTTTCATACACTCAAGTTAATATTAATGAACGTAGGTTTTCATACACTTAAGTTAATATTAATGAACAATATACGTTTTCTGACACTTTAGTTAACGTAAATAAAAGATATTGGTTTTCTGACACTATGGCAAATCAACGGTGTGCAATTATTTTGCACACTTGCTCATTTTTAATAAAGAGGTTGGTCATTAGTTTAACACTTGCTCATTTTTAATAAAGAGGTTGGTCATTAGTTTAACACTTGCTCATTTTTAATAAAAGGTTGGTCATTAGTTTAACACTTGCTTATTTTTAATTAAAGGTTGGTCATTAGTTTAACACTTGCTCATTTTTAATAAAGAGGATGGTCATTAGTTTAACAGGACTTGGCATGTCTTGAAGAAGATTTACTTTTAGTCAAAGTTTGGATGGGAGTTTTTGGAATCGCTGGTTGTCTTGAAAAAGTTGAACTATGTGTTAGCTGATAGCAGGTTTTGTAATTAAATACTATTGACTTTTGTAACTAAATATCAATGCCTTTTGTAACTAAATAACATTATATTTTGTAAGTAAATATCAATACATTTTGTAACTAAATATCAATACCTTTTGTAACTAAATATCAGTACATTTTGTAATTAAATATCAATACATTTTGTAACTAAATATCAATATATTTTGTAACTAAATATCAATACCTTTTGTAACTAAATAACATTATGTTTTGTAAGTAAATATCAATACATTTTGTAACTAAATATCAATACCTTTTGTAACTAAATATCAATACCTTTGTAACTAAATATGAGTACCTTTTGTAACTAAATATCAATAACTTTTGTAACTAAATATCAATATATTTTGTAACTAAATATCAATACATTTTGTAACTTAATATCAATACATTTTGTAACTAAATATCAATACATTTTGTAACTAAATATCAGTACCTTTTGTAATTAATACCAATAACATTTTGTAACTAAATTACTATTTCCTTTTTTAACTAAATATTATTACCTTGTTATAACTAAATAGCATTACCATTTTGTAACTAAATTATTATTTCCTTTTTTAACTAAATATTATTACCGTTTTATAACTAAATAACATTACATTTTGTAACTAAGTTGCTATTTTGTTTTTTAACTAAATATTATTACCTTTTCATAACTAAATAGCATTACCATTTATATTATTATATGTACAGTTGTAGTCAAATTCTTTTTCCAGCAAACTATCACATATCGAATCCAGTCCAGTAGTCCAAGTGATAAATATTTTGAGATCAATCAAGGCAATGGAGTTATCAGTGTGTCAGACAGTTTGACTGATACCAGCACAGAAACTTTCACTGTAAGTTTGTCTATACCATAATTTGCTAAGTATTACATCCAGCTAACATTCTAAGTTTTTTAAATCAGGGTCAATAAGAATCTCAAGGACTGGTATTACTTGCATGCTATAGATATAATGTTAAAATCTCATTATTACAGTGTTTGCTATAGATAAAATGTTAAAATCTCATTATTACAGTGTTTGCTATAGATATAATGTTAAAATCTCATTAATACAGTGTTTGCTATAGATATAATGTAAAAATCTCATTATTACAGTGTTTGCTATAGATATAATGTTAAAATCTCATTATTAGAGTGTTTGCTATAGATATAATGTTAAAATCTCATTATTAAAGTGTTTGCTATAGATATAATGTTAAAATCTCATTATTACAGTATTTGCTATAGATATAATGTTAAAATCTCATTATTACAGTGTTTGCTATAGATATAATGTTAAAATCTCATTATTAGAGTGTTTGCTATAGATATAATGTTAAAATCTCATTATTAAAGTGTTTGCTATAGATATAATGTTAAAATCTCATTATTACAGTGTTTGCTACAGATATAATGTTAAAATCTCATTATTACAGTGTTTGCTACAGATATAATGTTAAAATCTCATTATTACAGTGTTTGCTATAGATATAATGTTAAAATCTCATTATTACAGTGTTTGCTATAGATATAATGTTAAAATCTCATTATTAAAGTTTTTGCTGTAGATATAATGTTAAAATCTCATTATTACAGTGTTTGCTGTAGATAAAATGTTAAAATCTCATTATTACAGTTTTGCTATAGATATAATGTTAAAATCACATTATTAAAGTGTTTCCTATAGATATAATGTTAAAATCTCATTATTAAAGTGTTTGCTATAGATATAATGTTAAAATCTCATTATTACAGTGTTTGATATAGATATAATGTTAAAATCTCATTATTACAGTGTTTGATATAGATATAATGTTAAAATCTCATTATTACAGTGTTTGATATAGAAGCCCTAATCATAGAAGTTTACACATTTGTTACATTGTTAGATGGCAAGTTAATTGCTTTTGTTAAATTTCATATCAGTTTAAAATAGCATGTTTTATAAGTACAGGTAGAATTGTTTTTCTAAACTTTTAAAACTTCATGTTTTTTTAATTTTTAACTCCAGAGATGTTAAGGTTAAATTTTATTTTTATGGATTGCAGTTGATAGTTGAGGCTACAGATACACCAGCAGCAAATGCTACTCCAAAGACAGGCACTGCTCAGGTTACCATCCATATACTGCATAATCCCAATGCTCCAGTGTTTGAAAGAAGTTTGTACAATGTTACCATCTCTGAATACACAGGCATTGAGGCAACACAGATTATCCGTGTTGTGGCTACAGATGCAGACCCTGCTAATGTGAGTTTCTAGATTGATGGGCCATTTTTTTCATTCTAAAAGTCAGCAGTGTATATATTTATTCTTACCTATGGCTGTACAAATCATATTCATGTCAAGTGCTGAGTTTTAGTCAAATGAGACGGAATTTGTTTTGGGGGTTTTCGGAGGTTTTTTTCTTTAACTCAATTTAGAAGCCTGTAGATGATATACCACCTGAGAAAATCATGGACTCTTTAAAATAATTTATATCATTAAAATAATTTATATCATTAAAAAAATTTATATCATTAAAATAATTTATATCATTTCAAAATTTATATCATTAAAATAATTTATAGCATTAAAATAATTTATATCATTAACAAGTTCTGAACTTATATTTGAAGGATTTTTTTTTTATCTTGGTCATTTTTTTTAAAGAATGTAATATATGTATGTTTATCTTTTTTTATGACTGCATGTTTACAATTTTTGCCAATCATTGAGCTTCCTAAGGCTTCATGCCATTGTTATCTTTACAAAATAAAACTTTGAATCACTAGTGTATAGTCATTACAGTACTGACATGTCACAAAACTATGCATGCATGCACACACTCACACATAGGTATTTCTGGATGAGGAAACACTGTCTTAAAAAAACACATTAATAACAGCAACAACAACAACAACAACAACAACAATAATAATAATAATAATAACAATAATAATAATAATAATAATAATAATAATAATAATAATATTAGTAATAATAATTATTTATTTATTTATAAAGAGTAACCTATTAAATAATATTCTTTTTTGAGACCCTCTAATACTAACTTCAATATTTCCAATTACTTGCACATACACACACAAATACATACAGACACACATACAAATACATATACATACACACAAACATACAGTTACACATGCACACGTATGGTCTACACACACAAACACACTCAGGTTTGGTATCTGACATGACATGTAGATATTTCTGAAAACAATTCCTCTTCCTTTCCATTTTATGCAATGTCTTAAGTAAAGTTACAACATTATTTTAATAACTTCATGGTGATTTAGAGAAGTACAGATTTTATCCAAGTTCAGAAAGATTTTAATGTCATTATTAACAGTAGGAAGTAATTTGCTTGTGTCAGCATTCTCCATATTAGTGTACATTAGGGTTAATTAGATCACAATGTCCTAATAAGCCATTTCATACTTTTCATTACATTATGGTGTCCTCATTAACCATGTCATGCTTTATTTTATGACATAATGCCCTGATGAATCATTTCATGCTTTTCATTGCAGTATGATATGTTCATGAATCAGTTCAAACATTTTATTACATAATATCTTCTTCAACCCTTTCCTACTTTTCTTCATTAAGCAATGTCCTCATTAACCATTTCATACTTTTCTTCACTAAGTGATGTCTTCATCAACCATTTCATAATTTTCTTCATTAAGTGATGTCCTTACTAACCATACTTTTCTTCATTAAATGATGTACTCATTAACCATTTCATACTTTTCTTCATTAAGCAATGTCCTCATTAACCATTTCATACTTTTCTTCACTAAGTGATGTCTTCATCAACCATTTCATAATTTTCTTCATTAAGTGATGTCCTCACTAACCATACTTTTCTTCATTAAATGATGTACTCATTAACCATTTCATACTTTTCTTCATTAAGTGATGTCCTCATTAACCATACTTTTCTTCATTAAGTGATGTCCTCATTAACCATACCTTTCATCATTAAATGATGTCCTCATTAATCATTTCCTACTTTTCTTCATTAAATGATGCCCTCATTAACCATTTCATACTTTTCTTCATTTAGTGGTGTCCTCATTAACCATTTCATACTTTTCTTCATTAAGTGGTCTTCATCAACCATTTCATAATTTTCTTCATTAAGTGATGTCCTCATTAACCATACCTTTCATCATTAAATGATGTCGTTGTTAACCATTTCATACTTTTCTTCATTAAGCAATGTCCACATTAACCATTTCATAATTTTCTTCATTAAATGATGTCCTCATTAACCATTTCATACTTTTCTTCATTAAGTGATGTCCTCATTAACCACACTTTTCTTCATTAAGTGATGTCCTCAATAATCATTTCATATTTCTTCATTAAGTAATGTCCTCATAACCATTTCATACTTTTCTTCATTAAGTGATGTCCTCATTAACCATTTCATACTTTTCTTCATTAAGTGATGTCTTCATCAACCATTTCATAATTTTCTTCATTAAGTGATGTCCTCATTAACCATACCTTTCATCATTAAATGATGTCCTTGTTAACCATATCATACTTTTCTTCATTAAGCAATGTCCACATTAACCATTTCATAATTTTCTTCATTAAGTGATGTCCTCATTAACCATTTCATACTTTTCTTCATTAAGTGATGTCCTCATTAACCATTTCATACTTTTCTTCATTAAGCAATGTCCACATTAACCATTTCATAATTTTCTTCATTAAATGATGTCCTCATTAACCATTTCATACTTTTCTTCATTAAGTGATGTCCTCATTAACCACACTTTTCTTCATTAAGTGATGTCCTCAATAATCGTTTCATATTTCTTCATTAAGTAATGTCCTCATAACCATTTCATACTTTTCTTCATTAAGTGATGTCCTCATTAACCATTTCATACTTTTCTTCATTAAGTGATGTCTTCATCAACCATTTCATAATTTTCTTCATTAAGTGATGTCCTCATTAACCATACCTTTCATCATTAAATGATGTCCTTGTTAACCATATCATGCTTTTCTTCATTAAGCAATGTCCACATTAACCATTTCATAATTTTCTTCATTAAGTGATGTCCTCATTAACCATTTCATACTTTTCTTCATTAAGTGATGTCCTCATTAACCATTTCATACTTTTCTTCATTAAGTGATGTCCTCATTAACCATTTCATACTTTTCTTCATTAAATGAAGTCGTCATTGACCATACATTTCTTCATTAAAGTGATGTCCTCATTAATCATTTCATACTTTTCTTCATTAAGTGATGTCCTCATTAACCATTTCATACTTTTCTTCATTTAGTGATGTCCTCATTAACCATTTCATACTTTTCTTCATTAAGCAATGTTCTCATTAACCATTTCATACTTTTCTTTATTAAGTGATGTCTTCATCAACCATTTCATAATTTTCTTCATTAAGTGATGTCCTCATTAACCATACCTTTCATCATTAAATGATGTCCTCGTTAACCATTTCATACTTTTCTTCATTAAATAATGTCCTCATTAACCATTTCATACTTTTTTTCATTAAGCAATGTCCTCATTAACCATTTCATACTTTTCTTCATTAAGTGATGTCTTCATCAACCATTTCATACTTTTCTTCATTAAGTGATGTCCTCATTAATCATTTCATACTTTTCTTCATTTCATGATGTCCTCATTAACCATTTCATAATTTTGTTCATTAAGTGATTTCCTCATTAACCATATTTCAAACTTTTCTTCATTAGGCAATGTCCTCATTAACCATTTCTTTTCATGGGTGTAGATGTATTTCATCATGCATAAACATATTGTATAATGTCGCTCATTACCAATTATTTGTCAGAGACATGGAATAAATTAATAATTTGCTTATGGAAGCTGTCAAAATTTTAATATCATTCAACATTTTTAATAAGTTTCATTAGTAAGAAAACTTGTAATGTCCTTGTTATATTAATGTATGACTGAAAACATCCAACCTGTTTTTTGCAGACTGGAAGTGGTACAGTCCGATATAGCGTCAGTAGCATCAACTACACTCCTGCTAATGGCTTTGCCCAGTTTGTGGTCAGTCCATCTCAGGGAGGTATCTATATTGCCCAGCCGCTGACCAGGGAAGGAGTGCCAAACACATTTACGGTACACATCAATAATTAGTGTCAGTCAGTGGACAGATGATGTCAAATCATTTTTTATCTTACAGGAAAATATCAAGCTAACGTACCAGTTACAATACTACAATACATACTTTGTATTTTTCATACAAATAGATATTGAACTTGTCTGCATTGATTTTCTTACATATAGATATTGAACTTGCTGCATTGATTTTATTTCATATAGATATTGAACTTGTCTGCATTGATTTTCTTACATATAGATATTGAACATGTCTGCATTGATTTATTTCAATTCAGAATCTCTGCCTATGACTTGTTTTCAGATACAAAGGATGTATGACTAATAACGTGTCTCCAAATGTAAAGTAACATATGCATGATAAATGACTTATCTCAATGGCAAAGTATGATATATAAATGACTTGTCTCAATGGCAAAGTATGATATATAAATGACTTGTCTCAATGGCAAAGTATGATATATAAATGACTTGTCTCAATGGCAAAGTATGATATATAAATGACTTGTCTCAATGGCAAAGTATGATATATAAATGACTTGTCTCAATGGCAAAGTATGATATATAAATGACTTGTCTCAATGGCAAAGTATGATATATAAATGACTTGTCTCAATGACAAAGTATGATATATAAATGACTTATCTCAATGGCAAAGTATGATATATAAATGACTTGTCTTCAAATACAATGTATGCATCATAATTTATTTGTATTCAAACACAATGTTTGCATCATAATTGACTTCTTCAAATTTGCATGATAACAGAAAAAAAATTTAGAAACATAAATTGTAGAATCATACACTAAAAAGCAATTACTGCATTACATCATTTATATCATAAATACATGTAGTTAATGAACTTGTCTGCAATGATTTTCTTACATGTAGTTAATGAACTTGTCTGCATTGATTTTATTACATGTATTTAATGAACTTGTCTGCATTGATTTTCTTACATGTAGTTAATGAACTTGTCTGCATTGATTTTCTTACATGTAGTTAATGAACTTGTCTGCATTGATTTTCTTACATGTATTTAATGAGCTTGTCTGCATTGATTTTCTTACATGTAGTTAATGAACTTGTCTGCATTGATTTTCTTACATGTATTTAATGAGCTTGTCTGCATTGATTTTCTTATGTGTAGCTAATGAACTTGTCTGCTTTGATTTTCTTACATGTGGCTAATGAACTTGGCTGCATTGATTTTCTTTTCAGATGAATGTGTCAGCCTATGACTTGTCTCCAAAGTCGAAGTATGTGTTTACGACAGTGATAATTAATATTGTGAGGAATCAGTACACACCACTCTTCACACAGAAAGAGTACTCAGTCTTTATCAGTGATCGCTGGTCTGTGGGTCGACCTCTCTTTACAGTTACTGCTTTTGATGATGATGCCAAGGTGGCACTAAGTAGGGATGTAAGTATATATTATATATGTTTGTACCGTGATATGGACATATGTAGGTGTGTAGATAGATATATCCATGTATGTAATGTATTTGTATGCATATGTAATTATAGTTGTATGGATGGAAGTGCATGTGGGCTTGTATGTATGTATGTATGTATGTATGTATGTATGTATGTATGTATATAGGTAGGTAGCTAGGTAGGTGGGTATAAGTTTCATAAACCAAATTTCATTATTATTATTATTATTATTATTATTATTATTATTATTATTATTATTATCATACAACATATGCATATGGTAATATTGTGTTCAACAAAAGAATTGAATGAGGAAAAGAGACCTAAACTAAATCTGCCAATAATAATAATAATAATAATAATAATAATAATAATAATAAAAAGAATATAATAATAATAATAATATCAATAATAATGACAATAATATAAAAAAAATAATAATAATAATAATAATAATAATAATAATGACAATACTATAAAAATAATAATAATAATAATAATAATAATAATAATAATAATAAATTATTTATAGAGGGTGACTCATTAGTCAAGGACTATTCTCCCTTGATGCCCTGATTGCTGTATGCATATGTTTTATGCAAGATTACTGTATATATATGTTGTATGCAAGATTACTGTATACATTTATTGTATGCAAGATTACTGTATACATATATTTTATGCAAGAGTACTGTATACATATGTTGTACACAAGATTACTGTATACATATGTTGTACACAAGATTACTGTATACATATGTTGCATGCAAGATTACTGAATGCATATGTTGTATACATATTACTGTATACATATTTTCTATGCAAGATTACTGAATGCATATTTTACACAAGATATCTGTATCCATATGTTGACCACAAGATATCTGTATACATATGTTGTACACATATCTTTATACATATGTTGTACACAAGATATCTGTATACATATGTTGTACACAAAAAATCGGTATACATATGTTTTACACATGATATCTGTATACATATGTTGTACACAAGGTATCTGTATGCATATGTTGTGCACAAGGTATCTGTATGCATATGTTGTACACAAGATATCTGTATGCATATGTTGTACACAAGATATCTGTATGCATATGTTGTACACAAGATATCTGTATGCATATGTTGTACACAAGATATCTGTATGCATATGTTGTACACAAGGTATCTGTATGCATATTTTGTACACAAGATATCTGTATGCATATGTTGTACACAAGATATCTGTATGCATATGTTGTACACAAGGTATCTGTATGCATATTTTGTACACAAGATATCTGTATGCATATGTTGTACACAAGATGTCAGTATACATATGTTGTACACAAGATGTCAGTATACATATGTTGCATGCAAGATTACTGTATGCATATGTTGTTCACAAAATTATCATTAATTCACCAGTATGCTAGTTATTAAATATTGAATGACCCTTGATCCTAATGAAAATATATGTACACTGCATTGCTACTCAAAGATGAACAAAGATATCTGTAATTCATTGGCATTTAGATGAAGATATGAACTATAACTATCATAAAAATTGACTTCATTTCTTTCACACTGTCACAAGAGGGTGACATCCATTTCTGTCACACTGTTAAAAATGTGACTCTAATTTCAGACCTGCCAGGCCTAATGATTTTGCTACAAATCTAATGGAAATCACCCTTAAAATACAGATTTATTGAATTAAAGCACAAATTGTGGAAATATGATTTTTTTACAGTAAAATCCAGATACTGGCTTGCCGATGTTTTTATCTGGATCCAGGTTTCATATCAGATTCAGTGGATTTGGTCAGGGGACCAGACAAACTGTACTGTTGTTGTACCTCAGATGCTTTAAGCTGCACATTTTGTTATGCAAATCTCTGATGATCAAGTTGTTATTTTTTAATGACATTCAACAAGTGAAGCTATCAGAATGAAAAGGACAATGTAAAACTCTAATACTTTTAAAGGTACAGAAGAATAAAATTGAATATTCCAATTCTTAGTGGGGAAAAGTGGACATTATCGATTTGAGTATCTCGCATGGTGGAACATATGGATTCTGTTGCCATGACATTCTAAGGTTTATGTCAAGTTAAGAGATATCATTAAGTAGGGTTTGGAACTACAGTTGTGAAACAGTACTGAAGGTAATTATTGTAAACTTTGCAAACTTTTGAATTGGATGCGATATTTACCATTGGTATATCTTAAATTATGCATCTGGACTCTTTTTAAATGCTTTCCAGCTTGATTATAGCAGTTCATGATATTTAGTTACACCTAAAAGAAAAACTGTACAAGCCTACAGAACAAATAGACTGCATTACTGAGAATATCTTGTTAGGGTTGATTGGGTCTGACATTTTGTCATTGTCACAAAAGGTGACTCCCATTCCTGTCACATTGTCACAAAAGGTGATTTCCGTATCTGCTGTATAACACAAATGCTTTTGACCTGTTTTCTAATGGTAAACACCCTCTTACATTTGAATTTGACCTATTGTCTCCTCTGAGTTGTACTAACAGTGTGTTTAAAGTATGAACAAAGAAATGTTTACACTTCAATTCACAGGATGTGTTTTATCTAATCAATTCCTTTCTCCTAAGTCTTAAGGTTTATTTTGCATACACTGATTTGTCATGGCTGATAAACTCCAGTGACCACTCAAAGCAGTGAGAATATGGGGTGGTGAATTACAATGACAAAATAGATCAGGTAACTACTATATAAAGGTTATTGTTCATACAGACTTGAATCTATATTATATATGTATTAGAGGTTTTACCAATATTTATTTTCTGAATGTTGGATATGTTTTCAGTCACTCATGCTGACAGCAACATAAGCATAAATATGGATGTTTTCTTATTTTATACCATAAATATAAGAAGTCATTGAATACCATATATCCCTGTCTGACTGAAAACATTTGGAAATTAAGATGTTTTCATTCGTCTAAAAGTCATTTGATTACTCATGTACTGTTTTCATTTTTTGGACATACTGAAATGGATAAATATGGATCAATGAGATTGGATTTTTTTAATTTTTTTTTTGGAGTAAGGGCAGGAGTATTAGAAGGGGGCTCAAATTAGAATATATATGGTTATTTTATATTATCCACAAATACTGATGAATAAAATGTATGCATTAGAATACAAATTCAGGTGAAATAATGTGGATTACAGCACACAGATGCACATGAAATAAAAGTGGGATATATTAGCACACAAATGCACATGAAATAAAAGTGGGATATATTAGCACATAAATGCACATGAAATAAAAGTGGGATATATTAGCACACAAATGCACATGAAATAAAAGTGGGATATATTAGCACACAAATGCACATGAAATAAAAGTGAGATATATTAGCACACAAATGCACATGAAATAAAAGTGGGATATATTAGTACACAAATGCACATGAAATAAAAGTGAGATATATTAGTACATAAATGCACATGAAATAAAAGTGAGATATATTAGCATACAAATGCACATGAAATAAAAGTGAGATATATTAGCACACAAATGCACATGAAATAAAAGTGGGATATATTAGCACACAAATGCACATGAAATAAAAGTGGGATATATTAGCATACAAATGCACATGAAATAAAAGTGAGATATATTAGTACATAAATGCAGGAGATTAAAGAAAGAAATACTTTTGCACACAAATGCAGGTGAGACACCAGGTTTCATGCAATACCTATGTTTTCTTTTTCCAGACTCCCAATGCCATTTTCGACTTCCTCATAGACCCACTGAATAATTATCAAAATGTGTACTTTGATGTGAACCAGGATGGAGTGGTATTTGTGAGGTCTGATCTGTACCTTTCAGACAGGAGGTCTGTATGGGAGGTATGTTCAAAATGGATGTATGCTTTTTATTTTTGCCAGAAAACTAAACCCAATAAAAACCATCTTTGTGCATTCATTTTGGGTACCCAACTGATGAGACAACTATCAGGGTCCTTGATGTGACCCTTATTTGTGTATACACTGTTTCCATTAGGTCACATAAATACATGCTTATTTTAAGTTGCCTTCCATGTCAACAGCTTGTTAGTGATGAACTATTGCAATATCTTTTACAAATAGACTAATTATTTACAAATAGATTAATTATTTACAAATAGACTAATTATTTACAAATAGACTAATTATTTACTTGACAGTTTTAGCATAGGCATATATATCACAAATCCTGGTGGGTGACAGAAACATTAATGGTTTCATTGTATTGTTTTGAATGTTCTTAATGATAACTATTATAATTGGAAATCAAGAAGCTGTACTCTCTTCAATCAGTGCAATTATAATTGGAAATTAAGTAGCTGTACCCTTATAAATCAATGCACCACGCCTGTTCATGATTAAACAAAACCCACAGGACAGAGTTAAGTAAAATTGTTTTTGTTTATGCATATTGTGATACCTGGATTTTTGTACATAAATCAATATTTCCATATTAATAAACTTTCTGGATTTTGGTGAAAAACAAGTAAGCAGAAACCTGTTAGCAAACATACTGTATTAAGACAGTAAATGTCAATGCATAATGATTGATTTTCACATCATCATTTACGTTTCTGTTTTTGACAGTTTCCATATTTCAAAGTATACTTTTCAATAAATGATACACAATATAGATTTGCCATCTACAATAATGTTTGTTTCAGTTCTATGTTTTGGCTATAGACCGAAGCTGGAAGCCGAGGAGTGATCGCACACTTGTTAGAGTCAATGTGGACTATACAGGAATCAACAGTACCCTGGGCTTTGCACAGAAGACTTACGTGTAAGTAACACATTATAATAAAAAGTAAAAACATTTGAATCCACTTAAATATGCCACACTTGACTCAACCGATGCTATAAAAAAAAAGAGTAGAAGAAGTAGGAATATCACACAATCTATAATGCAGCAGTTGGTGTGTATTAATACAACTAATGGATAATTGATTTTAACAACATTTTTTTATATTAAAAGCCTTATTTCTCAATAACATTTGATAATTAAAGAAGAAAAAAAACTTTCAGCTGCCGTATGGTTTGTAATTTTCATTGTGGATTTTAACATCAAATTAGTAACATTACCAAATGTTTGGTTTCTGGTCTGGATTGCTCCTATACATTAACTTCCTAATATGTTGTTGATCAAAAAACATGCATACACAGCTTGTGTGCGATCTAATTTCTTTTGAATACATTTAACCAACATGTTTTTCTGTTAATCACCCTAATTTATCTTTTATTACCTTATTACCATTTATACACACTGTTTACATCCCATGTTGATCAGGAACACAACAATGATTCTACCTGAAGATCATATATAATTAATGAGTAAATTCTAAATAAACAAGATTATATAAAAATAAAACTAAGACACAAAATAAGAGTCAGGATGTAGGACAAAAGTTCATTTCTGGAACAATCCAAGCTATAATTATGCACAATCTGTTACTAAAGTTATAATACAGAACATGGTAAATGCTGTGTCCTTGACTCAGACCAAACACAATGTTTTCTTCTATTGATAATGATCCTAATAATAAACTCACACTCTTAAAGAAAATATTAACCACATTTTGTTTACACAAAATATTATATTGGTTGAACCTAATTTTAGGCAAGGTCTTCTTACAGATACAGTTTTACATAACCAACAATATATAATTAATTAAAAATAAGTAGCAAGCAATGCAAGTAAAATATAAACTAACACCTATAAGCAAATATAAAAAATAACATGATACAATCCCAGTCACACACTTGAGACTGTTTATTTGTACATAAGGATATTTCCCAATATATTAAATATGATTATGTAATGAGTCTTCATTTTTACATGAATTATAGTTAAATAATTACATTTTAAGTTTACAAATATGCCCATTCAAATTAAGTACTGGGATCATGGCTAATCATTCTCATCTTGTTAGATAGCAGTTCTTTTGATGTGAACTTAATTAGGAAAATGTATTACCATACCAAATTTTGAACCTTTTTGCAGGAATGTGGTTTAAAAAGAAAATGTTGACCCTATATTTGAAATATTTTACATTTTGTAACTTTCATCATTTGTTTTGTATATATTTACTTTGTATAGAAATTTAACATCTTTTAGTAACATATGATTATATTTATATGGAAGTTGAATCTTCTTAATATTTTATTTTTGTTTTAGAAATATTTCATCTTTACATTTCTGTAACTTGACTTGCTCACTACATATCTACTATTGTGCTGATGTGTACACACACACACACACACACACACACGCTTTTTAAAATGAGACTGATGAATCTAATGTCTAGTTTAGAGTTTATTTTTTAATACAAATAGCAGTGACGAAAATTTTATATGTGCTTTCTTTAATTTCCAGTGTTGCTATCCAAGAGAATATAGCTGCCAACACTCCAGTTGTTTATCTTCAAGTCGTCAACCAAGATGTCAATAAGAAAGTGTCATGCATTATTCTCTTTGTCAACGATATACCTGTCAATTCAGCACAAACTTGTAAGTCATTTATGTATAATGTGACAGTCAGTCTCCTTTTTTAAAAGATGCTTGAATTTTATCAGCACATTATTACATTAAAGGCAATTGTGGTAGATTATTTTGGCCAGTGACACATGACAGAAACCAAACCCAGTTTGGTCTGACCAAGATCCTATTCTGCACCCCTCTTGACATGAGTCCATCATATACCATTGAGTCACTATGACTCAAAAATATACATACTCCATGCTTTTGACATGAGACTGACATGCAGACTATTGAGGCACCATGGCCAAAAATCTAAAAGAATTATGCTTTTTGGACATTTGTTTTTTTTTACCCAGTATATAACTTTTTTTATGAAGAATAAGAATTTGAAATAATTTGCTTTTGCTCCCAAAAGAATTCCATGATTATATTATAATTACAGTTATTGCTGGTACATTAGTTTAATCAATCAAAATCAGCAAGAAGCCTGAAATCATTGAGTTTTATGTTACACATTGTTATTTGGAAGCCCTTTCAAGATCTGGATCATTATTGTTTCCAAGAAGGGTAGGGTATAGCTATTAATGATCATCTGCTTTCTAATACCCAGAATCCACTGCATGATTTCTGTGTAGAAAGAAAAATGAAAAATGATTACATTCTTTAAAATTGTCCATGAAATAGGAAAATTGTCTATAGAATAGTAAACGTTACTTCAACTTGTTAGTGAAATAGAGAGTTTACCAATAGATTTCACATTTTCTAAATCTACAGATTGCACCAGGCATCAAAACTTTGCTAATTTTTATGACGTCAGTGAATTTTCAAAATACTTAAAATGTGAAAGACTAATAGAAGATGCATTTCATGTATTTATTAAATTATCTTGCCACATTTACCAAATATATCTCACTGAATATGACAATTTTACCACATATGTCGTACTGGATATGCCACATTTACCATATATATCGCATTGAATCTTCTTCTCCTTCTTCTTCTCCGCCATATCTCTGCACAATTTCTATTGCACATCATCGACGTGGGCTCTTGCATGTGTTGACAACAAACGCCATTCTTCTCTCTCCTGTGCAGTCCTCATTATAACTTGCTTCTCCACGTCATATCTAGCCAGTGCAGATTTCATCCATGTCATTCTCGGATGCCCTACTTTCGCCGTTCCTTCTACTCTACCGTGCAGTACAATATTCGCTATCCTGTTCTTATCCATTCTTATCACGTGTCCTAGCCAATGGTGTTGTCTCTCATGCACTTTTTGCACGATTGTCTCTGTCTGATTAAGAGCCTTTCTGATGTCTTCATTTCTCATCCTGTCCATCACGTTGAATATGCTGATCCAAATTTCAGACTGCATAGACTATATCTGCCATCGCATAATGTGTTACCATGGATAGTAAATGGCTCCAAAGGCAACAATGATGGCCCAAAAGGGTTTTGGTGCCTGGGGGGGGGGGGGGCAATATATTATATATATATATATATATATATATATATATATATATATATATATATATATATATATATATAATAGGAACATATGAGTATTTTGATTGTTGTTATTATTATTTTTGTTTAAACAGATTTTGCTGTTGTTACATCAAAGTGTTTTTTGTTTACAGGACATTAGGTTATGACTGGGTTGTTATAATAATAATTACTTATATAACATAGCTAGATTATCATTCTATACTTTCAGCCCTATTCCAAGTCCAGCCCATTGATAATGAACAGAACTGTCAACTTTTCATCCTAGGGAACAACTTTACGAAGACCTTTTACAATATAACTATCGGTGTTAGTATGACTAATAGAGTGAAGAGACAGACCACCCTGGATAACATCATCTTGGGTAATTGAGAAATTAGTAAATAAATTGTAAACCAGTCTAAAATGTTTTAAATAATGCTTAGATGGAGAACCCTGAAAACTTTTTCACAGTATGGTACATCGTAGTGAAATAGAAAAAAGACATTTGTTAGGATCCCATATCCATTTGCAAGTGGGATTTCCTATATGTTGTTTGTCAGTTACACATTTAATTATGTAAATGAATAATAACATAACATTAACATTTGACACATCAAACAAAAGTAATGCATATTTACATTATGGAGTCTCACTGATGGCAGTTGGTAATTGTTGTCTTAAATCTGCATAGTTTACATTACACAACCTTGCATCAAAACATATTACACAAATGACTACATTCCAATGTATGCAAATTCAAAATAACATAAAATATACCTAAACTGAACGTAGGTTATGTGGACTATTATTTTTAAAAATATTGTCATGTGAATTTGATTCTTTTATCAGCAGCTGCTATGTGTACAGGTGTTAGATAGTACTATTCCAAATGATGAAGGTCTACCATTCCGGTATGTGTACAGGTATTAGTACTTTTCAAAATAATGAATGTCTACCATTCTGGTAAGTGTACAGGTATTAGATAGTACTATTCCAAATGATGAAGGTCTACCATTCTGGTATGTGTACAGGTATTAGTACTTTTCAAAATAATGAAGGTCTACCATTCTGGAATGTGTACAGGTATTAGTACTTTTCAAAATGATGAAAGTCTACCATTCTGACCATAGCTTAGGAATGTTAGAGGAATTTTCTTTTCATCTTAAAGGTCACTAGCATGATATAAAGGAATGGCCCACAATTTGCTATGACAGTGTGCAACTTAACGAATGTGAAGCACAGTAATCCAGTGTTTGATTATTTGAATCTAATATGACCAGGTCATATTTAAAAATAAATCCATTTTCCCATTTTTAGAAAATTATGATCTTTTCGTTTTTTTATATTACTTTAGTACATGTAGCAATATATTAAGTAAAACAGTATTACCACAAAACCAGTATTAACACAAAACTAGCATTAACATAAAGACAGTATTAACACAAAACCAGTATTAACACAAAACTAGCATTAACATAAAGACAGTATTAACACAAAACTAGCATTAACATAAAGACAGTATTAACACAAAACCAGTATTAACATAAAAATAGTATTAATGCAATATCATTATTAACATAAAACCAGTATTAACATAAAACAGTATTAGCATAATACCAGTATTAACATAAAACAAATATTAACACAAAACTAGTATTAACACAAATACAGTATTAACATAAAACCAGTAGTAACAAAAAACTAATATTAAAATAAAAACAATATTAACACAAACTAGCATTAACACAAAACTATCATTAACACAAAACCAGTATTAACACAAAACTAGTATTAACACAAAACCAGTATTAACACAAAACTAGTATTAACACAAAACTAGTATTAACACAACAGAGATTAATTAGATGCTGCAGCAAAAGTCAGTTTTTACAGACTCACTTTCAGACACAAGGAATTTACTAAAAGGCAAATGGCAGCTATGATAGATCATATGTAATTTATTTTAGTTTAAAACTTCAGATTTACAGTTAGAAAATTTTTTACGAATATTCCAGTAATTATCACCAGTAAAACTGTAATAAGAATTGTTTCTTGCAGTAAATGTGTAATAATAATAATAATAATAATAATAATAATAATAATAATAATAATAATGCTTTATTTATAGAGGGTGACTTATTAGTCATTGACTATTCTCCCTTGAGGCCCTCTTAAGGAGAGTATAAGAATGCACATTATATGAAGATAGCAATAATTACTTGTTATTTTAACATGTTTAGTTTTAAAATACTAAATTCCATTAACTATTAGAAGCACATACATGCTCATGATATCTCTTAAATATTTTAATATTTTCAGCAGATTTTACATGTAGTGGAAGCTTATTCCACAGAACTGTACCAGAGTATTGAAAACTCTTTTTAAATTGCTCTGTTCTTGGTTTTAGTACTAGAAGGTTTCCATGTGATATTGATCTCAACTTGTATTGTGTTGAAAAAGGCTTGAATAAGTCCTGAAGATACTCTGGTGCAGTTCCATGTAGACATTTATATAAAAGAACTGCCTTGTGAAAATCTATTCTGTCATATATTGTGAACCATTTGAGTTCTGTAAACAATGCTTTTGAGGGATGATTAATAGATGCATCTAAAATTATGTGTGTTGCTCGTTTCTTAAGTTTATAAATCCTGTCAAGCTCAGATTAAGCACAGTTTCCTGATACATTTTAACAATAATCCAGTGTTAGAAGAATATACGACTTGTAGTATAGATTGCGAGTTTCCAAAGGTAAATATTTCTTGATTCTGCTGAGAAGGGCAACTTTAAATGACAGTGTTTTACAAAGCTTATCAATATGGTCATTCCATAATAAATTATTATCTATGGACTCAACTACAAGCATTTCATGTTTGACATTTTCTAATGGATGATTATTTATTGCAAGAGATGGCTTTGGGTTCCCTGACTTGTGCAGCTTTTGTGATGTCCCCAAAATCATACATTTTGTTTTACCTTCATTAATTACCATCTTATTTTGTTGTACCCAGTTTTAGACTCAAATAAGATCTGAGTTTAATCTTGTTTGGATAACTTAAGTATCAGCAAACAAATCTGTATTGGTGGATTCATTATTTAATAATAGATCATTGATATAGATAAGGAAGAGGATAGGGATTAAAACTGAGCCTTGAGGGACCCCTGAATGAACAGTGCAAGTTTGAGAGCTAATATTGCCAATGCTTACTTGTTGAGACCTTTGGTCTAAATCAGTTTAAAGAAGGATTGTCGTACCTGTACTTTTGCAGCAGAATTTTGTGATCAACAAGATCAAAAACTTACTTGAAGTCATGGAAAACAATCCCAGTCATATGTCCATTATCCATTTCTATCAGCCAAAGATCAATTAATTTGGTAAGTTCTGTTTGGCATTAGTGGTACCTTCTAAATCCAATTGCATTTTATGAAATAAAGAGTATGTTTCCAAAAATGTAAAGACCTGAATGACTACATGATTTTCAAATAATTTTGACAATAGAGGTATAATTGATATTGGTATGTAATTCCCTGGATCCTCCTTATATCTTTTGTTAAATATAGGTGTAACCTTTGCCCATTTGAGTTTTTCTGGAAAATTTCATTATACTTAAGTTTATTTGTCTATGTGCTTCAGATTTCAAATAAGTATGTCATGAAATTCCTGTTTTTGCAGTCTATCCATCATACAACACCGTGCAGGTCCTCCTGACTGTGAGTGATGTCAATAACCATGCACCAGTGTTCATACGACCCATCTATCCTAGAGCAGCTGTCGGCATTAGTACCTCACCATTCTATATCTTTGCTGCTCCATACAATGTACCAGCAGGCTATTCAACTGGAATGATAATAGTAAGCTATGATAATATTCAACTGGAATGATAATAGTAAGCTATGATAATATTCAACTGGAATGATAATAGTAAGCTATGATAATATTCAACTGGAATGATAATATTAAGCTATGATAATAATCAACTGGAATGATAATAGTAAGCTATGATAATATTCAACTGGAATGATAATAGTAAGCTATGATAATATTCAACTGGAATGATAATAGTAAGCTACTTTTGAAACTCACCCTGACATAACTTGTGTTTAGGTTCTGAAATAGGTTTTAACAGCCTGCATGGAATACATGTAACAGCCTGCATGGAATACTTGTAACAGCCTGCATGGAATACATGTAACAGCATGCATGGAATACTTGCAACAGCCTGCATGGAATACATGTAACATCATGCATGGAATACTTGTAACAGCCTGCATGGAATACTTGTAACAGCATGCATGGAATACTTGTAACAGCATGCATGGAATACTTGTAACAGCATGTATGGAATACTTTTAATTGCATGCATGGAATACTTGTATCAGCGAAATTTCATTCTAAATTTGATCTGGATTTATCCGGTATAGACATAAACCATGTATTTTTCATCTCAGCTTGAAGGGCTGAGTAAAAATAATTTCTTAATTTTGGGGAAAAGAAGGACTTAAAGACATTATATTTGTTTTATACTTAATTGGCATTATATTTGTTTTATATTTAATTGGCATTATATTTGTTTTATATTTAATTGGCATTATATTTGTTTTATACTTAATTGGCATTATATTTGTTTTATACTTTATTGGCATTATATTTGCTTTATATTTAATTAGCATTATATTTGTTTTATATTTAATTGGCATTATATTTGTTTTATATTTAATTGGCATTATATTTGTTTTATATTTAATTAGCAGTATATTTGTTTTATATTTAATTAGCATTATATTTGTTTTATACTTAATTGGCATTATATTTGTTTTATATTTAATTAGCATTATATTTGTTTTATATTTAATTGGCATTATATTTGTTTTATATTTAATTAGCATTATATTTATTTTATATTTAATTGGCATTATATTTGTTTTATATTTAATTAGCATTATATTTGTTTTATACTTAACTGGCATTATATTTGTTTTATATTTAATTAGCATTATATTTGTCGCATTATATTTGTTTTATATTTAATTGGCATTATATTTGTCGCATGTTATTTGTTTTATATTTAATTGGCATTATATTTGTCGCATTATATTTGTTTTATATTTAATTGGCATTATATTTGTTTTATATTTAATTGGCATTATATTTGTTTTATATTTAATTGGCATTATATTTGTTTTATACTTAACTGGCATTATATTTGTTTTATATTTAATTGGCATTATATTTGTCACATTATATTTGTTTTATATTTAATTGGCATTATATTTGTTTTATATTTAATTGGCATTATATTTGTTATATATTTAATTGGCATTATATTTGTTTTATATTTAATTGGCATTATATTTGTTATATATTTAATTGGCATTATATTTGTTTTATATTTAATTGGCATTATATTTGTTATATATTTAGTTGGCATTATATTTGTTTTATATTTAATTGGCATTATATTTGTTTTATACTTAACTGGCATTATATTTGTTTTATATTTAATTAGCATTATATTTGTTTTATACTTAACTGGCATTATATTTGTTTTATATTTAATTGACATTATATTTGTTTTATATTTAATTGGCATTATATTTGTTTTATATTTAATTGGCATTATATTTGTTTTATATTTAATTGGCATTATATTTGTTTTATATTTAATTGGCATTATATTTGTTTTATATTTAATTGGCATTATATTTGTCACATTATATTTGTTTTATATTTAATTGGCATTATATTTGTTTTATATTTAATTGGCATTATATTTGTCACATTATATTTGTTTTATATTTAATTGGCATTATATTTGTCACATTATATTTGTTTTATATTTAATTGGCATTATATTTGTCGCATTATATTTGTTTTATATTTAATTGGCATTATATTTGCCACATTATATTTGTTTTATATTTAATTGGCATTATATTTGTCACATTATATTTGTTTTATATTTAATTGGCATTATATTTGTCGCATTATATTTGTTTTATATTTAATTGGCATTATATTTGTCACATTATATTTGTTTTATATTTAATTGGAATTTTACATTTATGTGCAACAGGCCAGTGATGATGATTCAGGAATCAATGCACTTCTGACATATGGTCTTGAGGAGCAAGGACAGAATAAAAGATTCCAGGTGGATAATAATGGAGAGATTACTACAAGGACAGAATTAACACGGTCAGATGGCAATCAACACCGCTTTAACATCAATGCTACTGATAATGCTGTGCCCACAAATACTCGTTTATCAACCCAGGCATCAGTTTATGTAAGTATTTTCTTTTTAATTTCTTGTTTATGTAATTATTACAACACATTACATTTAGAAACAATTGACAAGGTTAAAGGATAACAGTTAACTGGGAAAGTTCACTTTAATAATGAAATAACTACGCAACTTTGTCAGGCATTTAATAATGAAGATAGAACCTAAACTTCATAAGGCATTTAATAATAAAAATAACATCTAATGTAATTAATTTTGCTGTTTGTCTAAGTTTTAGTACCATGCACAACCCAGTCTTGATTCATTATAATATTATACTTCTACAATTTAACTTTCTCAAAACTTACAAATCAAGATTCATCCTTTAATATCTCACTAAATTTGTATTTAATGACAAACTCTTCAACCAATGTTCATACAGCCCAGATCACACCCTAATGTGATGCATGTATTACTCAGATAGACTAGATCACACCCTAATGTGATGCATGTATTACTCAGATAGACTAGATCACACCCTAATGTGATTCATGTATTACTCACATTGACTAGATCACACCCTATTTTGATGAATGTATTACTCACATAGACTAGATCACACCCTAATGTGATGAACCCTAACCCTACTCACATAGACTAGATCACACCTTTATGTGATGAATGTATTACTCACATAGACTAGATCACACCCTAAAGTGATGAATGTATTACTCACATAGACTAGATCACACCCTAATGTAATGAATGTATTACTCACATAGACTAGATCAGACCCTAATGTGATTCATGTATTACTCAGATAGACTAGATCACACCCTTATGTGATGAATGTATTACTCACATAGACTAGATCACACCCTTATGTGATTCATGTATTACTCACATAGACTAGATCACACCCTAATGTGATTCATGTATTACTCACATAGACTAGATCACACCCTATTTTGATGAATGTATTACTCACATAGACTAGATCACACCCTAATGTGATGAATGTATTACTCACATAGACTAGATCACACCCTAATGTGATGAATGTATTACTCACATAGACTAGATCACACCCTAATGTGATGAATGTATTACTCACATAGACTAGATCACACCCTAATGTGATGAATGTATTACTCACATAGACTAGATCACACCCTAATGTGATGAATGTATTACTCACATTGACTAGATCACACCCTAATGTGATGAATGCATTACTCACATAGACTAGATGACACCCTTATGTGATTCATGTATTACTCAGATAGACTAGATCACACCCTCATGTGATTCATGCATTACTCAGATAGACTAGATCACACCCTCATGTAATTCATGTACTCCTCACATAGACTAGATCACATAGTAGGACTTATTTGAGTACAGTGCTATCTCCTGGGAAAGAAGTGATGTAACTCATTTTCCTATTTATGATGTAACTCATTTTTCTAGTTATGATATAACTAATTTTTTCTCCCAATATGTCTGTTTTTGCTTACTAATGATGAATTGACACTTGAGATTTTTGGTTTAGTTTGTTGATGCATTTGACACTTGAGATTTCTGGTTTAGTTTGTTGATGTATTTTGACACTCAAGATTTCTGGTTTAGTTTGTTGATGTATTTTCAGGTATTCTGGTAGTTAGTCAGCATATATTGGAACAAGTGAGAATCAGAATTTATTATGGCATTAACAAATTTTATCTCTCTTTGAAAGAATTTTTTTTTAAAAAGGTACATGTAGATCATGTAAGCAAATTTTATTCTCTTCTAGGTTGACATGGTTGAAGACAAGAACCGATTCATAATGGTTCTAGAAAGAGATATTACAAATGTCAATGCTAATAGAGAGACAATCCGTCAACTTCTGCAAGACTATCTTGGCAAAATTGTTCTCATTGAGACAATCAACTATCAACGCTACCTTGATAATGCTGGAGTCTTAAACATTAATCGGGCCAACACAGACATCGTCTTTGTAGTTGTGAACCATGATAACAATTTCTACCTGTATGGCAACACTGAACTAGATTTGTAAGTATACATGTCAATTTGTATGTTTGTAAATGGTTACCTGTTATTTCATGATAATCTTGCCACCATATGAAAAATTCAAAATGGCATGCAGTGTTCTATTCACTGAACCATGCCATATATACACACTTATAGGTCAGGTCTAATAACATAGACCCTGATCTACCATTGCACAATGCACTGGTATATTTTGATATATTCAGTTTGTTAAGAGTAATCAGTAGAACAAGGAACACAGATCCAGAGATGCATATGCATTATGTTATGGCAGATCAGGATCTTTGTTGTTTGCAGTTTGATTCAACTTATAAATGAATATATATGGTAGGTTTGTTTCTTAGGACTGTGGAGTCATGATCGCTTTCATCTTTTTCTATTGAATATTATAGTCCACATGATATTTTGTGTTTTTTAATCTTTGTTTATTTATGTTAATTGCTTTTGTATCTATTTGCATCCATTCCTTCAGAGTATTTATTACATTTTGACATTATTGAATCTACTTTCAAATTATTTATTACATTTTGTAATTTTGAAAAGCCACTCTTTAAATGTATTACATTTGGTCATTTATTGCATCTTTTCTTTCAGACTATTATTCCAGTGTGACATTTATTACACTGACTCTTTCAAATTATTTATTAAATGTTGACATTAATTATATTGAAACTTTTAAATTAGTTACATGTATTACAATTTGACATTTATTACATTGACTATTTCAAATTATAAGAAGTGCTGCTAGGATCAGATGGAAACATTCTGTTGATAATGAATGTTTAATCCAGCAACATAAGGAATAACAAATTGGTTAAGAAATAAAAAAGCTATGTGCCTGGGCAGCTTTTTTTATCATTGCCCTTACTTGAAGAGTTACAGCCTTTTTGGGTTTATTCACAAAATTAGTCAATTACTCTGGAAGAGTAACAGCCCACAATTAGAGTTACAGCCCATGATTGGGTTTATTTGCCATTAATCTTACTGGAATAGTTACAGCCCATGATTGGGTTTATTCACAACATTAGTGTATTGTCCTGGAATAGAAAGATTTGTCTAAATGGACATTTTAGTAATTCTTCTTTTGAATAAAATGAAAGTTTTAATCATGACAAAATAATAAATTGTAGAACATAATGTTTGAATTGACTGGACTTTATTTATTATATAATTAGATTTTTAAAGAAAAAAGCATTATTTAATTATTTATTGATACCTAATCTGTAGTACATAACATAATTGAATTATTAACTAATACCTGACCTATTGAATTATTAATACCTGACCTATTGAATTATTAATTACTACCTGACCTATTGAATTATTAATTACTACCTGACCTATTGAATTATTAATTACTACCTGACCTATGGAATTATTAGATGATACCTGGCCTATTGAATTATTAATTGATACCTGACCTATTGAATTATTAATTACTACCTGACCTGTAGAAAAAAACCAAATGTTCTGTCCCAGCTAAGCAAATCATGTAAATCCATTTTTCTAATTTCCACTAAATAGTTTCATGAAACTGCAGTGGTTTCTAGCCCATTGTATTGAAAGCAGTCAAATTGACATTAATACATTTTATCTTTTCATTTTTAATGGATGATATGCTTCAGTGACTAGCTTTGGCTGTATTGGATACATTACTTACCTTTTCAGGGTCTCACTTGGGACTGGAGTATCCCAGACACGCCTGAATGAACTGCGAGTATATCTCAAAGACTACGGCAATGTACAAATTATTCGCACAGTGTTTGAAGGGGAGGCTATCACTGGTGTAACTTCTGAGCTGCAAGCCACTATTTCCAAGAAAACAAAGTCATATATTTGGTGGACCAATGACCCATGGGCAGCATGGATTGCTCTTGCAGGACTCATTATTCTGCTTGGTCTCATCTCCATCATTATACTTGCCTTCCAATGGACCAGGTAATAAATGCTTGGTCTCATCTTCATTATTATACTTGCCTTCCAATGGACCAAGTAATAAAATGCATGGTCTCATCTCCATTATTATACTTGCCTTCCAATGGACCAGGTAATAAATGCTTGGTCTCATCTCCATCATTATACTTGCCTTCCAGTGGACCAGGTAATAAATGCTTGGTCTCATCTCCATTATTATAATTGCCTTCCAATGGATCAGGTAATAAATGCTTGGTCTCATCTCCATTATTATAATTGCCTTCCAATGGACCAGGTAATATATGCTTGGTCTCATCTCCAATATTATAATTGCTTTCCAATGAACCAGGTAATAAATGATTGGTCTCATCTCCATTATTATAATTGCCTTCCAATGGACCAGGTAATAAATGCTTGATTTCATCTCCATCATTATGTGCTGGGCTGTTTTACAGATTTACCAATTTAAGTTAATTCTAGATTTTCCAGCACCAGCCCAATCTATTTCTACTCCAATTCTAGATTTTCCAGCACCAGCCCAATCTATTTCTACTCCATTCTAGATTTTCCAGCACCAGCCCAGTCAATTTCAACTCCAATTCTAGATTTTCCAGCACCAGCCAAATCTATTTCTACTCCAATTCCTGAGTCTCTTTTCTGAGTCAGTTTCCAATCAGACTTTTTCCAAAATGAAAACCAATTGTGTTAATATACCAGTAATCTAATTGTTTTAAAAATGGGGAGGGGGGGCAATTTTTATTTTACTTTATCTTTTATTTCTATAACTTTTAAAGATTAACATAAGTAGATCACATCGCTATGTTAAAATAACAAATTGGAAAAAAGTGTATGTGATTTAAATTTTTATCATAGCTTTAACAATTTTCAATCATATTCCTATAATGTCTGCAGTGTGGCAGTTTATAGTGATGTCTAGCATTGGGGTATCATGCCATAGACATGTAGCATGATGTCTCACCAAATCATATTATACTTAAAAATCCAACACCATGTAATTACAGTACAGTTCTTCTTTTAACACAATCCAACACCAAGTAATTACAGTACAGTTCTTCAATTAACACAATCCAACACCACGTTGATGTATTTACAGTACAGTTCTTCAATTAACACAATCCAACACCAAGCTGATGTATTTACAGTACAGTTCTTCAATTCAAACATCAAATAAGCTGATGTATTTACAGTACAGTTCTTCAATTAACACAATCCAACACCAAGTTGATGTATTTACAGTACAGTTCTTCAATTAAAACATCAATAAGCTGATGTATTTACAGTACAGTTCTTCAATTAAAACATCAAATAAGCTGATGTATTTACAGTACAGTTCTTCAATTAACACATCAAATAAGCTGTTGTATTTACAGTACAGTTCTTCACTTAAAACATCAAATAAGCTGATGTATTTACAGTACAGTTCTTCAATTAACACATCAAATAAGCTGATGTATTTACAGTACAGTTCTTCAATTAGCACATCAAATAAGCTGATGTATTTACAGTACAGTTCTTCAATTAGCACATCAAATAAGCTGATGTATTTACAGTACAGTTCTTCAATTAACACATTAAATAAGCTGATGTATTTACAGTACAGTTCTTCAATTAACACATCAAATAAGCTGATGTATTTACAGTACAGTTCTTCAATTAACACATCAAAAATGTGTTTGTTTTTAGTACGGAGGATACCTTCAAAACATTTTGTCCTTCAGAATGTGGGCAGTTGTCATATTTTCCAAATTTTATAATTTACTCACATTCACATTTTGCACAGTCCTGACAAGCACACAATATTAAAGCATCATTCACATTGATTTCTTCTAATGCTAACTTAATGGGTGTTGCTTTATGAAGCATAGGAACAGGGTCTTTGGAGTTTTTAAAACTTTATATTTGTGTTTCTTATGGTCAGATGTATTGGTACACTTTTTTCATCAAATTTTGTTTTTTCTCTGCAGATTTGAAAACATCAGTATTTGACTTCTTCAGTAATCATATAAGAAGAGTGGAACAATTTTCTTTTAGTTTGTAAAAAAAAACATTTGTAATAAATAGCACAAATACTGAAACTTTTAATACCGGGATACTATAACACCTGTAACATTGTAGAAAGCATGAATACCATGTCTACATTTATTTAGAAAGGTTTATCTTCCTTTAGGTTTTTTCTACATTTTTTATCTTTAGATTTTATAACTTAAAATTAGCATTATATAGCCTGCACTGTGCTGACATGTCATTTAAGCTTAAGACTTTCACTTTTAATGAAGACTGATTAGCATGTTGATATACCACATGGCTCTCTTTTGTAAATATTATAATTACAGTGTGCATCTCACCCTGCCTAACTTGTATAAGATAATTTGTGCATTTGCTGGTGTTTCCCTACTGTATGCAGCCTATTGATGGATATGTGTACCGTGATCAAAACATATTATCTGGCATAAAGCTATTGTTTTGTTAATACAACATATTATCTGGCATAAAGCTATTGTTTTGTCAATACAACATATTATCTGGCATAAAGCTATTGTTTTGTCAATACAACATTGCTAATGACTGAAATATAAATAAGTGAAATGGATTAAAAAAAACTTCAGTGAACAAAGTTTCACATAATTGTTGTATAAGTACAACACAATAGTTATAGACTATTACCTCTCTTTGGCAAGGGTACACCATAATCATTATAGACTATTACCACACTTTGTAAAGGATACACCATAATCATTATAGACTATTACCACACTTTGTAAAGGATACACCATAATCATTATAGACTATTACCACACTTTGTAAAGGATACACCATAATCATTATAGACTATTACCACACTTTGTAAAGGATACACCATAATCATTATAGACTATTACCACACTTTTTAAAGGGTACACCATAATCATTATAGACTATTACCACACTTTGTAAAGGATACACCATAATCATTATAGACTATTACCACACTTTGTAAAGGGTACACCATAATCATTATAGACTATTACCACACTTTTCAATTATATTTTTTTTCAATTGCAGGTACAACAATTACCTATCTAATTATCAAGTCTACCATCGTAGATATGAACACCAACCTGACTTTAACCGTCCACCAAGCTTCCTGAGGGAGTATGAAACACAGGTTTGTACTATATATCTAGGTAAAAAAATTCTTTCCAATTAGAAAATGAGACAGTCCCCACTCAAGCCCCATTTTTTTTATTTTTTAGTATGTTTTACAAGTGCTTATGTAAGTATGCAAACAGTATGACATTATGTGAAAACAATGTTACTTCCACTTACTCTCACTTGGTGAGTTTAACCTACAGTGAGAAACTGCATACAAATGAGTAGACTTTTATTTTACCTTGCTAGGCTGTAAGGCTTTCCTGCCACAGGTGTACCTTTCCAGGATATAAGGCTTTTTGCCTTCAAGTATATCTTTACAGGATATAAGGCTTTTTGCCTTCAAGTATATCTTTCCAGGAAGTAAGGCTTTTTGCCTTCAAGTATATCTTTCCAGGAAGTAAGAAGTAAGGCTTTTTGCCTTCAAGTATATCTTTCCAGGCTGTAAGGCTTTTTGCCTTCAAGTATATCTTTCCAGGAAGTAAGGCTTTTAGCCTTCAAGTATATCTTTCCAGGAAGTAAGGCTTTTTGCCTTCAAGTATATCTTTCCAGGAAGTAAGGCTTTTTGCCTTCAAGTATATCTTTCAAGGAAGTAAGGCTTTTTGCCTTCAAGTATATCTTTCCAGGAAGTAAGGCTTTTTACCTTCAAGTATATCTTTCTAGGAAGAAAGGCTTTTTGCCTTCAAGTATATCTTTCCAGGAAATAAGGCTTTTTGCCTTCAAGTATATCTTTCTAGGAAGTAAGGCTTTCTGCCTTCAAGTATATATGTCCAGGCTGTAAGGCTTTTTGCCTTCAAGTATATTTTTCCAGGCTGTAAGGCTTTTTGGTTTCAAGTATATCTTTCTAGGAAGAAAGGCTTTTTGCCTTTAAGTATATCTTTCCAAGAAGTAAGGCTTTTTGCCTTCAAGTATATTTTTCCAGGAATTAAGGCTTTTTGCCTTCAAGTATATCTTTCCAGGAAGTAAGGCTTTTTGCCTTCAAGTATATATTTCCAGGAAGTAAGGCTTTTTGCCTTCAAGTATATTTTTCCAGGCTGTAAGGCTTTTTGCCTTCAAGTATATCTTTCCAGGAAGTAAGGCTTTTTGCCTTCAAGTATATCTTTCCAGGAAGTAAGGCTTTTTGCCTTCAAGTATATTTTTCCAGGCTGTAAGGCTTTTTGCCTTCAAGTATATCTTTCAAGGAAGTAAGGATTTTTGCCTTCAAGTATATCTTTCCAGGAAGTAAGGATTTTTGCCTTCAAGTATATCTTTCAAGGAAGTAAGGCTTTTTGCATTCAAGTATACCTTTCCAGGAAGTAAGGCATTTCTGACATCAAGTATATCTTTCCAGGCTGTATGGCTTTTTGCCTTCAAGTATATCTTTCCAGGCTGTAAGGCTTTTTGCCTTCAAGTATATCTTTCCAGGAAGTAAGGCTTTTTGCCTTCAAGTATATCTTTCCAGGCTGTAAGTCTTTTTGCCTTCAAGTATATCTTTCAAGGAAGTAAGGCTTTTTGTCTTCAAGCATATCTTTGCAGGAAGTAAGGCTTTTCTGACATCAAGTTTCACTTCTATTACTAACAGTATAAATATTTGCACAGCTTCATGTGAAAAAAACATGAAACAATGTTTTGGATAAACAATGTTGATATGTTAGAGACAAAGACTAGAAAATATTTGAAACGGTTTCCTAGCATATGTAATAATCAGCATTAGAGATGTGGCATATGTAATCTGTAATCATCAGCATTAGAGATGTAGGATATGTAATCATCAGTATTAGAGATGTGGCATATGTAATCATCAGCATTAGAGATGTGGCATATGTAATCATCAGTATTAGAGATGTGGCATATGTAATCATCAGCATTAGAGATGTAAGATATGTAATCATCAGCATTAGAGATGTAGCATATGTAATCATCAGTATTAGAGATGTAGCATATGTAATCATCAGCATTAGAGATGTGGCATATGTAATCTTCAGTATTAGAGATGTAGCATATGTAATCATCAGTATTAGAGATGTAGCATATGTAATAATCAGCATTAGAGATGTGGCATATGTAATCTGTAATCATCAGCATTAGAGATGTAGGATATGTAATCATCAGTATTAGAGATGTGGCATATGTAATCATCAGCATTAGAGATGTGGCATATGTAATCATCAGTATTAGAGATGTGGCATATGTAATCATCAGCATTAGAGATGTAAGATATGTAATCATCAGCATTAGAGATGTAGCATATGTAATCATCAGTATTAGAGATGTAGCATATGTAATCATCAGCATTAGAGATGTGGCATATGTAATCTTCAGTATTAGAGATGTAGCATATGTAATCATCAGTATTAGAGATGTAGCATATGTAATAATCAGCATTAGAGATGTGGCATATGTAATCTGTAATCATCAGCATTAGAGATGCAAGATATGTAATCATCAGCATTAGAGATGTAGCATATGTAATCATCAGCATTAGACATGTGGCATATGTAATCATCAGCATTAGAGATGCTAGATATGTAATCATCAGCATTAGAGATGTAGCATATGTAATCATCAGCATTAGATATGTAGCATATGTAATCATCAGCATTAGAGATGTAGCATATGTAATATTCAGTATTAGAGATGTAGCATATGTAATCATCAGTATTAGAGACATAGCTTATGTAATCATCAGTATTAGAGATGCGGCATATGTAATCATCAGCATTAGAGATGTAGCATATGTAATTTTCAGTATTAGAGATGTAGCATATGTAATCATCAGCATTAGAGATGTGGCATATGTAATCTTCAGTATTAGAGATGTAGCATATGTAATCATCAGTATTAGAGATGTAGCATATGTAATAATCAGCATTAGAGATGTGGCATATGTAATCTGTAATCATCAGCATTAGAGATGCAAGATATGTAATCATCAGCATTAGAGATGTAGCATATGTAATCATCAGCATTAGAGATGTGGCATATGTAATCATCAGCATTAGAGATGCTAGATATGTAATCATCAGCATTAGAGATGTAGCATATGTAATCATCAGCATTAGATATGTAGCATATGTAATCGTCAGCATTAGAGATGTAGCATATGTAATATTCAGTATTAGAGATGTAGCATATGTAATCATCAGTATTAGAGACATAGCTTATGTAATCATCAGTATTAGAGATGCGGCATATGTAATCATCAGCATTAGAGATGTAGCATATGTAATTTTCAGTATTAGAGATGTAGCATATGTAATCATCAGCATTAGAGATGTGGCATATGTAATCTTCAGTATTAGAGATGTAGCATATGTAATCATCAGTATTAGAGATGTAGCATATGTAATAATCAGCATTAGAGATGTGGCATATGTAATCTGTAATCATCAGCATTAGAGATGCAAGATATGTAATCATCAGCATTAGAGATGTAGCATATGTAATCATCAGCATTAGAGATGTGGCATATGTAATCATCAGCATTAGAGATGTGGCATATGTAATCATCAGCATTAGAGATGTAGCATATGTAATCATCAGCATTAGATATGTAGCATATGTAATCATCAGCATTAGAGATGTAGCATATGTAATATTCAGTATTAGAGATGTAGCATATGTAATCATCAGTATTAGAGACATAGCTTATGTAATCATCAGTATTAGAGATGCGGCATATGTAATCATCAGCATTAGAGATGCAAGATATGTAATCATCAGCATTAGAGATGTTGCATATGTAATCATCAGCATTAGAGATGTGGCATATGTAATCATCAGCATTAGAGATATAGCATATGTAATCATCATCATTAGAGATGTGGCATATGTAATCATCAGCATTAGAGATGTGGCATATGTAATTATCATCATTAGAGATGTAAGATATGTAATCATCAACATTAGAGATGTAGCATATGTAATCATCAGCATTAGAGATGTGGCATATGTAATCTGTAATCATCAGCATTAGAGATGTGGCATATGTAATCATCAGCATTAGAGATGTAGCATATGTAATCATCAGCATTAGATATGTGGCATATGTAATCATCAGCATTAGAGATGTAAAATATGTAATCATCAGCATTAGAGATGTAGCATATGTAATCATCAGCATTAGAGATGTAGCATATGTAATACTCAGCATTAGAGATGTAAGATATGTAATCATCAGCATTAGAGATGTGGCATATGTAATCATCAGCATTTGAGATGTAGCATATGTAATCATCAGCATTCGAGATGTGGCATATGTAATCATCAGCATTAGAGATGTAGCATATGTAATCATCAGCATTAGAGATGTGGCATATGTAATCATCAGCATGAGAGATGTGTCATATGTAATCATCAGCATTAGAGATGTAAGATATGTAATCATCAGCATTAGATATGTAGCATATGTAATTATCAGCATTAGAGATGTGGCATATGTAATCATTAGCATTAGAGATGTAGTATATGTAATCATCAGCTTTAGAGATGTAGCATATGTAATCATCAGCATTAGAGATGTGGCATATGTAATCATCAGCATTAGAGATGTGGCATATGTATTCATCAGCATTAGAGATGTAAGATATGTAATCATCAACCTTAGAGATGTAGCATATGTAATCATCAGCATTAGAGATGTGGCATATGTAATCTGTAATCATCAGCATTAGAGATGTGGCATATGTAATCATCAGCATTAGAGATGTAGCATATGTAATCATCAGCATTAGAAATGTGGCATATGTAATCATCAGCATTAGAGATGTAAAATATGTAGTCATCAGCATTAGAGATGTAGCATATGTAATCATCAGCATTAGAGATGTAGCATATGTAATAATCAGCATTAGAGATGTAAGATATGTAATCATCAGCATTAGAGATGTGGCATATGTAATCATCAGCATTAGAGATGTAGCATATGTAATCATCAGCATTAGAGATGTGGCATATGTAATCATCAGCATTAGAGATGTGGCATATGTAATCATCAGCATGAGAGATGTGTCATATGTAATCATCAGCATTAGAGATGTAAGATATGTAATCATCAGCATTAGATATGTAGCATATGTAATCATCAGCATTAGAGATGTAGCATATGTAATCATCAGCATTAGAGATGTGGCATATGTAATCAAGAGCAGTAGAGATGTAGCAGCAGAAAGTATCATGCTGACTGCTTTCTGATCTATTAGGCAACAATCAATTAGGTGAGTGGTCTGAGACCCACTTGAATCTCATGTTTAGTATTATGGTGCTCATTAGACATGATAATATAAATGTTTACTAATTCTTAACACTGCATGTATATTTTTGTATACTATACATGATATGTTACAGTTTTGCAACTGCAGTAATTTCAAAGTTTAATGTTTGTTTTTGTGATTTTGATGATATAAACTGTCATTTACCAATTAACACAATTTACATACTGCCCTTTGGCAACTGACAGTTTATATCACAATAAACTCTGAATAAAACAACATTAAACCCATTAACTAAATGCATTAGTGAAATTACAACATGGCTATATTCTGATCAGTGAAACTCTTTCCTACATATATCAAATTATTTCAGACTCTGGACATGTATATGGCCCCTGATGAGACTGTTCAAAGCCTTGGAGAGGTGAATATTGGCTTTGAGGGCCAGTCAACCCGCAGTCTACCAAGAGATGGCGTGTCTGGGGAAGTGAGGGCTACTGTCGCTCGAAATCCCCTATATGATGAGTAAGTACAGTAAGCACAATAAATTATTTTAATGGGGATATACAGCATACAATAACTAATTATTTTAATGGGGATATACAGCAGACAATAACTAATTATTTTAATGTGGAAATACAGCAGACCAAAATTATTTTAATGGGTTATACAACATACCAATAACTAATTTTTTTAATAGGGATATACAGCAGACCAATAACAAATTATTTTAATAGGGATTTGCAGCAGACCAATAACTAATTTTTTTTAATGGGGATATACAGCAGACCAAAAACTAATAATTTTAATAGGGATATACAGCAGAGCAATAACTAATTATATTAATGGGGATATACAGCAGACCAATAACTAATTATTTTAATGGGGATGTACAGCAGACTAATAGTTAATTTTTTTAATACAGATATGCAGCAGACCAATAACTATTTTTAATGGGGATATACAGCAAACCAATACCTAATAATTTTAATAGGGATATACAGCAGAGCAATAACAAATGACTTTTATTAGGGATATACAGCAGACCAATAACAAATGACTTTTATTAGTGATATACAGCAGACAATAGCTAATTATTTTAATAAGGATATGCATCAGACCAATATCTAATTATTTTAAATGGGATATACAGCATAGCAATAACAAATGACTTTTATTAGGGATATACAGCAGACCAATAACAAATGACTTTTATTAGTGATATACAGCAGACAATAGCTAATTATTTTAATAAGGATATGCAACAGACCAATATCTAATTATTTTAATAGGGATATACAGCAGACCAATACTTAATTATTTTAATGGGGATATACAGCAGACAAATAGTTATTTTTTTTAATAGAGATATGCAGCAGACCAATAACTATTTTTAATGGGAATATACAGCAATCTAATACCTAATAATTTTAAAAGGGATATACAGCAGAGCTATAACAAATGACTTTTATTAGGGATATACAGCAGACCAATAACAAATGACTTTTATTAGTGATATACAGCAGACAATAGCTAATTATTTTAATAAGGGTATGCATCAGACCAATATCTAATTATTTTAATAGGGATATACAGCAGACCAATAACTAATTATTTTAATGGGGATATACAGCAGACCAATAACTAATTATTTTAATGGGGATATACAGCAGACTAATAGTTAATATTTTTAATAGAGATATCCAGCAGACCAATAACTATTTTTAATGGGGATATACAGCAAACCATTACCTAATGATTTTAATAGGGATATACAGCAGAGCAATAACAAATAACTTTTATTAGGGATATACAGCAGACCAATAACTAATTATTTTAATAAAGATATACAGCAGACCAATAACTAATTATTTTAATAGAGTTATACAGCAGACCAATAACTAATTTTTTAATGGGGATATACAGCAGACAATATCTAATTATTTTAATAGGGATATACAGCAGACCAATAGGTAATTATTTCAAGAGAGATATGCAGCGGACAATAGCTAATTATTTTAATGGGGATATACAGCAGACCAATAATTAATTATTTTAATGGGGATATACAGCAGACCAATAACTAATTATTTTAATGGGGATATACAGCAGACAAATAACTAATTATTTTAATGGGGATATACAGCAGACTAATAGTTAATATTTTTAATAGAGATATGCAGCAGACCAATAACTATTTTTAATGGGGATATACAGCAAACCATTACCTAATGATTTTAATAGGGATATACAGCAGAGCAATAACAAATAACTTTTATTAGGGATATACAGCAGACCAATAACTAATTATTTTAATAAAGATATACAGCAGACCAATAACTAATTATTTTAATAGAGTTATACAGCAGACCAATAACTAATTTTTTAATGGGGATATACAGCAGACAATATCTAATTATTTTAATAGGGATATACAGCAGACCAATAGGTAATTATTTCAAGAGAGATATGCAGCGGACAATAGCTAATTATTTTAATGGGGATATACAGCAGACCAATAATTAATTATTTTAATGGGGATATACAGCAGACCAATAACTAATTATTTTAATGGGGATATACAGCAGACAAATAAAAAATGACTTTTATTAGTGATATACAGCAGACAATAATTATTTTAGTAGGGATATACAGCAGACAAATAGCTAATTATTTTAATAGGGATATACAGCAGACCAATAACTAATTATTTTAATGGGATTATACAACAGACCAATAACTAATTATTTTAATGGGGATATACAGCAGACCAATAACTAATTATTTTAATAGGTATATGCATCAGACAATAACTAATTATTTTAACAGGGGTATACAGCAGACCAATAACTAATTATTTTAATAAGGATATACAGCAGACCAATAACTACTTATTTTAATAGGGTTATACAACAGACCAATAACTAATTATTTTAATGGGGATCTACAGCAAACAATAGCTAATTATTTTAATAGGGATATACAGCAGACAATAGCTAATTATTTTAATGGGGATATACAGCAAACAATAGTTAATTATTTTAATGGGGATATACAGCAGACCAATAGGTAATTATTTTAAGAGAGATATGCAGCGGACAATAGCTAATTATTTTAATGGGGATATACAGCAGACCAATAACTAATTATTTTAATGGGGATATACAGCAGACCAATAACAAATGACTTTTATTAGTGATATACAGCAGACAATAACTAATTATTTTAGTTGGGATATACAGCAGACCAAAAACTAATTATTTGTATGGGGATATACAGCAGACAAATAGCTAATTATTTTAATGGGGATATACAGCAGACCAATGTATACTTGTGCTCATACTACCTAACATGTTTAATGATGTATATCATCTATCCTATAAAACATGTTTAATGATGATATCATCTATCATATAAAACATTTTAATGATGATATCATCTATCATATAAAACATGTTTAATGATGTTATCATCCATCATATGAAACATGTTTAGTGATGATATCATCTATCATATAAAACATGTTTAATGATGATATCATCTATCATATAAAACATGTTTAATGATGATATCATCTATCATATAAAACATGTTTAGTGATGATATCATCTATCATATGAAACATGTTTAATGATGATATCATCTATCATATAAAACATGTTTAATGATGATATCATCTATCATATAAAACATTTTAATGATGATATCATCTATCATATAAAACATGTTTAATGATGTTATCATCCATCAGATGAAACATGTTTAATGATGATAAAACATATTTAATGATGATATCATCTATATGAAACATGTTTAATGATGATATCATCTATCATATGAAACATGTTTAATGATGATATCATCTATCATATAAAACATATTTAATGATGATATCATCTATCATATAAAACATTTTTAATGATGATATCATCTATCATATAAAACATTTAATGATGATATCATCTATTATATGAAACATGTTTAATGATGATAAAACATATTTAATGATGATATCATCTATCATATGAAACATGTTTAATGATGATAAAACATATTTAATGATGATATCATCTATCATATGAAACATGTTTAATGATGATATCATCTATCATATTAAACATGTTTAATGATGATATCAACTATCATATTAAACATGTTTAATGATATCATCTATCATATGAAACATGTTTAATGATGATATCATCTATCATATGAAACATGTTTAATGATGATATTATCTATCATATAAAACATGTTTAGTTCTAGTTTTGGCATGCAGAGTAAGGTGCATCCCTTTCAATGGACCTAAGACTTCATGAATTAAATGGTTCCATGGTTCTAATGACATAACAGATCCTTATAGCTAAGAAAATGTTGCCATCACCAGGCAATACATGAATACTCGGGTCATCCACTCCCATTCTTGAGTTGATACATTGTGATCAGGTCATCCACTCCCATTCCTCAGTTGATACTTTGTGATCGGGTCATCCACTCCCATTCCTCAGTTGATACTTTGTGATCAGGTCATCCACTCCCATTCCTCAGTTGATATATTGTGGTCTGGTCATCCACTCCCATTCCTCAGTTGATACATTGTGATCAGGTCATCCACTCCCATTCCTCAGTTGATATATTGTGGTCTGGTCATCTGCTCCCATTCCTCAGTTGATATATTTTGGTCTGGTCATCCACTCCCATTCCTCAGTTGATATATTGTGGTCTGGTCATCCACTCCCATTCCTCAGTTGATACATTGTGATCTGGTTATATTGGGTAACATGGACTGAGTGCCTTTTTAAGTTTTAGTGATCTTGCTTCACAGAGATAAGAATCTGATGCTTTAAGTGGTTCTAGCCCCAATGACCATCAGGCCAAACTGACATCAGTATTACACCTGGGTATGGGTTAATCACTTTCACTGGATTCACTTGGATATTTTCTGTCAGGAAAAATCATACATTTCTTATCTGTGGATTATAAATTATATCTATCATTGGTTGAACTTTTCTCATGCCAGTAGAGTGGTTTACCTAATAAGGGGAAATCTAGTCGTCCTTACAATAGTGTAAATGCAGTCAGGAAATCTATTCGATAAAGTGCTATTTTTATTAAATTATTTTTCTCCAAACATAATTACACTGCCAAATTACTGTTATGACCCTTCATTACTGTTAAACTATCTCACACCTCTCTACAGATGTATTTATAGGGGAGATAATGGGTAAGAGTTTCTTCTCTTTATATAATAATAATAATAATAATAATAATAATAATAATAATGAGGACTTTGTATAGCACCTAATCTTTAGAAGCTCTATAATGATATGACAACAATAAAATACAAAAAAACAAAACACCATGAAATTAGAAAATGTAAAAAATGCTGAAAATATTTAAGGTAGAAAACATTATTAGGTCGTCTTTTTTGGTCACTGGATTCTAGGGGTAGTCAAGTTTAAATAAGGTGATCTCAGATAAAGTATATATGAAAGCCATCTGAATATAATAATGCAGTATATATTTTCCACTTAGCTTCATATCAGTTATGCTGGAAATGAATGGACGCATTATTTTCTTTAAACAGGTTTGAGTAAACTGAAATCAAATGGTAATAAATATGTGTTGCTTCTTGATGGAATCGTTCTACATTACTCATCACTCTAAACTGCATTTTTTTTATACTAACATGATAAATGTACATTAAAACCTCTCATTATGACCACCTCCAAAAACAGACACTCCCCAATAGCAACCAGGTTTGTGAGGTCCCATTTGCTATGTAAAATGACAAACTTGTCTAAATTGAGATGATTTCCATATTACAACCACTTTCTTGAAATTAATGGGTGGTCTTAATTGTAAGGTTTTACTGTTGTTGCACCATTATATCTGGATTATTAATAGTGTGCTGTTTTACCTGGAATATTAACAGTGGGCTGTTTTACCTGGAAAATTAACAGTGTGCTGTTTTACCTGGAATTTTTATAGTCATCAATCATTTATATTACACTATCAGTCACCAAAAACAAATTATTTTCAAAATTTTAAATTTCATTCCAAAAATGTTTTGATATTACTATCAAGAGTTTGGACATATTTGTTCTTAACAATCAATTACTTTAATCAGAAGATGTTATTTTAAGTTTGCACAAGTCTGTTCGAGTTGGGAAACATGTGCTTCTTTATAAGAATTTAAAACAATTCTGTAAAGGTAGGTAAATAATATCAGTTTGTTTAAAATACAGACATCAATCCAAAACCAAATTTTACATGGCTACAAGAGAAAACCAAATTTTCCCAGGAAAAGAAAATCTTGTATGTAAATTGCCAGGGCAGCAACTTCTCTTGATTGAAGTAAAATGTTAAAAAGGCCTAAATTTCTTCAGAAAGATTCTAGAAGCCACAACACCATATAACACTGCTTACAAATCTGACATAAACAGCAATAAAGTGGAGAATAAATAATTTCCCAAATTCTTTCTGTACCCAAAGAGATATTACTTGCTTCAGGTTGGAGAATAAATAATTTCCCAAATTCTTTCTGTACCCAAAGAGATATTACTAGCTTCAGGTTGGAGAATAAATAATTTCCCAAATTCTTTCTGTACCCAAAGAGATATTACTTGCTTCAGGTTCATAGTTTTCATGCAGTAGCTTGGTTGGTAGAGTGTTTCACTTGTAATTCAAGGCTTACAGGTTTTGATATCTGTCTCTGCCAGTCATAAACAGCTGCCTGTCATAAACTGCTACCTGTCATAAACAGCTGTTTCATTGTGTTTTTTGGAAATGACACTTAGCTTCCTTTTCCCGGTGAATCAACAACAACTTGACACCTCCCAAACGTGTGACAGCAACTACACAAATTAAATGAATCAACAACTTGACACCTCCCAAACGTGTGACAGCAACTACACAAATTAAATGAATCAACAACTTTACACCTCCCAAACGTGTGACAGCAACTACACAAATTAAATGAATCAACAACTTGACACCTCCCAAACGTGTGACAGCAACTACACAAATTAAATGAATCAACAACTTGACACCTCCCAAACGTGTGACAGCAACTACACAAATTAAATGAATCAACAACTTGACACCTCCCAAACGTGTGACAGCAACTTCACAAATTAAATGAATCAACAACTTGACACCTCCCAAACGTGTGACAGCAACTACACAAATTAAATGAATCAACAACTTGACACCTCCCAAACGTGTGACAGCAACTACACAAATTAAATGAATCAACAACTTGACACCTCCCAAACGTGTGACAGCAACTACACAAATTAAATGAATCAACAACTTGACACCTCCCAAACGTGTGACAGCAACTACACAAATTAAATGAATCAACAACTTGACACCTCCCAAACGTGTGACAGCAACTACACAAATTAAATGAATCAACAACTTGACACCTCCCAAACGTGTGACAGCAACCACACAAATTAAATGAATCAACAACTTGACACCTCCCAAACGTGTGACAGCAACCACACAAATTAAATGAATGAAGTATGTACTACAAGTGATCATAGCAACATTGTAACAATGTTAATCATAAATCATTTGGCTCTGATAGACAAAGTGAGCACACTAAATTTGATTTTAGTGATTCTTAAATAGTATCTCTTGTTAAAGGGTTACATTTTGGTAGGTAATATGGACTCACACTTGTAATATGGACTCACCCTTGTAATATGGACTGGTCCCTCCCTGTAGCTTGAAGTCCATCAACACTAGTAGTTGGGTAGTAGCCATGTCATGCTTTAAGGGAATGAGTAGAGGATATGCTTCTTTCCAATCCTGAATGTATCCAAGGACATGCAGAATTGAGTGTGGAATATTTTATGGTTTTTCATTTCTAGTTATATTTGGAAGACTCTGCTTTTACCCATTGTTGCATGGATGAGAAAACTCAATTCTATTCCCTATTCCATCTAATAATTCTTTTCTTTTTCTTCTTTTGTCTTCTTTCAAAATAACAGTACCATCTAATAATATAGACAAAATATTAATAGACTATAGCTTCGTATTAACTTGCTCTTTCTGACTGTCAATTTGTTTATATGTGTGTTGATTTGTCTATGATTTGTAGAACAGGTTTGTTCTTTTGCTTATATGTACTGTTTGGATCTGCATATATTATGGAGGTGTTCAAGCTTATCATGTGTTGATAAAAACACTTAAAGAAACAATACAAGATTTTCATTGTATGTCCATTTGTCGACATTTTTATCTAAATAACAATCAAAGATTTATGATTTCTATTGCTTTTATGGCAAGTTTTCATAAGAACTTTACATAGTGTCCTTTAAATGAAAATTTTCAAAATCCACTTTCTAAGAATGTGTTCACATATCATTTTTCTTGAGTGGAATAATATCTACTTAATAAATATTACATTGAACACGAGTTAAAAGTTTGCTTCACATAAATGATTCCATTATGTGTGTTACCATTTTGTCTCACATAAATTAATCCATTTGTCTCACATAAATGAATCCATTTTGTCTCACATAAATGAATCCATTATGTGTGTTACTATTTTGCCTCACATAAATGAATCATTTTGTCTCACATAAATGAATCCATTATCTGTGTTACCATTTTGTCTCACATAAATGAATCCAATTTGTCTCACATAAACGAATCTTGTATGTTGGTACCCTTGTGATATTTAAAGTATGTAAATCCCACACCTGCCAAGTCTCCAAGTGAGAAAAGAAAATCTTAAATATTTTGGAATACTTCTCATGCTAAGATCTTTACCCGGTAATAATTTTTATTTATATGAGAAAGACTGGGAACTAACAGTCTTCATACCAACTCCAGCTCCAATTCTTTCCTCATTCTTCACAAAATATTTTTCAGTTACCTTTGTACAGTTAGTAATGTTGCCATGTGAGATTGCTAGGTGTAACATCTTTGTGTGACATGCAATTATTGTGTTGTGCTATGATTCTAATGACTTAAAACAATTTAACAGAAAGGAGCAAACACCAACCCATTTTGTAAAATTCAACAAATAATTTATTTATCTAAAGTACAAAGTGAAAAATCAAAAAGGACTTGTAGTACTATCACAAGTCCAACTGTATAGAGTTCCATCTGAATTTCAGTCATATTCCAATTAACTTCCAATATAAAATGTGTTGATGTGCTTTTAGTATATTTTGTGGTTATATGCAAATAGCCTGGATTATGGTTATGTGCTAAGAGACTTTTGATGTATTGCAATATTACAATCAAACAATGTTTGTCTGATTATGCTATAATCCAAAATTATTGTTTCTGTATTTTCTTTGTGTTTCCAGTGAATAATAGTTTGAATAAATAATTCCACTCAAACAAAAATCAGAACACAACAAAATACTGATTCTAATGTTAAGTCTAGAATGAGTAATTTCTCAACTAAGCAACATTACAAAAAATCCTAATACCCAAAATAAAAAAAATCAAGATGAGGTCTAAAAGTTCATTTCTAGGACATTCAAAGCTGAATAACAAGACAATGTCTATTAATAACTTTGTCACAAAGAACATGGCAAACATCAGGTACAGCAGGTTTTTCCATAGAGGAATTCCAATGTCCTAGACTCAGATTATGATAAACATGTTTACTTCAATTCATATTTATCCTAAAATATTTTATATATTATAAAGAGAAATATTAGTAATGTATTAAAGCCGACAAATAATACAGATTTAATCAACACAAAAAATTATATGTTGTTGAGTTTTATATCGCAGCATGACATTATATAATGATGTATGTGGGATTGTTAAGTGTAATATTAATGTGTGACTTTTAGTTATTGCATCATGATATGACGTGTGTTATATATATCTTTGCAGTGATAAGAAAGCCAGAACCAGAATTAATACATCTGCCGCTGAGAATCCTGGTGAACCTATCCTCTACTGATACCCATGATCTTCACAATTACCACAGTTATCATGAAACCCTTGCACAATGTTATTTTACATGGAGTTAAATCTCAAACTGTGGAGCAATTATTTGTTTGCCATTTTCAACAGAAATTTAATCAATTTTAAATCAAAACCATATCATAACTATCTTTTCTAAAAAAGAATTTCTGACTTTCATAATGACTTAGATGTGTAAAAGTAAAAAATAAATTAAATTCTATATTATGAACTTAAAATTCCTTTAGACAAGCTGTATATTTTCACATTAAAAAACAATTTAAAAAAGAACTTTCTTACCATATGTAACATTCATTATTTTACATTTTTTTAAAACTTTGTTGTATGAATATTTTTACCATGAACGCATGCATGTAAGTTGAATTAAACAGAAAAATGCACAGATCTGGATCTTTTCTTTTGAGTAATCCAAGATCTGCCATCACATAATGCACATGCTTATCTGGATCTTTGCCATTTTTTTGAGTAATCCATATAAGAAAGAATTTATAGCAGGTCAGGGTCTGTTGTTTGCAGTTAGACAGGACTTCTTCAAGAATATATACTGTAACAGTCATCATGAAACTCTACCATAACCCAATATGCCATATCGATTCATCAAGAGAGAAACATTAGGTCATTATTTTATGTCACTAGCTATATCCCTACATATATTTCCACACATTTAGTAGACTTGATTTTTAAAAGAAACTGTTATTTAAATATTTCACTGTTCTTATATGTATTCTATCATGCCATATATTCATGCTTTAAGTCAGTTGAAATTGCAAACTGCATCGACTCAGATCTACTGTTACATGATGCACTGGTAGATTTGCGTCTATGCAGTGAGAAATCAACAGAACAAAAAACACTGATCCTGATTTGCTATGTTTCTTGAAGATATAGTTCATGTTACAAAAAATATTTAACATGTGTTGATATTATTAAACATATACTCAAAATATTCCTTTTATTAACTGTAATTTGAATGCCATTTATATTTTTCACAAAAATAAAAAAAATTGCAGCAATACAGTATCTGAATATTCATTGTTGTTTTTAAGAAATAACCTCAGTGGCACTGGTCAATACTATGTAGCCCTAACAGCATTAATCTCCAGATGGCCAAGTGGTGTAAAACCACATCTTTACTGATCACTTCCATCTCATCTCTGTCCATTTGTGATCTGGTCCCAAGCGTGTGAGAACACCGTGATCTGGTCCCAAGCATGTGAGAACACCGTGATCTGGTCCCAAGCATGTGAGAACACTGTGATCTGGTCCCAAGCGTGTGAGAACACCGTGATCTGGTTCCAAGCGTGTGAGAACACCATGATCTGGTCCCAAGCATGTGAGAACACTGTGATCTGGTCCCAAGCGTGTGAGAACACCTGCCTGTAGGTTCTCGTGGTTTTCCCAAGGTTCTTCTTCAACAGCTGAATGCTGTGTATTGTCTGTAATATTCTGAAAATGTGGTTAAATCCACACCCAAAAAAAGTCGATGTGGAGCATGTGTCAATGCAATACATTTGTTTCAGTAGGTGAAAAATACAGAACAGATAATCAATATTGGGAAACCTGTTGTTTTTTTTTAAATCAGAAATATTTCAACCAGTAATTCAAACTGAGAAAAGTTTGTATGAGGAAAGGATAACTTACTGGTTCAAAACCTATTTTTCATTTGAGAAGGAAATAACCACGTGCTTATTACGTATTTTGAATCAATTAACATATCCAATGCACATGTTTGAAAATTCAAAGCTAAAGAGTAAATTGCCATCTCAACAAGAGTAAATTACCATCTCAAAAAGAGTAAATTACCATCTCAAAAAGAGTAAATTACCATCTCAACAATGCAGACAGAAAGATGACAAAACTGCACATAAAATATCTAGGCCTGGTTATGTACATCACATGGTTATGTACATCACATGGGGATTTTGCATAGATTGTACAAAATCTTTCATAAAATGCCAAATGCCTAATTCTTGCATAGATTGTACAAAATCTTTCATAAAATGCCAAATGCCTAATTCTTGCATAGATTGTACAATATCTTTCATAAAATGCCAAATGCCTAATTCTTACATAGATTGTACAATATCTTTCATAAAATGCCAAATGCCTAATTCTTACATAGATTGTAAATATCTTTCATAAAATGCCAAATGCCTAATTCTTGCATAGATTGTACAATATCTTTCATAAAATGTCAAATGCCTAATTCATACTTTTAAAAATATACATACAAATTTTTAACAAGAATATACTGCTATAAAGGGTATCATTTACAAAGTGTACATCGTGGAAGTCTAGGACCCAAACAGTGTTTGAAATGTGGCATTGTGGATACACACCATTATGTGTAAAATGTGGTGATTAAATTAAAGAGAACTGAAAAGATATGATAAAAAAATAACACCAACAGTGATAAGGAAATTTTTCTTATGTGGGCAAGTTTTGTCAATGACTGATGGATTTGCAAAAATTTTATTCTACGAAAACTCAAAGAATTGTTCATGTTTATTATAATTAGATCTAAAGGTGGCCATTCTATCATTGATTATTGTCAATGAATACAACACTAGGATAATACTATTGTTGAAGTATTTCTTCCTTACAGCGTCATTGTCTTATTCTGGTTCTCCAAGATCAGCAATATTATTGTTAGACATTTTGAAAGGACCATTCATTGTATCGTCAAATTTATGTACTCAATCGTGGATAGCTTTTGTAAACGTTTGTTTTTACAGACATAGCAAATGTACTTTCAGTTATTCTACAAATTCTAACAAAACAGTACTTGTTTGTTTATCTTGAAATACAACAACTTTGTTTGGATGTACAGATTTAATAATTCATATATTTCATCACTAATGATTTATTTACATTTTCCTGCGATAATCCATCAGTTATGTCTTTTGTTTAGAGTAAGATCTTCCATAAATATCTACCATTATATTGTTAAGATCTATTTAAAATGATAGCGGTTGATTGAATAATCCTGCACGACTTTATTTTGGTTGATCTTGATACAGCATCTAGTACAGCAAATGCTTTATGACCACACATTGGCAGATCAGTTATTGTCTGAGTTGATAATACCAGATCGGAGTTCGAAGTCTGCCTACATATTTTAAGAACTCTTTTGGGGGAGCCAGTCCATACAAATTAAAAAAACTATTCCACATGGATCAATTGCATAAGTGACCCAATGAGTACCTGGACCAGAACTATTGTCAAGATCAATGATACCAGTTTCAACATTATTGTGTTGGTTAAGTCACTGATCATGCAAAGATAAAACTCTAAAAGTTATTTATTTTTAATTTTATAGTAGCAGTAATTAAATCCAAATTAGTCATTGGAAGAATTAACGAATTGTTCCTGGAAGTCTCAGATCTTTTCTGTACCATGCATGTAAAGATCCTGGAAGTCTTAGTTCCTACTCTTTTTTTTTTTATAAATCACTGACCTGATGTTTTGTTTAGAACCATTCCGGCAGCAGTTTTAACAGCACATAACGCAGCAGCCTTTGTGACAGCTGATGTAGCAGCGGCTATCGACACCAGTATAGCTGCAAAAAGGGGACATATACAACCTGTTTTAATTGAATCTTTAATACAAATCGAACAAGATGAAGTTGAACTGTTTTTTATTTGTACTCTTTGCTAAAATGTTTAGTTGATTGTTGGTTTTAACGATAATTTGTTTGGACCACCATCAATTTGATTTTTCATCAATGTTATATGTTATTAGTAAGGTTTTATTGTAATTTCTTATACTTATAAAATCATACTTATAACACGTTGACATTGCATTTTCGCGCTTGTGACCAAGACTACTATATTTTCTATGTGCGGGAAATTCTTTAAGATTATTATTTGAATACTGCGACAACATTATTGTGTTACTACTTGCTCAATGAGTATTATGTCATCGTTTTAACATCATGATAAATTCATCGTCAACATCAAAGTTGCAATTATTTTTTGCCACTTTGTTTATAAGTAACTAATTGTTTTCTTAGTATATCATCGCTAAAATCTTCGTTGTTGGTGCCAGTAAAATTTACAATAACCACCAGAAATATTGTTCTGACTCACAACACTGTGAGATAAACTAAATTTTGATCACTTGTTAATGCGAATGACCTCATAACTGTAGCATATCTTTCACCGCCTTACGTTAGAACTTGTACAATTATGATCTTATATTTTTTGTCATTGTAATTAATTAATTAACCATCTGTGTGATTAATTAATATTAGTGAGATAACATAATTTCATAATAGTTCTAGTAGTAGGATATGGGCGGTTTCTAACTTACAAAAACAATATCAAGATAGAACAGTTACGTATACAATACAGCTAAGTTATTTTTAGATCTGTTATGCAAGAGTACACATATTTTTCAACCTGCACAGTCAAGGCAGAATGTACACACCCATATATTTTATAAAATAAATCCGCGCCTTAATTTTACACAGCATATAACAGTCCAGCACGTGGACTTCATAATAATTTGTTAACGTAAATCTGTAAGATTGGAACATAGTGCATTTCTAACGCTACTGATTCGAAACCCCGTGACGGATAGTTAATGATGGTTGCGATTATCACTCTTTTTTTTTTTTTTATAAGTGGGGGCTCCATGCCCAAATGGATTTCATTACACTTACCACGTCGAACAATGTGTGTGAGTGTGTTTTGCACTCACCGGGGTTTTGATATTGGGGGTGGGGGAGGGAGATGTGCATAAACCTCCAAAAACAAATAGACAATCTCATCCAAAAGAAACGCCTCGTGAAGCATATCCCACACAGCATTCAGAAAGATAAAGGATACCTTCGCAAAACATTGAGACAGAATGTCAGTGAAAATAAAAGGCTCATTAAGGATGCCCCATACATATAGTATTCATAACAAAATAACAAATAATGTATATATAGTATTCATAACAAAAATAAATAATGTATATATAGTATTCATAACAAAATAACAAATAATGTATATATAGTATTCATAACAAAATAACAAATAATGTTGGGCCACAAAGGCCTTATGGAATGGCACAAAGCAAATGAAGGATCCTCATAAAAAAAAAGAATGTCGGGCCTTGTATGAAAGCCAATTAATAACCGTTTATTTTGTTAAAATATTTTTATTTAAATATATATTTATTATATACTTCAGTATGAAAATATTAATGCTACTAAATCCTGAAAAAAGTATTTCTGATTCAGAATACTTGCTTAAATCAGGAGATAGATATATACTTCCATCAGAATATAAGTTCATAAAACAAATTCAACAAGCGACGTTCGTTTCGCTAGCCGCAGTGAAAGAAATAGAGGTAGAAAAAAAATGTTTATTTCTCTCTCACGCGATTGAAATAATTAGATCATAATTATTTCAGGAATATGAAACAAAACAAACTAATAATGCACACGTAAGACTAACTAAAACGATTAGGGCTTAGAACAAAAAAAGTAACGGCTGTTACGAAAATTATAGTAGAAAGTGAAAGTTGTTGTTTTATACTTAATAAAAATATAGTTATCAGTAAGGTACACCCATCAATTTGATAACCCGATAAAAATCAATACAGGAGTACTCATAGTTACAATCACGCATAATCCTCACCTTGTTAACTAGACCAGTCTTCTGTCGACGGTCTCAACAGATGACATTTTCATGTATCTTTTTGTGTATAAAAACCTTCACGTGATTATTTTCAAAATTGAATAATATGACGGCTCTTGTTGACTATCTATCCTCAAAGAAGCCTCAGATACTCCATGTGTCAAACAACATTGGATTAAGTTCTTAAGAGTCTAATTAATTAGTATTATGAAAAGCAATGTATATATGTTGTTGTGATAAAACATCTTGCTGTGATGCTATATGCAATGTAAATAAACCATTAACAGCATTTTCAACACTATCGGTTGTTACTGTCAACCAAGATAACATTGATTAACCACCTTGATCCATTAAACGAGTAATTTTTGTTCTACATCAATTGTTGGAGTCCTTACTGGCAACCACAGCGAGAGTTTTGTTAATATTACTTTACTAGCATCAACTGTGTTGGGTCACCACATTACATCATTGTCGGTTGTTTTTCGTACAAGAACTACTGTGCTTAGCTCAGAAAATAACCTTTCTAAAATTTCTACAAAATCCAAAGATGTGAGATAGTGGAACTGCACATGAAAATACAAAACCAATTTTATCATGAATTCAAAATTTGTATAATCTGTTTTCAAAAGTATACCTTCTACATTGATAATTGCTTCAGCGGGTAAGAAATACCTACTTGTATCCTGAACTTGAAGCTCGATACGTCCACACTGATTTGGTTGTCTTGCGTCACAAGAATAATACTGATAGTCGCGCACGGGCTCGTCTTTGATAACCGGTATGCCCATATCAAATGCTGGATCAGATATATGTTTAAACATTTTATTATAATTTTTATCATCTAACATGAAGACCACTTCCTGCTATCAGACTAGCAGTAATAAATTTTTTTATTTGATATTGGTACACTAGCTTATTCTACTAGTTTCTGATTTGTTGCTCGATTTATTACTATACCAACATTTGCAGGCATAACTTAAGTGTTGGATAATTTTATTGGCTGTGGTTTTTGTCGTATTAGTCGTGCTAATATATCCTTAACTGCAGAGAACGCCTTATCAGCAACGTTGCCAATATCACCAGGACCTTTTTCATGGAAAACGTAAATAGCTTTTATCGATAATTGTTTTGCAATTGCTTTTTGGGGCAATCCTTCTATAAACCCTGAATAACTTCACCTAGTCCATCTCCTTAAGAGCATGCAAAGGGAGGTAATAAATCAGGGGAGATAACAACCCTTATTGAACAGGCCTATAGCTTTTCAGTCGTGAATTTATCACCCTGACCATCACGGGACCATGTTGCGCATTATGCATGATCATCTTATTTATTATTTATTTAATTACTGTATTAGTCATTAACAGTTAAATCAATAAGATATCGATAAACAATAATGTCCATGATATCACCTAGAAATAATCCTTGACAAATATCAGATATTTCGTTAATTATTTCTGGAGAATTATTTTTCAAGCTCGTTTAATCCATTCAGAATTTAAAGTTGTTGTACCTCCAACAGAATATTGTTAGGACAATTAAGAAACAAGACCACTTCCCCAAGCAGTGCCAAGAGGATCATCATCTGGATCATAATATTCTTCTCTGTTCTTTTCTTAGCTTATAATGTGTAACAAGAGCTGGAAATTTGTCTGGATCAGTTTTATCGATTGATTTTACAGCATCTTCAGTAAATGTATTATGTAATTCTAAGGCTAATTTTTTTGGTTGTTGTGTTTTCCTTCTCTTTAACAACAGGTTGCGGCATTTGACCAGGAAGATCTTGTAAAAAAACAAAAAACTATTGATGTTTCTTTAGTTTTTTTCCAGCTATCTTTTCTAGTTGAGGAAAAAGTGGTTTTGTTGTTTCAGTTACAGGTTAGAACAATTATTATGAACTCTGCAAAATCCAAACGAGATTCCTGACGTACTTGTAATTTTTTTCTGACAGAATCACAGAGCAGTAGAAATTTCTAAATTACTTCTAGTCGATCTCGAGCTAATCTAGTGTAAGATTCCATATTATTTATATATGATAATGATTTGATTCAAATCAGCCGAGAGGGTGCGACCACGAATAAGTGTCATGGAGGGTAAACTTGTACAAATTCTAACAAGAAAAAGACAACAAATAGTAACAAAATTTACAACTGAGGAGGGAGACTCTCGGCGAGAAACTATCGGTTAGTTAGAGGCTTCGGTTTGGCGTTATTGACGTGAGTTTTTTCGTTTATGTAAGAAGGTTTAGTTTTAATAATGGACCTTCTAAAAGTTGGTATCTTTGCCCCCTCTTGCTGTTCATGAGAAACCCTGCCAGTAGCTTCTCGTGTGTCGGTGGTTGTTCCCGGGGTTTTCCAGGGTTATTCCTCCACCAGTAATACTGGCCGCCATATATAACCTGTCTTGTGCTGAAACATTTGCGTTAAACCCTACAACAACCACAGGAAGTGAACATGACCATGTGGAGCTAATAGTGTTTTTTTTTTTTTAAAGTACAGATCCGGAATAAGAACAAACTGTATTCTCTATAAATCATATTACACTCATAAGTCTCCCACAAAAAAAGATAATTAATATTTCTTTGAACAATACCCAAGATAAAAATGCCAACCCACTAAGCAAAATACGAAACCACAGAGCCCCACCTAATGTTTTTCAAAATTATCATTCAGGGTACGGGCTTATGTTTACATTGCGTGCATCATGTGTTCTCAAAAAATAGCCTTCGGACTAGTCCTACCCGTAAGACGTATCACATGTTGATCTTGATTTTAGTGCTACGCGAGCAAACATAAAGACGCGAGCAAACATAAATATCAGCGTCGGGGCTTACATTGTAGGACTAGCCTTCGGACATGAAAAATGCCTGTAACAAATTAAGGTTGGAGGTACAGAAACTTTTTATTCTATGAATTTCCACTGACTTGCTAGATCAAGTCGCAAGGGGTCATAGCATTGCTTACAATTTACCCGTCATACATGTACTCTGTAATAACAGCAGTACATGTATGAACAGGAATTGTGACGCTTTATCAATAATGTACGGCGAAATCTCTGAAAACATGAAATCACTTTATCTGTTATATAAACGTCAGACTTCTGTGATGTCTGATAGGTAAATTGTAAGTAACGATACGAGCCCTTGTAGATCTAGACCAACAAACTGTTCTCCGCCTTTTTTTTAGTTCAAAATGATATTCTTGTGTGCTGTTTTATTATACCTATCCTTAATTGTGGTCTTTTTTTACTTCATTCATCTAATTTAATTTTTTACATCCATTTTTTATATTTGGCAGGTGCATGAAATAATGAATTTGTGCATAAAACTGTCTCTTGCACCCAAAGTTCATTTTGGCAACGAATTATAGCCAAAGCTACATTGCGGACTTGAGGGAAAGGGCGAAGATATTTCGATTGACGGCTTACGTCACTAAAAGCAGACTGGTAAAGCTACTTGTTTATGAATACAAGCTCAACATTATTATTTCATGTTATCGGTCAGTCAATTGCAAACAAGCAGCGAGTGAGACCAAGCAAGAATTGGATCGTATTTTGCGCTGAAACACATGAACTTTACGCAGATTCTTAATATAACATAAAATATAATGCAACAAGGTATGATACAGTTACATTCTTAACAGTAAAATTGTACAATTATTACAATTATTTCGTTTTTATTTCAAGGTGATTTACACAATTTCAAGATGGCGGCCAGTGTTTCTGTTCTTACGACAGGGAGGGGATCAGTTCTCCCGTTATACCAATTTTCGCTGTGCTGTTATATCTCACGAACGGAGGCCGATAATTCAGAGTAATTCACAATACTATATATTAAAGGTATGCGTAGGAAGCGAAACTTAACCTGCGAAATGCTGGACTGGAGTCCGGCGTTTTATCAATAAAGTACGACTAAATCGGTGATGACACGAAACATACATTTATTGTACAGATCTTGTGATTTCGTGATGTCATCGATTTCCGCGTAATTTACTGACAAATCTCCAATTTCCAGTGGATACTGACCCAACTAACCAATACAGTTGTCGACCAAATTTTTACGACCTTTTCAATTAGTATTCAATTTCATATAACTCGTGCAGTTGGCAATCTTCACGGGGAAAATGTAATGTGTCACTGTTTTTTATCCTTTTTTTGGGCAAAACGTGATTGCATATATTTGAAATGTAAATATTTATGGGGGTTCGAACAAGTTTTTAAAACTCACATTACCACTTAAATTGTTCTCCACCTGTTTTTCCTGACATTACAGGTGGTGGAGATCAATGAAGACACGATACATGCTTCATCAGCTTTTTGCTACTAATTTATTTCTTACTGGATAGTAAGGATAGTCCTCTTTTTTTTTTTTTTTTTTTGAGTCATGGCTTTAGATGTTTCAGGACACTCACTCTAACTTATATAAGATATTTAGGCCCCGAGAAAAGTTTAAATAACATTGTTGTTTTAATTCCTATCAGAACAGAACACCTGTGTATCCAGTTGGTATTACCGGTAGTCTCAGATTTGATGATGTTTGTACACCCATGTCAAGTTCATTGCATGCAAACCACATACATGCCAACCATTACACTTTTGGCATAATCATTCACTAAATTACGCTTAAACGTGTATGTATTACGCTTTTTCAGTATATCCACCTCCCAAAAAAATCATGTTTTTTTTGTTATTACACATATTAACATTCCAATAATCCTACAGACCATATTTTAGAAAAGATGGCTTTTACGTACTTGCAATATGAGTACACTTGACCGTGAACTTTCCTAACAGTATCATATTCTATTTATAGCTAACCTGGTTCTACTGTTGACCTCAAATTCTATTTATAGCATCTGTATGCTTAGTGAGGAGAGAGTAGACTGGTTTTCTAAATTTAATCTTTACACACAGATTTCACTCAAAAGTATAATTTTTAAAGTCTATGTATTTATGTGAGCAAAAATGTCTCCTTTCAAAAATTTCCCACATAGATTAGAAAATGGCACACACACCCACATAGCTGCCAACTGTCCCGTTTTTTCCGTATTTGTCCCGTATTTTGGACCTGAATACGGGTGTACGTTTTTTTTGGCAAAAAATACGTTTTCTAATTTAAAAAAAAATAATAATAAAATTTCTTTGGAATTGTCAATTTAGAATGGGCATTTGGTTCTATTTTGATATAATATATCACTTGTGTATATGAATAAAGTTCTACAATACAATTGGTTCATTCGAAATCGAGGTTACCATGTCTGTCGTTATCCGCCATATTGGATTTCGCAATAGTTACCGCTGTTGCTGTATCTCATTTTCGTTATATTCAGCTTCTAACCATGTTAAATAGAAAAGCGGAATATTCAGAATTTTCTCCAGGAAAAATAGAAGGAAACAACTGGAAAGACATTTGTGCCGTCTTTTAGATTTGTGAAAACATAACAGAAAAGGAGAAAACTTGACGTTTTGCAAAGTGTGTAACGTGATTTCGCTATTGGGCACGCCCATGAAATGTAAGAGCACGATAAAGCTAATAAACATCTGCTTCCTGTTTCATCACACACAGCTCAGCCTGAACTTACAACGTAGATAAATGCCAGAGAACCTTAATGTACATCGATCGAAATTTGATTTATTAAATTTCTTTTAGAAATAAACCTTCCTTTTTCAGTTACTATTGTTACTGGCGATTTATTTTTCAAACGTTTTCCAGACATTAAAATCGCAAGGATCACTCTTATGCTTGAACGAAAACAGATCAATAGATAAATCTCAGAATTGAGGTAATCAATGAAAGTTGGTACATTGGAATCAATGATTGAAAAAGAAACAAGGCATGGAAAGGGCTCCTATAAACAGTTTGTATTTGAGTGTGTTACACTCTTGCACCTTCTGAATGTTCACCCGAATAGAACATGGTGCAACTCTAAATCGTACAAGTGTGCAAGACGTGCATCTTTGACATTAAATAATTATGTAAGGCACAGTTACTGATGGTTGCATACGTAAAATTACATATGCATTAAAATTTTAAAAAATCAGTATTTCTTCCTGAAAATCAGTATTTTTGTGCTCGGGGGTTGGCAGCTATGCACCCACCCACCACCACACACAAAGAAAGAAAAAAACATGACAGAATCCTCTAAATATTTAGACAAGAGTGCAGCATCACGTGACATCTATTTCCGACCATGTGGAACAAATTTTAATATTTGGCGCAAAGTCTTAAGATGGTTTTTAGACGATGTGTGTAGAGCTAAAAGTACTACATATGAAAACTTGAAACAGTAAAGGATGTTAAAAGACAAGAGGGGCAAATAAATCATTGTTTATTGGAATTTTAGCATGTTCTATGTGGATTATGCTTTTTCTGCCAGGATTCCGCTTTTTGACCACTTGGATTACGCTTTTTCCTCGTCAAGGGTTGGCATGTATGAAACAATATAATGAAGCCAGGAACTGAACAATCCATGGGGCTGTTATGACCAGGGTTCCCACGCTATCGGGAAAAAGTCGGGAGAAATGGCAAAAAAAATCCCGACCGTGAAAAGCCTGGGAATTTTGCAAATATTGACGAAAGTCGGGAAATAACCGGGAATTTTTATGTAACCACTTCATTACAGAAAAAATCACATAATCAAGTGGAAATTGTAATTGAACAGCTGGTGAAATTATATTTTTTCGAATTATTACGGTAATGGAAATTTCGAAGGTTGCGGTATGGATCAATTAGTTGCTTTCCTGACACATTTGTTCAGTCAATCCAAGCACTCGGTCGATTAGATTGATCTATTAGACTGGTTTTTTGATGTACCACTACAGATTGGTATATTTTTATATTACGTAGAAGACTTGAAGACCAGTCTATCATCTAAACAAGCCAGCATCATGACTGCGGTACGTGATCTTTGTATGTTTTTGAAATAAAAGAAACAGCTCTGCAGTGTTTGTTCTGATTTATAAAGTTACTGAAAATGTCATGTTAAAGCTTTTTATTTGGTGCTTTTGCATGCAAAATTAGCCATTATTGTCAGTAGTAACCTTGGACACCTTTGCTGTGAATTTTACTTGGCCCTGTCAACTGTATCAACCGATAGCCTCATTTTGGTGGACCAATTAGAGAGCAGCATTCCATTCAGTGTATTAAAGTTGCATATTAAGTGGATGCATTTGTAGAGTAGTTTGACGGGAATGTAGTTCATCAAATTCTTGACGTAAGTATCCAATGTTGAATGTCCGAGCTAAACATTGGCGCTAAATTGTTATTCCGTTTGAGGTGTAGCTTGAAATATCTGCATTAATTCTTTAATTATAGTTTGCAGTCAATGTTAGTAATCAGAAGAGGTTTGGTGACTGCTTTATCAGATTATAAGCAGACACGAGTGGATTTTCAGGCAATTCAATCTAGTAGGATGGTCATGATGTATACTTTTTGAAGGGCTTTTTGTCAGTTTTAATCAACTCTATTATCATTAACTTATTTTCTTTTTCAAGAGATGGATTTTAAACTAATCCACTAAAGGTGCTTAGAATGTTTGAAAAATATTCTTTTTTACAGAGGTTTTTTTTTTTATTGGCACAGATTAATGCAGGATTAATCTTGATTTTGTATAAAGATAAATTTTCTAGCAGAGTTCTAGCTTGAACATGAACTTGAGGGAATTACTTTCTTATATAATATATATAAAAGATGCATGCATGTTATAAAACATCTTGTCTGTCAACATTTTACAGTCAATCTCAATCAGCCAGTATATAACTACTGATATTTAATTTTCCATTTGTTGTAATATCATGCACATAGACTTAAAGTGTTTACTAATTTCTTTAGAATTAAAAGTTTGAAAGGAAAACAAAACTAGTTGCTGTTGTTCATTCTGTTAGATTTCCCATACCAACATAATGCAGTGCAGTTTCAGTCTGTACATTGTAAACAGTTACATTAGACTTGTGATTTTCAGAAGTAATATCTGTTTCTTGTGAAACATTTTGTGGTTTGGTACATGGTTATTTGCCTCATTTAAATGATATAGAAGAGACTTGGAATAGAAACAGCATTTAATTTGAATTTTAAAAAAATTCTAAGCTAAAATGTTCTTTAATTTCATTTTGTATTGGTCATAAATGAACCTTGAAAAACTGAATTTTATCCTGGAAAAAACCTGGAAAAGACCTGGAAATTTTTCTTTAAAAAAGTGTGGGAACGATGTATGACCCCATTGCACTTGCCTTCCACACATGCATTAACGCTCAATCCAAAATCAATATGTACTGGATAAACGTGTTCTGTTCTGACGTGGATTAAACAGTAGTGTCCTGAAGTGTTTAATACCTTTGCTCAAAAGAAGTCAAGTCTAAGTAACATTATTAAGTAGTACTGAGCAGTAGAAACAGATCAGAATACTGGTACAAATTGTGCTTTGACAGTTGTTATCTATTGCAAATAATGTCAGTTAAAAGAAGGGAGTAAAACAACTTCCTTGTTATGGCTTTGTTTGAATCTCATTGTTTAGAACAGAACAAACTGGTGCAATTTAAAAATTTGGCTTCTATTGGGAATATTTATGATTTAACAGTTATCTTATGGTTAGTGAGATAGGCTGTTTTTAAATTAGACTGTTTTCAGCTCAAGCTTTTACTAACTTTGTTACTTGGTAGGGTTAATTGTCACTTTCTATTTATCCATTTACAATGTGGTTTGTAATTGTGAAAATTGGTAAAGTATGATGGACAAATCTAATTTATAAAGTACTGCAAATGGAAAACAAAAAGGATTCTATGAAGGTGCAAATATTTGCAATTTAAGGGACAGTGAGCAACTCACTGAGTAAAGTGAGTTAGAATGGTTTAACCTATTAAATACACTTGGTAGCATTTTGTTTATTGTTTGTTATGCAGGCTTGATGGTGAATGAATCCATGATGTTTCAACCCCCTGAATGGGAAAAGGCCAGAAAGGCTTTAGAGGCTGTAGGAGTTTCTCCCTCTAAATCAGATATCAAGGAATCTAAAGACAAACAGCAAGAAACCAGCAATATTGGCCAAGCTCAGCCAGGCTTCAGCCCTCAGCAGCTCTATTATCAAAACCTATCCATGTATCAACAGCAGCAGCAGTCTCATTTTCATCAAGAGTAAGTAAAAAAAAAAAAAAAATGCATGAGGACTATTTTTACTTTTGGTTCAGCATATTTTGGTACAGTGGAATCCTGCCATAATGCGAATTCGGATATAACGCGGTCGCAGTGTGGCTCCCGAAATAAACATGATGTGGTCTTTGTGGTTGTCTTCAATTAATTCTGTATACAATCATTGCGGTGGTTGATAAAATTAAAAGCATCTGACGGTTTAATAAACATCAAAAAACGAAAGCCGCCAACATCTTTTCTGGGCTTGGTGGTGTAATTAGATGCAATCAGTTGACCAGTAAATAATGTTTGCTTCACTAGTTGGAAATTGAGAGGGTATGAAATTGACATCTGTTCAGCTTTAAAAACAGTTAAAAAAGTGACCTGTGACCATGGCAGGCCTACTGCACATAGTTCTAATGTGTATTGGGTTTGCTTATGAAATGGTTATTAATTTCCCCCTTCTTTTTCTTAATAAATATTTTACCTTTACATAAAAGCAAGTTCACAAACGGAAGTCATTCAATACACATTGCACAAAAAAAACCCTTTATTATGATTTTGCGGAAGAGATTGTGGATGAATTCTAATATAATACAATATATAATACGCTAAAAAAAAAAAAAAAAAAGAGTACAAGAAATAGTGTGTAAAACGCCGCTTCTGAAATGTATTAATTTCACCAGGTCCTTCAGTTTTATGTGTAAATAAACATCGGAAATGTAACTTATTACTGTATTAGTCCAAGAGTAAAGACGTGTTCTTGAACTGCATAAACAACAAAGCAGCCGACAATGTGGTGGTTGATACAAGATTCGGACAATTTAATAAACATTAAAAAAAAAGCCGCCAATATGTTTTCTGGGCTTGGCGGTGTTATTAGAGGAAATCATTTGACTAGTAAACAGTGTCGGCTTTGTTAGCTGGAAATTGTGTAATGCGTACAGATGGGGGAAAAAACTTGTTATCAGTGGCGCATGACCATTACAGACTCACTGCATGTTATGATTTAGTTCTCGGATTTTATGTGTATGGTGTTTGTTAATGAACTCATCATTACTTTCCTATATTTTGTATATATAAAAAAATATTTTACCGTTATGGAAAATCAAGTTTACAATTGTATAGACATCGTTCATAGACTCTGCAACATAATGAACGTACAATTGCTTCGTGTTTCGTAACCTAATTTTCTGTTAATTTTTCTCATTGAATTCAGGCATAATGATTTGTGACAAAAATATTGAATAGTTTAAATATTTTTGCAATGGAATTAGGTATAGGTATGTACTGGCAGTCTCCCATTAGACGTATAGCACATTCGACAGAACTCAGTAAAAACGATCATTTTCAACCAGCCATATTTTCATTATTAGATGAACCAGCAATATTATAATTTATACTGAAACAAAGTTCATTTCTTGCTCTTTTTAACTGTTTGTTTGGTTTGTTGATGAAAATAAGTTAATTAATAGTAATTTGCGTATAAAAAAAAGCAACATTTTCACTGTTGCACACGATTCGGTCCGCTCAATGTCTCACAGAAAAAGCAAGAGATTTGCATTCGCTAGGGAAATTCCATTTTAACTCCGAAGTCACCGGGTCAAGACCTAAAAATAGCACCACACTGTAGAGCAGTGAACGGTTTTTAATTTCATATAAGTTTGAAATGTATATGTTTAAATTAAATGTAAGCAATCAAAAAATAGGTTCATGTTTCCGGCTAAATATCTTGCCCATTTTTAAAAATAAAGATATGATACCTGTATGCGCTGTATAACCCAATTTCCGCTGAATCTAATGCATGGTTTCGAGATCGCATTAAAACCAGCCAATCGTAAGCGTGTAAAGCGCAAGGTCACATTCAAATGTTTTGAGTTGCGCGCTGTGAAGTGATTCCGAATATCATGGCCGAATTCGCATTCACACGTGATCCAGATTTTGGTTTCGTTTGTGAGAAATTGCAACAGTACATTGGTAAGTATTATTTTTCTTGCTTTTTCAATAGATTAATGACTATTTCTATGTATTTCTTTATTTTAATTTTAATGGATTTAATAAGATAATCGTCTATAAAATGTTTGTTTATACTGCAACCGGAAGTTTACAATTGCCATGTGTTAAACCTATCTTGCATTCCGAGATTGCGAGAATGATGTAATTTTAATAACTAAAAACTACCTATATTAATTTGATGAATTGGTAAAATGAGTGAATAAATAATCATTCTGTTCATAAATATTTTGTGTAGAACTTGTTTGTTTGCTCATTTTTTCACATTTATTGGACGTTTATTAACTGGAAGTTGGTTTTTCTCTTACGATTTTGTCTCTTCTGTATGTATTTAAATATTTCTTGGTCGAAGTTTCCTTGTTATTTTTGTTGGCATCTCTGGGAAATTAATTATCATACACCAATAGTAATTAATCTCTGTACGTCTGCCTGTTTCTTTGCATTGTAATTTTTAAAAAAAAAAACATTTCCATCCTCCCAATCAATGTCATTTGGTGTTAACTTGTGTATAAACATATTTTAGTTGGTATTTCTGAGAAATTAATTATCATGCACCAATAGCAATTAATCTCTATGTCTGTCTGCTTCTTTGCTATTATTTTTAAAAAAAAAAATACATTGCTATCCTCCCAATCAATATCATTTGGTGGTACCTGGATGTTTCGTCTCACCTGGTACATGGACATTTCGCCCCACATCTATGAACATTTCATTTCATACCCCCACAATATCCTCTCTCTCTCTCTCTCCCTCTCTCTCTCTCTCTCTCTCTCTCTCTCTCTCTCTCTCTCTCTCTCTCTCTCGTGTTATTTAGACTTAATTACAGCCAGGTAACTTATTTCATCTTCATAGTTAAATAATCTGCTAAATGTGGTATCAAGTTAATTACGCAGCAGCCAGAATTTTTGAGCAAGTCATGGCAGCTTTTATGAAAAGAAATTTTTAATTTAGTACAGTTCATCTGGCATAATAACAAATGCAATGGCATAATTAAAACAACATATATCAAAAGTATATCAAAATCTGAGCTTTAGGATAGAAAATTATCACTGTAAACAATATATTAATTTTCTGATCAGTCTTATTACATAAATGAAGAAATAGGGGAAAATATTGTCTGATATAACGGCACGCTGAATGTAATTGAAATACATGTATAAGAGAGAGATATAGGATTATGGGGTATGCAATGAAATCTTAACGATAGGCGTCTAAAGTAAAATGAAGAGAATGGTGTAATAATGCTGATGAATTTATATAAATGTCCAATATTTCCATTGATGTGGGGCGAAATGTCCATGTACCAGGTGGGGCAAAATGTCCATTGAAGTGTGGTGAAATGTCCATTAAAGTGGGCCAAAATGTCCACAATTCCATTTGGTGTTATGTATTAACATATCAAAACATATTTTGGTCAAACAAAACAACAAAATGTGCTCACAAAGTTAAAGTATAAATTTCTACGACCTGAAGATCTCGATCTATAATTTTCAAAAATAAATAACGTACAATTTTGATTAATATTTTAACAATATTTAAGCTTCAAACTGTGGAAGAAAAAAATTAAGTTTCCCAGATATTGCACTGGTCTTATAAATTATTAACTGTGCTGTTTTGCACTTTTACAGAGAATGAGGACTTCCACCATATGTCTACATGGTTGATTAAAAAGGGCAAAAGGAGAAAAATAGCCCTTGAGTATCAAGAGCAAGATGTCATCAGCTATAAGTTTTTGATCCAGCTCCATCAGCAATAAAGTAAATTTTCTGTCACTTCCGATCAAACTAAAGAACGTTTTAAAAAGATTTGCTCAGCCTCGTGTCAAGATGATCTCAGGCATACAAATTTGCACAAGGAGATACATCGTGTGCTGAGAGCTGCTGGAGCAAATTTAGAATCTATTTCTGAATCGGATGCTTTGTTATTTCTTAACCGCAGTGCAACCCATCACTTGGAGAGACGTAATGTCTGACCTTTTCTTCAGCAGTTGAACTTATAGTGGCATCATATTGAGATCTTGATACGTAAAGCTGATGGGGGATTTTCCACACAGACGTGACACTTTGTTATTGAATTTGCTGTATAACATGCATTTTTCATTTCAATAAAATGTTGTTCTTGCTTGTGCTCTTCTGCACAGTGCAGATTTTACATTTTTGTCGTATGTTGATGTCACGTGTTTTCTGCACAGGGGGTGGGGAGATGTTAAAAATAAAAGGTGTTTTAAATCCTCAGTATATAGAATCATTAGATAGTTTACAGCAATCTGAACACAATACACTTTAAATTTAAAAAATTGATAAATAAAAATTTTTTTAATATTTCCGGCTGTATTTGCCGTTGACCAAGTCTGTGAAGATCATTAATTTTGGAGGTCTGCTACATCGTTATTTCAGAGAATTGAGTTCCCAAAAAAATTGAGCAAAGTCTCTGTATAGAATGTAAGAGATCTGGAATGTTACAGACCTAAACTACAGTTAGTTTCAATATCGGCTACTCAATATGGCCATTTATGCAATTTGACAATTTTGAAGAAAATCACGCCATTTTATGAAGATTTTTACCCATAACTTTTGAACCAGATGAGGTAGACGTATAATCTTTTTATTTTTTGTTCTTTTAGTTTCATAAAAATCAATCTATTGGTTATAAAATCCACACAGAATTTCTAAGTTAAAATTTTGGCTGCCAGTACATAGTACAGGTATTTTATGGATTAGCTGCAGGCCATGTATGTACTTTATCAGACAGTAAGTAAACGGTGTTAATACTCTGTACATGCTAAATATTGGACATTAAATTCAGACACAACAGTCTTGGACAAAATTATTGAATATTTTAAATCTGTGCAATCTTCCAATGGAATTGCATGCATTATGGATGAATTGCATGGCACAATAGTAAACGATGTTAATACCCTCCCTATTCATTATATAACGTCAGTCAGGGTGTTATCGATCAGCGTGTATTTTCGGGGGGGGGGGGGAAACAATAAAAATTGGTAAAACTATCTAACGCAAAATAATCTAAAAATATAGTATCCATTCATTTTTTTTAATAAGTCTTATTACTGCATTCCAATTAATATTTGTCCGATAATACTCCAGTTTCTTACATTATACACATATATACACCAATGCGGTGTTTGCTGGGTAAAAAAGTTTAATTCTGTAAAACCCCGTGATGACGTGACCCCACTTTTAAAGCAGTCCAATTTCTTAGACCCCGATATCGCGTTATAGCGGGGCTCCACAGTAGCTGCAGGTTACAAACGTTAGGATGACGCAATACAGATCCCATTATTGTGCGGGTGAAAAGGATGAATGAAACAACCCATCATTATCTCTCCATGTGTTCTGATGTTAAAAGTTCTCATGAATAATTTCTCTTCACTCCATGCTTTCTAATCCAATAATAACTATGGTGTTGATATGATCCTGATAATTTGTATGTTCACTCTTTCTGACTCTTTTTGTTAATTTTGAGAGGGGAGTGGGGCACTTAATGATGTGAACTTATAAATTAACATTTTTTCTCAACCATGAATTATTGGAACATGGATGCTTATTCATCGTGTATTAGTTCTGTTAAAGCTTGTGTACCACATAAATTAATTTCATATAAGTTTTTGCTTTAATTGCTTGAACAACAGTGAAAAAAAATCATACAAGTTCTGAAAATTATTGGATGTATTTTCTGTGAGTAATTAGCTTAAGTGAAAACAATTGCATTGATGAAACCTTTTAGTTGTTAGATAATATATAATCAGAGGTCTCTAGGATTTTAAAAGTAGGAGTCCAGGACTCCCAGTTTGGTAAAAATGTGAGTCCCAGCAGCAAAAGTTGAAGTCGCATCCCTGACAATGTTGAACTTTGCAAATTAAAAGAGCCGTTGGTTGCCATAGAGTTTAATTTCCACATTCTTTATAACACTTGACATGTATATTCATCTCAGCCCATTCGGTGCATCAGGTAATTCTGCACAATCATTTGAAAATTAAATTTTTTGCCGAAATGCCAGATGGAGTCTAATGTATGTAATTTCTATAGCCAGATGCATAAATATTACATCTTTTCAAAGCCAAGCCATGGATATGGGGTGATATCCTATTTTGAATATATTTTGGTGACAATTGCCACTTTCAATTGGTAAGCATTGCAGAATTTTATTTTCGTCAGTTGAATTCAGTATGTGTTTCGTACCAGTATTTGGGACCTTGGATGCGTAGAATAGCCTTGTTAGTCCTTTAGGGTGTAACATAATTGAGCTGACACCCTTGGAGACTGGGCTGGGTTTCAAGAAATAACGAACACGTATGCGAGTGACAATGAAAATGTATTGCACTCTCACACTAATGAGTAGGAAACATGAGATTAACACAAATACAAAGGTACATAATATGGATATAAAACAAATAAGTAATTGGACTCAAAGACTACTATACCAAACTCATGTAGTCAAACACTACTGTGTTAAATTCATGTAAATTAAATTTCTTCCTGCAGCGAAAATCATATGATTAGGAAGTATAGTGTGATATATGTTGTTGGTAATGATTTGCCATTGGTACATTTAGCAGCTAAAAATGGGGTTTGATGTGCTGCCTACTAGTTTTGATGACTTATTAGTGGACATATCATATTATTTGGATAAAAGTGTGAATAGATAAATGGAACTAAAAGATCTTCAGACTGTTTGTGGCAAAAAACCACTAGAGATCCAGATCATCTATGTCAGTTGATACCTTGGAAGCACTACTAGTCAGGAAAGTTAAGGGGGAGGAATGCTTCAAAATAGAGTTTTACCAGAAGTGCATAAAGTACACTGTACCAGTCACATCAGTAGTAAAATTGTAATAACCATTACAGTTTATATCCATATGTAAGTTACAACATGGATATAAACTGTAATGGTTAATACAGTTTTACTTGTTGCCAGAACACAAGTTTTCACACCTTACTGAAAATTGGTCTAACTTACTGAAAAATTTTCACTGACTTGCTGCAAATGTCTCTTGAGGGTTGGCAGGTCTGCCAGAGACCATAACTATCAACTGCAACACTGCAGACATCGTATCAATGATTATTTGTTTTAAAAGCTACTTACAAATATTTAAATTGCACACACAATCTTTTGCACAGTTTCTCATTTGTTTTCCCAATACTATCTGTGTGTCATGCAGGGAATAAGCTACATTAAATTCTGTTTGTTATTATTTACCCATGATTGGAACAAACATTAACCACCAATCAAATTCTTAGCATAAATTTTAAATTTGTAAGGGATCAGATGTGCAGCCATCAAATTAGTTAGACCCAAGCAGTGAGATACAAGCAAATAGAGTAACTTTGCATAAAAGTGTCTTTTAAATGAGTATTTATAGGGAATACCTTTGAAATATCTCCTTTATATAGAACATGCCATTTTGGATAACATAATTAGCATGGGAGGTGGGGGTGGGACATTATGAACCATGACACTGTGTTATTTTGTAGATAGTAAACGAATCTTGTCAATGTTCTTCTTTTCTACTGACAAGAGTAACTGCCTACGATATCTTTCTAAAATAAATTCTCAATCTAAAGAATATAAAAATAAACAACAGTTATTATTAACAACTGATGAATGTTAAGTAACTTGTGATTTTTGAGGATGCAATTCACACCTATAATTTAGATCCATTCACGAACCCGTCAACCCTTTTGCTTTTGCTTTGATCAAATACAGATTTACAGAATAGTAGTAAAACTATGGTAAATTCCAGATAATAAACCTGTCTCTGATTTGGATCATGCTTTCATTTTAGATTTAGTGGAGTTAGGATGGCAACTGGACTTGACTGTAGTACCTCAGATACATTAAACTCTATAATATTTTTCATGACCAGTGTCTGCATGATCAAACTGTTGATTATAGAATTTCTAAGAGCCATACATGTTTAAGATGAAAGAGAAAAGAAGCCTCATAAATTCTTATTATAAACAGTACTTAAGAATAAGAGGGGTGGGGGCTACTGTACATGAATATTTTGGATTGTGATGTGGGGAGCAGGAAAGGCAATGGTTGCATTTATTGAATATTGTGTCTGTTTGAGCATTACTTATTGTGAGGGAGATGATTGATGCCTTGAGTTAAAATTCAAAGAATAATGTCAAGCTCAGGAGATATAGTAAGAACCCACTGAACTCCATAGTGTTTGGAACTGTAGTTTCTGAAATTTCTGAACTTGGTTGTGAAGGTTGCCTGGTCTGTTATGCCAGATGTTGGGGTAATAGATTTGTTCAGCTCCGAATATCAGGTTCCCGTGATTTTTTTGTGTTTAGAATAAGGAGGATTACAGTTAATTGGCATTGATACAATTTTTTTTTTTTCTTTTCAGAATGAGCAATATCCAGCAGTATCAGGGTTATCCACCAAATATGTTTGTACCTCCTGGAATGTACATGCCCCCACAGATGCCACCAGTGGATGGAATGGGCCCAATGCACAATGGTCCAATACACAATGGTCCTATGCCTTTTCCAAATTTTTCACCTACAGCAGGGCCTAGGTTTCAGCCCAGAGTTAAACGTAAGAATAAAATTTGTAAATGCAATTTTCATGCATGTTGTTCAATTCTTTTGTTATTTTGTAGAAATTATTGTGAATCTTACAATCGCTCAGCCTTGAATAGGCCCGAAAAATGTGTTTCTTGTACATCATTAGGTCCTGGCATAGAGATTCAGAAACTGTTGTAAACCCTTTTCCTACTTCTCTTTTGTCCATTTTTCTGGTTGGTCTTGGTTGGTGTAACCACCAAAGTTTTGCATGCCTTACATGTAATTAGATACCATTTCGTGGGTGAATTGCCCTTTTCATGTATATATGCTCTTTAAACATTGTCTTTTCATGTTCAGTTTTTATATATTTTTGTTATTACATCAGCTTCTATCATATCTTTATATGGAACATTGCTTATAGTGTTAAGGCTACATGGTCATAAACAAAAAAAAGGCAAAGTCAACAAGTTCAGTAACATTAAATAATAATTTATTTCCTTGAGTAATGTGAGAATTTAAAAGGAACTGCCAGTATTGTGAATTAAAAAACAGAATAAAATTAAAAGTCCTTTTACCTGTCCAAAAGTATATGTATTCCAAATGAATTTGAATCTTCATTGTGTTGTGCTATTAGTCTTTCCTATGCTGATGTGCTGACAGTGATGATGTATCGCATTGATGTAATCCAGAATATGTTTGAATGTATTCACAATCTCTAGAATTTTATTCCAAATTGTTTGTAATTCCAATGAATAAATAAATTCTCTCGAATTTCAACTGATAACATTTAAAAGACTGATACTATGATCGAAATTAATAATTTGATTTATTTCAAACAATTTGTAGACCAAAAAAATCTGATGATGTGGGTCATCTTCCCATCAACTTAGCTGCCAACCGTCACGGATTTTCAGCGACTCACGTAGCATGCAAAATATTAATGCATTCCTCAGTTATTTAAAATATTTAATAATTAAACCAATTTTGCGTTAAGCGCTAGTCATGGTATCAGCGATTGGCGAAACAGTCCGGTACTATTGGTCACTATATTAGTGAACTATAGCTGATTGGTACTGTTGGCCCGTTGGCAAGCATTTTAGTGTATTTCTGTATATATATGTATATATACACACACACAAGAATACTTTGGGAATTTGTTTATTGTCCACATCACGTGACTGGATGACCTCATTGACATGTATGTTGCGAGATTTGTATCGTTGTGTGATTCTGAAGAAAAATTGTCAGGTACAGATCAAATTTCAGCAACGACGTGCTTTCGTCTCTTCTGTCAGTGGATTAAAGACATGACGAATGCTATGCTCATAATTTTTGAGAAAATAAATCATATTCCTATTGATTTCATGCAGGCATATCTTGATGAAAGGTCGTTCAAGTTTGCTGGGCCAGCTACTAAGAAGCTACCCCATGCCAACACCAAATAGTGTCAGTGAATTCCAACTTTTCTATAGGGAATGGACTGACCCTACACCCCATCGTAAATGTCCAAATATAAAAACTGGTGTGATAAGGGTCAGAGGAAACTTGGAATAGTAAAAAGAAACATATTGCACATAAAGTGAAGTTTATTTTGGAATTTGCCATGCATTCACATACATGCCAACCATTACACTTTTGGCGTAATCATTACGCTTTTCTTCACTAAATTACGCTTTACGCTTAAACATATATGTATTACGCTTTTTCGGTATATCCACCTCACCAAGAAAATCACTTATATGTTTTTTCATTACTTTAAAATTCCATTAATCCCATAGACCTTATTTTAGAAAAGACAGCTTTTACGTAACTACAATATAAAAGTACACTTGACCGTGGACTTTCGTAACAGTATTATCATGTTCAATTTATAGCTAACCTGGTTCTACTGTTGACCTCGAATTCTATTTATAGAATCTGTATGCTTAGTGAGGAGAGAGCAGACTGGTTTTCCAAATTTAATCTTTACACGCAGATTCCATTTCTAATTCATATTACTTGCAGAACCAGTCTAAAGATATTTTAGCGCTTAAATAGTATATTTTATTTTAGTCTATGCATTTATGTGAGCAAAAATATCCCCCTTTCAAAAATTTCTTAGATAAATTAGAAAAAGGCAACCGAAAAAACCCTGAAACAAAATATAACAGAAAATCTTCTAAATATTAAGAGAAGAGTACAGCATTACGTGACATTTATTTCCGGCCGTGTGGAATTTTTTTAATAAAATTTAGCGCTTAAAGTCATAAGATGGTTTCTAGTCGATGTGTATAAAGCTAAAAGTGCTACATATGAAAACTTGAAACAGTAAAGGATGTTAAAAGACGAGAAGGGCAAATAATCGTTGTTTATTAAAATCTTAGCATTTTATATGTGGATTATGATTTTTCTGCCAGGATTCCGCTTTTTGGCCACATGGATTATGCCACTTCCTCGTCAAGGGTTGGCATGTGTGTATTCATTTGTTCTGACAAATATTCGTGGACTTTAGGATCACTTCATGAATTCATGTCAAAATTCACAACTTGTTATCACCATTTTAGCACTCACCGCTGCTCCCCATTCCCTGTGTTGATGTTACAGATATATTGATGACAGCAGAAGGTGGAATATGTAACGAATTTTACACATCAGATTAATAGTGTTGAATTGCATAATAAATTCACCATCGTAAAGGAACAAAATGGCAGATCATCTTTCTAGGTCACAAACTGTCGGAAAGATAGTGCTTTGAAAATTATGGTTTATCATAAACCTACTGACAAGTACATTTTTTTTTACTAGTACCATCCATTAGATTAAAAAATTGGGGGGGGGGTGTCAGAACAGTATGTCATTCAGCCAAAGTCATTACATTAAAAGATGTATATCAAGAACTGGACAGTGTCAATCCTGTCCTCCAGAATTAGAAAAGTAGACCAAGTGGGAGAATAATTTTGAAAGGTATGGTCATCCTACCTATGTAAAAGGAACTTCTGAATGCCTGAAACACATTTCGAAAAACGCAAGATTTAATGGAACATAGAAGACCAAGCTTGTCTAAAGGATCATGGCACATCCACAATGTTTGTTGCCCTGGCCATACTGTAACTTGGAACAAAGGCAAAATTTGAGACTGTGAACAAGCCTGGTTTGGGAAGGAGGGGGCTATACGATCTATCTACTTTAGTGTGCACAAACCAATGATGAACAGTGACTGGGGCTTTTATAACCTGCGCATATCTGGAACAATCAGTTAAAATTGCTCACGATTCTATTGAGTGATGTTAATAGTCAGTGAGATTAAATAAGTCTGCTGATGACATTCTTACCATGAGGATGAAAGTTTCAGGTTAGCTTTCTATATATTGTTTGTGTATTTGGTTGAAATGTTAGATACACTGTCAAATATGAATTATACAGGGAAAGTTTACCATGGCAAAATTGATATCCCGGAATGTTTGAGTTTGCTATTATTATTCTTATTTATAGAACATCCAGGAGCTGGTGGAATCAGATTTCAGCTGCCAAAGAGAAAGAATATGCAGAACGGAAATCCCCCCAACTCAAATTATAACTATCCACATCCCAAGAGATTTCAAACACCTCGACCACAGTTTGTAAATAATAATAGTAATCAGTCACAGACTCCTCAGAAACCACCTGCATCTCCAAAAGAGGAGAAAACTAAGGAAAATGAGCATCTGCCACCTTCAGAAAGGTAAATATTACTTTTAGTACCAAACCATTCTTTGTTTTTATTATTTTTTAATGAGTACATGGAGTAAAATTCTGCCCTGTTGTCTAAAGTTTAAGATTCTAGCCTCAAGTTTAATATTTTAAATTCTGGCCAGGAGTTTAATATTTTACAATTTGGGTCTAAAAAGACTGCTGATTGGTCTAAAGTGCTTGCCGTTATGGACTATTTTCATTCACCTCTTTCTGCGTGAGTTTGATTTTCAGGCATGGCCAATGGGAAGAAGCTTGCCAGGAGCTTTTGTAGTATGGGGTTCTCTCTGGTTCTTCCTCCATCATTTATACTGGCGGCCATATATATAGCCACCAACATGTCTGTCCAATCATAGGGTCACACCCTAAATAACCTCATTTAAAGTACTTTTCTTAAAAAAGTCACAAAAGGAATCTGCTGTCATCTCAAATGTAACTCCGTACAAGATAAAAATTTAAGGCCCTTCCTTTTTGAACGGTTGCATCAGATACATTGGGTCAGTTACAATAAATATTTGTGACTGAAGGTATAGTTACATGCAACTACATTATAATTTTTACACTTAGGTTATCAATATAATTGGTTAGTTTTATTTACTTTGATTATATATATCACCAAAAGCAATTCAAGAAATTTTGATTAAAACTCATTATGGTCATTACTATTCAACGTGAGCATTTTATACGCAATAGAAAAAAGAGAATGCTGCTTTTGGAAAGTTCTTTCATGATTTAACAATGATAAATATCATGTGCATTCTGTTTTTATTTTCTCTCTGGATGATATTATTGTATTTGAATTTTTGTAGCAACTCATCTTGTTCTATTCATTTTGTCAGGTTAAGTTTTGCCTTTGGTCATTTTTTGACGCTGCTCTGAAATCTGTGATGATATAATGTTAATTAAAATATTTGTACCAGATTAATTAGTATTTATACCCCTATGCTTTCAGACCAGTTGTGGGTAATACTGACAAAGCTGCTGCAGCTGGAGAGTGGCCCCCATCCATGAAGTAAGTCCTCAGAAGTGTAATAAATGAATGAATTACAAATATTTAAAGAGTAAACAGAAATTATGAACTCTTATTTTTGTTGTACAACATTGAATTCAAGAAAGTGACAATGACAGATCTAGCAGTTATTGGATAGTTAGAAACTGGTGCTCATCTAGTATCCTGTCTTGAAAATCTTATTGCTGCTCCTAGATGAAAGTTGTATCAACAGTGTTTTAACCAGAATATGTATACTATAATAGTACTGGATGAAAGTTGTATCAACAGTGTTTTAACCAAAATATGTATACTATAATAGTACTGGATGAAAGTTGTATCAACAGTGTTTTAACCGGAATATGTATACTATAATAGTACTGGATGAAAGTTGTATCAACAGTGTTTTAACCGAAATATGTATACAATAATAGTACTAGATGAAAGTTGTATCAACAATGTTTTAACCGGAATATGTATACTATAATAGTACTGGATGATAGTTGTATCAACAGTGTTTTAACCGGAATATGTATACTATAATAGTACTGGATGAAAGTTGTATCAACAGTGTTTTAACCGAAATATGTATACTATAATAGTACTAGATGAAAGTTGTATCAACAGTGTTTTAACCGAAATATGTATACTATAATAGTACTAGATGAAAGTTGTATCAACAGTGTTTTAACCGGAATATGTATCCTTTAATAGTACTGGATGATAGTTGTATCAACAGTGTTTTAACCAGAATATGTATACTATAATAGTACTGGATGATAGTTGTATCAACAGTGTTTGAACCGAAATATGTATACTATAATAGTACTGGATGAAAGTTGTATCAACAGTGTTTTAACTGAAATATGTATACTATAATAGTACTAGATGAAAGTTGTATCAACAGTGTTTTAACCGGAATATGTATCCTATAATAGTACTGGATGATAGCTGTATCAACAGTGTTTTAAACAGAATATGTATACTATAATAGTACTGGATGATAGTTGTATCAACAGTGTTTTAACCGGAATATGTATACTATAATAGTACTGGATGAAAGTTGTATCAACAGTGTTTTAACCGAAATATGTATACTATAATAGTACTAGATGAAAGTTGTATCAACAGTGTTTTAACCAGAATATGTATACTATAATAGTACTGGATGATAGTTGTATCAACAGTGTTTTAACCGGAATATGTATCCTATAATAGTACTGGATGAAAGTTGTATCAACAGTGTTTTAACCGAAATATGTATACTATAATAGTACTAGATGAAAGTTGTATCAACAGTGTTTTAACCAGAATATGTATCCTATGATAGTACTAGATGAAAGTTATATCAACAGTGTTTTAACCAAAATATGTATCCTATAATAGTACTGGATGAAAGTTATATCAACAGTGTTTTAACCAGAATATGTATACTATAATAGTACTAGATGAAAGTTATATCAACAGTGTTTTAACCAGAATATGTATCCTATAATAGTACTAGATGAAAGTTATATCAACAGTGTTTTAACCGGAATATGTATACTATAATAGTACTAGATGAAAGTTATATCAACAGTGTTTTAACCAGAATATGTATCCTATAATAGTACTGGATGAAAGTTATATCAACAGTGTTTTAACCAGAATATGTATACTATAATAGTACTAGATGAAAGTTATATCAACAGTGTTTTAACCGGAATATGTATCCTATAATAGTACTGGATGAAAGTTATATCAACAGTGTTTTAACCAGAATATGTATACTATAATAGTACTGGATGAAAGTTATATCAACAGTGTTTTAACCAGAATATGTATACTATAATAGTACTAGATGAAAGTTATATCAACAGTGTTTTAACCAGAATATGTATCCTATAATAGTACTAGATGAAAGTTATATCAACAGTGTTTTAACCAGAATATGTATCCTATAATAGTACTGGATGAAAGTTATATCAACAGTGTTTTAACCAGAATATGTATACTATAATAGTACTAGATGAAAGTTATATCAACAGTGTTTTAACCAGAATATGTATCCTATAATAGTACTGGATGAAAGTTATATCAACAGTGTTTTAACCAGAATATGTATACTATAATAGTACTAGATGAAAGTTATATCAACAGTGTTTTAACCAGAATATGTATCCTATAATAGTACTGGATGAAAGTTATATCAACAGTGTTTTAACCAGAATATGTATACTATAATAGTACTAGATTGAATCTCATGACCAATATTGCACACAAAAATCAGAGATGGTTTGAACACAAAGCAGTAGTGAAGAAATGGTTTTATCTTGAATTTCTGGAGGTTTTTTTCAGTGAGTAGAATGTCAGCTCTTTTGATGTTTTCTTAATTCGAAATGAAATATTGGTACCATGTTGGGCATCACAACATGGTACTAAGGTAGCCTTCATGACAGTATCATGTTAGGCATTATGTCAGTACCATGTTGGGCATCATGACAGTACCATGTTGGGCATCATGACAGTACCATGTTGGGCATCATGACATCGTACTGATACTGTCATGTATTATTTAATTGCATCACATTGTAGATGCTAATTACACCAATTATTACTGTTTTCTTTAATTAAGACCATATGATTTAACATCAGTTGATGAATCCTTAACTGCATTTATTAGTTCTGGTACTGCATTACATAGATTTTTTTACCATTAAGGTTATTTTCTATGGCACTTAGGAACCTGTTCATATCCTGATGAAACCAAATATGAAATGTCATTTCTGTTTAATTATCACAAAAACACTTTCTCTTGAATATGAAATGCCTTGAGTTCAAAATAAATGTTTAAAAAAGCTTGTAACACCTGAAAATTACTAGGCATTTTAAAATTATTTTCGGAGGTAAGTTTTAGTGTGTAAAAAATCATGTAGCAAGTATTGTTTCCTTCTTTAAAATGAACTTAGCTCTGTAATGTTTCTTCGGTTGATCAAACATTCTAGAGTTGGTCTTTTTGATTATTTTAGAGCATGGGTCCAGAGAGCTTTTGCCATAGCTCACAATGAAGTGGAAAAAGATGCTGTAGAACATGCTTTAAAAGACAAACTGACATTGACTTTCAATGATGGTTCAGCATGGAAAATTGACTGGGACAAGGAGCCACTTCCAGACTTCAGGTACAGTGTGACCCCGCCATAACGCATCCTGCAATAACGCGAATTCAAATGGTGTGGTTCCCCAAATTTTCTGTGTTCATTTGCATATGAAAATAAAATAAATATTTTTTGTTCAAAGTATGTGAAATAGTGTAGAATAAATTTCTTATCATTTTGGGGAAGAGGTCGTGTATAATTTTGAATATAATATGATAGTGGCATGGTGCCTGACATTTTAAAGACATAGTACATGTATTTTACTTGTAGCTGGATATTAAGTGTTAGAAATAGTGTTTAAAATGTATAGTATCATTTTATGGAAGATTTCACATATGAATTTGAATATAATGCACTCATGCATAGCTTCTGAAATTTAACAATTTTACCAGGTTCTTGAAGTGTTGTTCCAAAATAATTATTGGAAATGTTACTTATTACTGATCCATGAGTAAAGCCAACAAGTTGTCTTTGTGATTGTCTTCAATTCTGTATACTGTTGTTGCGCAAACAATTGCAACATTTCTTTACTGCATGCATAACCAAACAGCAGTAAAAAAATAGTGGTTGATGAAAGATTCACTATTTAATAAACAAAAGAAATGAAAGCCATCAACATGTTTGCTGAGCTTGGTGGTGTTATTAGAAGCAATCAGTTGACTCGTAAATATTGTCTGCTTTATTAGCTGGAAATTGAAAGGGTATGAAATTGTGCATGTGTTCAGCTTTTTATTTTTCATAAAAGTGACACGTAACCATTGCGATCCTACTGCACTTAATTCTCTGGTTTTACATGTGTATGGTATATATTTATGAACTTTGTATTAATAATTTCCTATTTTTTTTATAACTGCTCTGGTGGTCTAGTGGTTAGAGCATTTGCCTTATATGCTGGAGTCCGTGGGTTCTATCCCCAGCTGAGTCATACCAAAGACTTGCAAAAATGTTGCGAACAGTTGCCTTGCTAGGCACTCAGCATTAAGAGGTTAGTGTTAGGACTGATCAGCTTGATGTTAAAATAATGTGACTTGGTTAGACATCATGAGGCAGTGCTAGATATCACTATAAACTGGCACACTTCAGACATTGTAGTGATATGACTGAAACATTGTTAAAGCTATGTTAAAAATCAAATCGCGCACACATACTGCACAATGATTATTATAGTAGTTTTCACATTTCTTTCGATAGTCACAAAATCTGAAGTAAATATTATATGCATGCTGAAAGCATTTGTTGATTGTTAATTATTCTTTCTGTTGTTCAAACGAATAGGCATGCAGGCATTAATTATTGGAAATTTACAATAGATAAAATGCATCAAATTGCACAAGATTGATTTTAGCAGTATGATGTTTGTACAGGCACTATTCTTAGTCCCTGGAACAGAATGAACCATACATGTGCTTCATCTTTCTTAACCTAATTTTGCTGTAGACTTTCCCATTGAATTCAGACACATAATGATCTGAAAAAATTATTGAATAGTTAAAATGTGTATGCAATTTTTGCAGTGGAAATACATGTATTATGGATTAAATGCAAGCCCTGGCTATAATATCATATGGCAAGTAAACGTTGTTAATACTCTGTTCATGCTATATATTAGTCATTGAGATCAGAAACAATGAGCTGTGACAAAGTTATTGAATATTGTAAATCTTTGTGTAATTTTTCATGGAATTACATGCATTATTGATGAACTGCATGCCATGACAGCACAACAGTAAACAGTGTTGATACCATAGTCCTCATAAACATTAGACGTGAAAATGTATGTCAACAAGTTCTCTGAAGAAATTAAAATGCTGTAAAAACGCTGCATTAACGTGATCCCACTATTAACGCGAGCCTATTGTTTTTACCCCAATTATAGCGTTATAGCGAGGTCCCACTGTATTAGCAACATTCTCTGCTGCCTGATCAATTCAATACATTATTTTCAGTACTTATCAGCAGCATAGGTGTATAAATTGCATAGCTGATATACTTAGAAGAATGAACATTTTATTGATTTATTTACCAAAGAGGCTGATTTGTAGACATTCTTTTGTGAAGCATGAACAACATTTTCATAAATTGCAAGTCAACTAGCTGGGTGAATATAGTGAGCAGAGATTTTCTTGTAGCTTGCTACAGTGCTATTGAACAGTACTTGATAAATCTGTTTCAGAATAAAGATGACAGTGATTGTCATCTTATATAAAATGTTACAAGCTTGGTTGGGCTAGGTAGTTTTACAACAAAACTGTACAGGTAGGTTATTTAGTGCAAGACATTTGGAGTAAACTGCCTTGCTAAATGTACACGATAGTATTCACCTAGGGCTGATGCATTGGTATGATTCAAGCCTGCACTTTTTTGGTTGCCAGTCCAACATTCTAATCTCGCTTTACATGGCTTTTGTGTCATATAGTCACTAGAGCTGTCAAAAACCACAGAAAACTTACCCAGGTACCAGTTGTGCCGTTTAACGGGTACCCGGGTACTTGTTAGAACATGAAAGATATGTACAACCCTTGAGCAACAAATTTTTTTCCCACTAAATTACGCGTAAACATATATGGATTACGCTTTTTTTCGGTATTTCCACCTTCCAGAAATCTCTTTAATATTAATATTCCATTAATCCTACAAACCGTATTTTAGAAAAGACCGCTTTACATAACTACAATATACGAGTACTCTTGTCCGTGGACTTGTACTTTCCTACAGTAACATGTTCTATTTATATTTATAGCAGACCTTGTTCTACTTTCCCATGAATTCTATTTATATCATCTGTATGGCTTAGTGAGGAGAGAACGGACTATATTTATTTATGTGGCTACTATATAATATGTCCAAATTATATGTACAACAACTTTTGGAAATTTGCTTATTGTCGATATCACGTGACTATATGACCTAGGTTGTGAGATTTGTGTAGTCATGTGACTAGAAATGCAAATAGCCAGATCCGGGACAAATTTCAGCAATGATGTACTTTCGTCACGTCTGTCAGCAGATTAAAGACATAACAAATGCTATGCTCATGATTTTTGAGAAAATAAATCATATTCCTATCGATTTCATGCTGGCATATCTCGATTAAAGATCGCTCAAGTTTGCTGGGCCGGCATGTAAGCTGCTACCGATGCTGACATCAAATGGTGTCGGCGAATTCCAACTTTTTGATAGGAAATGCGCTCTGACCCTACACCCCAACAAGAATGTCCAAATATCAAAAATGGGGTAGCAGGGGTCAGAGGAAACTCTTGACTACTGTTACGTGCTTATGCTTGAATAAACAGTAACATAGAAAGAGTGAAAATAACAAGCTTGTAAAACTTAATAAACAATTTATTGAGCACAAATATTTTCCAGAAAAGAAAAATAAACTTACGGTTTTAAGAATCAATTCCAAAATTGATCCAAATATAATTCAAAATATTATCCACTAGAGAAATTGCAAAACTGATTGTAATAAAATGTCCAAATAATTCTAAGTTCGGATTCCAGCGAAGTATCCAGTATGGAAGACGATGTCACTTGATGAAGTCAGTTCTTTTTAAGAAAAATCTATGAGCACAATTCTTTTCCAGATAAATAACAAAATAATTCCTCTTGAGCCAAACGAATTGACATAATTTCCAGTACAAGGTAATTAAAATAACTCAAAACGACACAGCTTAATATACTAACAGCCCAATTTCTTCTACTGAATAGCTCGCTCCAAAACATAGTTTATACACCTGTTTTTACGTAAACAAGAAAGGTGTCACGATCTTCTAGAATCTCTCAGAACAAATTTAAGTTCAAGAAATAACGTAAACAGCGTATGACCCAACTAAAATACAAAGATGTTTATACAAAGCTCCAAAATGTCCTTGGAACCAACCAATCATTTTAAAAGCTTGCTTACAACTCTGAAGCCAGGTCAGAAATGAGGTCAACACCTGGTGTTTACTCTGTAAAGTACAGGTCATCCCCACCACCCTTCAGTGAACGAATCTTAAAACTTAAAATGCCAGATTTGAATCTAATAAACAGACAATGAAAAATAAATATAAATGACTTGTATCAAATATATGTAACACTACTCAGACCAGTGTGCTGCTGATGATATGTGATATTTTGAGTGTTGTCGACAACTTTTTTTGTGAACGGGTACTCATCATTAATTTTCAATACCCGGGTCTTTCGCTACGGTCGAGTACCCGGGTACCCGATGACATCCCTAATAGTCACCTCTTATTCCACATATGAATCTCTATTAACAAATTCTACATCCACAAGTCAACCATAAGGTTAAATGCATAATTTTGTCTATCTGTTACCAAGGTGATGTTCACTTTATCTTCAGTTTTCTACCATCTATAGTTACCAGACTTGATGGGGTTGAGGAGAAATATCTTTATCAGTTTGTGAGTCAAAAGGTCAACAGTTATGGTCATAGACTGAGAAGAAAAGAATGATTTTCACACAAGAACTTCAATTCTACATCTCGTATCTTTAATAACTTTGTGGATCACCAACCCCTAGACTAAAGTAGAATCCTAATCTGCTTTGTATAAAAGGTCACTGACTGAAAGAAAAGAACTGGTTTTTGCTCAAAAATTTCATTGTGCCATCATGAAAGTCTGCAGATAACATTTAATAAGACAGAAGCCCATTGATTGGAGTTTGTGCTGGGCTTGCGCATAACCCTTTCATCACTAAGTAACTTTTAGGCTTTGAGCTCCAAACACTTAAGAAACTTTGGACTTGTAAAGTAGAATGAGCTGTGGACTTTGAAAGAACATAACTTTGCCGATTTTAAAGATATCTTGCTGTATTTGGTGTCAAAATAAAGGTTAGAAGTCAACTTGTATGAATAATTCAACAAAATGTGCATATATATTAAAACTTTTAATATACAGGTAACACAGGTAAAATGCACAAGCAATTATTTATTTACCACATTACATGAATGATAATTTCAAACATTTAGACTAAATCAACAATTTCAAAGTATTCCAAAGCTTTTCTGGAGCCATCTAACACTTCGGTGGGTCCAACTCTCTCAGAAAACTGAAATCACTTTGGTTCATCACGAACAAAAACACGTGGAGTTCACACTTCGTCTGGTTCAAAACCTTCAAAGTCCTCTTTATTGTCATCACTGTCTCCTAAAAGCACATTCAAATGCATCTCCAGATGATTTCTCTCATTTTCAATCAACTGTGTTAGGTCACAACAGCTAAATATTTTGATAATTCATAATCTGACACTTCATTCTCATCTTGCGTCGAAGTCCGCCATTTTGAATAGAAATTCACCATTCGGAAAACACACTTAGAATGTGCCTGCTTGCCTCAAGATTTCTAATTGAATTCAAGCTTAACTCACGAGATAATCCAAGTATAATATCTACATTACAATAAGGAACTTCTTAAAGATATCCCAAAACGTATGTAGTCTGGTACTCTGACATTAAATAAACACACTGCCCTAGACCAGTAAAGCGGTCTGCAGGGCTACAGACTTAATTCCCTATGACCAGAAAACCGGTTTGTAGTGATGAAAGGGTTAAGGGATGGAGGAGACATTGTTTTTTGGAGGGTTAGAAAGTCCCAGGTCAAAGAAACTTCTTATTGTAGATAAGATCTTAACCAAACTGTATGACATTTTTTGTCTTTAGACAAAAAGAATCTTTTCGGATATTTATGATGGGACACGATATATGGTGTTATTTTTAACAACAAGAACACAAATTATGTTGGTAAACAATGTAAATATTGAGGATAAATTCTTTTCTTTTGTACATCAAGTCAGAATTATGAATTTTTATAAACGTTTAATCTAGCTTTGGTTATGTGACATAGGTCTTTTAGAGAAGCATTGTATTTGTGTATATTACACAGAATTTGACTAAAGTTTTCATTGTTTTTGCTCCAGTAATAATTAGTCATGTCGTATGATGGTTTAAAACAATATAAACTAATTTAGACTCCAGTTTGTTCATTGGTGTTTGAAATGATGCTTAATCACTCATATCAGTAATATAGAACCTAATGTTATAACATACCCTGAACTTCCCTAGCTACATCAGCATGGGTATGCATTCACAATTTCAAGATCAGTTATACGCATCATCCTTCGAATGCTTGCTACCATACTGATTACTTCTACAAAACTGGGAACGATTGAGATGTTACAAACGATCTCTCTTTCATTCCGAACCTCTCATTCAGTCCTTTAGTCAATCTTGTCATAGAAATAGCTACAGTGATCTGAATGATTGGATTTCATTTTTGTGGAGACATTTTCAACAAATAGACTTGTTCCTTCAGTTACTGCCTGGACATACATCTGAGGCATAAATTTGTCTCTAAGGAAATTTTTTTTTTTTTTTTTTTTTTTCAGCAGTCTAGTGATCACACTTAATATATGTATATAAAACTTTTTTTGTTGTATTGGATGATTAACGTTTTTCATGTCTCAAATTCCAGATCTTTCAGCTGCTGCCAACCGACATTTAAGATTGAGGATTTTGCTTTATATCTTCTTTGCTTTTCTCTGATCTAGTGAATTGATTGGTCCTCAGAGTCCAACAAGAAGTAAGAAGAGTCGCTGGGGTGGTCCATCTGAAATGATCGTTAACAACGCATCTTCTAAGCTTGACACTTCACCGATGCCCAGTAAACAGAGTCCCTCTCGTCAAAAACCCTACATGAATGGCAGAGTACCAACTTATAACAGAGGTAGGGGTAGAGTCTCTCTGAGTCGTGGGAAAGGCAGAGGCCGCTCTCGTACATATTCAGGGAGCACTAATTCAAAGTCACGATCACGCTCAAAATCCTATTCAAGGTCAAGATCTAGATCAAGGTCTCCATACAGAAGTAGGCGAAGAACACCCCGTAGAAGGAGGCATAGCAGGTTGGTTTTGGTTTTCATTATAATAAGAATGAAAATATGCAAGATTCGTGTATCATTTTGCTCCTACAAACTCTAGTCTAGTCAATAGTTTTTTCTGACCCAATTTTTTTTAATTTTTGAATATTTATGTTGCGGTGTAGGGTCAAAGTAAATTACCTAGTAAAGAATAAATTGAAATTTGACAGCACCTTATGGTGGTGGCATAGAATAGCTGCTTACCAGCAATCCTGACAAACTTGAATGCTGTTACATTAATACCTGTACATTATCAATAGGAAAATGATTTCTTTCTGAGAAATTATAATTGTTGTCTTGAATCTACTGGAGTCCAGACGAAACAACCGCATTAATAAAATTTGACCCGATATTTGCCTTTTACATGCTAGTCACATGACCTACACGTATCTAAAGACATCAGTAGCTCTGTTTTTGCATGATATAAAAAATAAACCTATTATGTTGTACAGAATTTCCAAACTTAAATGAAAGTGGAATACTGTTTCTAAAAGATAGAAATGACACAAATATAAGCATATTTATTCCTAACACAATTTTAAAAATGTCAATGTGAACAGCAGGGCCTGAAAATAGTGTTGATGATTGGCAGGTCAGAGATTTGTCACCCTCAGAAAGGGCCAGGTCCAACTGGGGTGTTGCTTATAATCAGCTAAAGAACCATTTAACATAGTATTATTCTGATGCAATTTGTTGTCAGCTTTGTTGACTGACCTAGATGACTTGAGGTGCATTCTTTTTATTTTTTATTTTTAACCATTTGAACCCTAATCTCACCCATATTTCGGCACAATAACCCGAGCCTCCCCAGCAAATTTTGACAATTTTATAAAAAAGTAAAATTTTGCAAAATAAAAGTAATATTATGCCTTAGAATGATAATCCACTATGATATAACAGCAAATATCAAATTGTCTTTTTTCAAACATGCTTATAAAATGCTTTTTATTACTATGACTATGTAACAAACTGTCTCGAAATTTCTTCATATATCATATTTTTCATATTTTTTCTATATTTCACTGACTATCTAGCGAATAACATAACACAGGCCGGTATACCGGCCTTTCGGGTTATGACGGTAGATAGCTAGGCCGGTATACCGGCCTTTCAGGTATATACACCGTTACAACCAACCGGTAAACCGGCCTGTCAGGTTCAAAGGGTTAATGGAGCTATTTTGTGATACTCTCTCCTACTAGGTATTATTATTATTGTTGTTTTATTAGTATTGTTGTTTTTATTAGTATTGTTGTTTTTATTAGTATTGTTTTTATTAGTATTGTTGTTTTATTAGTATTGTTGTTTTTATTAGTATTGTTTGTTGGGGTGAAAATGTGCTGATTTTTATATTTGTGTATAATATCCAGTGCTAGCAGTGCAAGTTCTTCATCTAGTCTGTCATATGAAAAATCATCCCACCAATCCAGCCAGAGAGAAAGAGGCAGTCGTAGCCGTGGAAGAGGGAGAGGGCGAGGAAAAGGTCGAGCTGGTCATAATTCTGCAAACAAAATCAGACCCAACAAAGATTCCCAGTCTATTTCATCTGCAGGCAAGAAACAGGCAGCCAAGAATAAAAACAAAAATGTCAGGAAAGAAAAAAGAGAGTTGTAAGTGTCAATGCATTCATTATTATTTTAATGGGAATTCAAAGGTCCACCATACTTTCTTTTTACCTGATTGTAATATGTTCTAATATCCTAATACCAGGATGTGCATGCAATTAAAGGTACAAAATATATTTTTAATATGTGTGACAATTCCATATTCAGTAGAGGGAGCCAAAAGTATTTTTTACTTTTCAAGCCTGCTTAGTGAACAACTGTTGTGAAAGTCAATAATGGACATCAGGCCCACTGGAGCCTCTTGTTTTAATTTTTACTTAAATATGTTCTTCGATCAAACCCATGGTAATCATACAGGCCTGCTACCTCCCAAACCGGTAGTATACTTTGAAGTCGTCCTAAAAAAAAAATTCTATGTTCTGTTCTTCTTAACAGCAGAATTGATCTCCAACTTTTAAATAGTCATGGTTTACAGATGAGCTTGGAAAAGTCGGATCTTTTTCCATCCTCGAGTTTTTGTGATCCTGATAGCCCCTCTCGGATGTGGCAACTCCTGGGTCATTGGTCTACTCAGTTTTTGCCTTAGACATGCCCCTGTTGTTGAGTCCGTAGCATTTTTCCTTCGAGTGCCTGTGCCCCTTTTGAGTGCCTGTGCCCCTCAACTGACTGCCCCTGTTGTTGAATCAGTAACAGTTTTCCATTGAGTGCCTGTGCCCCTCAGCTGGCTGACGTTTTTCTCTGGCTCTACAAGGAGAAACGTTTGGCCTCAATTACTTTCAAAGATGACCACTCAGTGATATTTGACCAATTCATAAGAAAGATCTGTCAGACCTTTTTGCCTATTTTATTCTGAATCTACCAAAATTCCTCACCCTGTGTCCAGTTGGAATCTTTGCAGGGTTTTAACCTTGCTCAGTTCAGATAAATTTGAGGAATTAACCTCCACTTAGATAAACCTACAAAACAAGTTTGTTGATATCGTTAATTCAACCTACTGTCTTACAAAACAGGTCTGCAGATATTGTTAACTGAATATTCTGTCCTACAAAACAGGTCTGCTGATATTACTAGCTGAACCTACTGTCTTACAAAACAGGTCTGCTGATACAGGGTTCGTACGGTCTTTGAAAGTTTGGGAAAAATGAGGTAGCGTTTTCAAGGCCTTGAAAGTTTGGGAAAATCGAGCATATTACCCTGAGGTCTTTGAAAGTCTTTGAAAATTGAAATAAACCCCCCAAAAAATAATTTCTTTCCAGAATCACAAATAAAATTATCCGAGGTTGTTAGATTCAGATGTAATCTAGTTATCCTGGTTTCTTTCTTTTTATGACCCGTTCAGTTTATTGCCGCCGCAATAACAAAAGAGGCTTTGTTTTGTTTGGCCATCCAAAGTATGCCGCGGCGGCGACTTCAATCACACATGCACTCTTCATCAAAGCAATACGGTGCCGCTACACACTTCATCAAAGGAAGTCACCAATAAAATTGCCCAAGGTCGTTAGCTTCGGATGCAGCTGGTTTTCCTGGCTTCTTTCGTTTGACGAATAGTTCAATTTGACTGGACGAGTTCATCAGTTTTAGCCAATCAAAATGTTAATTACACTAATTCTACGTAGAAAGTTCGCGAAAGTTATACGCTCGAGAATTCAAAATTTCTTCATTCGATTTACATCGTCTGCAAGTTCAGTGTTTAAAAATGCCAGGTCTTTGCTCTTTCAACGATATCTGGCTTGAACAAGAGAAGTACAAGGAATGGCTGCAAAAGAATAAGTTATGCAAACGAAAGGCGTTTTGTACGCTGTGTAAAAAGACGATCAACTTGGCTTCAATGGGAGAAGGAGCCCTTACAAGTCATGCCAAAGGTAGGTTGCAAATTAGTAACTACATGTTCATTTAGTGGAACAAAGATGCAGAAGTATAAGCAATTGGTAGTTTTTGGAAAAATAATGGTAATTCATTACTCGTCGGGTATAAAATAAGATCGTTTAGTTTGATGATTTGGGAGATATAGCAAAAGAGGGCCTGTTTAAATTTACTTCTACCGTCGGTTTATTTAACACGTTTGAGGAACAAAAATCATTTTCGAAAAATTTGTTCTACATAACAATATTCCTTGATTTAATACAGAAACATCCATTGTAATAAATTAAATTCACGGATAAACAGTTTCAAAGTGCGCATGCGTACACTATAATAGAGTTAAACAAGAGTTCTTGTTCTTGAATTGCGAGTAAAAAAAAAAAAAAAAAAAAAAAAAAATGCCTCAACGAAACAAACAGGTTGCTATATATAGAACCTGTTTTGTCCAGTACTTTGAAGTGCGTGAAATATTACTAAATTTAAAGATGTTTATTACAAAAAATGGGGAAAAACATGTCCTGGGCTGACCCTGGACTTATGCAATCAGGATCAGACAAGGAAAAGGGAGAAACAAAACTTCGTAGGGTCCTAAAAATTATGTGTGAGGCAGGAAGAGAAGTAGAGTCCCGATGTCATTTAATATTAACTCAGTACGGAAAATTAGTGGATGAAGTTATCCAATCGGACAATCATCCATTGAAATGCTTCAGTAGAACAGATGACAGACTTGATGAAGTGTTTTATTCTGTCCTTTCCAAAAGAAATGAATATGTTGAACTTTGGAATGTTCTCCAGAAAATGTTGTTGTTATCACATGGGTAGGCAAGAGAGAGGATTTTCTATCAACAAACAGGTATCTGTTGAGAACCTCAGCAGAGAAAGCCTCAGAGCTCAAAGGTTAATCATTGACACAATGAGAAAAGCTGGTGGACCTTTGGAAAGCATCATTAGCAATGAAATGATGACATATGCCTCCTCTGCAAGACATAAGTACCATGCCTATCTGGATAAGAAGAAAGCAGAGGAGAAGGATGAGAAGAAAAACCCAAAAGGAAAGAAACGGGAGTTGGCCTTGGATGAAGTGGAAGAACTTAAAGCCAAAAAGCTGCGTCTTGACGCTGACATTGCCAGCCTACATGCTTCCTCTGTACAGAAAGCAGAAGAGGCAGAATTAAAAGGACTCATTGTGCTTGTCACAGAGTCAAATGCTCTTAGAGAAGAGCAGAGGAAAAGATGACAGTGGTGGCATCTCTTTCCAAAATGATTAAAGAGAAAAAAAAAGCAAATAAAATAATGCATTTAAAGCAGTGCTGATGTCTTTTAAGAGAACAATTTATGTTGTATTAAATCTGACACGTATGTTACATATTTCTGGAGAAAAAAACAAATGTTAACCTATTTTCTAGATCATTATAATGCAATTTTAGGCAATTAAGTATAGTTTGACTTTAATCAGTAAAAAATATTGTGGTATTTGGCATTCGTTGTTTTCTCTTATAACCTGTATACACAATGTTAGCAAAAATAGGTCTTGGAAATCTCTGTTTGTGGTCTTTGAAAGTTTGGGAAAAGTCTTTGAATTTATCAGTCATAGTTGAGTATGAACCCTGTGATATTATTAGCTGAACCTACTGTCTTACAAAACAGGTCTGCTGATATTATTAGCTAAACCTACTGTCTTACAAAACAGGTCTGCAGATATTGTTAGCTGAACCTACTGTCTTAAAAAAACAGGTCTGCTGACATCACTAACTGAACCTACTGTCCTACAAAACGGGTCTGCTGATATTGTTTGCTTTGTCGATACATGATTTCATCATTTTAGTTAGTCTTGATATGGGAGGTAGCAGGCACAGTAATATATAGTCGTGTATAAGCTGAATAATTTACAAGAAAAAATAACAGCCTGGAAGAAGAGAGGTTGGCTTATCCATGGGACACTGTCTAAACTCTACGTTTTCTTGTTGACTGTTGGTATATATTCTTATTGTTGATTACCTAATACAAAATCACGTGTTTAATCTGAATGCCCAGGACTTCTTCTACTGAAACCCATGTGAATATGGCTATCTTTTCAGAAGAGTAGCAATGATAAGATTTTCACTTGATTCTGTGTTGGTCATGCACTTTTTAACCTTTTGCCTATTCAGTTTATGGGATTAGCTGATAATGTGAATGAACTTTGTGCACAAGAATATACAGTATATTTTTAATATTACTGTGATTGGCAAGTTTTTTGGGAGGAACATAATTAAGAATTAGCTTCATGCTGAAGGGACAGATGCAGCCACAAAAATTGAAGCAATACTAATGAATTTTGGGGCAGAAAGATCAAACTGAAAATTGTGCATGGACTGTCACACATACTATCATGATAAATAGATAGCTTACAGGAGACATTAAAGCCAACAAGTAATTGAAAAAAGCCAAGCAAAATTGATCTATTGAATGAAATGTTAATAGAAATTAGTAACAGTAGAAGCTGTCAGAATGCAACAATGCTCTTTTGGAAAGAGTGCAGTTGATTCCATATTTTTTAAAATATTTTCTTTAGAACTGATACAAGTATTTTTTTGTCAGTTTACATACTTTTCCACTATATTAGGTTACATTATGCACAAGCCTGATCCAACTGCATTGACCACAATCTAGTCGATATAATGCACTGGCAAATCTGGAATTATGCATTTTGTTGGGATTAATCAGTAAACATAACATCGACCCTGACAGTCTGTGTAAATCAGTAAACATAACATCAACCCTGACAGTCTGTGTTAATCAGTAAACATAACATCGACCCTGACAGTCTGTGTTAATCAGTAAACATAACATCGACCCTGACAGTCGGTGTTATTTGCAGTTGGATTGGACTGGTAAAACATAAGTATATAGTAGATTCATATTCTAATGAAGCCAATACAATGTCATCAGTTTGAATAATTAATGCATTTGGTGAACATTTTGGGGGGAATGTTTTTTGTCTGAAGTTACATAGCTCTGAATAGATTAGTAAGTACTATTCTTTGATTCTTGCCCATATTGGTGCTTTTTTTAAAAATATTTCTTACAAAGGTGTTAACAAAAGGCAACAATATTATATTTAACCCTTTAAAAATATTTTTAGTCCTCAGTTTCTTGAGGAGGATATGCCATACACAGAAGAGAAGTTGTTGAAAAGGGCAGCTCGCTTTGGTGATCAACTTGAAACAGAACCTAAGCGTCAGAGATCTTGTTTTACCCTTACTATAAACAGTTATGATGTAAGTATAGAGGAATGTTTTTATTTCTCGTCCACCTGTAAAGTTTACTCTTATTTGTTTTAATATTTAGGTGTTTCTGAAGACAAAACTCAGCTAACAAGAGAATCATTCATTTCAGATAATTTTCTTTTTCATCATTTGAGTTATGTTCATTTAGGGCTTGATCATTTTTGTAGATCATTTACTTGTATAATTGAATGAACCACTTGTATATAAAATTTCACAGAACATCAGTGTAACACTAAACATGCATTTATTCTGACAAACTATGATGCTTTTATGGATATAACATACTTGACAATAATAAATAGTGGAGACAGGAATATAGATCGTATACTGTATACAAAATTGCCGTTAGTTGCTAGTGATTTATATTTGTTATTAAATAGTGGAGACAGATCGTATACTGTATACAAAATTACCGTTAGTTGCTAGTGATTTATATTTGTTAATAAATAGTGGAGACAGATCGTATACTGTATACAAAATTACCGTTAGTTGCTAGTGATTTATATTTGTTAATAAATAGTGGAGACAGATCGTATACTTTATACAAAATTACCGTTAGTTGCTAGTGATTTATATTTGTTCAAGTCTTTTATGAAGTCATTAGGATTAATGAAATGCATAAAATGTGTTGCCTGTTCAAAAAAGTGTGATCTGGCAGTTGTGTCAACATATTGAAAATGCATTTACACATTTCATCATCTTGGTCAAAGAAATTAGAATTTTGTTTTTTCAGATGAGCCCAACGGGCACCTCACTTAAAGTACAGGATGGGCCCAATCTAAAATTAAAGGTGCCCTGGGCTTTGTACGATATGATATTTTTAATACTCCTGGTACTGTCCCCTGCATCAGTGTGAGCACACAAAAAAATTGTATACACAAGGAATTCTTTCTTCTTAGGTCCTGGATAACAATTTGGAGTTTGTACATTACTTAGATTTCATTACTTAAAATGTATTATTTAGCCAGGTTTTTCACACTGATGAATGAATGAGACTACAAATGTCTCACAAAAAGGAGGTCACTGACCCGTATTGTGAAAATCCGTGTTTGTCCTTGTACAACTAGCTTTTAAAATTTGGTTGCACATCAAATCTGCAATGAAATTATTGTTTTATCAGGGTGCAGAAAACAAACTAAAATCAGGGATTATTTGGAAGTCCATGATATAAATTATAGGATGGAATAATGAAATCAGATTACAATAATATGTTGTGGATCATAAATTTGTGAAAGAACAGCATGTATGTGCACTTGATCTTTTTGTTTAATAGTGCACATAAAACAATATTGACAATGTAATAATAACGACAGTTGGTGCATGGTATTTTTTTATATTTAAAAAACATTTTAAAAACTGAATCTGTTTACAGTGCAGGTTGACAGTGTGCTGTTATTTTTTTTTTTTTTTTTTTTATGGTTTAACACACATTTTTCAGCACAGTATATGCTATACATGGCGGCCAGTATCAATGGTGGAGGAAGAACCCAGACAACCCCCGGAAAGAACCACCGACCCATGAGAAGCTACTGGCAAGCTTTCTCGCATAACTACATTTGCCAAATCTTAGACTCGAACACACGCAGACAGATGAAATGGCAGTGGTGCGTAACGGACAGTGCTTTAGACCATTCGATGTGTGTGTGTGTGTGTTCACACCATACATCAGTGGTCCACCTCTGCACTGGGATGGTGGCATTCCCAGAGCAGGAAGTGGGGACTATATTTGTGAGGGATGTGTATATGAAATAAGAAAGCTACCATGAAACATCAGTACCTTCATTAAAGGTAGTATTAATCTTACTTCTAACTTATTTCATACGTTTATTTCTAGAGTGGTGAAGAATCAGATATTGATTGGTCCAAGCTGCATGTGGTAGGGGCCTGCACAGACTTGGAAAAACCTTATCTACGACTTACCTCTGTGAGTACATCAATTTGGGAAGCTTTCTTTGCTTTTCATATTTATATTTCCCCTCCTTAAAATATTTTTCATTCTATTATTTTGGTTGTTAAAAAGGAATTTGTGTATAAATTTTGAAAGCTTTACTTATGCAAAGTAAACTTTAAAAATGATCCCCCAAAAAATGTATCCCTAGTTAAAAGCGTTATGCATGCATTCTGCTTTATAAAATGATATTCTTTTGTTATCCTTGAATATTGTTGTAAATGTACTGTGTTTGATACTGGTAGTGTTGTGTATATGGGTTCTTCATTGCTGGTTACAGAGAAAGGATTTGACCAAAAAATAGAAATGTACTGTTTTTTTTAAAAATTGCACAAATTATTATATTGTGCCCATAAAAGTTGGGTTTTTTTAACTTGTTTTTTTACTTTATTGCAGTGTTACTTTTAAATTAATTACCCATTACTAATGTTTCAGACATTTTTTAATTTTTTTCAGTTCTTTTAAATGGATATATGCCATCTCTGTCTGAAGGATAGTATGTGTTAATTGAAATAAATATTCAATTTTTAAAACAAAGCTAATTGATATGTAGTCTGTGAAAATTTAAGGTGCTGGGGGATTTTTTTTTGTGCAGTTTCTGGAAATAATCACATTCTGCCAGTATGGGAGGTAATATCTTTGATTGACAGTAGTTTTTATTAGAGTTTTGGTCTAAGATAAGTTTGAGCATTCATGTGTAGTGTATATTTTTACCATGATTGCAGGCTCCAGACCCCAAAACAATCCGCCCCCCATCAGTGCTTCAGAAATCTGTACAGATGGTTCAGGAACACTGGAAGCAGAACATGAATTACCACTATGCCTGTGAGCAGATGAAGTCGATCAGACAGGACTTAACCGTAAGATGACTTGTGATTATGAAAATATGCCATGAATCTTAAGAAATTTGAATTCATTCTCAAGTCAGCAAGGTACAAAGCAGAAATTGTTAGCATTGTAAATTTGTCATCAAGCTGGAAAATTGTTGGTGTTTATTTGGTGTTTGCAGGTTGAGTAGTGCAGTTTTTTATGTAGGTCGTACATACCATTTTTATGTAGGTCGTAGTGTACCATTTTAGGTCACTTTTATATCATTTCCATAAAGATTTGTGATCATTCTTGTACTTATATTATTGACAGAAGAGTTGTTAGAAAAAGGTGTATAAATCCATAAAAAATTTTTTATATTTACCAAAGTTTAGATTGTTAGCTTTTGTGTGAGGGATATTTCTCACTTTTATTTCAGTAGTTTTGATAATTAACCTGATGCGCAGAGTGCCACCACATTTGTAAGCTCTGGACCTGTGAAAGAAGTATTAGTCCATGCACTGACGTTGCGAGGTCCATTTTGGTTATCATTAATCTGCACTGTGTGTGATGTTAAATCCTTTTAGGTTATCAGTAATAATCCATACTGCGCATGCCAGTGCAAAATCCATTTTGCTTATCAGTAATAGTAAATGTTATGACATTGCTAAATCCATTTCAGTTATCAGTAATAATTATTGTTATGACATTGCTAAATCTATTTCAGTTATCAGTAATTGTCAATGTTATGATATTGCTAAATCCATTTCAGTTATCAGTTATAGTCAATGCTATGACATTGCTAAATCCAATTTGGTTATCAGTAATAATTATTGTTATGACATTGCTAAATCCAATTTGGTTATCAGTAATGGTCAATGTTATGACATTGCTAAATCCATTTCGGTTATCAGTAATAGTAAATTTTATGACATTGCTAAATCCATTTCGGTTATCAGTAATAGTAAATTTTATGACATTGCTAAATCCATTTCGGTTATCAGTAATAGTAAATTTTATGACATTGCTAAATCCATTTCGGTTATCAGTAATTGTAAATTTTATGACATTGCTAAATCCATTTCGGTTATCAGTAATAGTAAATTTTATGACATTGCTAAATCCATTTCGGTTATCAGTAATAGTAAATGTTATGACATTGCTAAATCCATTTCGGTTATCAGTAATAGTAAATTTTATGACATTGCTAAATCCATTTCGGTTATCAGTAATAGTAAATTTTATGACATTGCTAAATCCATTTCGGTTATCAGTAATTGTAAATTTTATGACATTGCTAAATCCATTTCGGTTATCAGTAATAGTAAATTTTATGACATTGCTAAATCCATTTCGGTTATCAGTAATAGTAAATGTTATGACATTGCTAAATCCATTTCGGTTATCAGTAATAGTAAATTTTATGACATTGCTAAATCCATTTCGGTTATCAGTAATAGTAAATGTTATGACATTGCTAAATCCATTTCGGTTATCAGTAATAGTAAATTTTATGACATTGCTAAATCCATTTCGGTTATCAGTAATAGTAAATTTTATGACATTGCTAAATCCATTTCGGTTATCAGTAATAGTAAATGTTATGACATTGCTAAATCCATTTCGGTTATCAGTAATAGTAAATTTTATGACATTGCTAAATCCATTTCGGTTATCAGTAATAGTAAATTTTATGACATTGCTAAATCCATTTCGGTTATCAGTAATAGTAAATTTTATGACATTGCTAAATCCATTTCGGTTATCAGTAATTGTAAATTTTATGACATTGCTAAATCCATTTCGGTTATCAGTAATAGTAAATGTTATGACATTGCTAAATCCATTTCGGTTATCAGTAATAGTAATTTTATGACATTGCTAAATCCATTTCGGTTATCAGTAATAGTAAATTTTATGACATTGCTAAATCCATTTCGGTTATCAGTAATAGTAAATTTTATGACATTGCTAAATCCATTTCGGTTATCAGTAATAGTAAATTTTATGACATTGCTAAATCCATTTCGGTTATCAGTAATAGTAATTTTATGACATTGCTAAATCCATTTCGGTTATCAGTAATAGTAAATTTTATGACATTGCTAAATCCATTTCGGTTATCAGTAATAGTAAATTTTATGACATTGCTAAATCCATTTCGGTTATCAGTAATAGTAAATTTTATGACATTGCTAAATCCATTTCATTCATTCGACTGCTCTTGGTGTCTAAGATAAGCCATTTATTTGGGCATGGTGGCTTAAAATATAAAATGGCTACTAAAATTGTAACCCTATGCCCATTTATTACTAAATTATAATAGTTACTTGGAACACTGCCTTGTCAGATTTGAGAAAGCTTGGAACATTGCCTTGTCCGATGCGATAACACTTGGAACACTGCCTTGTCTGATGTGAAAACACTTAGAACACTGCCTTGTCTGACTTGATAACACTTAGAACACTGCCTTGTCTGATGTGATAACAATTAGAACACTGTCTTGTCAGATGTAATAACACTTGGAACACTGACTTGTCTGATTTGATAACACTTATAAAACTACATTGTCAGATTTGAGAAAGCTTGGAACATTGCCTTGTCCGATGCGATAACACTTGGAACACTGCCTTGTCTGATGTGATAACACTTGGAACACTGCCTTGTCTGATTTGATAATACTTGGAACACTGACTTGTCTGATGTGATAACACTTGGAACACTGACTTGATAACATTTGGAACACTGACTTGATAACACTTAAAACACTGCCTTGTCTGATGTGATAACACTTGGAACACTGACTGGTCTGATTTGATAAAACTTGGAGCATTGCCTTGTCTGATTTGATAACACTTATAACACTGCCTTGTCTGATGTGATAACAATTAGAACAGTCTTGTCTGATGTGATAACACTTGGAACACTGACTTGTCTGATTTGATAACACTTATAACACTACCTTGTCTGATTTGATAAAACTTGGAACACTGCTTTGTCTGATGTGATAAAACTTGGAAAATTGCCTTGTCTGGTGTGATAACATTTGGAACACTGCCTTGTCTGATGTGATAACACTTGGAACACTGCCTTGTCTGATGTGATAACACTTAGAACACTGCCTTGTCTGATGTGATAACACTTGGAACACTACCTTGTCTGATGTGATAACATTTGGAACACTGACTTGTCTGATTTGATAATGCTTGGAACACTGACTTGTCTGATGTGATAACACTTGGAACACTGACTTGATAACATTTGGAACACTGACTTGATAACACTTAGAACACTGCCTTGTCTGATGTGATAACGCTTGGAACACTGACTGGTCTGATTTGATAAAACTTGGAACACTGACTTGTCTGATTTGATAAAACTTGGAACACTGCCTTGTCTGATGTGATAACATTTGGAACATTGCCCTGTCTGATGTGATAACATTTGGAACACTGCCTTTTCTGATGTGATAACATTTGGAACATTGCCCTGTCTGATGTGATAACATTTGGAACACTGCCTTGTCTGATTTGATAACACTTGGAACACTGCCTTGTCTTTTTCAATGAAAATTGCTAAATAGATTTGTCTTGTTACATCATGGATTTCTATTTTTTGGTACTGGGGTATATCAAATTGCCTTGTTCTGTCATGAAAAGTAACGTGTTCTACTGTTTCAAATTATAAGCCTTAATAAAATTGCTGATTGGTTTGAAAACTTTCTGCATATTACAACATTAAGAGATATAAAAACAATTAAAGGTATTTTAAAAAAAAAACGGCAGTTTATATAATTGAAATTGTTTTGAAGGTTGTTTTGATAACACTATTTTTTCCCCTCATTATTAGAGATTTATTTTTTGATTTTTAGGTTCAAGGAATAAGGGATGAGTTCACAGTAAAGGTGTACGAGATACATGCTAGAATTGCAATGGAGAAGGTCAGTATAAGTTACAGCAAGAGAAAGAATTATATTCTGAATGTGATTTATTTTATATTTTATGAGTATTTATATGTTATTTGGGAAAGTTGACAAGTTGTCCCCACACAAAGAATATGCTTTGTCGAGTCTTTTGTTTTATAGATTAGTTACAGAACAACCACAAAATCCATGAATACTGATACTTAGTGTTGTTCCGATTACTGATTATAATCGATCATCAATTGGTTGATCAAATCAATAAGATAATCGATTGTGAACTCCATAATTGATTTTGTGTAAAGGTAGACTACTTTTTAGGTGTATGCAAAGCACAAAGGTTAGTAAAATTCCCAGCCGCTAAAGTTGATCGGAAATTTATTAATTCTCTTCACAACTACAAATATGAAACCTTATGATTCATAATTAGGGACATTATTACATGGCCAAGTTGTTAAATTGTTGAGTTAATAAATTTAAACACATTTTGTTGATTTGTTTCAGTTAAATTGCAACTTTTTTTTGTAGTATTTATAAACAATGACAAACAAGAAAATCATGTCCTGCTGTACTTAAAATTATAGACATATCACATATGAACGAAAGAATTTGGGGGATTGTAGCAGTAATTCAGTTACATATGACTCATCAGCCATAAAAGTTGCATTCATTTAACAAAGTTGTAGAACAGAAGTAACACACAATGTAATATTATTGTCAGGTTAAAGCATACTTGTCATTAATTTAAAATAGATTACTCCTGTACATTTATGAACATTTTGAACTCTTTATCACAGGTATAAATGTTTAACAAAAATTAAAATTTGCTCTTAGTAAATGATTATAATCGATCAGTTGGTTCTGGGGAACCCATTATCAAATATGAATTTCTGACCGATTCCCATCACTACTGATACTTGAAAATAGTTCATTTATAGTACATTTTATTTTGTTCGCAAAATATTGAAGTACACTTCTGGTTATTTAACCGTAATAGTATTATCTAGACGGTGATTTAACTGTAACAGTATCATCCAGATGTTGATTTAACTGTAACACAGTATTATCCAGATGGTGATTTAACTGTAACAGTATTATCCAGATGGGGATTTAACTGTAACAGTATTATCCAGATGGTGATTTAACTGTAACAGTATTATCCAGATGGTGATTTAACTGTAACACATTATTATCTAGATATGGATTTAACTGTAACAGTATTATCTAGATGGTGATTTAACTGTAACAGTATTATCTAGACGGTGATTTAACTGTAACAGTATTATCTAGACGGTGATTTAACTGTAACACAGTATTATCTAGATGGTGATTTAACTGTAACAGCATTATCTAGATGGTGATTTAACTGTAACACAGTATTATCTAGATGGTGATTTTAACTGTAACAGTATTATCTAGATGCTGATTTAACTGTAACACAGTATTATCTAGATGGTGATTTAACTGTAACACAGTATTATCTAGATGGTGATTTTAACTGTAACACAGTATTATCTAAATGGTAATTTAACTGTAACACAGTATTATCTAAATGGTAATTTAACTGTAACACAGTATTATCCAGATGGTGATTTTAACTGTAACACAGTATTATCCAGATGGTGATTTAACTGTAACACTGTATTATCCAGATGGTGATTTAACTGTAACACATTATTATCCAGACGGTGATTTAACTGTAACAGTATTATCTAGACGGTGATTTAACTGTAACACAGTATTATCTAGATGGTGATTTAACTGTAACAGCATTATCTAGATGGTGATTTAACTGTAACACAGTATTATCTAGATGGTGATTTTAACTGTAACAGTATTATCTAGATGGTGATTTAACTGTAACACAGTATTATCTAGATGGTGATTTAACTGTAACACAGTATTATCTAGATGGTGATTTTAACTGTAACACAGTATTATCTAAATGGTAATTTAACTGTAACACAGTATTATCTAAATGGTAATTTAACTGTAACACAGTATTATCCAGATGGTGATTTTAACTGTAACACAGTATTATCCAGATGGTGATTTAACTGTAACACTGTATTATCCAGATGGTGATTTAACTGTAACACATTATTATCCAGATGGTGATTTAACTGTAACACTGTATTATCTAGATTGTGATTTAACTGTAACACAGTATTGTCTTTATGAAAATATGCCATGAATCTTAAGATAGTAGGATAATTTCCTCAAATTCTTATAAAATTAATATAAGGTACTGGCATTCTCCACCATCTGCTGGGGTGTCTAGTCATCGGGTGTCTAGTCATCTGCTGGGGTGTCTAGTCATCTGCAGGGTGTCTAGTCATCTGCTGGGTGTCTAGTCATCTGCTGGGTGTCTAGTCATCTGCTGGGTGTCTAGTCATCTGCTGGGGTGTCTAGTCATCTGCTGGGGTGTCTAGTCATTCCAGTCCCAGATCAGTTTCATTGTAGATCTTCAACTGTTGTTGATTCAATTTGTGTAAAAGATCAAAAAGTTCTTTAATGTCATGTGACATTAATTTTTCTTCTGTATGTGGAGGTTGTATTATTACACTACAATGGATTTGGAAAATGTGTGTGATGTATTTGGATTTCTAATGTAGCTTAAACAATTTTAAAGTCATATTGCTACAATCTCAGCAGTGTAGCAGTTTATAGTGATGTCTTGCACTGGGGCTTCATGTCAGACATGTAACATGATGTCCCACCCAGACACATTATAATGACACCAGGCCAACCAGTTCGAAAACTTTCCTCTTAATGCTGAGCACCAAGTGAGGCAGCTGTTAATACTATTTTTGCAAGTCTTTGGTATGACTCATCCGGGGATTGAACCCACGTCCTAGGTGGACGCTCTAACCACTAGACCATGGCATTAATGTTCACCGCAGTCAAGTTTCAAATGACGTGATTGTTTCTTGAGTTAGGACATTGCTGCGTAAAAACACGGGTAATACAATTTGCACCTTTTGAATTATATATATATATATATATATATATATATATATATATATACACACACACAAGTACTGTTTATCTTGTATGGTGTGGATAAAAAAAGGCCAATGTTTGAATTTAAAAACAAAATATTTTATGAAGTCACTGTTTCTAAAACCAGGGTTGTCCTGTCTTCTCCTTTTTGCTACAATTTCTTCTACTTACTTTTAAAATGTAAGAGATGGAATGACCTGTTTAAGTATAGGTGCATCTGGATTTGGGATCTATCAGGGTTTTATCCTGCATTGAGTTTAAAAAAGCTTGTAGAAGTGCCTGAAGGATGCCCATGAGTTTAGCATATGTTACTCCCTTTCTTCATTAGAAATAGAAACATACTATCATAGTTTATCAAACTTAAAACAAGTAGCTATCTTTAACAGTACTGTCCAAAAGGCACAAAATATCAAGAACTCTAGTTGCTGCCCAAAATTTACAAAGTACCCAAATTTGTAGCCTCGTAGAGGACTCTTTCTGAAATCTTGAAAAAGTAACCAGCCTTATTGTGCACAGTACTACTAAGCAGATGAGTCTGATAAAGGCTAAAAGAACTCTCTCACCTGCCAACCCAATTTTCTTCATGATTCGGAAGTTCTCAGGGTAATCTACTTAATGATTCAGAAGTTGCAGAATTCTATCGATAGCCAGTACTTTTGACTACCAATAAACATATATCTAGTGTCAAATCATTAGCCCTTTGGAAACTGGCATCAAACTGCACTCTATAGTAATGCAGTACCATCTGTCTTTACATATGACAGAGATAATTATTTTATCCCTCATGCTAAGAAATCGTTCAGGCAAATTGTTAAACCGACTTGATTTTATATTAAACATTCAGTTAATAAGAGTTAAGTTTTTCAAGTAATCCGGGTTTGCTGGTAAATTAGTCAATGTATTAGATTGGAAGACCATTAATTAGACTTTTTGCATGAAACGGGATAAGCCTAATGTAAGCAAATGACTGTACATTATTTATGCTTTTATCTTTGCAAGTTATTGTTATCGGACTCAATTTAACTAAAATTGATTACAGAGTTTACATACCGATATGTTCTTAAAATACTACATAAGTGAAAAAGTAAACTGTTGTGCAAGCATGAGTAATATTCAGGTCCACATATGTCTCTTGTTCCTCATGTTGAGCACGTCTGGGTCTTAATTCATGTGGGATAATGACGGTTATTGAAGGGAGATGAAATTTATATGCTGCATTTGTATATCTGTTCTTGAAAGGTATTGCACTGTTTTATTTCCATAGTGATATATACCTTCTACAGACAAACAGAGGTCTTGTTAGTCATGGGAAAGTACTGGGTAGTACTAAATGATGACTTAGTAGTACTATAAAGATGCACCAGGTTTTTGAAGCAATATTGGCTATCTGCGAGTTGGACCAATATGGCTTATTGGCCTGTGGAGAAACACTGGTAAATATTGAATATAATGAAGTAGATATTTGTTTGCCTCTGAAACTCGAACTGAATAATTTTTCTAATATGTTTATACATTTTCCAGGGAGACCATGAGGAGTTTAACCAATGCCAGACCCAACTGAAGTTATTGTACCAGGAGGTCCCAAGTGGAAACCGACTGGAGTTCACAGCATATAGGATATTGTACTACATTTTCACCTCTAATACTCTGGGTATACTGTTGTGTCCAAAAATATTTTTGCTATTTAATTTTTTTCTTGGAAAAATGGAGGCTGCAAGTCTGATTATAAAATTGTATTTCCTTGGGTTTTCAGGCAGGCATGGCGAAATTTATTCAGCATTAGTTGATTTCCTACAGTAGAACAGGTTGCCTATGAACTACATAAATTTTGAAGAAACGAGTAAAAATGGCAAGACTTATTTTCAAAACCAGGTTTTAAAATTTAATTTATCTCTGCTTTAATTGGAACCATGCGACAATTTCATCTTCTTTGATGAGTGAACACAAATACTAATAAACAGCTGAAAATTTCTGAGCTCAAGGATTTAGAGGTTATTAGGTATAGTTTCAAGTTACTTCACTGTTGTTGGAAAGATAAAAATGGTTTTTCAATTTTGTGTTTGTTTATAAACCTTAAATTTAAAAACTACGATCAGTGCCAACCTTCCAACCCTTAAAATTTTGCTGCAAATCTTTTAGAAATTAGCCTTAAAATACAGACTTTAAGAATAAAAGCACAAATTACAGAAGCACAATTATGGTAAAATCCTGATCCTGCCTTGTCTGTGTTTGTTTTGGATCAGAGTTTCATATTAGATTCAGTGAAATCCATCGGGGTACCAGACTAATTTTAAATGTGTACCTTGGACTATTTAAACTACACATATTTTGTGATGCATAATGTCTGCATTTCAAGCTATTGCTTTTTTGTTATTGACAGTCAACAGTTCACGATAAAAGGTCACAATGGTACAGAATAATAAGAATACATGATTAGAACCTTAGAAAAGAAGTCAAGAATGGCAACATTTACGTTTAATGGACATGTGCGTTCATTTGAGTATGTTGCATAACAAAAATATGGGATTACACGTATGTTAAATTACTTGAGATAATCACAGTTTAAGTTTACAAACATTTTACTGCAACACAATGAATAGTCATTGCATCAGCCTTAAATCACGCATATGAACTTTTAAATGTTGGTTTTCATGGTTGTCAATAGCGATACATGATATCTCATTACACCTTGCTGAAAACTTTTGGGGAAAAGCTGCTGCCTTACTGAGGCAGTTTACGGTTGGCATGTCTCTCTGATTTACCTAATATAACCCTGTGTTTAGTGATTTATCTAATATAACTCTATGGCCAGTGATCCAGTATAATATTGTTTAGGCATTTCTGTTATGTTGTGTGCCAGTTTGTAATATTTAATATTTTTAATCTCAGATCTGACGACAGCCATGGCATCTTTATCAAAAGAGGACAGAAAGGATGAGTGTATACAACATGCATTGCAAGTTAGATCAGCCTGGGCATTAAACAACTATCATAGATTTTACAAGCTTTATCTATGTGCTCCCAAAATGGCAGGTTATCTGATGGACAAGTTCGTGGAACGTGTCCGAAAATCTGCCCTTAAGGCAATGATAAAAGCGTATGTATACCCAATTTTCTGGTTTACCTCTCTTTTCTTTTGTAAGTTTTCATTGTGCATATCTTATCTATGCGCAACTGTCTCACTGATGCTGTCCTTTGCTACAAACTTGGGTAAGGGAGGACATGTTAATATGAAATTGATTAATACATTAAGAAATAAAAGTAAGGGTCACAAGTTTGGATTAACAGTTGTCATTTGAATGTGTTTTTGTTAAGTTGTAATTTAGAACATTTATTCATTTGTTAATTTAGTTAATTTTCTCATGTAGCCAAATGAAGTATTGTGAGATTAAATGCATGTGATTTGCATTTTAGCTTTTATCGACATAGATTTGATTCCATGTAGTGTTAGGCAATCATTTATTTCTTAAAGTTTCCTTTCCATATTCATGAGATGTCTATGTGAAATGTGTAAAAAAAAATGTATATTTAACATTTGCCCTCATTTTTTTATATTCAAGAACATAAATATTGACAGGTGTGAGGGATCTTACAGTTAACACATTACTTATTTCAGTAGAATTTATTGTCTTCAAGTTCATGGCATTAAGAAAAGTTTGCTTATAACCATTAATTTAATATTCTCAATTCTTGAATAACACTACTGCCGACTTAGGTATATGTCATTGGTAATAAAACGCAAGATGGCTGACATTCCATTACCCAAAAAAAAATCTATTGCAACATAGCTGCCAACTGTCCCGTTTTTTCCATATTTGTCCCGTATTTTGGACTTGAATACGGGTGTATGTTTTTTTTGCAAAAAAAATACGTTTTTTTAATTTAAAAAATAATAATAAAATTTCTTTGGAATTGTCAATTTAGAACACGCTCTCGGTTCTATTTTGACAGAATATATCGCATGTATATACGAATTCAGTTCTACAATACGCTTGGTCCATTCGAAATCGAGGCTACCATGCCTGTCGTTATCCGCCATATTCGATTTTGCAATAGTTACCACTGTTGCTGTATCAAGTCTTTGTAACATTCAGCTTCTAATCATGATAATTGGAAGGCAGAATATTCAGAATTTTCTCCAGGAAAAATAGGAGACAACTGGAAGGATATTTGTGCCGTCTTGTATAGATTTGTGAAACCATTATAGTAAAGGAGAAAAACAGGTTTTGTAAATTGTGTTACGTGATTTCGCTATTGGGCACGGAGGCGCCCATGAAATGCAAGAGCACGATAAAGCTAATAAACTAATATTACTGGGATCATTTGCCAGGGATTGTTATTTTCTTATTTGATTGAAACAACATTTTTGGATATAAAAACTTGAATTTGCCATTTGTTCCCAGATTCCAAGTAGAATCAGTGAAAGAGAGATGGGTTGTTGTTTTTTAAAAGCAATATTAATTGTGGAAACTTTGCAGTTATGAATGTTTTCTTTTTAGGAAAACAACCCCATCTATTTATTTGCAGTTTATGAGTTACCATTTGCTTTTGTTTCTACATTTATTTATCACAAAATATTATTCTTATTGAATAGAATATAAAACTTGTCAAGTAAGCTTAGTTTTTACCATATTGTGTTATTTTATATATAATCCATATTTCAAGTATCACAGTATACAAATGCATGCATACACACACATACACACACACTTTAACTTAGCATTGAACCAGGTTAGGTGTTTTTATTATAGCTGGTCGAAAGGATGGCTGTGCCAGGTATTCAACATAACAGGTAATGTAACAGACATCATGATAGTGATATACTTTTAATTTAAAAAGAAAAACAGATAGGTTTGAAAAGTGATGTAGTATCAGTAATAAGATTACATTTTTCATTCTTTGCTCTTTAGATAAATAGGTGTTTTACATAATGTCCACCTTGAATCATAATAGAGTTAGAAAAAAAATCACTCTCCTTACTATGTACAAAATATTAAAATGGACACAAAATTTTATGAATGTGAATTTGGTTGTTGTGTGTATGTTTGCATGTGTGTGTGTGTGTGTGTATATATATATATATATATATATATATATGTGTGTGTGTGTGTGTGTGTGTGTGTATATATATCCACTGGTCCACTGGACTGGTAAGTAGAAGGGTAAGTTTTTATTTTATTAGAAGTAATTTTATGTACCACTTGTATTGTTTCTTGAATTAATATATATTTTTCTCTTCTTTTTCATTGGCTGATTTTCCTATTCCATCACAATCCACTTGCGTAAATTGTATGTAAAGATATCGGCCAACATTGAGTGTTGATTACGTCAAGGAAGAACTCGGCTTCTCTGATAGTGGTGAGGTTGTAGACTTCCTCAAGGGATTTGGGATTACTTTGAATGACAACGATTCCAACATGGACTGCAAGTCAAGCCTGGCAGCAGTTCAGGCCTTGTAGAAAAGCCACTCTCCCCTTACCCCATTCCCCTCACTACTCTAAGCTGATCCTACAGTAAAAATAAAATGAATGTGGTTTCTACAGCTCTTGTAGCTGTCTCCACATATTTTCATAATTCCACAGATTCAACCATTATCAGAGCTTATATCATATTTATTGCCTTGTGGGTCAGCAGTAATGGATAAGATGAGGTTCTGGCAAAAGAATCTTCTTTTTCTGTTCGCTTTCCTCCTCCATTTTTTTTTTTTTTCCCTTCATTTGCATCAGTACACCACTGTAAAAGGGACAAGTTTCAAGCACGGAAATTTACTGGTGAAATTTTTCATATGTGGCTGAACTGTAATTTACACCAGTATTCCAGATCAACTCATTAACGCGTTTTTGAAATTGATGTTAGCTTTGGAGTCGTCCAGTTATGTTCTGTTTCAGCAGCCTTTACAGAATGGAAAGAAATGAACTTTTATTGTTAACAGATGCATCCAGTTATTTTACTCTGTGGAACAGAATATTGGAACATTAGTATCAGATCATGAGGTTATTATATTTCGATCTTTTTTTCTTCTCTCCAACAGTTTAGCTGATGTTTAGTTTTCAGTATGAATTCCTGTTGCCAAGGTTAAGAACATAAAAGAAGAAAGCCTGATGGGAGTCCCAGGCATTTTATTCTAGACTTGATTCTTTCAGCAAGTTATTACTACAGTTCTTTAAGTATAATAATATATTGTCTGAAATCAAGACACTTTGCATTTTGGAAACCGATACTAAATGTGGACCTAGAACATTTGATGACATGTCAGCAACAAACCTTGTATGTACTGAGTGATGATTCAGTGATGGATTGAGAAAGTGACTTTTAAGGTATTTATTACCATTTGGACTTAAAAACAACATTACGATGCTAGAGATGCAGGATTACCAATGATTTTCCAGCAAGTAAAAAAAGACATTTCATCACCATTTATCAGCCATATCATGTGATGTTTAAATTCAGTTATACGATGTAAGTATGGATGCCGTTAAGTTTGCATACTACATTTAGAAGGACCTGTTGGTTCAAATCTCCAGTCGTGAACCGGACTCTTCATTTTGATAAATTTGTCCAATTCATCCCATCGCAACCTTAAATCTATTTTACATCCAAGGGCTCAACTCTTTGTGGATCCAAATTTTGTGGAGTTTATTGTGAGAAGTGGCTACAATAGGACTTTGTTGATCTCATTCATGAAGCACCCAGATGTTGGCTGCAGCACAATTATTCCTTGGTTGCAGATATCTCTTTTTTTTCAGCCTGTTGTTTTAGCAGATTCCAGACCCATGGTTTTACCAGCGCCAGACATGTTGCTTACCAGTTTCCATGTTCCAGCTATCACAACTCTGTTCAATGTGGATTTTACAAATGTCATCTAGAATTCGTGTTGGACAGAAGTTGTGGTGAAGAGGTGTAAGAAGAAGAAGAGTTCATGCAGTTCCAATTGAATATTACCAAAGTCTTTCATTTAAGTGTATATATGTATTTTTATGTATATATTATACCTCAGTATACTATATATCAATGTAAATATTAGATCATAGGATGCCCATAGTAAGTATATTACATACAAGTAGACTTGTAGTAGTTTAATTTTACTTAAATGTTTGTTTACAAGTTGTCTCCCTTAATATAAGCATGTGTACTTGTACAGTTAGTTTCACTTATCTCAAGCTGCGCTAAATTATTTAAGAGGCTGATGATTACAAAGTAAAATAAGTTTTCTCTATTTTATTCATTAGACATTGGAATGGCATCTTTAGTATTAGCTCTACTGGTTAGAGAGTAAAAAGGTTATGGGATGGCCTTTTGTCTGTCTTGGTTAGCACACAAATGCTATTGCTAAAACGCATGGAGGATTGACATCATACTTTTCACATATATTCATCCCATAGTCTTAAATGTAAAGGATGATGCTCAGATATCAGATATGACTACCACATCATCTTGAAAATCTTGTCCTAACGTTTGCTTAAAAGAAGTTAATTTCGACTTGGGTTTTAGGGTTACCACATCATCTTGAAAATCTTGTCCAAGAATTTGCTAAATAGAAGGTAATTTCGACCTGGGTTTTTTTCAGGAAGAGGCTTTTAATGCATAGTTAGTCCTAAACGAAAATGATGCCACCTGTATGGCCACCCCAATTGCCATCTTGAAAATCTGCTTATCACTACCACACCTGTATGGCCACCCCAGTTGCCATCTTGAAAATCCAGTTAGCACTGCTCCCACCTGTATGGCCACCCCAGTTGCCATCTTGAAAATCCAGTTAGCACTACTCCCACCTGTATGGCCACCACAGTTGCCATGTTGAAAATCCGATTATTACTACCCCACCTTAAAGGCTGGTCATTTATCAGCAAGGGGTTTTACTAAAAGACTTTTTTTTTATGATGTTTTCTTGGTCCTAATGAAATGCTGCTGATCTGATTTTCATTATGGTCACAACAGTTTTTACTGAAGAATATCTGAGATGCTTTTAATACAGGGAATTAAACTGGATAAAAAATGGTGTTCTTGAATGGCATTTCTTTTTGGATAGTAGAGCCACAATTCCTTCAAGGGACTTTTGTTGTATATGCTACCTTAAATAGAAGAGTATTTTAATATCTACTGGGAGGATGTTTTGAACTTGGGGTAAGCAACTTAAAGATGATCAGTTTTGAAAAATAGCTCTAGTTGTTAACAATTTATCTTGACCAGTGTTTATGGAGGGCCAGCATTAAGGTCAGGTTTATTGTGACTCGCATAAAAGGGATTTTGTTGAACAAACATTTGTTATAGAACAAGATTGTTGACAAAATTTGGATAGTTTGAATTTAGAGTTCATGGGCTAAAGGTCAGATGTGAAGGTCTTGGTAAGTCTGAAAGAAAATAAATCTTTATTGATTGACCATATACTTTTGACTAAAGATCCAGGCATTAAAACCCATGGGTCAATAATTTCTCTAGCCCAACTTGCGTCAGCATACAGGACTTTTTAGCATAGAGCGGGCGTGTAATATCAGTGTTATTTTTGTATTTTGATGTATGAAGAGATATGAATGGGTGGATTTAGTGATCTTGTACGAGTGCTGTAATTTGTGGATGGAAATTTGAATGTAAAATTATGGCAATGCAAAATATTTCATTTTAACACTGCCATATTTTTGATGTATCAGTGTTTTGTAGGAGTTGTTGAATATTGATGATGATTATTGTCAGTTGTGATGTTATGCTTCAAAGCTTGCATGATTTCTAAATATATGTCCTCACTTAGTGCAGATTTTCTTTTTTCAGCTGTAGATAATGTAAAGTGACATTTCATTAAAATAAAAAGAGAATGAGCATTACTTGAAATGTTGCCTCATTTTTTCCCAGAAATTAAGTAGTAGTTTTATAGTTTTTAGCATTACTTTTTTATTTGTAATTTTCCTGTTGAAATTTATACATGTACTATGTATTTTTACAATCCACTGCTCTAAAGCAGACATCTGTGAGTTAATCAGTGAAGAGGTCTGGTTACCTAACCTGGTACTTTGAAATATGATATACAAATTTTCTCAATCACAGTCGGTCTGTTCATTCATTCAGCTGTGTACAGGGTGTGAAAATAAGTTTTCTGGGGCCTACCATGTATTAAGTTCGGGTAGCTTTTTGCTGTCCTCTTTAAAATATCAGTTGTGTGTTGGCATCAGTAACTGCACTTTTAAAACTATCAGATGACTCAGTGTTTATCCCGATTTAGTATGTTACATGACTGTAGGTCTTGTGAAGGTCCAGAGAATAAATTCTGAGAATTATTGAAATCGTATATACACAGGACTTGGGTGCTAATTTCACATTTCTAAAGTCTTATAATCAAGCTATATACTTCTGTGTGGGGAATTAAATATAAATTAACTACCAAGGGATCCAACATCAAGTCTGTATTAGGACAAAATTCCATCATTCTTTTTTTTTTTTTCTTCATTATCAACTAACCATGGATTTCCAAATCTGTATAGGCTCTATTTTATGTTTACACATTTTATATGTTCCCATATATTCATAAACTTGGTACCAATAGGCTGCAACCTATTCATTTATTTGACAGACAATTGTATAGTAGTAGAATGCACTCAATTTTGCTTGTCAAAGATGCACTTTGTGAATATTCAGTTATATTTGATGTCCAGATACCAGAATCATTTAAGACAGCTTTTGATTTGTAAACTTCATTTTGGAAAATCTGAATAAATCCATCTAATTAAGAGTTGACTGGTTTGCTATTACTATATATCTCTCCAATTGAATATATACTAATGTAATATTATGCAGTGTACATGGTCAGGGTGACCAACATTCGAACCCACGCAGAAAGGTGAGATATGAGTGATCCATAATGGAGGGTGCTATAGACCACTCTGCCACTCAGGGCCTCAAACCCGAAAAAGTGTTAATTTTCCACCGAAAATCTTTCTGATGCAAGCTGATTAAAATCGGATCTCCACTGCCCATGGTGAAGATGTGACATTTGTGTAACCAAAGGAAATACAGCTATCAGAAATTTGAAAGAGAATCAAATTGATAGGCACACTCGTGTTCTTCTATACTTCTGTCTTCCAAACATGAAGATATAAGACTTATCTGATTGGTAGATAAAATTTGCAACTATGGTCATAACGGGTCTGATCTTCATATAGGACAGTAAAGATCTGATTTTAATTAGATTGTTTCAGAGGTCGACAACAGTTATTACAGTATAATGGTTTACCATAGTGTTTGTTTCCAGTGGTATTAACCACTACTTTTCATAGTACCACAATGTCAGTAGTGCACATCAATGATTGTATGGATATTCCAGTGTAGTCATGTTTATTGATATTAACCAGGGTGTTGGCAACCCACTGCTTTATATCTTCAATATCAGCACATGTTATTTTTTTTTTACTATGGGCTCTCTAATGTCAGTATGATGTCTTTATGTTGATTATCCCACGGAGTATTTAGGCTATTTACCTGACCAGGATTGAGATGCTACAAATGATTAAAATATATTTTCATGAGTAAATTTTCAGTTAATCCAGAATCATAATATAGAAATAGCTGAACTGATTGGAATAGATTTGTTTTTTTGTTGTGAAATTTCGGGTGAAGAAGACTTTGAGGTAAATTACCGCCTCAACAAAAGGAGGAATTATTTTGTTTCGCAGAGGTAGTCTGACTATGCACAGTGAGTCAACATGCATTAATGCTGGTTCAGAAGTGAAATATGTGATCCATATCACGATTGTTTTGCTTAAGTGGCAAGTGACAGTTTTGTATCTTGTCAAATTTTTTATCTTTTGGCTATGGTATGACCTTTTTTAATAGCTATTTTTGTTTAATAATGCAGGATACAGTTGAATTTGGGAATTAAGTGTTTATGGCTTCTTTTCTTCCTAAAACTGAGGTGAGGCATGTCACTTCATATTACGTAACCGATGAAATACAATTAGTTAGGATGTAGAGCTAGCTAGCCAGTCATCGCTGTAGACGTACAAGTTTAAGGGAAGTATCTTTAGAATGGCTTGTGGGTTCAGGGTCGAAAAAAATATCTCGATACTGGATGGCAACTGTTTTAAATTACATAAACCAATGAACTCGTGGTTTTCAAATTTGTCAACTCGACACCCTTGTTGCATATGTACTGTGAGGGTCAGATACCATCATAAATAACAATCTGTATTTGGTGTTTGGTTTAACGAATCTTTTTATATTATCTATCTGTACGTTAACTCAGTAACACTTGACTATTAAGCAACGGGCGGTGTGTGTGGTCAAAGATAAAGTAAAGACGGAAGTGGTAGGACAGTCAGAAGAGTAATGATAGAGGCAGAAATAAGTAAAAGAGTGTACATTTTCGTCCCTTCATACACGGACCAATCCAGCTCCCGTAGCGGCAATGAGACATGGAAATCTCAACCGACATAGCACTGAGAATCACTAGTTCTTACTTGTAGCTGACTAGCTCATTAGAATGTGATTTTGGAAAGCTCCTGCTCAGTCAGGGGCTTCTACAATTGTTGGTAATTTGTTCCAAGTCGCTATTGTATGTGGGAAGAGTTTATGAACTTCATTTGACTTGTCGGGTCAAGTGAATGATAATCCAATGTTTTGCTATACTTGTGCAAGAAATATGGACCTTTTTATACCATATTTTTAAAAGAATTTTTATAGTTGGCATGTGCATGCGGCATTAAATGTATGAATACAAACTGCCCCTTTCACCCTTTAAATACATTTCCATGTTTTAATAAATAAAAAGAAAATACCGGTTATCCTGTTAAAAGAACTTGGTTGGGAGTTTAATTGTAATGATACCTTAGATTAACAAATGATTTGTTAGGATTTGGGTATACTATACATTCAGAATTGACCAACAAATTTAGTGACTATATAGGAGAAAAAAATATAGTGCTTACGAATATTTGGCTGGAAAAGAACGGGCAAATATCTTTGCAAAATTCTCTCCCTTGATCTGCAAATGTTGTCTCATGGTTCCGTGGTTACCAACGCATACAACGGTGTACTCATTATTGCCTGACACTTCAGTGTCTTCCCATTTTGTAAGATACTCTGTAAACATCAAGAAGTATCAGATATCCAATATCACGATATGAATTTTGCGATGCCACGCGTGTCCGAATGGCAGGGAGTCCTCGTCTACTTTTTTTTTTTATATCTCGCCATTAAGCAGCAGAATGGGGACTACGATTTGTTTTTTTTATTTAAAAAAAACGTAATAACATAAAGCTACGTACAGACTCTAAACTCTGGTGTGCATGCAGTTAGAGAGAATGTGTGTTTAATTCACGATCAATGTTTAGTTTCCAAAACTGACATGATATACTTGATTGGTCCATATGGAAATTGTGTTAATATATCCCGACTAGTTTCATTTGATTATATGAAAGTTATAAAATCTGCTGACTTGTTTCTTGTCAGAACAAGTGATATGTGATTTGGATTTCTAACGTGGCTTTAACAACTTTTTCAGTACTATCCCTACGATGTTGGTAGTGTGCCAGTTTATAGCGATGTCTAGCTCTGGGCATCATGCCGCAGACATGTAGCATGATGTCCATTAACCTGACGCCAAGCTGACTAGTCATCATAACATTTAACCTCTTGATGCTGAACGTCAAGCGACAGGGCAGTATTATCCATAATGCTGACTAGGCCATGGCAATGCTGCGTAATCGAAACTCCCACATTAAAAGAATTCCTACTCAATGCCACAGCAGACTGCTGCAAAATTCAACCTTTTAAAATCATTTTTGGTAAGTCTGTGGGAACAAGAACAAATTTAGTAAAACTTTACAATTTAATTATCAAATTATCAATGTAATAACAGAAAGTGAGAGGAACTTTCAGTATTATCAAGTAAATCAAAAATAATCCTGATTAAAGTCTTGGAAATTCCAAATTAACGTAATGCTCTGTACAGATTTTAAAACCAGATACGAACTGGTATGCCAAAAATCGTGACGTTGTCCAGAACTTCTTTGAATAATTCACAATAATCTGAACAATATTATAATACAAAAATTTAGCACTTTATATTTCCACCAAACAGTACAACAAATGTTTCTCCTCTCGAATAGTATCTAAATTTAACATAAAACACTAATTCAGACATGCAACAGTAACACAAGATTGACTCCAAAATATGAACGCGTGATTGTTCAGTTCCCTCTTGTATACACCTTCGATTATGACAATATTTAGACAAATAGGCCACGTGACTGATCGCACAATTCATTTCGATATTGCCTATTCCTGTGACCTAACCCAACACAACGGAAATTGATTCTAGAACCGTTCAAAACCTCACCAGCCAATGGGAAATTGAATTATTATGAAAAATGTTGCACATACATAGGCATGTTTACAGATCCTATGTAATTTTACACCCTAAATATTCAAATATATCTAAAGATAATGGGAAATTTAAATTTACAGACCTGAATACAATTTACAAACGTTAGATAAAATCACATCCCAGGAGTTACAAAAAATCTATACATAATATTTATTATAAGATGAGTATATATATATATATATACGCCACTGAAATTCCCAAACTACTTATGACAAGGTCCTTTTCAATTTTCATTTTCTATTTCTGCCATGTGTCAATTTGGAAGTCGGACGAAGCTTGCCTGTGCAAACTAGAAAAAAGATGATGCAAAAATCTGTTAAGTGGTTTTCAAGGATGCCATTTAATTAAATTATTATTGGGCGGACGGCAAAAGAAAACGTGATCACAAGTTAACTTTTAATAGCTCGCATTAGTGTTAGACTTAAGTGAGATGGCAATGTCTTCCAGGGATGAAGATGCCATCAATGTAAGACGATGCAGGGTAAAACAAAATGGAAAACTAATTTGATTGCATTGCTATCAAACTTGTTAGTAACAAGTTCTGTTGTCGATATTGAATTATTGTCCTAAATTAATTTATATTCCGATATAATTACAAGAGCTTATTTTATTCAATGTAGTTAATGATAAATATCAAATTCACGGACACGTTAACTAAAACATTTACTTGGAGGTTGTAACGATTTAACAATATCATTTGGGGGAAATCTTTGTCGGACATTCTGTCAAATATCCCAACAAAATGTACATTGTGTCAGTAAATTAAAACAGTTGTTATGGGCTCTTTTTGCAACGTTTCAAACACTTTGGATTTATTTTCAACGCCAAGAAAGAGCGGGTTCATTGTCGCCCGTTTTCGCGTGATCTCTTCCAGTCGAATCTTTCGCGTACTTTTTTTTTTTAAAGCTGAGATAAAGTCTCGATATATTTTAGTTTGTTTTCAATTTCTACAGCAGCTTTATAATTATATCGTTAAATTAGATAATAATGTCTTTTGGAATATGCTAAATCATCCGTACGATCTGTTGAAATCAAGCGAAATCGTTATGATGCAAATTAGACGCATCCAAAATAAAATTGTCCATTTTTCTTTGTTTTCTTCTCGTGAAGAATGTTAGGCCTTGAGATGTGACAATCTTTTACAAGATTAATGAAAATTCTGTTTGATCTCTGAAACCACATCATTATACTAGCAGCGGAAAACATGCAATTAAAATCACAATGGTTAAATGACGTATTTCTCTGAATAAAGGTTAACATGCAATTAAAACCACAATGGTTAAATGACGTATTTCTCTGAATAAAGGTCAATATGCAATTAAAACCACAATGGTTAAATGACGTATTTCTCTGAATAAAGGTTGTAACGGGGTATCGGTATCAAGCGTTATTGGTACAATATTGCACAAGCCACTGGTCAGAGGTATTGCGCAACTTGGAAAACAACACCTGAAACAGCCTCCCGCTAATACTCGTTATCTAAGGAATGATCTCCACGGTGTGATTTGCCCGGTTAGAATGGATATGGCAATCTGAGACACTATCTTGAACAAAGACAACACACGAGCCCCCGTAAAGATAAAAAAAAAGAATTTAATCAAAAGAATCAAGAGAAGAAAGACACAGTAAATTACAATGTTCTTTCCTTTTGAATACTCTTAGTTCAGAAGCACTCTAAACCCGAAGTTTAAAAAAATTGATACATTAATTAAATTTCAAACACTAATAAAAAAAACAAATTTAGCCGTTAACGGCTGATAGCAAATTTCATCACGAAATCGAGTGTTCATTAACATTTGACCGCTTGGTAGATTCTCAATGACCTTTTCGTTGACTGTTTTCCTGCTTGCGTCTCGACTTTAACTTGCCCTCTGGATGAACGTGGGATTCTCACAACTCTGACTTCTAAATTCTTTTTCTTCCTCCTTTGGATCTCGACCTCCTCGCTATATCTCTCTCTCCAAACAAACTATTTTCCTTGTGTTTTTGGCGTCTTACAATCGTTCCTAAATTCAATTTTCCCTGGAACCACAATTTTACGGACGTCTTTCCCTAAACTACCACCCGGAGTCTCTACTATGTCGGAATTAATAATACTGACCCTCTCTTGCAGAGGTACTTCCAAGACTGACTAAAATTCATTAGTTCCGAGTGTATATTCAGGGATCGACCCACCCCTCATTCCACATTTGACCAATCGGAATAAATGCTATTCCTACAGACATTTGGAAAACTGCTTATCCATGTGCCAAAAATGCCACCTGGGGTTGCATTAACACCCTGTCATTCTCTCAAATCACTTTTGACAGCTTTACGTGTGAATTTCGCCTTTCTAGCCTGTCATACCACTAGTTCGTTTTTACTATAAACATACTAACAGTGTGACCTGAGTTAAGAAAACAGTTCTCCGTGCAAACTCTACCACAAGATAACTGTTAATTGTTGGCTTAACTAAGAATTAATTAATGGATTTTACGGACGAAAAATTTAGCACTTGACAAAGGTTAACATGCAATTAAAACCACAATGGTTAAATGACGCATTTCTCTGAATAACGGTTAATATCACTTAAAATTATATGTTCAAAGAAAGAAAGAGTATACAATTTTTTTGCACTACAGTCTTTATAAAACGTAAAAAGATAACTTTATTTTTTTCTTCAAACTTTTCAGCAGCATCCAGCGACAGACTTCGTCATACAGTGCTGTTTATAGTTCTTGTATGTGCATATAAATGCATGAGAGGGCAAATCTTTGCAAACACGAATCGTAAATTTACCCAAAAGTAATACTAGCTAACATATTGGTAGTAACACTTGTCCTTTGGGAGACAGAAATTACCCTTTAGCAGAGTTAGCTGTTGTTTAAAGGTACAAGGGTGGGAATTTTAAAAAGTATCTGGTAACATTGCCCATTAGGGACAAAAGGGAATGTAGTATGAAAATGGCGCTTGGGGGACAATGTTAATTTAACATAGGAATGAAACTTTTGGGACGAAGGGAATTTATCATGGAAACAGCATTTGGGGGCATAATGGGATTTATCATGGAAGCGGCACTTGCATACAAAAATGAACCTGGCAATCTTTCTAGACAAAAAGTGGCAGTTGGAGAAAAATACGCTTGTCGCAGAAGAACACTGAAGGAAAAAATGCACATGGCTATACTTCAGGACAAAAAGCGTCACTTGGGTGCATAATGCACTATGTGACCAAAACGTACGCCTATAGAGCCACGCGTGACGTCACGTACATTCTTTAAGTGATTCAGACGAAGATTAGCCAAGTGATTATGTATTAAATTTGATGACATTTGGGGAAAATGACGCACTGAAATTTTGATGTGAACAAACACATGTACTACAAAAGGGTTGATTGAGACAAAGTCACACACACACACACACAATAACAACAACAACAACAACAACAACAACAACAACAAGTATAAAGCGACGAAAGAAACTGAGACAAAAAGGTTTTTGGCAATAAGGAAAGAGTTACTTTAAATAGACAAATGAATGGATCAATTAACATAAAACGCACGGACTTAAATAATGAAAATGCAAAACAAATGACCTTCCACGTTACAAGGACAAGATGTGAATGATTCAGTGATTTCACCACAAAGAGAATGATGCGTTTTACTCAAACAGTAAAAATTTTAGCATTTTACTCGTATAGTAAAAATGTATTCACTCAGATAGTGAAACTATGTAAACAAAAAGGAACATATATACAAATTATATTTACAGTTCCAAAACCACACTGAGATTCACACACACACACACACACACACACACACACACACACACACACACCACACACACACACACACACACACACACACACACACACACACACACACACACACACACTGTAACAGAATTGTTACCGAGTGGATGGTGGATTAAATGAACAACACAAACACAATATGTGAAAGATAATGTAAATTTATGAAATAAATTATTAATGAAAAATAATGATGCATCAACACAATAACTCATGCGTTCACCCCACGATTACACTCCACAACCATTCACAATACATGAATAAATTAAATATTAATGCACAATAAACACAGATCCAAGGAATCTCCTGGACTAAACACAGATCCAAGGAATTTCCTGGACTACACAAATGTTTCACATAAAATGGAACCTTTACAAAAGTTGTATTAACGCAAGTATAAATTGCGATAACAAATACAAACATCAACCTATACTATCGAACGTATGGATTGCGACAACTAGCACAACAATATACATGTATTTAATCAAGTTGCTAACTTTTATTGAGATTCATATAATCCCTTGAAATACAACTGTGATTCAAAGTATCTATGTGTAAATATAACAATGTATTCAATTGTAACTACAATTGCAACACACACATGAGTCTCGACCCTGTACAACCGTACGATTCACCAACTGTTGAATCTCCGCCCAGCTTCTCCGAATACCTAGGGTCGGCTCAATACTTTTATCGGCCTCTTGCTCTTCACGGATCCACTACATTTATACGTACAGACAGCATACGGCATCTACTAGAACCATCGGTCCCAAATACCTAGATGCCACCCCGGATGTTTACACCTCTATACAGCTCCGACACTAGGACATTTAGACTTCTAGATTTCCGGATATTTACACATCACGACAGATGTAGACGGACAGACAATCCGACAGACAGACAGTCAGATTCCTCAATTTGATTGCACAATTAAACAGCATAATCACGGCACAATCAATCACATTCAGCTATAATTCAGAGACGTTCCACTACAAATCAGCTACAATAAAGAAACCAAACTAATAATAGTTGTTTCTAAAACAATCTAAAACTTAGATTACGCTATTGCATTTAAAGTCTAATAGTGACTGGTAATTCCAAATATTCCACGTTTTAAATCTGCATTGTAATAAAGGCATCATTACATGAAATGATAAACTGAATAAAATTCACAATAAAACCGAAATATAAATTTAACACTCACCCCTTTGGCTGGAGAAAGAATGACGAGCTATCTCTCCTTTGATAAGATACTTTTGGACTCGTAATCTTATCAGAATTATTCTGCCTTATATATCCTCAAATTGGTGAGTAGAATTCACGGCAAAATTCCCGTGCACCCCGTGATTCTAATGTTCCTGACTTCAAGTGATTCTTAGTCAGGCACATGCAAATCGTTACACGTCGCTTACCATGAAAAACACTTATTCACCCCAGGTAACGCATGTACGACGAAGCCAAAAAAAAATGGTGAAATTAGTTTGTAATTCACGAAGAAATAAATTAAATTTTCGCCTAATTCTGTGACACACACACACACACACACACACACACACACACACACACACACACACACAAAAATTAGCCTACGGCTTTAAGATTACAGGCAACGAGTTAACACTCCGTCACCAACACACTCGGCTACCAGTCACACTGGTCAATCAAGCCGTTAGTTTTCCAGTTTGGTCATTCAAGCAATCAACGCCGACCAATCTCGGTTAGCAACGCCCGATCACCTACTACTCAACCAGCAACACTATTCAGCTCCACGGCTGCTTTACAGCTGATATAGTCGACTTCCTAGTTAGCTCTGCAGCTGATAACTCGTCGACTCCGATCACACTGATCACGCTAGTCACACTAGTCAGCTCTACAGACAGCTGATCACGCCAGTCAGATATCACTACGGTCAGATATCACTCCAGTCACTCTGGTCACCCTGTCAGTTCTACAGATGCAGATATTTAAGTTCTTAAAATGCACCGCTTACTGACAAGATGTTCTGTGATGTAAAGATTTCTTTACCTACGTTCAGGCATTTATTTATACAACAATATTATTTGTGCACTGGAAGCAAGAACCATCGAAGGCAAGTCGCATGTGTGGCATAGGAAAAGCCGAACTCACTATTTCGAACTCACGCGATACCACCCCGATTATGTGCATACATTCTCTTCAGGTCATTTGGGTACTAGACGAATGGGAATTGACACACACAATCACCCTATGTTTCCGAGAATGAAAGGGAGGCTGATTTTGCTGATTATACTATCTAGATCGGGTTGTGGTAACCAGAGTTCAGTCTGCGCTCGATATGATATAATTGCTTCACTGACAATCAGCGATATTAGCATGCTACAATCAATCATATACCGTAATAGCACTATTGGCATCCAATGTTTTTCAGACATATGTCTGCCAATCCAAACATAACAACACTTATGAAGTCCTGTAGCCAATTCAAATGATACCACACGAGCGAATCCAGTTAAATCAAATTCGGGTATCGGCTCATTAATCGCAACACGGGTCATTTCATGTGTGGGATGTCCATATCGTTTAAAATATTCAGCTGCTTCTCCATACCCGAGAAAACTCCCGGGATAGCACGCAACCATATCAACGGAAATAGTATTTTCGCGGTCATATTTTGTATTCCATAATCCGCCATGACCATAATCAATGCAGCTTGATTTGATGTCTGTGAGAAATTCAGCTCGTGTTGGTTTCCACGTGTTTTTCTTCCTCGCAAAATGAGCTGCAACTGATAGAATTGTAAAACAATGTGTTAGTAATTGTTCGTCGTCGAAACTCTTCGAGGCCACCGTTGAGAAACCACTAGCTAGTTTTTTCATCGCGTCATGGAGGGCTTCAGTACGGTAGAATTCGCCGTTTGGTCTTACAAATTGATCGAATTTACCCTCGGAGTTTTCAAAACTGTGAAGTAACCACACTGACACAAGATCGTTTTTACTTAATTGATAAATAAAATCAAATAATTTCTCCTCCGGGGAGAATTCCGGGGAGAACTCCACGGGTATATACTTTTTGGTTCTATCCCGTAGAAATATTGTTACTGCGGATGTCCACGCGTGTTCGTTATGGTCATTAATTTTGATTGGAGCTCCTCTCGATTTAAATTTCGGTTCATATAATACTTCTCTTGTTATCGTCGCTACCGATATTGGAAATTGTAGCAATCGTTCCAACGTTGCCACGTCTTGAATTGTTACCCCGTGCTCCTTCACTGTTAGTTCCCATTCGGTTATTTTTTTTTTGCATCTTGGATCGGTCAATTTGTACCCCCGGGATGCATTTGTGAAGTGTTCTATTATTCGTTCTGCTACACAATTTATTCTCGTTGACAAAGTTAGCGGCGATAATTTCATAGGTGCTAGTTTTTCAATACTTAGTTTATCATTTAACGGATATATCCCATAAACAACTACTGTTACTGGATAAGTTCTTTCGTAGTATGGTTCGTCAATTCCAGTCAGAATTCTTGGTTTGGAATCTCGACTCACAATAATAGTTATTTTTATCTTTCAATATTGGTTCAAAGTTATCTCCGATAATCCCATCTCCCGTGTCTGAACTAATAATGAATTTCATTCTAAAATAATACCTTTTTCGCCCAAGATGTGAAATTATCTCAACTGCTCTTTCGTCGTTCATGGTAGCATCGATTATGGGTACATTGACATCATCATCAATAATTCGAAATGTCGACCACGTATGAGATGCTCCATCGCGTTTGAATTCATTAAAACAATCACGAATTTTACCCAACATGGTTCTGTCATATATTAGACTTTTTGGTATATAAGAGACTCTATCGAGATTAATTTTAGCATTTTTCGTAGGCGTAATTTTCGATAATCTCTCGAACTCCTTCATGCTATAATTAAAACAAGTATTTAAATAAATAATTTAGTATATAATGAATCATTGCTAATGGCTCATGATTGGATCAGTAACCCCATATAACAAATCATGTAGAAAGGAGTTCTATGTGTATCATATGCAAAGTTTTCGACGTGGAAATAATGGCCCCTGACCTTGCCTACGATGTGGGGTAGGGGTTAAAGGAAAAACACAGTTGTGTTTCGGTTGTGGTGGTAAACGATATAGAGAGTTGAAGCGCTATTATGATAAACGAGCTAAGAACTCCATCAATGACTCTACCCCAGACCCTGACTGCGTCAGCGCCAACGACAAGATCATAAGAACTCCTCAAGACTAAATTGAAAGATTCCAAAGTGATACTTCGACCAAATAATTAATTAGACAAATAATAGTATAGTATATAAATGAACCAAGAATTCCGACCGCATCCCGTGATTGCAAACTATGAGGCATCCAGTGACGGTATTGTCAGACACTGCAAACTAAAGAAGCCAGTTGGTTCTGACAATGGTTTTGGGTATTTGAAGTTTACCACTCGGGGGGGGGGGGGGAACTTATCTTAACCACATAATCGCATACGAGTGTTTTTATGGATTGATCGAAGATGGTTTTGTTATTGATCACTTAAATGGTATTAAGACTGATAATTCTTTGAGTAACCTACAAGCTGTTACACAGAGTGAGAATACAAAACGAGGAGGAACTTGTATTTATAAAACAGTTGGGAAGAGACCTGTAAAATCTTTTAATACAGCAACTAAAGAAGAAATAGTATTTCAATCTATGAATAACACCGGAAGGTATTTTGATATTTGTATGCCCTCGGTACGAAGAGTAGCAGAACGAGTACAAAATTCTACTTTTTCAAATCGTTTTAAAAACAGCATTAAGTTTATTTATGTCTAACTATATGTATTTTGTACTATTCTATATAGCATTAAGGGGAATAACTCGTGTAGGTATGTTACGACTTAACAAAGAGTTACAGATCTCAATAGTTTTTTTTGAAACACTGTGTCATCTTATTTTTGATTGGCTGGTTATAATTGTAATGATTCTCAGCGGAGATATAATCAATTGGAGAAATTATCTGTTTTGTAAGAAAATAAATCAAGCACGCAGCGTTTACAAATAGTTGTATTCTTTTTTTGTATTTTATTCAGGTATTTAGTCTTACTTCAGCGTTGTCAATGATCAGTATTAAACACATGAAAGAATAAAATCACACACCTCTCTGTTCTATTTTATGTATAAACAGCTTATATACCATATCGTCTATTATATTACTGGGGGTTTTAAGCGGTCGACAATCATTACGTGAATAATCATACAACCCACGCACAATCCACGTGTGTGGGTACTTTTTGTTTCATACAACCTGGATTTTATCCGGGTTGTATGATTATTCACGTATGAATGTAGACCCCGCCCCCGTCATTATCATTCATTCATTCATTCATTCATTCATTCATTCATTCATTCATTCATTCATTCATTCATTCATTCATTGTGTATAAATATACCACGCCATTGACGTCATTCATTGTATTTATAATCCATTCATTCAGTCCAATGTAAATAATATGTATATATTGTGTGACGTCCATTCCCTAAGCGTAACCTCTTAGATTTCTAACCCTTTGTTTGACGAATTAGATATCTTCGCGGGGATTATGTTTAGTGGTACCTGTATTGTCGTATATATGTAACCTCTATGCGTCTCCGATGTGGATGGCAACTGAGGCGTACAATGGGGTTCATCGTATATAATTGCATAATATCCTTAGGCGTGAGTAAGATGATAAAACAACTTACCACGAACGGGGTTCACAAATATCATCATATATAATCGCATAATATCTCTGGACGTTCTAAGATGACAAACATCTTATCATGGACAGAGTTCATTTTTGAAAGATATATTATTATTTTTTTGTATTATAAATATATTATTATATATAATATGAATTATGAAAATATCAATCAGATTATAACTGAAATATCAAATTTGAAAATTCAAGGGATTCATTTGTCAGATAAATTAAATTGTGACCAGATTTTTTCCGATTATCAAGATTTAGAAGATAACATGCAACGAAATAGATACACATTGCCTAAGTCATATGCATTTATTAAACGTATCCAACAGGCGATTTATGATTCGTTCAAATATGAAAATGACATGAACAAGTTTGTCCCGTTATTTACTATCGTGGAAAAAAATAGAAAAGAATTGGGTCATCAATATGAAATCAAACGCGAAGTTAATTCAAAAATTAGAAATATTAAAATGTTTATTCGCGAAATCGAATATTCCCCTCTTGTTACCTCAGCGGAGTAATTTGTAAGTATAAATACTTCAATGGACAGGTCAAATTCTCACTATGCGACATGTGTATATAAATACTTGTTGAACAGAACTCACTAACAGGTAACGCGCTTACTCAACCAGAACAAAAACCTATACAGGTGTTTAATCAATAACTCGGCATTAACATTCTATCAATGGACTACACGGAAGTATAATAGTAGTTTGTGGGGTGGGTTAATTTTTTTGGATAGTTTTTGGTTATTTTATTCATTTTTTTTCATTGTTAAATCAAGGAGTTAAAAAAATAAATTCAAATAGTCGATTCATTTAGTGTTAAAAACAGCCTTGATACCCTTAAAGTTTATTTTGTGAAAATACAATAATACAATGATTTAGGTCGATCACCCGTTTAATATTCCTATTAACTCTTCAACACGCAGGCAAGAATGGACATTTTGCATAATTTGATCTCGACTACAACTAATCACCGTTATGATATCTCGATCTAACTGTTGTATTTAGTCGCCTGTCAGTATGAATTTTTCATTACCGAGTCTGTCTAACAGGAGATCAAACTTATCAACGGAAAATCTTTGATTTTCAGAATCAGAAAAACACTTTCTGATAGCATCTTCGAGTTTATCCTTGTCGTTAATGAATACTCGTTCGTGTTGATACATTATATACAAATCTGTACGGGTTCAGTGTTTAATGGGGAAAGCAATTTACGACTTGAAAATCTCTTTGAAATTGCTTTGCAATGGAAAATCCTATGGATTTTCACGATGAAAAGCTAGCTTTTTACATCTAACGTCATTTGTAATTGTTCCCCTCGAAGATCAACCAAGGAAAAGTTCTGGTCGGTTATTCTAAAATTCATCCTCGTGATAAGATTGTTGGTGGTTTCCAAGTAGGTTAAATGAGGTGGATTCATCACAATTAAACTCCCCGGGGAAACATTTGGAGAAAACGTGTATAGAATATATCCAAGATCCGCATTATCTGATTTTGAAACGTCAATGGCATGACTCCCTAACACTGCATCACAAATAACGTATATGGCAATCGTGGATGATATATCAACGTTGCCGGGTGATCTGTGTTTGTTATTGTTGAATACTGAATTATTCGACCGTAGAATTTCCGTGGGGGGATTTATTTTAAACCATAGCGCGTGAATTTGTGGGAAAAATTCGTCAATGAGATCTCGTAGTGATTTCTTCATCTCTGGTACATCCCATCCTGGAAATTTCATAAAGACTAAATCTGTATCAGTGCGTGAAAATACTTTTTTGAATTTTTTTTGGGTGGGAGATCTATCTTAGTAGACCAACGAAAGTAATCTATCATTGAGATAATTCATATCGGAGATAATTTGATTTAGTTGTTGTTGTTTGATTACCTCACGTGAAGTTGTTAAATCGAGTAGCAGAGATCGTTGCAGATAATCTCGTAGCTGATTCAGCTTTGTTTGAAACATTTGTTTCATCGTGTTGAAGATCACAAATAAACTTTTCTCTGTGATTACAAATACACCTTGAGCGCCAAGAGCAAATCGCCATATTATTTTACCATACTCGTTGTATTCGTATTTTCCAAGTGCATCAGTTTCTGTTCCGTCGTAGACGTTATACGAGAATTTTTGATAGATATCACTAGGTCGTAGAAAACTAATGTCAAAATTGTAATTATACGCTGGATCAACAGCAGGTAATTCATCAGTGAAGAAATCAGATTTGTTAGGTTCAGGTAACTGGAAATGAACCGCAGGAAGACTATTCAACAACGCTGTGTGGATCCGTGGGAAGAATTCGTCGATGGTGTCACTGAGTTTTTGGCGCATCCATGGTACGTTATATCCTGGAAACTTAAACGTGGGGATAATATCCTCCTCGCGGATATTGAGCTCTTTTGCAATTTTTGTTTTTGTTGGAGGATCATAATCATCAGTTAATATATATTGAATAACTCCCTGATTATAACCTTCCATATCGGCAATAATTTTATTACATACTTGTATGTATTTGATGACATCATCGTGGCGTGGTGGGATTTCACTTATTGCTGTTACTATATAGCCGTTAAATCGTAAGAAATCACTATTCATATCTGTGAACATTTTAGCAATCTCTGGTTTAAAAAATTTATTATAACCGGTATTAACCCTCCCCGCTCGTCCTATCCCACTTAAAAGTAGTGCGATTGTTAAATTATATGTTAACTTAGGTATACTACCAACATCACCAACATCAAAACCATGATAATCTTGCTTCGTGGAAATATAATCAGATTTTAGTGGTTCGCGTGGCAGATCTTTTATATCAACGGTGCCCGGGATATATTCAGGGTACCCCAACAAAGTTCTAATTGAGCTATTGTATATATCCACGGCGTAGTCAGGCGAATTTATCTCGATGGTTGTTGACAGCAGAGGCTCATGTCCGTGTATTTCGATGGGAAATTTATCAGGTCCATCTTCGACGGGAATTATATTTTTCCCTGTGATTTCTTCAATGGAATATATGATCGTCGCGTTGATATCTTCGATATCATATGCGCCAGCAGGTAAATATATTGTGTGCCATTCTGGTTCGGTACTGGCATCTGGTGTGACCTTATTCTTCCACGAAAAAGTAAAACTATTATTGGGGGGTTTACCATTAAATGGTTCTGATCGTACATTAGGCCAACTGTAGTAACATCTTAATTGCGTTAACACTATCTCGGATGTTACCAACGGAGGGTTAAATTCAACGCTTAACTCTGGTGTTTTCGTTACCAGCGATATCAATTTTGTCTTTGTCGTAGTTGTATTTTCTGTTATTCGTTGAAGCAGTTCTTGTGACATTATTGTTATTGTAATTGTGTTGCTCTAATTTTGACATCGTTGAATCATACAACCGAACCATCTTCGAGAATTCATCATCGGATATAAATGCGTCATCGAGCGACGAGGAAATCATCGCGGATCATTGCGAGTATGCATTGGATATTGTAGCGAGTTTAACAACGTAATCGTGTAGTTTTCGCTGGAAACACGATGATATTTATTTGTTATTATTGATAACACCCCAGCGATGGTTGTCGCCGCAGATATACAAATTAGAACAACGATCGGGGCAACCATTGTAACCGAAGATAGTATTATTGCAGCACCAGTGATTACACCAGATACCGAGCACACGATTACGTCAATAATGTTGATTCTTCGTCGGTATTTTTTTATTTTTACGCAGCATTCTCAGCGAGTATTCCTAGGCTAGTCTGAAACTCTTTGACGGTATCATAACGGTATTGAGATAATGAAGGTATCGTCGGCAATGACTTCGTCGGTGATGATGAAATCATTATTGATGACATTTTATTTATTACAACAGTGAACAATTTCAATTGAAACCTATGGATGCTCAGTTTAATTGTTTACTTAAATCCGCTACGAATTCCACATACCATGTTACTGAAACCCTAGCCAAATTATTATCAGTGGATGTTATCGTAAATTGTTCAATTATATCCTTGTCGATGATCGTTGATATCGTATTGTTGACCCCAGATGAACTCGACGATGATATATTAAATTGAGTCGGTGATACTAGTGTTAATTGATAAATACCCCTGACGGTTGCAGTGATACTTAATATGTTATTTAGTGGTGTCCACGCAAATGATCCGTATTGAATCGTGTATACTACGTTGCTGGTTTCCTCATGAGGAATTTTTGTTTTTTCAACGATTGCTATCATCCTTATTTCATCTTCTTTGATGGCATCGTTGACCGTTTTGAGATCATCGACGGATTTTGTAATAATGTAATAACCACGATTAAATCTGAAATTGATCTCTCTTCGTGAATAACACCCAATCGGTTATTAATCGCGGTTATTTCATCGAGTTTTGTAATAATGTTTTCAAAGGTTGTTTTAATTTTTCTTCTGGTTTCACATCCTTACCAAAAAATATGTCGATAGCATCATCAGTTTTTCTAAAATTTTTACACAAATTATTAAATTGATCGAGATGAGAATCAAATTCAGATCTCAATTTTGGTAAATTGTCGACGGTGGCTTTTACTTGTGCGATATGTAAATCAGGGTGTGCACGGGGAACACCAAAGAAATTATTTATGGGAGTTTCAATGGTGTCAATGATATCCTGTTTGAGTTGATTAAATTTAATTATATGGTCATTATACTCGTCACGTAGTTTTTTCATATCAGTGACGTTGTCACTGGCGGAGACTTTAACATCATTGATGGTTTTTTATAAACCCGTTAGAGTATTTATTTGATCGTGTAATTTTTTAATTCATCTAAGTTTGCTATCGATGTGATAGCTTTGTTTATTTTTTTTACTTGTTCGACAGTAACGCCTTCTTCGGAAGGACGTGGTACTGATCTCCCCAAAAAATCTGCCATGTTATATTACATATTTCTCTTTAAGTGATTTATCATCGTGTACTCGTGGATGGCTTTGTGAGGTAATTTAGAAATCGTCGAGATAGCTGTCAACGCGTTAAGAACCTCTTGTCCACAAATAGGAGGATCGGTTAATGTTTGAGTGGGCAGCGTTGAATACCAAATTGGGGTTGTCATAGACAACTTAGATACATAACTGAGAAATTCCATCGGCGGTGGTAATCCATACGAATCAAAATAAATAACACCACGAGGATGTATCGCATAACACACCCAATGCGTTCCAGGTCCAGTGTGTTCATTTAAATTAATTATACCGGTTTCGAAGATATGTGGTTGTTTCGGTAACTGATTTTTCATGAATACTCCTCTGAAATGTTTTATTAGGAGTTTCTTTACTGCGTCGGCGAGGTCAAAAGTAGACATGGGAGCCACAGAAGTTATCGTAGTAACATTTTTGTCAGCGAGAACGGACCTATGAAACCACCCTGTTGAGTTCCTAAACCCCGTCCATAGTGCTTTGTGTACCGGCTTCCTGGTAGTCTGAATTCCTTTCCCTTTTTTATACCCGCTTCCAAACATCTTACCGATAAGATTGCTACCAACAACACCAGCAGCGCCTCAATGTATGCTTCACATGGCAAGAAGTATTTAGATGTGTCATCAAATCTAAGTTCAATTCCTGACCTTGTATTTGGATTCTGAGCATTATACGAAAAATACTGATAATCGCGTATAGAATCATTTTTTCGTACAGGAGCATCTACATCAAAAGTATCATCTATCTCATGTTTAAACATTTTATTATATAGTCGTTGATCTAAATTATAATCGTTTTAGACCGGAACCAGCAATTAATCTCAACCGCGCTTTCGCTATTTTATTAATTGCGTTACCTACCTCAGGTGGCATTTGATTCGTAGATTGTAATTTTACTGTTTTTTTCCCCTTGCTAATGACATAAGTTTCTCTTTTGCGGAGTCAAACGCGGCAATAGCAAGATTACTAGCCCTGCTACCAACTTCTGTACCAATCTTATCACCGAGAACCCCAATAGCTTTTGACGCTATTTCCTTTACCAATCGGTAGCAGTTTTGGAGCAACTCGAGTAAATAATCCAGTGACAACATCACCTAATCCATCTCCGTATGTCACCTTGTACACTGGCAATCGTGAATTTACGACATAAACAGGTCTTGCTCTGCTGATTCTACGATGTACTATCATTTTATTTATCTAATCGATGATCAATCGCTGTAATAATCATCGGTAAGTTCATAGATGAAACTACGATATAGTCCAATATCCATTACACGACCTTGAAATAACCGTCGACAGATTTCAGCCGCTTCGATAATTATCTCCGGATAATTATTTCCAGATCATTTTCCTTCTAACCGTGATATATCATCAAGGATACTTCTTGAACATGGTATATTACCACCGTGATATCCACTAGCAAATTTTTCTTCTTGGGGTTCTTCTTGGGGTTGAGGATCTTTTTTTCTTCGTGGTCGTCCTCGTCCTCGCGATGGTATAAGTTTTCGTTGTTCTTCTCTTATTTGTTCATTTTTAGCGTCTTGTATTCTAACTGCAGTATCAAATGCACTATACTTCTTGTCGGCTTTGCTAAGATGGTTTAACCCTGTTCTAATTTTATAAACCACATCAATCCATTTGTTAAAATCACTGATAAAACTTTCCTTTTGTTTTGGTTTTAAATAATTATATCTATCAACAAAACCAGAAGCTGTAAATTTTATCAATTCTTCTGGATCATTTTCTTTATCGATACGTGCTAAAAAGTCTTCAGTAAATTTATCTCGTAGCTCTTGATTTCTACTATCAATTTTCTTTGGAGGTTTTTTCTCTGATTCTGCCTCTGGTCTACTCTCTCTTATCGAGGTTACAACTTCTCCAGTTGCTGTAGTTATCGGCTTAAATTATTGTTCAGTATCAGCGGTAAAATCTAACCGCACTTGTTGTTGAGCTTGCAAATTATCTCTGAAAGAATCTCTCACCGGGAGAAATTTCTTGATCGCAGCCAACCGTTCTCTAGTTAATCTAGCTATTTGTGCTTCACCGACGTTTGCCATTTATATAAAAATTATATCGCTAATTCATCATCGTTGAAATTCGAAGAATTTCCAATTACTAGCATTAAAGTCTTTAAGACTTCACAAACAAGGATTGTTAACCCTATAACAGCAGAGAGGGCGCGACAACAACATTGACGTCGTTTTCGAGGAAGCCTCGGTTTACCCGTGGACGCTTCTATTAAGCATTTACGACGCCTCTCTCTGTAATGAGACTCTGTCTCTGTAGCAGCCTTTTTTAATGAAATATTTTCGGTTTGAAATAGTTTCGGTTTGTCTGAATAGTTTCGTTTTCCGTAGAAGCCTTATTTTTGTTTGAAAACTTGGTCTGTTCACCCTCTCTGCTGCTCAGCTGAACAGATTTTCAACCTGAGAATACTATGTGAGAAATACCTCCAGCATCAACAAGACCTTTATCATGTCTTTATAGATTTCAAGAAGTCGTTTGATAGGGTATGGCATGCAGCCCTTCGGTCCACCATGAAGCTGTACAACATCAACGCTAACCTGATCAGAGTCAAAGAAAGCCTTTACAGCAAGACCACCAGGGCAGTATGCTTCAACGGTCAAATAGGAGATTAGTTTAGGACAACTCTGGGAGTCCGACAGGGCTGCCTGCTTTCACCTACTCTCTTCAACATCTTCCTTGAAAGAATCATGACAGATGCACTGGAAGACCATGAAGAAACTGTCAGTATTGGAGGCAGAATAATAACGAATCTGCGCTTTGCTGATGACATCGATGGCCTTGCAGGAAATGAGGAGGAGCTAGTTCAGTCGATGGAAAAACTGGACAGGACAGCTATTGCTTTTGATATGAAAATCAGTGCAGAGAAGACCAAATTGATGACCAACAACACCAGTGGCATCAGCACTGACATCATGATTAGTGGCCAAAAACTGGAAACAGTTAATAGATTCAAGTACTTAGGAGCCATCGTGGCAGACGAGGGATCGAAACCAGAAATATTGTCCAGGACTGACAATAACAGCAATGGCAAGGCTGAAGACAGTTTGGAAAGACAGAAACACCTCAGTCAGCTCAAAAATCAGACTGATGCGCTCCTTGGTTGCATCTGTATTCCTATATGCCTGTGAGTCATGGACCCTCACAGCGGATCTCGAAAGAAGGATACAAGCTGTGGAAATGAGATGCTTTCGAAGGTTGCTTGGCATTACATATAGAGATCATGTCAGGAATGATGAAGTGGGAAACAGAATTAAGCCAGCCATTGGGCCCTATGAAGAGCTATTGACCATTGTGAAGAATAGCAAAATGAAATGGTACGGACATGTCACACGATCAACAGGGCTTGCTAAGACAATCATGCAAGGTACTGTGCAGGGAGGGCGAAGGAGAGGCAGACAGAGGAAAAGATGGGAGGATAACATCTCAGAATGGTCAGGACTGAAGCTGAGTGACACAGTGAGAGTAGCAGAGAACAGATTGGAATAGAGGAAGCTGGTTGTCAGGTCATCAGTGGTAAGGTCCGTTTTATTTTCGGCAATTCTCCTTTAAATTTCTGGAGGACGACCTCTTATCTCCGCAGGATTTACCGCAATTGAGTTTTTGCTTCAGAGAAAGATAAGTCCTCCGTCTCTTTTCATAATTTGCCTCTCCTTGTTGCTATTGCTTCTGCAGTTCCTATATCTCTCAGTTTTGTTGCAGCCTGTGTTTCTATGACCATTTTTCGTAATTCTTTGCGATTTCTTAACAAAGAACGTCTTTTCCTTTCTTTCTTCTGGGTTCTGAATCAGGTTCTGCCTGATTCGGTGAAACTCACGCGAGCCTCATTCAACTTGGTAATCATTGCAGCAGATATTGTAATAATAATAGGTGGGTTTTTTTCCTCTCTTGACTGAGCGATGTCATATTCTGGCGGTCTTCGGCTAGCAGTAATAACTCTACATTAATTCCAAAGATTTCTTCTGTGCAACTACTGACGTAAACTGGAAAGTCAAACGTATCCACTATATAAATAATTGTACTCTAATCAATAGAACATCACAGATCTCATACCTTCCCAATTGTCTATCAATCGCACAACTGCTTGGTTTCTCTTCAATAACTTTCAGTAGCGTACTGTCAGCATTTCACTCCGTTAAACTATGCAACTCACCATATTACGGGGACCTACTTTACTAAGCCACCTTAGGCCAGTCAAATCATGGTTTTACGCCTTATTTCGCCTGTATTTTTATATTAGCCACCATGGCAACAATAAGCGGTACCAGCCGAGGACGGAACGATCCTTTCTCGTTCATTCAACTGTGTAATATACCAATATCCAATCATACATACTGAACCTGGAGTAAAAGATTCAATACAAATAACAAGATTTAATACAGGCTATTGAACTCAAGGTCATCGATGCGGCTCTGACATGAATTCATCAATAGTAAACCACATCATCATGGAAACTCACCAGCACTTCACTCCGTGACGTTTGTTCCTAGTATCTGGCTAATTATTTTGGTTTGAGGAATATTTCCAACTTCCCATAATGACAAATATCTAATAAATCCTTTAAACAAAGCGCGATAAACAAATGCGCATGCTCCAAATTTATTACAATCTGTTATCAGTCAACGATGGTTGTTGTAGTAGTTTTTGTAGGGTTTAACGCCATTTTCAGCACAATATACGTTATGCAAGCTGGCCAGTGTAAACAGTGTGAGGAAGAACCGAATAATACACCGGAAAGAACCACCAACCCATGCCACGAGAAGCTATTGGCAAACTTTCTCACATATCCACATTGGCCAAATCCGAGACTCTAACCCTATCAGACAGAGGTGACACGGCAATGAACTCTTTAGACCAAACGGCCACTATGGGCCCCCAGTCAACGATGTGCTTCCAGACTGACGATCGAACCACTTAAAAATCCCGTAGCATGTAAGCGATGGAAAACATCTGTGCGATTTTTGGGGTAATGCGATTATCAGCATTACCCAAAGAGATAGAGAAAGTAGCATACATTCATCATACAGTGTCAATTAAAAAATACAACATACAAAATTTCAAAAGTCAACACCTTAAATAACAAGAAGAAACATAAGCACAAAATACAAATCAACAAGCCAAGGGGCCCCGAGTGGCCGAGTGGTCTAAAGCGCTGTCCGTTACGGATAAGCTGCCGTCTCACCTCTGTCTGCGTGTGTTCGAGTCTAAGATTCGGCTAATGTTGTTATGTGAAAAAACTTGCCAGTAGCTTCTCGTGGGTCGGTGGTTATTTCTGGGGATTTCCCGGGTTCTTCCTCCACCAATAATACTGGTCACCATGAAGTCAAACTCGCCTTACACTGGTCTAGGTCATTATATCATCGCTGCACATCGTTGCACACAATGTTTACCAGTTAAAGACAAAAGATAACCGTAATGTGTACAAAAACAAAACGTCTTAATGCCTTAACATTATTTCTAGTATTCACGATCAAACCAGTCACTTGATGTTCTAAGAGATATCCAATACTATGTTGATCAAAAGAAATACACATAATATTTTCCACACATCATGATGTTCTAAAAGATATCCAATAATGCGTTGATAAAAAGAAACACACATAATATTTTCCACACATCATGATGTTCTAAAAGATATCCAATAATGCGTTGATAAAAAGAAATACACATAATATTTTCCACACATCATGATGTTCTAAAAGATATCCAATAATGCGTTGATAAAAAGAAATACACATAATATTTTCCACACATCATGATGTTCTAAGAGATATCCAATACTATGTTGATAAAAAGAAATACACATAATATTTTCCACACATCATGATGTTCTAAGAGATATCCAATACTATGTTGATAAAAAGAAATACACATAATATTTTCCACACATCATGATGTTTTAAGAGATATCCAATACTATGTTGATAAAAAAAATACACATAATATTTTCCACACATCATGATGTTCTAAGAGATATCCAATACTATGTCGATAAAAAGAAATACACATAATATTTTCCACACATCATGATGTTCTAAGAGATATCTAATACTATGTTGATAAAATGAGATACACATAATATTTTCCACACATCATGATGTTCTAAGAGATATCCAATACTATGTTGATAAAAAGAAATACATATAATATTTTCCACACATCATGATGTTCTAAGAGATATCCAATACTATGTCGATAAAAAGAAATACACATAATATTTTCCACACGTCATGATGTTCTAAGAGATATCCAATACTATGTTTGATAAATGAAATACACATAATATTTTCCACACATCATGATGTTCTAAAAGATATCCAATAATGCGTTGATAAAAAGAAATACACATAATATTTTCCACATATCATGATGTTTTAAGAGATATCCAATACTATGTTGATAAAAAAAAATACACATAATATTTTCCACACATCATGATGTTCTAAGAGATATCCAATACTATGTTGATAAAAAGAAATACACATAATATTTTCCACACATCATGATGTTCTAAGAGATATCCAATACTATGTTGATAAAAAGAAATACATATAATATTTTCCACACATCATGATGTTCTAAGAGATATCCAATACTATGTCGATAAAAAGAAATACACATAATATTTTCCACACATCATGATGTTCTATGAGATATCCAATACTATGTTGATAAAAAGAAATACACGTATTTTCCACGCATCATGATGTTCTAAGAGATATCCAATACTATGTTGATAAAAGGAAATACACATAATATTTTCCACACATCATGATGTTCTAAAAAATATCCAATAATGCGTTGATCAAAAGAAATACACATAATATTTTCCACACATCATGATGTTCTAAAAGATATCCAATAATGCGTTGATAAAAAGAAATACACATAATATTTTCCACACATCATGATGTTCTAAGAGATATCTAATACTATGTTGATAAAATGAGATACACATAATATTTTCCACACATCATGATGTTCTAAGAGATATCCAATACTATGTTGATAAAAAGAAATACATATAATATTTTCCACACATCATGATGTTCTAAGAGATATCCAATACTATGTCGATAAAAAGAAATACACATAATATTTTCCACACGTCATGATGTTCTAAGAGATATCCAATACTATGTTGATAAAAAAAAATACACATAATATTTTCCACACATCATGATGTTCTAAAAGATATCCAAAAATGCGTTGATAAAAAGAAATGCACATAATATTTTCCATACATCATGATGTTTTAAGAGATATCCAATACTATGTTGATAAAAAAAATACACATAATATTTTCCACACATCATGATGTTCTAAGAGATATCCAATACTATGTTGATAAAAAGAAATACACATAATATTTTCCACACATCATGATGTTCTAAGAGATATCCAATACTATGTTGATAAAAAGAAATACACATAATATTTTCCACACATCATGATGTTTTAAGAGATATCCAATAATATGTTGATAAAAAAATACACATAATATTTTCCACACATCATGATGTTCTAAGAGATATCCAATACTATGTTGATAAAAAGAAATACACATAATATTCTCCACACATCATGATGTTCTAAGAGATATCTAATACTATGTTGATAAAATGAAATACACATAATATTTTCCACACATCATGATGTTCTAAGAGATATCCAATACTATGTTGATAAAAAGAAATACACATAATATTCTCCACACATCATGATGTTCTAAGAGATATCTAATACTATGTTGATAAAATGAAATACACATAATATTTTCCACACATCATGATGTTCTAAGAGATATCCAATACTATGTTGATAAAAAGAAATACATATAATATTTTCCACACATCATGATGTTCTAAGAGATATCCAATACTATGTCGATAAAAAGAAATACACATAATATTTTCCACACATCATGATGTTCTAAGAGATATCCAATACTATGTTGATAAAATGAAATACACGTATTTTCCACGCATCATGATGTTCTAAGAGATATCCATTACTATGTTGATAAAAAGAAATACACATAATATTCTCCACACATCATGATGTTCTAAGAGATATCTAATACTATGTTGATAAAATGAAATACACATAATATTTTCCACACATCATGATGTTCTAAGAGATATCCAATACTATGTTGATAAAAAGAAATACATATAATATTTTCCACACATCATGATGTTCTAAGAGATATCCAATACTATGTCGATAAAAAGAAATACACATAATATTTTCCACACATCATGATGTTCTAAGAGATATCCAATACTATGTTGATAAAAAGAAATACACGTATTTTCCACGCATCATGATGTTCTAAGAGATATCCAATACTATGTTGATAAAAGGAAATACACATAATATTTTCCACACATCATGATGTTCTAAAAAATATCCAATAATGCGTTGATCAAAAGAAATACACATAATATTTTCCACACATCATGATGTTCTAAAAGATATCCAATAATGCGTTGATAAAAAGAAATACACATAATATTTTCCACACACCATGCAATATCTTCCTTGCAATCTCACATAATTGAATCATAGCCAACACGGTATTTTCTCCCATAAAGGCAATGTTGTTTTCCAAAGGCGGGATCCATAAGAATCAAAATAGTCCAAACTGTGAACATGAAAGAAGACTTCGACCGAATGTGTTCCAGGTTAATGACTGTCGTCGGTTTTGACGACAGAGGCTTGAATATGTTTTGGTTTGCGAAAAGGAGGTTCATTGTTAACTCGCACCACAGGATTCTCAGAAGGAAGTCGTGTGTGAATTGTAATTTTGTTTTGACATGTAGCCCCCTTCAACAAACATTCATCAATTGACGATCTATACCTTCAGAATTCATGTGAGCATTATTTTAATGGTCGAGGTATTGCCGCTACATTATTTTTGAAAAAATAAATTTTCCTATCAAAATGAAACAAATGTAATGTCTGTAAAGCCAACCTGAAGCCTTTAAGTAACAGAGCTTCTCTAAATGGTTTAGTGTATTTTATTATTTTATCTTGTAGATTTTTGTTCTTGAAATTTTGTATGCGCGTTTTGTTTACCCACCAGACGTTTCAATGAGGTCGCATCTGCTCTGTTGCTGTAATTAGATCATTATTTAACCAAATATTGTATCAAGACCTACACGATATCTTGATCTAGGACCATGTAAATGTATTGCTATATATTTTTATGGGGTAGAATGTGCACGTGAAAATAAATTTCTAAATTTGATTATATCCATATCTCCTAAACACCATGTCTCATCAATATTTCTTAAAGTATGTGTATCAACTCGATTAAATACGGCTAAAATACTACAGTTATCTCTGATAACTTTAGGTATCTGCGTGTATCGCTGAGGTATATAAATTATATCAGTATTTGTATGCCTGCCTTGAGAAAATATTCTTGCCGGCTTTGGTTGTTTATCCAGCATTACGTCATCATAAATAACAAAATTATTAATAAATCCATCCAGTTCATCAACATTCGGCGCTTCTTCAATATCGGTAATAAAAGTATTATTATCATCACTTTCTTCACTTAATAATTTTGCATTCTCATTGAAATCTTTAAGAACGTCGTAGTATCTCTAATTAACTACAGATGGTGCCACTAAATATAATGTATTCCACTTGAGCCATCTCAGTATTAAATTAAGTAATAATTGCGTTTTACCAGACCCATTATTAGCATTCTGATAGAATTCGGAGATCAACCAAAACCTGGAGAGTATCCAGTAAATGCTGATGAACAAGCGTGTTAAGTTCATGATACAGCGTATAAAAATAAAGATTTACAACAACGACATATTGCAGATGTGAAGTTGACACACTCGGTAAATTTCATTAAAAAAATTAATATATCAGAGAATCATTAGCTTATTGGTTAGTAAGATCCGCGAACGAAGGTAAACTAGTGGTAGGGGCTGGTATTTAATCTACCGATTATAAAATACTGGAATCGATTTGTTATAGCCAAGAGGATATTGGATGGATAGAGAAGCGATTAGTAAACTTCCCGATGCTGTAAATGTTACACGTTATTTTGGTGAAAATTGGTTAGCACGACAGGCAATATGGCATTTTTATCAACTTCCACCTATACAATTCAGCACACACATGTTGTTGACAGTGTTCCTAACGAAGTTCATCAGACAGATCTTTTGTTTTTACCACACCTTACTATTAAAATTGGTAGGCGTCAATAGACATACAAATACGTCTTGGCTGTCTTTGACGTTGCAAGTAGATATAAAGATGCAGAGCCGTTAGTAACAAAACCGGATGCTGAAGTTGTATTAGCTTTTGAAAGAATGTATAAACGAGAACCCTTGCAACTACTACAAGTTGATAGTGGCGAAGAATTTATTGACATAGTATCATCTCTGATGAAAAAAAAACATGACGTCAAAATCAGACGAGGGTGTACCGCAAATTCATCGTGATCAGGTAAATACGGTGGTAAAAAAGATATGATTAAAAAAACAATGCCGATAGTGATAAGGTTATAAAAAAAATGCTGAAGACTACATAGCAAGATTTCAAAATAATGATTAAGACAAATAATAATTTTGGCAAATAATAGTATGTTAAACAATGAAGCGAAACGATTTTCTGTAGCAACCAATTGTCAAGAATTACGAAGCATCTCGTCATGGTATCATCAGGAAATGTCGATTAAAATTAAAGTGGGTTATATTGATAGTACTTCTTTTATCTATTGTACATGTAATTTCGAGTGTTATAATGGAGTAGTCGAGAAAGGTATTGTGATTAGTCATATTGTTTCAAATCCTAAAAATAAATATTCATGGAATTGACGTCCTATCAAACAAAGCTAGAATTGCCAATTCGGTGAAAATGGTAAGGACCGTAAATTTCATAGGTTTGTCAAGTCTGTAAATTGTTACGTGCTTATGCTCGAATAAGCAGCAACATAGAAAGAAGTGAAAATAACAACTTGTAAAAATTTAACCAACAATTTATTGAGTACAAATATTTTCATAAAAGAAAATACTTAAACTTACGGTTTTACAGAATCAAGTCCAAAAATTAATCCAAAGAGAATTCACAATATAATCCACTAGTGGAATTGCAAGAGATTTGATAATAAAATGTCCTAATAGTTCCCGGTTCGAACCTTGACGATGTAATCCAATATGGACGACGATGTCACGTGATGAAGTCAGTTTTAGTTTTATAATTATTCAAATGAGCACAAGTAATTTCTAGATAAATAACACAATAAATTCCTCTTGATCCCAAACGAATTGAAAAAATTTACACTCAAACAATAACACTCACATCTTTGTATTCTAAAGCCCAGACTAACTACTGAACCGTTAGCTTCTTAAACACAGCTATATACTGATATTCCCTCGTAAACAAGAAGGGGTCACGTAATTTTCTAGAAGGTCACAGAACGAACCCATGCTCGCAAAGTCACGTATACAGTATGATCTATAAAGATGTCCTTGGAATCAACCAATCATTTTTAAAGTAAAGCTCTAATGTCCTTGGAATCAACCAATCATTTTAGAAGCTTGTTTACACTCTGAAACAAGATCAGAAAATGAGGTTAACATCTGTTGTTTACTTGTAGAGTGAAAATTTCTAGAAAAATTTCCCAATGAATGAGTTTCTAATCCAAAATTTCAAATTTGAATCTGACAAAAATAAATAAACTATTTAAATCAAAAATACGTAACAAAATTCAGAGACTGGTAAAGAAAAAATATTTCGATCTATAAGTATAGCCGGCAACACGCATCGTTATACATACAATATACATAAAATATATCTAGGTTAGGTTATTTTTTTTTAGATCGCTCTGTTGTTACAGAAATTATATATATATATATATATATATATATATATATATATATATATATATATATATATATATATATATATATATATATATATATATATATATATATATATATATATATATATATATATATATATATATATATATATATATATATATATAATTTTCTTTAGAACGATGTTTTTAGAAACACGCTGCAGTTTTTATAATGATTACATCAAAGAAGGTAATAATAATTTCTAAAACATATATCAGTAATAAGGTGTACAATGCCAGAGAACAGAACTCTGACACCCTAAGATCGGAATTCAAAATCCCTGACTGCTATACTGTAAAGCTCGAACTTCAATAGCAAAATATACACCCTCCCACCATGTCACCACGTGATGTTCTTTTGGACTTCCTCGGGGTTGATTATGGAGAGAGAGAGAGAGAGAGAGAGAGAGAGAGAGAGAGAGAGAGAGAGAGAGAGAGAGCGATGCGTTGGAAGTAGAGTAGACCCCTTAAGTTAAAATTATATGTAATGTGCCGTAATTTGGCTATTTGTCACTAGAACCATATCAGTTTGGCTATTTGTCACTAGAACCATATTAGTTTGACTATTTGTCACTAGAACCATATTAGTTTGGCTATTTGTCACTAGAACCATATCAGTTTGGCTATTTGTCACTAGAACCATATCAGTTTGGCTATTTGTCACTAGAACCAAATTAGTTTGGCTATTTGTCACTAGAAAAATGTCATTAGAATTAAGATGATGAAAAGGTTTCAATACTGTATGTATAAAACTGTAAATAGCTTAATTGATATCTTACAATTTAAAAGGTTTCAATACTGTATGTATAAAACTGTAAATAGCTTAATTGATATCTTACAATTTAAAAGGTTTCAATACTGTATGTATAACACTGTAAATAGCTTAATTGATATCTTACAATTTAAAAGGTTTCAATACTGTATGTATAACACTGTAAATAGCTTAATTGATATCTTACAATTTAAAAGGTTTCAATACTGTATGTATAACACTGTAAATAGCTTAATTGATATCTTACAATTTAAAAGGTTTCAATACTGTATGTATAACACTGTAAATAGCTTAATTGATATCTTACAATTTAAAAGGTTTCAATACTGTATGTATAACACTGTAAATAGCTTAATTGATATCTTACAATTTAAAAGGTTTCAATACTGTATGTATAAAACTGTAAATAGCTTAATTGATATCTTACAATTTAAAGAAAGACATGCTATATAGGCAATATGTATACAAAATCAACTACTTAAATATTAAAACTATCATTTCTGCAATTTTAAGAATAATATATGACGATATAAAAATTCTTCAACCTCATCCCGATAATATTATTTGTGATTTTCAATCATTACAACAAAGAAAACTTGAATATATATCGATTAATTAAGATTATCCAGCAAGTTAGTTTACATTCTTTGGAAACGGTTAAAGATACAGACGTGGGAAAATTCGTCTCATTTTCACTAGCAATCGGTGATAATTGTGTATCTTCAGGAATTATTTGCAAATGTTTATGTGTAGTTACAATCCAAAAATTAGTCGCTCTTTATTTACCACCTTCATGTTCACCGGGTTAATTTATTTTACGGTCACATTACCCGCAGCTATCACACTAACCGCTCAGCAAGTGTTCGATTAAATCGTTTAACGATTTTCTGATCACGATGAATTGCAGTATGCCCTGGTCTAAGTTTCACGTTATGTATTTTCAGCATAGATGTTACTGCACCAAGAAATTCTTTGCCAGGATCAACCAGTAGTAGGTGAGGCCTCGCAATGGGGCCTAGTTGATAAATTCATTTTACAATAATCAGTTGGTTAATTACCAGCCCCTAATGCTAGTTTACCTTTTATCGGAGAACTTACTAAGAAAAAGTTGGTCTAACCCAACTTGTATCTCATTTAAGTTCAAAGTCTTTCTAGCAATGCACAGTCTGCATATCGTCCTTGCCACAGTACTGAAACTACTCTTCTGAAAGTATGGTAATGACATTCTCTCTGATGGTAATGACATTCTCTCTGATTTGGATAGTGGAAAGATTACAGTCCTCACCCTCCTTGAATCGTCTGCAGCATTTGACACAATATACCATGATATATTACTTCACCGTCTCCAGCATGTGTTTGCCTTTCAGAATACAGCCTTACAGTGATTCAAGTCCTTCTTAGTCGACAGGAGATAAATTGTATCTGCAAATAGAATAAACTCAAATTTATACTATTTGGTACCAAATTTCACACACTTGCCTGTACGTGCTCGCTTTAGTTTTGTTCTTTCTATTTCCAATCCATGTGTTGGGGTGTATGCTCTGCATCAAACACAATATAAATCCGTATTAAGTATAATCTTTCTTTAACTTAGATGTAAATGATTTCTCAGCGACACGTAAACAAGAACCAGTCAAACATTATCCAGCGATACCGAATTCTACCACAATGATACTAATAGGTCCGTTTGGAAGTGGTAAAACACAATTATTACTTAATTTAATAATGAGATGGCGCATGTGGGATAAGTTATACTTAGTGGCACCATTCGTAGATGATCAGAGATGGAACGATGTGCTGAAAGATTTTAATGAATATGCAAAATGGTCGAATGAAAGCGATAATATTATTTTATTACCGATATCGATGAAGCGCCGAGTGTTGATGAACTTAATGGATTTTTTAATATTTAGTTATTTTTGATGATGTAACGTTGGATAAACAATCAAACCCGGCAATAATATTTTCTCGAGGCAGGCATAACAATACTGATATATTTTATTCACTCATATATATACACACAGATTGTGCACATTTTCGTCACAAGCCATTTCATCGCGGTACCTTGCACTATTCTGGCATAACTGTAATTCTTCCTCATCTATCAAGCACGTGTAGTTCTCCGTCTCATACATGTCTGGAATTTAAAACATTATGTTTGGAATACAACGTGGTTCGTTAAATCCCACACTTCGGTTACTGAGTCTAATTCATCCTAGAAATAAAAGACAATAAACATATTTACATTTGAAATACTTGATAATAGGGATGACAAGAACTGAAAGGCTGAGAAAGAATTTCTTCATGTGAACATATGACCTTAATGTGTCATAAAGAAACGCTATAAATTAGATATTATTTGGTAAGACTGCTTTGTTAAATATACAACTGATTATAATGAGACATAAGCTCATATAACGAAAATAATGCCTTGGAGTATATATTTCAGGCCAGACTATGAAACAAATATTCCCAGTCAGCATTAAAATACTCAAAGGAGCATTATGTGTTAATTATATTGCATAGTGTGTGCTCTTTGAACGTTGTAATCTGTAATCGGCACTTCGCGCGCGCACTCGCGCGTGTGTGTTTGAAAGAGACTGATAAAGTTATACTATCCATATTTGTATTGCACCAAGAAAACAAAATAGCACATGAGTCTTGTCCATATATCCTTGGTAAAATTTACCCATAAGTTTTTATTTTCTGGAAGAGAGGCAGCCACAGATCGACACATTCCTTGCGCTAGTAGCCCCACCAGCTATCAATTATTTTGGTTCTTTGTGCTGCGCCGGTACACGAAACTGCGAGCACCACAGAATGAATCAGTTCTATGCCGGCGAAAGAGACGTTGGAATTCACAAACATTATCATTTTCTGTGCCTATGTCAGCTCAAACTATAAAGGGGCAACCGCGAAAGTCGTCCACAGCTTCGAGATAGTAACCCCCGATAACGCGACGGTTACTACTTGTGCAATGTGCATGTAACCACAGGAGTCTCAGGGCCAGATCTGCTATAGGGGCCCAGGGGGCCCGCCCCCCCCCCCCCTTAAAAAAACACAAAAGAACATATTCGCTGCTTTTGATAAAAGATGCAAAGTAGGTTCCGAATTTTTTAATTTTTTTTATATTTATTTTTTTTAAATATTTTTTTAGTGTTTTTAAAAATTGCAGTTTTTAGTCACTTTTGTTAGATCCCTTTTTCAAGGTTCAGATAGCACCAGATTGCACCATTTTGCATCCTTGAAAAAAAAATCCGGGGGGGGGGCATGCCCCTTCCCCCCCCCCCCTAGAAGGTTCGGCGCTTCGCGCCTTCGCTTAACCCAATAACAAGTTTGGCCCCACCCCCCCCGCTCCCCGAAAAACTTAGGTCCGGCCCTGAATCTGACGTTTTATCAATAAAGTACGGCGAAATCTCTGACAACACGAATTACCCTTAATAATAATAATAATAATAATAATAATAATAATAATAATAATAATAATAATAATAATAATGAGGACTTTGTATATAGCCTAATCTTTAGAAGCTCTAAGCGCTTTACACCATCTATAATGATATGACTACACTAGAGAAAAACAAATGACAAAAACAATGAAATTGGAAAACATAAAAACATGTTGAAAACATATAAGATACAAAACACGATTAGGTCTATAAGTTTGTTCCTGCAGTCGAAACAGGTGAGTTTTAAGAACACTCGTAGAAGGGACCACTGTGTCTTTGTGTCTAATTTCAATGGGCAATTCGTTCCACGTCGCCGGGCCCTGGTATGCAAACGAACGTTGTCCATATGACTTTGTTTTCACCTTGGGAACAATGAGTATACGATTATCAGAAAAAGAGCGTAAGTATCTAGCTGGTGTATACACATGGGTGAGGCTAGATCGGTATGTTGGACTGGAGTTCGTCATTGAAACATAGCACAGAGAACAAAGTTTGTGTTTGATTCTGCATCGAATCGATAGCCAGTGTAGGGTACAGAGCAGTGGTGCAGTGGTGAGGTGTGCTCTTATCGAGGTACTTAAAGATGATCCGTGCATCTGTGTTTTGAACTTTTTGAAGTTTCTGGAGTAAATATTGTGACGAACCAGACAGAATTGAGTTACAATAATCCAGTCTTGAAAGTACTAATGAACACACAAGTGTTTTAGTGGCATCAACTGAAAGATATTTACGAATGGAACTGATGCGTCTTAATTCAAGATATGCAGCCTTGCATATGTTCATGACATGTTGGAGCAATGTGAGAGTACTGTCTAGAGTAACACCTGTTACAGGTCCAAGAACACACCCCTGTGGAACACCACAACATACGTCAACTGGGCTGGAGTGTAGATTTGTGTCCTGTTGACTAAGTAGGACTTGAACCACTGTAAGGCTATATTCTGAATAATGCCAAATACATGCTGGAGACGGTGAAGTAATATATCATGGTCTATTGTGTCAAATGCTGCAGATAAATCCAGGAGAGCGAGGACTGTAATCTTTCCACTATCCAAAGCAGAGGTAATGTCATTAAATACTTTCTGTCACAAGATAGACCGAGTCGGGACTGGATTAGTGAAGACACGGAAAGCAACTGCGTTAATAAGATGTTTATTTTATAAACGCAATTTTAAAAATCAACTCTGACACCAATATTTTACAAAATATAAGAAAAAATATATTTAAATAAATATTCCTAACATGGAACTATGAATTTTAGTAACGTAATGACAAAAAAATATATGAATGAATTTACAAATATGAATATATATAAAAGGCTCGTATAACGAGATAGATGCAAATATGCAAAGAATGCGTCGTCAATATGACGAGACTAGAATGAAGTTATGCAGGTGTCGTTCATATAACGAGACTGCAAAGAAGATATTAAATAAATAGTACGTCGTCCATATGACGAGACATGCAATTGTGAACCCTAAATTCTTAAGTTCTCGTTCATGGAACGAGACTTGTGTAGAATGAAATTATGCAGGTGTCGTTCATATAACGAGACTGCAAAGAAGATATTAAATAAATAATACGTCGTCCATATGACGAGGTATATGCAATTGTGAACCCTAAGTTCTGAAGTTCTCGTTCATGGGACGAGATTTGTGTAGAATGAAATTATGCAGGTGTCGTTCATATAACGAGACTGCAAAGAAGATATTAAATAAATAATACGTCGTCCATATGACGAGGTATATGCAATTGTGAACCCTAAGTTCTGAAGTTCTCGTTCATGGGACGAGATTTGTGTAGAATGAAATTATGCAGGTGTCGTTCATATAACGAGACTGCAAAGAAGATATTTAAATAAATATTACGTCGTCCATATGACGAGATATATGCAGCATACGTAAGCACCATACACAGGCACCACACACGGGCATTACACGGTCAGCATAGACAAGCCCACACACGTAGTCACCACAACATGGCACCACACACGCAGTTACCACAACACTGCACCACTTCAGCACAACACGTCTCCACACACGCAGTTACCACAACACTGCACCACTTCAGCACAACACGTCTCCACACACGCAGTTACCACAACACTGCACCACTTCAGCACAACACGTCACCACACTCCGTCACAACACTTCAGCACAATATGGCACCATACCACGTCAGTTACCACACCACGTCAGCTCTTTTAGCTGATAGATTGCTCCGTTTAGGATGGAAGTTTTTCCGACAAGACTGGATCGTTATGTGTTTTCTGTCTTATAATTTCGTCCTTATATACCCCTAGCTGTGACAGATATGCGCAGCTAGGTACTTTAAACTGCAGGCAATTTCGCACATGCAGCATGAGCTGAGCGTTCACTCATTATGCCGAAATAACTAAAAAGCCCATAAAATAATAAACTACCCTCGGTAAGGCTGTACGCAGTAACGAAATCGAGACTAGATTTTTGACCACATATACATATTGAACAGGGTCGTATACAATTCCGTGACACTTTCAGAAAAGTAGTTTCCGTACTGTGGCAAGGGCGATATGTAGACTGTACATTGCTAAAATGACTGTTTGAATTCAAATGAGATACAAGTTTGGTTAGAACAACCTTTTCTAAGATTTTTTATTTGAATGGGAGATTAGAAACTGGGCGGTAGTTCTTTAAATCCTTATGGTCAAGTGTTGGTTTCTTCAGCAGTGGCTTTACAATGGCAGTTTTGAAAAATTATGGTAATTCCCCAGATGAGAGAGATATTAATAACATCAGTTAGTGAAGGCAATATATGGGTCTAAGCATTCCAGCAGCAGTGATGTAATTGGATCAAATTCACAAGACTTTGGTGCACTTTTCATCACGATTGTCCGTACTCAATATAAATAGGTGCAAATGCTCCTAATGGTTGTCGCTAAAATTCTGTATCATAACGTTATGGTGACGAGTCAGTTGAAATTGTGCTGTTAAGTGAATCTCTAATGGTTTGCACTTTGTCACTGAAGAAATTTGCAAATTGGTCCGGAAGGTCTAGTGGAGAGAAGGTAGTTAGAAGTGGTGTACATTTCTTCCTTGACATTAGTTTGTTAGTTATCTCGAAGAGCTCTTTGCAGCTGGAACTCTCCATGATCTTAGTACTGTAGTGGGATAATTTAGCTAAATGGACTATGTTTGTGACGTTCTTCTTAGCGGCTTCATAGATTTGTTTAAGAATAGTGAGTCTGGTGGAAAGCCAAAGCCTCTCTGCTTTTTGGCGATGTCTTTAAGCAGTGCGAAGCTGGTCCCTAACACTGCTATACCATGGAGAACACTTTTTTTTATTGATACTCTGCATTTGGTGGCTGGGGCATGTTTTTCAAGCAATGAGCGCAGGCAGTTATCAAGTTTTTCTACTGTTGGATGTAAGAAAGTTGTTAGGTTTTCTTGGATGTCATGCATGAATTTGGTTATGTCGGTAATATAAATAAACACAAGGAATGCAAGCTGAAAAACTACACATATGCATTCAAAAGACAGTGACGTACCAACGGATAACTCTTAAATGACCATGTCCTGAATTGAATCGGCGAATGAACCTTTATTTTCACCATTACGGTCAGAATCCCTCGCTATCAAAATCGATCTAACGGAAGTAGCCCATTCTACCAGTTTCTACCCGGCAGTAAATATGCGTTAGTGTCTAACAGTTGTACCGAACACGGCGCAGAATCTCTTTAATCTTTGACTATTAGGGAAATTTAGTGATGACGTCATCAACCGTTATTTCTACTATCCGAACTTTGACTATATATTTCTGATCTGGAAATTTAAATACAATTATAAAATGATACAATCTGAAATAAGAAGCAAAATAAACATTTTACCTTGTGAAATTACTTTCATCATGTTATTCAGCATATTTACTGCAAGTTAGAAACTGGTAGAATGAGCTACTTCCGTCAGATCAATGAAACGCGATGTTACTTCGAAACAAAATCAGAAATATTTGGAAATAACGACATAGTCTTTCGAGAAAAAAGGCAATATTATTCGTTTCAACGAAATAGAATTTCAAAATAACAGAATAGCAATGTATTTAAATAATATTTCGAAATAACGAAATAAAATTATGTTTAAACGAAATAGTATTTCGAAAACATTATAGTCTAAGGCCGGATCGAAACGCCTTGAAATGAATCACGAATCTAAAGTCGCGTCTCAAAATTAAGGCAGAGTGGTAAGTATCTATTTTACGGAGCTCTTCAATGACATGGTTGCAAATATTTTTATTTTGTTTAATCGAAATATATTTCGTTATAGTGAAACGCTCTTTCGTTATTTCGAAATACTATTTCGTTTAAGTGAAATAGTATCTTGTTATTTCGAAATAGTAATTCGTTATTTCCTTTTCTGGAAATGCTATTTCGTTTAAAATAAATGCTATTTCGTTTTTTCAAAATAGTATTTCCATTTTTCAAAATACCATTTCGTTAAACATTTTTTTTTCATTAAACTAAATATTTTTGTTATTTCGAAATAGTATTTCGTTATTTCAAAATCCTATTCGTCAACCAAATCAGTTTTAAAGTAGACACATTGCAGCCACAGAGCTGAATAGTGTTGCTGGTCGAGTGGCAGGTGATCTGGCATTGCTGATCGAGATAGGTGGGCGCTGATTGCTTGATTGAACCACCTGGAAAGAGCTCCTTGATTGACAAGTTGGACTGGTAGCCGAGTGTACTGATGACGGAGTGTATAACTCTATGCATGTCATCTTTTAGCCATGGGATTGTAGAAATAATTTGTATATCTGCTCCTTTTTGTTTACATAATTTCACAATTGGAGTGAATACATTTTACTAAATGATCGAAATACTACACTTTTTACCGTTTGAGTAAAACACGTCATTATTTTCTTTGTGAAATCACTGTGACTCATTCACCCATTGTATTTGTGCTGTGTAAGATCTTTTATTTGTATTTTCATTATTTATGTCAATGCGTTTATGTTAATTCATCCCATATTTGGATTACATATACACGCACATATTAATCATAATTTTTAGCTTTTCTTTCAAATCATTCGTCATTAAACATTGTATTCGTATCACCATCAAGCGTGTTGTTTAAATCCGAAATCATATCAGGGTATCTTGTCTCAGTCTTCATCCAATTCGTGGTATATAGTTTGGTATACACTTGTCAGACAAAACTTGGGTACCTATTCTTACGGTATATGATTGACGCAAAAATTAAAATATTTCATAATTAAATAAGCAATAATATCAGATCGTCCACAGAGAGAAGTTTGTTATCAAAAACAAAAAAATATTTATTTTGATAACGAAAATTCTGATATAACCGAATTTGAAAATAAAATCGCTAAAGATTTTAGCAGAAGAATAATCAATAAATTTAACCAAGGAGGGCGATATGATCATAAAATACACAATACAAGATTAATTATGGGCGATATGATCATAAAATAAACAATACAAGAATAATTATGGGCGATGCTGAACATGATTTGATAGTTGCTGATGGAATGAAGAGAAATATTTTTTTAAGTCTAAGAAATGCTTACTTGTCTTAAGGAACTAAATTAGGTATACTTGTTGGTTACATTGATGGCGAGTCACTGCAGTTGGCTCAATAAGATCATCAACTCTTGCTTATATTCCGATAAATTTATTATCGATACTAAACAGGTTTTCTAAAACCGCGACTAGAGTCGCTACGGATTCACTTTATATCGAAAGAAAATATTCAAAATTGCTAATTCGATGCTATATAAGTACTGCTTACGATGTATCATGGAGCGAATGGAGAATTAAAGAAGTAAAGTTACATAATTATTCTGAAACTACCGACTCTGAAATCAAGTATAGTAAGCGCAGACAATATTAGACATTAAAATTATCAACTGCTCTGTCAGTGTATGATCCTGTGGCTAGACATAAGACATTTTATCTCAATGGACAGGAAGCTTCTGATATAACAATTTGTGAGATCGAATTGTTTCGAGAGAGTTTGTCAAACGCTGTTGATATGACCGTTTAACCCATAGACACAGACTTGCCAGAGAAATGAGGGAACGATGAGTTAAATCATGCACTTATCTTTTATTTCGGTGTAAAAGAGATAAATTAACTCCTGAACGAATGGGTGAAAATACATTTCAATGATCAAAATGTGCACAGTATCTAAAGAAATATTTTAAAATATTTCTTGATTGGTTGTTGACAGAAAATACTGCTGTGATAATGTGCGGCGATGATGGTCAACTACAAGTTTGTTTTGGATTGTCTGAGCATGAATGGTTGAAGGGCTCAGTAGATCATCATGAAGAAATACCTATAAATCATAGATCGCTTGATCCAAAAATAAAAGAGCTTAGGACATTAACCAGACTGCATCTGAATGAAATTCAGTGTGAAATAATGCGTAATATAATTTTAGATAAAATTTAAACGATTTTTTAAATTTGTGGCGACTAGATGATTTGATAGTTGCAAGTATAAAGATCAACAATTAGTTTTGTTATATAAGTAAAACATTTCAAGTCTACCCGTACCATTGTGTTATATCCAATCAGATACACGCAAACAAAATATTGAAGTTGATATACCAGGATCGTCAGAGAACGAAATATCGTGTTAAATGATTGTTCTAGTTCTTGTCAGTGTTGTTGAGAGCGCATTATCTATGGACAAACCTCCATAGAAGACGCTATGACAATTCATTCATCTCAAGGATTAACTAGCTCTGATATAGTTGTTTGGATCGTTGATGATCATATTGAATGTTCAAAGATGTTTTATCTGGCAGTGAATCGAGTGAGAAGAATACCTCAGTTGCAGATGATTATTAAAGCTGCTGGCACCAATAACGATGTTGTTAGCAATGAAAAGTTGGATTATACACAATATGACCAGAAACAAATAATTAAACGCGGGTGGAGCTTGATAAATTGCGGTATGTCCTCGTCTGATATTAACGTCATATTTTGTTCATCAAAGATGATATTGCACCAAGAAATTCCTTGCTAGGATCAACTTGTAGTAGCTGAGGCAATCACAATGGGCCCTCGTTGAGAAATGCCAATAAAACTTCAGGAGCCGTTTTGGTTAATAACGGCTATGCTTCCTTGTGTCTATTTGCAACACCAACGACATTTAACGCTTATTTGTATTTATATTGACGTCTACCAATTTTAATAGTATCATGTGGTAAAAGAAAAAGATCTGCCTGATTAACTTCGTCAAAAACACTGACATCAAAATTTAAATTCTATCAAAATTATAATAATAGGTCCGTCTGGACGTGGAATAACACAATTATTACGTAGTTTGATAATGAGATGGCTCAAGTAGGATAAATTATATTTAGCTGCACCAACTGTGTTATTGCTCCGAATGAATAAATAATAACATAAAATCTGAGATTAATGAATAGTACCATCTGTAGATAATCAGAGATGCTACGATGGTCTTAAAGATTTTAATGAGAACGCAAAACTATTAAGTGATGGTGATGATATTATTAATTTTTATCACCGATATTAATGAAACGCCGAGTGTAATGAACTTGATGGATGTATGAATCATTTTCATAATGATGTCATTTTGGACAAACAATCAAATCCAGCAAGAAGATTATTTCGAGGCAGACATATAAATATTGCTATAATTTATGTTACTCAGCAATATACAGAAATTCCTTAAATGATCAGAGATAACTGTAATATTTTAGCTTTATTTAATTAAGAAGATACGCATACTTTAAGAAATAATCATCTGACTTGGTGTTCAGGAGATATGGATATAATTCAGTTTAAACATTTCTTTAAGAAATAATCATCTGACTTGGTGTTCAGGAGATATGGATATAATTCAGTTTAAACATTTCTTACGCGCGCAGTCTACCCCACACAATTTTCATTTTATAAATAATACATTAATATGATCTTCGATTAAGATATCGTATAGATCTTGATAAATTTGTTGGTTAAATACTCATCTAATTACAACAGCAGAGAGGGCATGACATTGATAAAAAGTCCGATGAGTAAACAAAACACACATACAAAATTTGTAAAAGAAGCCGACAGGATAAAGTAACAAAACACACTAACCCAATTAAAGAACACTCGATTTTGGTAATAGTCTTCGCTTTTTCTCGTTATTGAGTTTGTATTTGTCATTTTCGTAGGAAGATTTAGTTTTTAAAAATGACGTTTCAGCAAAAAGATCTCTTCACCTCTTTGCTGCTCGTTGTCCGTTCACCAGAGCGACCTGTATGGAAAAAATTCATAGTTAGTCTCGACCTGTGAATGGCAACTTTCAAACTGTAAATGCATAAAATGATATGGCGCCTCATAATTGAATAAACGAATGATATATTAATGCTCGATATTATTTTGAATTGTTAAAGTGGACATTTTATAATGCTACTTGTAACACCAACACATCGTTCACCATATAAAGATAGCAATTCTGAGAAGATAATCAAATGTACAAACACCGTTGTGTAATTCAACAAATACAACCTAAAAACTTAACATACGAAATGTTCAGCACAATCAATATGATTTAACATGTTAAATTGAAACCCTTGAAACATGACATTCAAATTTCAACAACGCGTGTAATTCAGTGTGTGTGTGTGTGTGTGTGTGTGTGTGTGTGTGTGTGTGTGTGATTTGGATTTTTAACGTATCTTTAACAATTGTTCAGCTATATCGCTACGATATCTGTAGTGTGGTAGTTTATAGCAATGTCTAGCACTGGAACATTATGCCGCAGACATGTAGCATGATGTCCCACCCAGTCACATTATCCTGACACCAGAATCTTGACACCAGGCCGACCAGTCCTAACACTAACATCTTAAGGCTGAGCGCCTAGCGAGGCAGCTGTTAGCACCATATTTATAAGCCTTTGATATGACTCGGCCTGGGTTCGAATGCACGACCTTCCTCTTCCAAGGCGGACGATCTAACCACTAGGCCACTTTTGATTGTCTAACATCACATCATCGTATACGACTAAATTGTTAATACTTTCCATCGATATCATCAATACTCGGTGCGTCATCGATATCGGTTATAAATCTAATAACACCGTCCTCGTTCACAATCTCTACAGCTCTTTCGTAGTCATCGTCGTTGTTAATACTTCCATCGGTCTGTGCTTCCTCGATCTCAGTTATAAGCTTGCTAGCCGTCTCTATTGCTCTTTCTTTGTAATCCTTTAACACTTCGTAATATCTCTGATCGTCTACACTCGGGCTACTAAATACAACTTCTTCCATTTCATCCATCTCGTTATCAAATTAAGTAACAATTGTGTCTTGCCACTTCCAGATGGTCCGATTATAATCATTCTAATTTAATTCGGCAACATCGCATGGTGTTTAATAGGGTCCCGTCGTCGGGTAGCTGAATAATCAATTACATTCATGTTATTATATATAAATTATGGATCTAAATTGTCTGAAGTGTAAGGCGCGTACTGGCACAGATGACTTGATGACGATTACAACTAGCAATAACCGATCAGCACTTTCCGGTAAGTGTGTACAATGTAGTACAAAATTTTTTAGATTTATTGCTAAGGATTTTAAAAAAATAACGAGGAGGTGATATCGCAGCCAAGCTAGCTAAACTCCCAGGAACACCATGGGCGAGGTATCCAGGAGAAAAACACCTTCCAGAATATAGTTATTGTGGACCTGGAACCAGACTCGATATCAGACTCGATGATCAAAACCATCCTCGACGTGGTGAACCTCGACGTGGTGAAGAACCAATAAACGCCATTGATTAGGCGTGTCATGCTCATGATGTTGCTTATAAAAGCAGTAATCTGCAACACAAACATTTCGCAGATGTGAAATTAATTCATGCGTTGGATTATATCACTGATAAATCCTTCAAAGAAAAGTTGGCTTCATGGTTAGTAAATTCGGCAATGAAAGGTAATTGATGCTAGGCGCTGGTAATTAATAACAACATGGAATCTATTTATTATTCTCCAAGAGGATACTGGAGGGGTAAAGCAGCAATTGGTAAACTCGCTAACGCCGCGAAGGTGAAATATACCACTGCGAATAATTGGTTATCCAAACAGGCGATATGGCAAATTTATCTACCACCGCCTAAACAAATTAACTACTCAGTTTTTAATGTGACCGTTCCTAATGAAGTTCATCAGGCTGATATATTATTTCTGCCACGTGATGGTGGTTACAAATACGCGTTAACTGTAGTTGATGTTGCGAGTCGATACAAACAGGCAGAACCACAAAAGACAAAATCATCAACTGATGTAGCTTCTGCGTTTGAAAGGATTTATCGACGAGGTCCTCTGCGTTGGCCAAATCTATTACAAGTTGATCCTGGCAAGGAATTTCAGGGTGTGGTTCTATCAACAATGAAGCATCATAATGTCACCTTCAGACGAGGGCATACTGCACTACATCGCGATTAGGCAATTGTTGAACGATTTAATCATACACTTGCTGAGCGGTTATTTATATATCAATACGCGAAAGAATTCATCCAGGATAAACGATCTCGTGAATGGGTCAAGAGATTACCAGCTGTGGTTGCCGCGCTGAATAACGAGATTACTCGAACAATTAACATGAAACGTAACAGCCCGATTAAAAGGAAGTATATACCAGTACAACCGCAAAAAGATTTTTCAAAACAACCAATACTCGGTAATGTCACTTAGATATTTATACGAACCAGGAGAGCTCGAAGGTGGCACAAAAAGGGCTACTGATCCTATTTGGAGCGTTACCATGCATAAAATATCTAGTATAACACGATCTACGCGTAGACCAGCAATTTATAGACTGGATTCAACTGCTCCTCAGCGAGGATTTACTCATGAACAACTGCAAGTGATACCAAAGGATACTCAATTACCACCGCGTGGTCTTAACTAACACCTCTGCGTCTGTTGCACTCAAGACAAGTCAACATCACATTATCCCTGGTATGACCTACGCTGCTATCTTTTCTGTATAAGGTAAATTGTCGAGAATCCTTATCCGACCAACACCAACTCATTATACAATTGCAACTCGCGCAGTGATTATTCTGTTGTTGGTTCAGTGGAATTATTAATTCAGCATCAATATCAATTCTCTGTTATTTTTTGTCCTGTTGTTTATAACCAGAACTTTTTTCTAATTATGTCCTTGACTCTGTCAAGGCTGACAATATCACTTATTGTGGTGTCGTTATTATCTAAAGCAACTCTTTGAAGCTGATTTATTCTTCGTACTCTGGATACTGCGAGATAAACTAAATTTGACCATTCGATGTGATTATCCACCATCCAAACAATTGTATCGGATATAGTCAATCCCTGTGAAGAATGTATCGTCGCTACGTAACCTAGCGTCCACGGGGATTTATCAGCGCGCAATGCATCTTCGACGACGCTGATATCAACCAACACAATATCATTTACCACTAAATTCTGCTTTTCACGCTGTCCTGGAATATGAACTTCAATATTCTGTTTTCGTGTATCCGAAGGCCTATAACACAACAGTACTGGAAGTGTTGTAAATTTTTCTTTATGTAATTCAAATAACTTCATCTGAAGTGTGTCTCTGACTATTTTTCTACTCGCTACTATGAAATCGTTTGGGCTCCACGTTTCCCAAAAATCTTTTAATGGGGTTTCTGAAATTATTTCACGCGCTATCTCACATTGAATTCTATCAGGTTGTAATCTGATTAGTTTTTTGAACTCGCGTAATTGTACATCAAGTGCTCTATGATCGGTGTTAATTTCTTCATAATAGTCTACAAAATTCTTTAGTCAATCATGCGGCAATAAACCGACAAATGGTGGTGGATGACCATGATCGCCCCACATTATTACTTTTGTATTCGCTAACAATAGCCACTCGAGAAATCTTTGTAATATATCTAATGACACCGTGCATATTTCATCCCAAATAATAACTTCAGGAATAAATTTCTCACCCATTCGTTCAAGATTCCGGTCGTCACCTTTCCATCGAAAGAAACTGTGATAAGTACAAGCATTTACCCCTCGCTCTTTCATTTATCTGGCGAGTCTGTGTGTTGGTGTTAGTACAATCATATTTGGTTTCCCACGAAATAACTCAATCGCACGAGTCGTCTTTCCTGATCCGCCACAGCCGTTTAGGTAGTTGGTTTTATATCTACATATTGGATCAGATATCGACGGTGCATTAGATAGTTCTGATATCTGATTATTTTTCAAGTAATTGTTTTCAATCGTAACATCTGCTGATTTGGAATAATCATGCAGCATTTCCCGCTTAAATCTCCAAGATCCCCAACTCTCGTCACAATTAGTGAACTCAGCTACTGCTTTGCTGTGTTTCGTGTTTATATAAAATGAATCAGTGGCTACTCTAACTGCAGTGTCAGGAAAACTATTTATCATCGAAAATAAATTGATAGTAGCATAAGCTAGCATAGATGCCCTCAAATGTGTATACTGAAGATTTTCTCCGTCTGCGTAAGTAACAATTGTACCAAATTTTGTTCCATCGGACAAGAAAGCGTCTTTACGATCGACAAATATACCCTTAGATGTTATATCCGTGATTATAAAATCGTATTCGACGTTATCTATATTCAACAGTGAAGAATATCGTTTATTGTCGTATTTTCCACCCTGAGTAAATTTACCAATTATTCTCCTACCGAGATCCTTTGCATCTTTATTCCTAACTTCAAATAGCTGTTTGTACCATTTCACGATACTTTCTTCGTCAAGATCGGGAAATTGTTTTCGTTGTTCGCTGATAATACTATCTAGACTATCGGGTTGTAGTAACCAGACCTCAGTCTGCGCGTGATATGATATAATCGCTTCACAGACAACCAACGATATCACCATTTTAGAATCAATCATGTACCGTAATAGCACTATTGGCATCCAGTGTTTTTCAGACATGTGTCTACCAATCCAAACATAACAGCACGGATGAAGTCCTGTAGCCAATTCAAATGATACCACACGAGCGAATCCGGTTAAATCAAAATCAGGCAGTGGCCCATTAATCGCAACAGGGGCCATCTCGTGTGTGAGATGTCCAAATCGCTTGAAGCACTCAGCGCATTCTCCGTACCCGAGAAAACTCGCCGGATAACACGCGACTATATCAACTGAAATAATATTTTTGGGGTCGTATTTTGTATTCCATAATCCACCGTGGTTGTATTCGATGCAGCTTGATTCGATGTCTGATAGAAATTCAGCTCTTGTTGGTTTCCACTTGTTTCTCTTTCTAGCAAAATGAGCTGCAACTGACGGAATTGTAAAACAGTTTGTTAGAAATTGTTCGTCGTCAAAACTCTTCGAGAAACTACTAGCTAGTTTTTTTCATCGCCTCATGGAAGGCTTCAGTGCGGTATAATTCTCCATTGGTCTTACAAATTGATCGAATCTGCACTCGGAGTTTTCAAAACTGTGAAGTAACCACACTGATACAGGTTCGTTTGTACTCAACTGGTGAATAAAATCGAATAATTTCTCTTCCCCGGAAAATTCCACGGGTATATATTTTATGGTTCTATCCCGCGGAAATATTGTGACCGCAGGTGTCCATGCGTGTTCGTTATGATCAATAATTTTGATTGGAGCTCCTTGTGATTTATATTTCGGTTCGTATAATACTTCTCCTGTTATCGTCGTTACTGATGTTGGGAATCTTAATGATGTTTCTAATTTGGCTATATCCTGGATCGTTAGTCCGTTCTTCCTAACTGTTAATTCCCATTCATTTATTCTATTGCGTCTTAGATTAGTCAGTTTGTTTCCACGCAACGCATTTGTAAAATGTTCTATTATTCGTTCTGCTACACAATTCAGCGATGATAGTTTCATCGGTGCTAGTTTTTCAATACTCGGTTTATCATTTAACGGATATATCCCATAAACAACTGCTGTTACAGGATAAGATCTTTCGTAATAAGGTTTGTCAATTCCAGTCAAAATTCCTTGTTTGGAATCTCGACTCACAGTGACAGTTTTTTATCCTTCAAGATGGGTTCAAATTTATCCATAATAATCCAATCTCCTGTGTCTGAACGGATAATGAATTTCACTCTAAAAAAATACCTTTTCCGCGTAAGATGTGAGATTATCACTGCTGGGCATTTATCGTTCATGGTAGCATCAACAACACCATTGATTCGAAATGTCGACCAGCAGTGAGATCCTCCATCACGCTTGAACTCATTAAAACAATCACGAATTTTACTTATCATGGTTCTATCACGAATTTTACTCTTTGGTTTATCAGAGACTCTATCGAGATTGAATTCAGCATTTATCCTAGGCATAATTTTCGATAATCTCACGAACTCCTCCATGCTATAATTAAAACAAGTATTTAAAAAGAGAATTTATATATAATGAATCATTGCAAATGGCTTATGATTGGATCAGTAACCCCGTGTAACAAATCATGCAGGAAGGAGTTCTGTGGATATCATATGCAAAGTTTTCGACGTGGAAGCCATGGTCCGATCACTTGTATACGATGTGGGGTAGGGGTGCGTGGTAAATACAGTTGTGTCTCAGTTGCGGTGGTAAGCGATATAGAGAGTTGAAGCGTTACTGTGATAAGAGAGCTAAGAACTCCATCAATGACTCTACCTCTGACAGGGTCAACGACAAAGTCATAAGAACTCAAGACTACATCGGAAGATTTCCAAATGTAATCATTAGACCAATCAATGAATTAGACAAATAGTATTATGTATATAAATGAACCAAGAACTCCGACCGAATCCAATGATCAGCAACTATGAGGCATCCAGTGATGGTATTGTCAGACACCGCAGGCTGAAGAAATCAATTGGGTGGGATAATGGTTTGGGGTATTTGGTATTTAGAGCCGATGGGAAAATACGTCTTAATCACAGAATAATATATGAATGTTTCCATGGATTGATCAAGGATGGTTTTGTTATGGATTACATTGATTCCAATCCTAAGAACAATTCTTTATGAAATCTGCAGGCTGTTACAGAAAGCGAAAATTTGAAACGAGGAAAGACTGGACAATACTCGAAAAAAGCGAGACCCGTAAGATCTTTTAATACAACAAATAACAAGAAATAGTATTTCAATCAATAGCTAAGGCCGGTAGGTATTTCGATATTTGTCAACCTTCTGTTCAATGCGTTCCAGAGGGAATTTATCGATCTGCAATTTAAAAAAAATACCGGACAAAAAATTTAATACGTTTATGTATAGATGTCAACGGACAGGGTTCATTTCTGAGAAATATATTTTTCATATTAGAAGTATATAATTATCAATAATATGAATTCTCAAAATATCAATGAGGTTATAACCGAAATTTTAATTTTGAAATCTCAGGGAATTTACATATCAGATAGTTTAAACTGCGATCAAATTATGTCCGACTTCCAGGACATTGAATACGGCGCTATGAATAACAAATATGTACTATCCAAAAAATATGCCCTCATAAAACGAATTCAGAATTCAATTCGCAAATCCCTTCTATGCTGTGACGACGTCAGTAAGTTTGTCCCTTTATTTACTATCATGGAAAAAATAAGAAAGGAATTAGGAAAGGAATACGAAATAAAAAGAACAATTAATTCAAAAATCAGAAATATAAGATTGTTAATTGAACAAAACGAAAAAAAAACCTTCGGATGGTCGGTTTTAGTCAATACTGGCGTGTAGTAATTTTTTTTTTGATTCAAATTGGAAAATTGTATACAATTGAAAAAATGGTTAATGAGTCATTAACGACTAGATTGGCTCGTGAAAGATTAAATGCGATTAAAAGATTAAAAGATTTATACCAATCCGCGACTCTGTCAGAAACAAACTGCAAGCTAGACAGAGTTTACAAACGGATTTTGCTGCAGGATCCGAAGAGTTGTTTAAACCAATAACCACAGCAACGAAGGGGGTAATATCAGCTACTGTGCGTGCTATATGGGGAGATATTCCCGAGACGGGGGAAAAAAGAAAAGAAAAACCTCTTATTGGTGAACTTGAAAAAATAGCAGCGGAAACTGAACAAACAAAACAAGCTGTACAAAAAATCCACGGTGATATTGATGTTAGTGAACCACCTAAATAAAAACGAACAGTAGATTATTTACGCGCGAGATTTAATGAGGAAGGGTTAGCAGCAATTGATAAGACTGGCCCAGCAGAAATTTCTACGCTTGTTGTTACGACTTATGAAAACAGAAAAAAATGTTGAAACCAGAACATCATAAGTATATTAAAAGTATAAAACATTGGGCTGATGTATTCTACAAAATTAAAACTAAAACAAGTCAAATTGATAATGATAATACATCATACATAGGATATATCAATGCGGTGGGTACAGTGTATAATCAATATGAAGAACTAAAACAACAACAAAAACCGCAAAAATTGCTAAGAAAGCGACAGTAGCTTTCAAAGAAAATATCTTTCTCATCTTAAAAACAAGAAGAACCTCAACAACAACTTTCACCCCAAGCTTCGCTTGGATCATTGAATATACCATCTGATCGAGATGAAGATGATGAAGATGAACTTTTTAATTATTTGCAACGTCAAGAAACAGATACACAGGGTGCAACCGGGGATGGATTTTCTAAATCTGAAAATCAAAGATTTTCCAGAGATTCCACTGGAATTTCAGGTAGTGGTCTAGTTAGTTGTCCTGGTAATATTCTTAGCGATATAGCACGATTAGAAGTTCTCATCGGACGGAAACGAGCTGGAAATAACTCACCGGAAGTAATTAATGACGCAGCTGATATCTGCAGGCGGTTATTTCAAGGTGGTGTTATGGATATTGATCTATATCGAGATTTCATTGATGAGTTAGTTGAAAATCCTACGGATTATCACCATCATGGTTATCACGGTGACTAATCTGATGACGAAGTCATTGCATTAGATAAATATCATTTAAATAAGATGATCATACACTAAAACCATGACAAACCAACCAAAGTCTATGTAGTAAACTCACGATTGCCTGTTTATAAAACGTATTATGGTGATGGTCTCAGTGATACCATTGCAGGGTTATTTGCAAGAATGGCTCCAAAAGTAGCGCCGCTAGTAAAACAATTATCGATGAAAGCTATTGATGTTATTCGTGATAAGGGTATTAGCGCTGTTGGAGATCTTGCAGGAAAAGCATTTTCAGCCGCTCTGGATAAACTAACAGCGCTAGTTCGAAGGCGAAAATCCAAAGGATTTTCAAAACCACAATTGGGACCACTGCCATCTACAGTGGATATGCCTGCAAGTGTTAGTATAATAATAAATAACGCAGTGGATCAGAAACTAACGTCGATGATGACTCCGTCGTTGACAACAAGTGACCAAGATAACATAACCGCAAATATGATAGCGGGAAGTGGCTTAAAAAAACCACAACGACGTCCACTATGATGAAAATCCTACGGATTTTACGATTTAGATCAATGAATATAGAATAAAATGTTCAAACGGTCACCTGATACAGCGTTTGATATGGACGCCCCAGTGCTCAAGAATGATTCCGTACGTGATTATCAATTCTATTCTTATCACGCGGTACAGCCAGATCTCCGATCAAGAATTGAACTTCAAGTTCATGATACCAGTAAATACTTTTTGCCTTGTGAAGCATTTATCGAAGTGGAAGGAGAACTTGTAACAGATGTTGTAGCTAATACAGCATACGCAGATGACCCAAATGTCAGAGTTGGTTTTGTCAATAATGGTATCATGGCGCTATTTGAAAGTGCAAGATATCTCATTGATGGAAGAGAAATTGAATCTATTGAGCGTGAAGTTGATGTTGCCACAACAATAATCGGGTTAGCGAGATATTCCGATGATTATACAAGATCACCGGGTCCAACTATGATGTTCTCTAAGGATATCTCTGATAACGCTGATCATATCCAGTATTTTAAATTACGGACACCGCAAGATACCGCATCTGATCCACAACCACGTGCTGCTTCTCCTGAACACAAAGCAAGACAAGGTGCCGCCTTTGACGTTATAAAAAGCGTTAATGATCATTACAATCTAGGATTTGCAACACGCGTATTAACATTGAAGAGGCCTTGTCGACAATTTTCATGCGCGATTAAACTGCATCATATATTTGGATTCTGTAGAAATGTCCGAAAATCTATCTATGGAGCAAAGCATACAGTTGTACTCGTGAGAAATGGCACTGATAATGATGCAATCTGGCGCGGTGCTGGTGTTGCTGCCAGCAAAGTTATTTTAACAAAACTATCACTGTGGATGCCAGTACTGACTCCATCAATCACATCAGAAGAACGATTGCTATCGTTTATGAATCAAGGAGGAAAATCGTTGCTGAGTTGGCTAACAACGAGTACAGATACCAAGGATTCTGATGTTGATAATACATTTACGTGGAACTTGGCATCAAAACAAGGTGTTTCAGCTTCGCGTCATATATTTGTTGCGCTACAGAATAGAAATCAATTGAACTCTCAAGAACACAGCCATATGATATTTGATCAATTAGGTGTCAATGATGTCTCGCTGAGAATAAGCGGACAACAGGAACCATCCGAGGATATACAACTGAATTACGATGCCAACCAAATAGCACGTGTGTATCATCGTCTGTTGTCATATATGGCGCGTGATCAAAATGTTGATACTGGTCTGCAAATATAACAGTTGAATTTTAAAAATCTGTATCCGATCTATTACTTTTCGCTGGAACATCTTGACTTAACAAGACAAACCGTCGTTGATATACACTTTAGAGCTCGTGTAGCCCCTGGCGATGTTGGTTATAGAGCGGTTGTTGTCATTCTCAGTGATAAATCAATGCTACTCGAAGATGTTGGCGGAAGAATGAGAGTAATTGATGCACAAGTGGAAAATATGCAACAATTAGATCAATCTATTATTAATAAAATTCAATGTGATATTATTAGTGTTACGCTAACTCCAAATCAAATAAAGAAACTACAGTCATTAGCAACTGAAAAATGTGGAACTACAATCACGTTGGAACCCAATCAGATGACAGGCGGAGCGAATAAATTATCATTGAAACCTAATCAAACAAAACGTTTCAATGACGCGTTTGATAATAAAAAGGAATTCGAATTAAACTCTCTGCGGCTGCAATTGCCAATATGAAAAAAACCGGCGGTATATTACCATTGTTAGCTGCATTACCAGCGTTGATTTCAGCAGCAGCACCAGCGGTGACTAAAGCGGCGGCGTTAGGAGCCGTTGGTACCGCGGCAGGAATGGCACTAAAGAAAGCAACTGGGAAGGGATATAAAAAAAGGGAAAGGGTCTAAGACTACCAGGAACCCCGTATTCATGGTACATCGGGAAAGGTCTGAGAATACCAGAAACGGTTTACTAACTCGGGAAACTTAGGCTCCGTTGTCCAATTTTGATTTATTAGATGCTGCTAAAACATTGGGCATAAAGAACTTCAGAGGTGTCTTTATGAAAGATCAGTTACCGGCACAACCAATCAACATTGAAACCGGTATAATTAATCTCGATAACAGCACCGGACCTGGTACTCACTGGGTTGCATACGCGATTGATCCACGTTTAATCGTTTATTTCGATTCATATGGATTAGCACCGCCGAAGGAATTCATGCGTAATATAAACCGCTTAAAAACTCCTCGTTGGTATTCCACGCTACCAACACAACAACTAAATGATCCACCAATATGCGGTAACGAAGTATTAAATGTACTCAACGCTATTTCAACATCTGGAAAACCACCTCATCAGGTCGTAAATGAATACATGAGTAATCACTGGAAATCGAAAAGATTTTAGAGAGAGATTATATAGAATAACATGATTGATATTTGGGGGAGATCTTTATCAGCGCTGAAGAAACCAACCACAGAAATATCTGCAACCGGTGATATAAAATAAATAATCGAAGATGAAATAGCTGAGACGTTGAACTTAGCAAGTATTGATCCTAATGAAATAGTTGTATTTCAAGATCGTCAGGGTAAATTGAAAACCAGTAATATTTCTCCGGATGATATTTTAGTTAAACAACGAGACGCAACCGAGAACACCGTTGCGTTATTTTTCGATCAGGGTAAACTCAAACCCGGCATACTCGTTTCGACTATTACAGATAGATTAAAAACTCTGAACGATGAGTTAAAATTAATACAAAGTTTTTTTGGTGATCCAGCGACAACATCACCAACTTTATCATTAATAAAAATCTCTATGGACAATATTAAGACTGTCAACGATGAATTAAAATCGATTATGGCTTTCTTCGGCGAACCAGCGGTAATATTACCGAAGCTCACAGAGATACAAAATTCTATGTTGGAACTAGCAACACTTCAATTTAAAATTGAAGAATACATAAAACAGTTGTCAGTTTTACGTAAAAATATTATAGATAAATTTCTTGGAACCGCGTTGGATAAAATTGACATAAAACTCACGGATATTAAAAAATTCATCGATGAAACGAAAAAATTCATCGAGGCAATCAAAATTGATTTTCCGAGGATGATAACAATCATTGGAAAAAAAACAAAAATTCCTCATGAGAAAACCAACAACGTAGTATACACGATCCAACACGGATCATTTGCGTGGACTCCTACAGACAATACACTAAGTATCACTGCAACCGTCAAAGGTATTTATCGATTAACACTAGTAACACAGACTCAATTTAATATATCATCGTCGAGTTCATCTGGGGTCAACAATACGATATTAACGATCATCGACAAGGATACAACTGAACAGTTTATGATAGCATCCACTGATAAGAATTTGGCTAGGGTTTAAGTATCATAGTATGTGGGATTCGTAGCTGATTTGAGCAAATAACTAAATTGAAATCGTAAACTGATTTGGAAATAAAGTGGCATCATCAACGATACCTTCGGTATCTCAGTATCGCTATGATCAGGTCAGAGAGTTTCAAACTAAACTCAGAACACTCACCGAGGAGTATCAAGTAAAAATAAAAAAGTACCGACGAAGAATCACCGCAGTTGATGTTACCGTGTACTCTGTGAGTGGTGTAATCACCGGAGTTGGTATAATACTATCCTCGGTGACAATGATTGCTCCGATAGCTGTTCCAATTTGTATATCCGCAGAGACAACAATCGCAGGAATAATTTCGATAATAACAAAAAAAAAATATCATCATGCAGCCAACGCAAACTGCAAGATTACATAATTAAATTTCATGTTGTACCAACCGCGTACTCGCAATTATCGTCGTTGATATCGTCGTCGCTCGATGATACATTTATATCAGATAGTGAGTTCTCAGCGATGGTAAGTATTTATGATTCCGCGATGTCAAAATTAGAAATACATGAGTATAATAACAATGACAACACCGCAAGAACTACTTCAACGAATAGTGGAGAACACAAACCGAGTACAAACCAGCATGATCTCAATAACATCAACGAATCCTGAATTCAGTGTGAATTTCCCTATTCCGATTCCCGTGAAGGAGATAGCGCTAGCAAAACTACGAGTATATCATAGTTGGCCTAATATTAGGTCGGTAGCATTTGGCGGTCAACAACCGAATAATTCTTTAGTGTTTGTGAATAAGAATAAACCCGATGGAACTCTAGACTGGAACGTTGTTTCGATACCATCTTGGTCATATCAAATCGAATAAATCAATGCTGAATTCCAGCGTAGAATAAAATCAATTACTGGAGTAGAATCAAAAATCGCTATAACGGTTCACGAACCGACATTATCATCTGCCATTGAGATAAACTCGCCCGAGTCGTAGATATCTATCAGAGTTGTATAAGAACAATACTGGGTTGGCCTGAAATCCCACCTCGGACACCCGAACCACAAAAATCCGATTATGTCACCGACAGAATAAAATCTGATAATCCAATAAAAAGTTATGACGAATACAATAAGTAATTTTTTTACTGAAATAGACGATCGCGTTGATAGATATTATCAAACTCGACAAGATGAAATCGTTAAAAATTTCACAGCGATGACTAATGATTTTGCGTTACTGTTAGTATCTCTCGAGTTTGGTACTCTCACCCGAGATGAATTTATCAGCGTGGTAGAAACATGTAATAAAATCCTCGATGACATGGAAACATATAATTTGAAAATTATTCAAGAGGTATTAGGTGACGATAATCCTAAAACAAGAACAGAATTTGCAACGAAGTATAATATAGATATAAGATATATTCCTCATTTCAAGATTCCAGGACATAATGTCCAAGTGATAAAAAAATCTCTTAGACACACCATCGATGAAGGTTTCAAAAAATCCATGACGCATGGAAGAAATCGCAAAAAATCAACAATACTCAAACATAATAACGACCCAGACGGAGGCGGCAGACATATCGCTCCGTTCAACGTCAATATATCCTCAGTGATTGCATTGAATTTAGTATGTGATATTATCGAAGGAAGCTATCAAATAAATCTCGAGCGATCAAATCAAGCTCAGCAGGGATATATTCTATACTCTTTTGCACCAACAGCTCCTCCAGGGTTTCTAATCATTGAGGATCCAACTAATCCAGTCTATATGCGATGTCATAATATTTCGCTAACGAGAATCAACTTCAAACTCGTCGACCAGTCCAATAATCTAATTGATTTACAAGGTGAGGTTCTACAAATTAGTCTGTTTGTGAAATCGTAGCCATCATAGAAGCTTCCAATTCATAAAATAAGGTCTCTAAAAAAAAGAAATATGAAGTGATCTTATAACCCCTTTTATCTCTGCATTTTTTTTTTGGGTTTTGAGAAACCCCTAATTTGACAAATAGGGCTCCAAAATCGTTAAGGCTCCATTTGCCAAAAGGAGACTTAAAATGTTTTGCTTAAAATCCAACCCAATTAGAGACGTCTGATTTTGCTTAAAATCCAACCCAATTAGAGACGTCTGATTTTGCTTAAAATCCAACCCAATTAGAGACGTCTGATTCATCCTCTCTGCTGCTTAAGTAAATATGGTTCATCGGTAACTTTGAAATTCCACTAAGTAGCCATTATTCCCACTTGATTGAAAATAGCAAAGCGTAGAATATCCAAATATGGTCTGGCTAGCCTTGTATAAAAAAAGGGGTCTCGACGAGAATCTCGCGTTATCTGTCATGGCGGACACAGAGGGGCTTGTATCGTTGTTAATAATTGACCTGTCATAGTGCATGTATTGAAGGTTAATTGTAAGCAAAGATACGAGGCAGGGACAAGATTTGGAGAGTGGATGGGAGCAGGGGTATTTCCCCTCCCCAGAATTTGGATGTGATGTAAAATTAATGTAGCCCATATACCTCCTTCTGATTCAAGTTTTACCCCCATCCTCTTAAACAAATTGAAATGATGTCTCTAATACGAGCCGCCCCTGTGGGCGGACACGGTGCGGTTAGTGTAACCATGCCATTTTATTTTATCGTGTAAGAGCTTAATAAAATCAAAATAAGCGAGACTTCTTTCAAAAACAATTATAGTTAAGTTATGTTGTAGATTTATTTGTTTTCTGACTTGAGTGTTGATTTTTAACAAAATCCATTATAAGATATTGGATCAGTTTGTAGCCAAAACCACAACAAATCTGGCTGAGGCCACGACATCTTAGCTAGAGGCGACCGGGAAATCGGATTTCATTATTATTAGATTCATTGGAATCAATTTGAAGAAAAAGAAAAAAGGTTCAATAACTTTATCACTGACTATGATACCGCGGAATTATGTTATCCATTTTGTTAAGTAATGATTACATATTGAAAGAATATCTTTAGATTATTAAAATAGTCTGGCTACGGTCCACGTGCTCGTATGCCAAAATTTTTTTTAAAAAACTGTGACAAATTTATCGCAGCTATGTGGTTTAAACAATGAAGATTCAAGGTTAGTTCAAGGTATGTTTCAAGGTAATATAATGTTACGTTTTGAGATTTTCTACTGATTATTGTAAAATATAATCTGAGACCACCCCTGTATTTGATTTTCACTGGGTTTCATATGTCAGTGTTGATTGGACATTTAGAAGGAAAGAAACCAATGACTATTGGTTTAACAAAAGCGTTGCCAATTTAATGTCAATCACATACACCGCAAACATGGCAGCCAACGCAGAAGAAGAGCAAGCTAGCTTGAGAGAATGTGAGACTTACGTGCAGAAATACAACGTTCAGCAACTTTTGAAAGATTGCATAGTTCAGCTATGTATTAATCGCCCTGATAACCCTGTGACTTTTTTGCGGGATTACTTCGACAAGTTGGATACGGTAAGATAAATTTCACTATAATAAGCTCGTATGCTTCTGGCATCCAAGGAGATCTCGATGTTGGGCCAACAACAGTGCACGATTCTTTTTTTTTTTTCTTCCCCTGCTGAACTTCGCTTAAGTTGAAACATAATCCTTTTGCATATTTATTGCAACAATGTGTGTTTTGCTTCTTTTAGTTTATTTGATGACTTCATAGAATGCTTTGTCGAAGATCGTTTCTGAGTCCACAACAATGAAGTAAATTGTAACATCCTAGTTAAGATTATTAACATTACTTGTAGACCGACCATTTAATTTTCAGGGGGTGAAGGCATGCACAGGAGTTTAGTTTCATCCAAAATGTTATGTTTTCTTTAACTTTGAGGATAGTCATTTTTTTAGGGAGCAATATAAAGGGTACAATTAGTTTCTTTTACGGTTGGTGTGAGGATTTGAGGTGCTATGTAGGTAGAGAAATAAAAAGGGCCATGGTAGAGAAAATGAGGATCCTTTAACACCCAAGATTTATCTGCCAATAATTGCAGTTACATCAGTTATTAAATGAAGGGTAGATTTCCATTGGTCAGGAAATGTGATCAGACATATTTCTGTATGAACAGAGAGCTATTTTATACTAAATTATATAGTCACATGCAATATAACTAAATAAACATCGAACTGGAAGTCATATACAATGCATGCCTTTGAAACAAATTTCGGTACCGGGAGGTTTGACCACAGGTGCTTTGACCATAGGTGGTTTGTCCACAGCGGGGGACCATAGGTGGTTTGACCATAATATGAAAAGACTATGATTAGTTGTTGGAGCATTAGATGTAAGTATATTTGGGGATTAAAGTGAGGGATTAAAAGTTGCGTAAAGCATATCTTCAGGGATTATAAGTTGCGTCATTTAATTCACAAAAATTTGTATAGTTGAAGGATTATAAGTTGCGTAATGTATATCTTAACGTTATCAAGGGATTATATTTGCGTGCTATTGCACATGTCATTTAGTTAACCATAAAACTGTTATTCCATTAACTATAATATTTGCATGACATTAATGTTTTGATTTGATTTTATCATTTATATGCAGTATGTATTTTGTAGGACTGAGTGTAATTTTCTAGTAGATCTACAGCCTTAATTTGTGAAACGTTGGACTTGTTTCCTATTTTGTGTTCATTTTCTGTTTAATAATAAATCGAGTAGGCCTTGCATCAGCCCTTATGTGGACCGAAAACAAGCTGTTATTGACTTTTATTTATTACATGTTAATTACTTAGCTAATTAGCATTCACTTATTGGCAACTCAAAGGAAACTTGTCACATAAAATTTCATTTATTTTATAGGGCCAGCTCACAGTCTGATGCAATTTTATGACTGTAATGAATTTATTTCCCCAGCATTTATACACATTCTTAAATGGAACCATTGCATAACTAGACATGGTAGTAAATTGTAGTATGCCTGACTATAAATCATTAGCCTGATGATGTGTGTGTTGGCAGGTGTTCATTGGTCAAATACCATTGACCATGGGTTAACAGAATTTACATCTTAATTTACCCAAATGAATTAATGGACTTGAATGCATTGTTTTAAATTTATTACTTGTTAACTAGCAATTCGTTAGTATAACATTTCCAGACATAGTAAATACAATTTCAAGCTTGCATGATTCATATTATTTAAGACCAATATATATTCACACATTCTTAGCTTGACAGTACTATTACATACAAGCAAGTAAATTCAAACAGTGCTCTCGAACTCATATCAAGATAATATTGTATGACATTCTTAGAATATACAGGTCATACAACATAATCTCGAACTCATATCAAGGTAATATTGTATGACATTCTTAGAATATACGGGTCATACAACATGGAGGGCTAATAGTTGTAAACAAAATAATTTCTGAACTCATGGAAAATATGAAGTATACATTTAAAATAAATACATTCAACACATAATTACAAACTTGTGCCAATGAACATATTGCTTGTGATTTAGACAACTCTTATGCTTTCTGAGACTTGCCTATCCTATGTAGCTGAATCTATTTGTAGATTTGTAGATTTAAGGTTACTTGTCACTCAGCTTCCAGACACCTGTACTTATTTATAATGAGATGTACTTGTTATTTCCTGGCATCAACTTCTTATCCCCCAGCAGAAACTTAGACTTAATAATATCCAGGTTGGTTGGAATTATTGACAGCATTGAATTTTACCTGGAAAATATCCCCCCCTCCTCCACTCAACTTAGCCAATCACTATTTATTTTATCTAGCTACTAAACATTTACAATGCCAATAAATGCTTTTTTTAATCACTTTCTGGAAAAAAAAACAATTTTATGACATTTATTTCAAATCGTCTAAAATTGTTCCTGTATTGTCCACATTGTTGTTTCTTATCTAATAAATGTCAAGCTATAATAATAATAATAATAATAATAATAATAATAATAATGACTTTATTTAAAGAGGGTAACACAATTAGCTAAGAACTAATCTACCTTGAGGCCCTCATACAAGCTAACTTTCTCTCTCTGTCCGACTGTTAGTTATCCCATTAGATTTTAATGAAAAATCAATCATGTCTGTAAACATCACATCACAGGCTAGCGATATTTTACTTGCCTAGTTCCTACATCAGAATTAATTGTCACTCACCATGCCAGGATGGACTTGTATATGTTATGCAATAAAAAATTTCATAAAATATGCTCTATTACAGATTCATTTGTATCCGGTTAAAATGTATCAAGTGTATCTAGAAGAGGAAAGACAGACATACATGTTTGATAAAAATGGACAGTTAATTGTTTGGAAACAGGTTTTTAAGAGAAAAGTGAAAAGCAGGGCTGACAAGAGGGTGAGGCAACTGTGGAAGAAGGCCCAGTCTGAACAACACTTTGTAATTTTATTATACAAAATTGTTTGCTTGAACAAGAACTATGAGAGATCCCGGTGTTTTTTACTCCTGTGCCCATGATCTCTTTCTATGGTCCTGGTGACAAATGAACCAACTGGGCGAAGTGCTAACTTTATTTTTATTATCTTTCAGTATGCATCATATACGGTATTCCATAAATAGACTGTTGTTCAGATGTATGGGGAAACTGTGCTAAATGTGAGCCTGACAGGATTTATTAACTTCAGAAACAAGCAGCACACATAATTTTAGATGCATATATTTATCATCATCAAAAGCATTGTTTACGTAACTCAAATGATTCACAATATATGACAGGATAGATTTTAACAATGCAATTCTTTTATATAAATGTCTACATGGAACTGCAACATAGCATGTTCAGGACTTATTCAGGGCCTTTTCAAACACAATACAAATTGAGATCAATATCACATGGAAACCTTCTAGTACTAAAACCAAAAACATAGCAATTTAAAAAGAGCTTCCAATACTCTGGTACAGTTCTGTGAAGCAGAAACCCTAACCCTCCACTACATGTAAAATAAAATCTGCTGAAAAAGAAGAGATATCAAGAGCATGTATGTGTTTCCAGTAGATAATTGAATTTAGTTTACATTAGCTTTTTTCTGAGACAGTATTGTGCTGAGATGTTGTTACACTACATACATACATACATAAACACACACACATACATACATACATACATACAAGCCCCCGAGTGGCTGGGTGGTCTAAAGCGCTGTGCGTTAAGGATCACTGCCATCTCACCTGTCTGCGTGAGTTCGAGTCTAAGATTCGGCTAATGTAGTTATGTGAGAAAGCTTGCCAGTAGCTTCTTGTGGGTCAGTGGCCCTCCGGGGTGTTTTCTGGGTTCTTCCACCACCAGTAATACTGGCAGCCATGTATAGCCTATCATGTGCTGAAAAATGACGTTAAACCCTAAAATAAATATACATACATACATACATACATACATACATTATCAATTTTTCATTTAAAGGTGTAGTCAAATGAATGCACAATTTTAAAAATACAAAAACGCTTGATTTTCATATGTAGTTCATTTGACATAACAATGATGCTGAAGTGTCCACCCCCCCCCCCCACCCCTTTCTAAAGAAGAAAAATATTGTTGTCACTTTTTCTGAATGAATGGCCATGTTGGGGTGGCTTTTATCTCAATTGCATAGGCTTTGTGAGCAATAGTAGCGACATTTCTGTCAATGTTCTTAATGGTGATTTCATTGTAGTAGACAGTGTTGACATAATGGACAGATTCATAAACAGTGTTTTTAATGGACAGATTCATAAACAGTGTTCATGTTTACACAATGGATAGATTCATAAACAGTTTTCATGTTTACACAATAGACAAATTCATAAACAGTTCATATTTACACAATGAAAAGACTCGCTGTTCATGTTTACACAATGGACAAATTCATAAACAGTGTTTATTTTTACACAATGGATAGATTCATAAACTGTTCATTTTTACACAATGGACAGATTCATAAACTGTTCATCTTTACACAGTGGACATTCATAAGCAGTGCTCGTCTTTATACATTGGACATACATAAGCAGTGTTCATGTGTACACAATGGACATTCATAAAGTGTTCATGTTTACTAAATAGACAGATTCATAAACAGAACATGTTTACACAATGTACAGATTCATAAACAGTGTTCATTTTTACACAATGGACAGATTCATAAATTGTTCATGTTTACATCTTAGACATATTCATAAACAGTGTTCCTGTTTACACAATGGACAGATTCATAAACTTTTCATGTTTACACCTTAGACATATTCATAAAAAGTGTTCATGTTTACACAATAGACAGATTCATAAACAGTGTTTATCTTTACACAATATACATTCATAAACAGTGTTCATCTTTAGATAATGGACAGATTCATAAACTGTTCATGTTTAAATCTTAGATATATTCATACAGTGTTCATGTTTATACAGTAGACAGATTCATAAATAGAACATGTTTACACAATGGATAGATTCATAAACTGTTCATGTTTACACTGTGGACATATTCATTGCCAGTGTTCAGATTTACAAAATGGACACATTCATTGACTGTTCAGGTTTACAAAATGGACACATTCATACAGTGTTCTTGTTTACAAAATGGACAGATTCATAAACAGTGTTCATGCTTACAAAATGGACACATTCATAAATTGTTTAGGTTTACAAAATGGGTAGATCCATTAATATGTTCAGAAACATTTGGGTTACAATATAAAATTCATCTTTCTGTTTAGCAGTTGTTGAACCATGATAATAGCCACATGACAGATTCCACAACTGCCCGAGTCGTGCACCCATAACATCATATTTTGAGTGCTAATTGGATTTTGATATTGATAAAATGGCTGATACACATGTAATGTTAAGTCATTTTAAAAAATCATGACAGGAGGTAGGGTTGTGCTATTTCACAAAAGGTTTATAAGTTGTCAGATTTAATGTGAAATTTGCTGTATACATCACCAGAAGTCCCCTCAAACTTTTATTACTTAAAGAGTTGTGACCAAACTGTATAAAAATAATGATCAATGTGTGCTAGTGATGGGAATTGGTCAGAAATTCATAGTCGATAATCCATTCTCCTTAACCAACTGACCGTCGATTATAATTGGTTACTAAGAGAAAATTTTAATTTTTGTTACACAGTTATATCTTTGATTAAGAGTTCAATATGTTTATAAATCTACAGATACATTTTGTGTTACATTTGTTCTACAACTTTGTTAAATGAATGCAACGTTTATGACTGATCAGTCATATGTAGCTGAAATACTGCTACAATCCCCTGAAATTCTTTCATTCACATGTGATGTGTGTAATTTGAAGTATAGAAGGACATGTTTTTCTTGTTTGTCATTGTTTATTAATACTACAGAAGATGTCGCAATTTAACTGAAACAAATCAACAAAATGTGATTAAATTTATTAACTCAACAATTTACCAACTTGACCATGTAATAATGACTTTATGTTCCTAAATATGAATTGTAAGGTGTTTTATTTGTAGTTGTGAAGGGATTAATGAATTTCAGGTCAACTTTAGTGGCTGGGAGTTGTACTAATCGTTGTACTAAAAAGTAGTCTTGCTCAACCAACTGATGATCCATTATAATTGATAATCGGAACAACACTAGTGTGTGCCCTCTTGGATTGTGGATAGAGCTGTGCGTAATTGTTTTTAGTATTTTCTGTACAGGTTAGATCTGATTCCAGACCATATATCATATCATTGGAGGTTGATATGCCAGACCAATTCTAAACTATACATCACATCATTGGGGATTCATTTGTCAGACTGACTCCAAACTATACATCACATCATTCTGGATTGATATGTCACACTGATGATTCCAAACTACACATCACATCATTTGGGATTGATATGTCACACTTATGACTCCAAACTATACATCACATCATTCGGGATTGATATGTCACACTGATGACTCCAAACTACACGTGATATCATTGGGGATTGATATGTCACACTGATTTCAAAACATGCATCACTGGGGATTCATTTGACAGACTGACTCCAAACTACACGTGATATCGTTGGGGATTGATATGTCACACTGATTTCAAACTATACATCACATCATTGGGGGTTGATAATGTCACACTGATGACATGCACATGTGAAGGTTTTAATTGAGGTGTGATAAACACAATTGAATTGTCTTATATGGCATGCAAGCCTGTATGTCACCATAGCTTCTTGGCATATTTAGATTTTGTGGTTTACAGCACAGCAATACAAGTAGGTTATTAAGAATGCCACATTAAATTGACCCAGGCAGATTAACCTTTTGGATTTGACCTTGCACCCTTTATGTTTTGAACCATGGGTCCCCAAATCTATATCATGATTCTCTGGTTTAGAAACAATGAGAAATATTAGATCAGTACTACTACTATAATCTGTATTATTTTCAATCCAGACTTCAGTAATTATTATTTTCAGTCCAGATTTCAATAATTATTATTTTCAGTCCAGATTTCAATAATTATTATTTTCGGTCCAGATTTCAGTAATTATTATTTTCAATCCAGACTTCAGTAATTATTATTTTCAGTCCAGATTTCAGTAATTATTATTTTCAATCCAGACTTCAGTAATTATTATTTTCAGTCCAGATTTCAGTAATTGTTATTTTCAATCCAGACTTCAGTAATTATTATTTTCAGTCCAGATTTCAGTGTTATTATTTTCAGCCTACACTTCAGTAATTATTATTTCCAATCCAGACTATAAAGTGTTTATTATTTCAGTCCACACTTCAGGATTTATTATTTTAAGTCCCAATTTCAGAGTTTATTCCTTGCAAAACTATTACAAGTATCTGCCCTTATAAAAACTGCGAGCTTATTTCAAGACAGTATACGAGCTCGCTGCAACTTAACACGTGTGAGCCCATGACTTCGCGGTTATGCACATAGAGTTTGGATTTGAAACGATTACGAAATCGTGGCAGGCTCATACAAGCATTAAACGCGCTCAACGCATGCATATAGCAGGCTTGCTGAAATTATGCTCGCGTCAGCTAGCAATAAGCACGCAAGCTCGTGAGGCACTGTCAACCACCTAGCACACACGAGCTCGCAATGAGCATACAAGTTCGTCACGGGCTGTGAACCAGCTTGTACTAGCTGGTTGATAGCATGTAATGAGCTTGCATTTTCATTGCAAGTTTAGCATGAGCTCGTACGTGCAAAGTAGCAAGCTTGCAATGAATTGTAACGAGTTCAATACAAGCTTGTGGTTAGCTGGTCACACTTACATTGAGACCTTTATACAGCAAACTTTGCAGTCCCTGGTCGATCAGTGGGGAAGATCAAGCTTCATATAAATAAATAAAGTGCATTCTCACCAAATGCAACGCAATACAAATTATGAAACAAAACTAAAATCTTGCAGCTAATGTTTTTTTTCTTCAATGCACCAAAATATATTTGTTTTCCTCATTGGTGCTTTAGTTTTGATATATCTTTTTGTATTGTTCCAGTTCTCGGAATGGATAAAAGCAATGCCTTTTTTTTTGATGAACCAACAACCAATAATAAAGTTATTATAACAAGAACTATCATAAATGGAAAGTGAGATTTCTATTTATTTCAATAATTATAAAAAAACAAAAACACGTTTTAGAATCTAATACAATAATTAAATACAACAAACTCACTACAAAAATCAATATCAGATGACATTTAATAAATCAAACTGACTGAAAAAAATCAGTGTAAAGGTCATTTAAAAAATCACGTTAGGGGCCATCCATTTAGTACGTACACGTGGAGGGGGGGTAACCAAAATGCATACGCTTGCATATAGTGTGCATTCTACTGATAATGTACGTATGCATAAGAAACAGGGTGGATGGGTGTGACACCTCTATAATAATTTGACTAATATGTAACCTGATAGACTGGCTTCAGTCTACGTTTGAATTTTAGCGGACACTAGACAAACATTGGTTTCGCATCAAAAGTATGTACCCAGGTGGGGCATGTCTTAATAAGTATGCAGATGGGCGGGGGGGAGGGGGGGGGGAGGGAGCCATTCTTTGCCAGATTTTTGTGCATATGTACTAAATGGATGGTCAATTTATTTTGGGAACATCTGGCAGTCCCCACTTGCTGTTGATGATATTCATTCATAGCTGTTGATGCCTATCTCTATCCACAGTGCTCAATGAACCAACCTATCTAAAAGTAATTGTCATAAATGAAAATGAAACTTCCATGCTTTATGATTGTGTTAAAAACAACAAAATTAGTTTTTGAATCTAATACAATTAAAATAAATGAATGGATTACAAATTTAAAATTACATGACTTTTTAAATATCTTAATAAATCCAACTCGTAAGCTGTTTTGAAGTAAAATGTCTTTAAAATCAGCACATTTCATTTCGGTAACGTCTAGCTGTGCCACACTTATACTGTTGAACTCCTTCAAAGTTTCTGATGCCTCACTCTCTTCACAGTGCTCCTTGATGTAATCTGTTAAAAAACACCAGATGAAGCAGCAAGCTGATGTTTATTAGGTTTTTCGTGCTCTTGCATTGCATGCCCAGTAGCGAAATCACATTACACAATTTGCAAAACGTAGAGTTTTCTCCTTTACCAGATTGTTTCGCAAATCTAAACAGGACGGCACAATTGTCATTCCAGCTGTTTTTTTGTCTTTCATGGAGAAAATTCTGAATCATTCTTCTTTCCTATTCAACATGATTAGAAGTTACATATTACGAAGATGAGATACAGTGACAGCGGTAACTGTTTGCAAAATCCAATATGGCGGGTAAATACAGGCTTGGTAGCCTCGATTTCGAATGAACCAATCATATTGAAGAACTATTCCTATATACATGCGATACATTGCTATCATAATGGAACAGTGAACTGAATATTGCAATGAACTGAATATTGCAATGAAATTTTTAAAATTATTGTTAAATTTAAAAAAAAAAAAATTTTGCACAAAAAACATACACCCGTAATCTGGTTCAAAATATGGAGAAAAAACGGTATTGGTGTTATAGGCAGTCGAGTAAAACACAGACTTTCAGATGAAAGAGCTCAACCATTTAACTTCAATCCTTGGCATTAATGAACCTAAAAAAGTGCTTTGTTTCAACAGGATGTATAAAGATGGAATTCTGTTTCAATCTTTACAGTATTCTGTAGTTTCAGAACGAAACTCGTACACTGTTATTTTCTACGACAATGATGAATGAAGAAAATTTGGCCATGTTGAGAAATATATTTAAGTTTATACACACACAGAAATTGTACTGTTGATTGTTTGTGTCAAGCACAATATTATGCAGTCATAAAGGAACTGAGAAATAATACTGAAGTTTCAATTGAAAATGGTGTGATTGATGAAAATCCTGTTAATATAGTCCCTTTGAAATCTAAGTGTGCAGTACAAAATAGTTCCAATTACAAATGTCAAAGACTTGTGTGTTTATATATCCAATTAAATGATGGCAAGAACACTGCTTTTGCTTGTGTGCCCCCCTCCCAATTCTATTGAATATGATTGATAAATATACATTCAAGTAGTAAGTTTGGACCATGCAGACATGTACATCAAAATAGAAGACAATATTTTACACATTTTCACTACTACTCTTTGTATGAATCCTGTATGTACTTATCCTTAAAGCTTTGTACATATTTTATTGTTGCAATAGATCAATTATCTAATTTTAATAGCATTTGTTGTCTAAAGATTTTGTTTGATTAGGATTTTTAACGTAGCTTTAACAATTTTTCAGTCATATCGCTACGATGTCTGCTGTGAGGCAGTTTATAGTGATGTCTAGCACTGAGGCATCATGCCGCAGACATGTAGCATGATGTCCCACCCAGTCACATTATCCTGACACCAGGCCGACCAGTCCTAACACTAACCTCTTAATTCTGAGCGTCAAGTGAGGCAGCTGTTAGTACCATTTTTGTAAGTCTTTGGTATGACTCGGCTGAGGAGTGAACCCACGACCTCCAGCTTCCGCAGCGAATGCTCTAACCACTAGGCCACTGGAGCGGTTTTGTCTAAAGATACCTCATCTTGTAAAAATCTGTGCATCATATATATATATATCTATACATGTACAATTGTAAAGGCATGACCGAATGAGCTTCTTTTAATAAAGTCATTATTATTATTATTTTACCAGGGTTGGCCAATTAGACGACCTAGCAAATAACTATTAGAAGTGGAATTTCAATACCTTTTTCAAAGCAAGTCAAGATTATTGTTTTGATATGCAAATTAATGATTTTATACACCAAATGTTACATTTTCTAGTAATTTTATTTTTCATGATATCCATTTTATTGATAATTAATTTATCTGCAGGGTTTGCTAGTAAGATCGTACAAGCAACTTTACTTGAATGTATCCAAATTCTACGAGCTCAGTGCGAGCTCCCATGTAGTCTGCGAGCTACAGTTAAGATCGTAAGAAGCGTGCTATGAGCTATCACATGCTCGCGCAAGCTTGATTTAGGATTGCATTTTTATAATGGTGGAGAACAGAAGTAACATACAAGTATTGTAATATGACATGGATATATATATATATATATATATATATATATATATATGGATGTAGGGTTGTCTTTTGAGTACTGTTTGTCTTGTAGATTACGAGTTGAGTACTGTATTTCTTTTATAGATTTAGTTGTTGAATACGGTTTTTGTCCGATAGATTTAGAATTGTGTACTGCATTTGACTTAGATTTAGAGTTAAGTACTGTATTTGTCTTAGAGTTAAGTACTGTATTTGTATTATAGATTTAGAGTAGAGTACTGTATTTGTATTATAGATTTAGAGTAGAGTACTGTATTTGTATTATAGATTTAGAGTAGAGTACTGTATTTGTATTATAGATTTAGAGTAGAGTACTGTATTTGTATTATAGATTTAGAGTAGAGTACTGTATTTGTATTATAGATTTAGAGTAGAGTACTGTATTTGTCTTAGATTTAGAGTAGAGTGCTGTATTTGTCTTATAGATTTAGAGTTGTGTCATGTATTTGTCTTCTATATTGAGAGCAGAGTCCTGTATTTGTCTTCTAGATTGAGAGCAGAGTGTTGTATTTGTCTTCTAGATTGAGAACAAAGTGCTGTATTTGTCTTATAGATTGAGAGCAGAGTGTTGTATTTGTCTTCTAGATTGAGAACAAAGTGCTGTATTTGTCTTCTAGATTGAGAGCAGAGTGCTGTATTTGTATTTAAAGTGTTAGGAAGGGATGCATTAAAATACTGTTATTGAAGATTTAAGCTTCTTGAGATCTATTTGCCTGACATGGATAGCCATTAATAATATTTCACCAAGTATCTGTTGTTTGTATCAGTTCTACAGGACTGTCAGTCAAGTAAGTGCCTTCTAGACTAGAATTCATCCATTGATAGATCTGTTAGCAATCTTCATTTATGTATCTTGTTGTTGGCCTACTCCCTGCAGCTGTTTTTTGTCATAGCTTATTTTTCATGGATTTTATTTTGATTAAAGGAATATATTTTATAAGAACCAACAAAAGACAATTTTCAGAGCTTTAGATTGATGGTAGCTTATTTAAGTTGGCTGTTAGATTGCTCTCCATTCATTTTCTTATGGACACATTGGAACACAGTTCAACTTGTATATTTAGATTCAACATAGAGATACATTTACACAGTTCAAATTGTATTTAGATTCAACACAGATACATTTACACAGATTAACACAGTTCTACTTGTATATTAGATTCAATACAGAGATACATTTTCCCAATTGGACACATTGATGTGAATGGTATGTACAGTATTGACAAACTTGTGGTCAGAATCATGATTGATGATGGTGTTTGTTTTCTTATTGTTGTCAGAATCATGATTGATGCTGGTGTTTATTTTCTTATTGTGGTCAGAATAATGATTGATGATGGTGGTTGTTTTCTTATTGTTGTCAGAATCATGATTGATGATGGTATTTGTTTTCTTTTTGTGGTCAGAATCATGATTGATGATGGTGTTTGTTTTCTTAGTGTTGGCTTGAATGGCACTTTTAGCACATTATTTGCTCTATCAAGCCTTACTGAAGGACAGCACTGAGGAAGCTAAGCTGTGCTGGCGTGGGTTGGTACTGAACCTTTTATCCGACTATACTATAGGCCAGGGGTCTCAATGTGTGGCTTATGGAGTTATTTCCTGCTGTCCGCAATGACACTGAAAATTTGTAAAAACATATTTTTTAATTGTCGTTGTGGCGCTCTGGTCAATATAGAAATCCGTATGTGGTGCTTGTGATGGTTTGAGTTTGAGATCCCTGCTACTTAGTAATCTACTGCAGACCCTTAGGTCAATGGTGATATGACTGGACTTCCGTGTAGGTAGGTCTGGTATCACTGGGTAATATATATAACAATGGGAGGTCTGCCCCTATCTTTCAAGGAAAGGCCAGCCTTGTACCTGACCAATATAGATACCTTCTTCAATTAACCACATTTTGATGGAACCAGTCTCATTTTGATGGAACCAGGCTAATTGCCAATTTAATCATTGAGAGAACCAAATTCTGGGATCACATGGGTTTTCTTCTGTATCACTAATTGTCTGTCCTGTTCACCTACACTACTCCATAACAGGGACTATACCAGTTTTGTGTTACCAATAATTATAGTCTATTCCTTTTGAATCCATTTTTGGACATTATAATCTTCTTTCAGCTGCAATTAACTGGTTTAATTTTCATTAGACACAACCAAGAGTGCTTACTTCCATGCATTTACAAAACTAGTATTTGCATTGGTTTACTTGCCAATATTATGTTGAACTTGATACGAAAACAATGGATGAACCTTCAGCAGGAATTTTGGTAAGTTTTTCTTAATTATTTATTTTCTTGTTAAGGGCAAGTGAGTTTATGATATGTGCATGTTCCAGCATTGATTGTTATTTACCAACAATTGCAGTTTTCAGCATCTTTTAAAATCTGAGATCATTTTGAACCAAACTTTAGCTGAGATCAGCCTGGTATTAAGACATTTGACATTTCAACAGATGGTGTTGATCTCCTATCAAACATAGCAAAGCTTGAACAATATTCATTTTGCCATGTTCCTTGTGGATTACTGGCATGGAACTTTTGCACTGTTCCTGTTTACATTTTTCATTTATGTTTTAATATTTGATTAGTATCCATCCAGCTGATCGAGATTTATTGCACAAATAAATTCGCTTGTAAGCAAGCAACAACTGCTATTGCCATTATGTCAAGTCATCTGAGACAACTTCAGAATAATTAACATTTATTAGAGTAAACATTTCTTCCTTTTTTTTCTTTGATAATTGACTTGTTTGGTCAAGCAGTTTGCAAGCGTTACTTTCTGTCGTCACTAGGAAATAAAAGGTGACCTTTGAAATTTTGAGTACTGGGAAGCTATTGTTACTTAAAAAAAATTAACCTTAAATTCATTAAAACTGCTCAAGAAATTTATTCTTAGATACTGATCCTTCATGTTACCATTACTAAAAATATACATTTAAACTTCTTCCAGGGTTCTCTGGGATGAAAGAATTTGCATACATATTTTTCAGTTTTAGTGCATGAAACTTCCACCTAGCTCTGTTCCCTCTATGCAGTAAAATTCTCTTTTGTTTGATCCATTTAAACAAAGCTGCATGAATCATGTAGTGTGGAAGGTATAAAGCACTAATGAATATAATGGAATTTAGTGCAGATCTGGCAGACAAAGACAGTATTATATACCTTTATGTTATGTATACTATTTTCCTAATAATGATTTCTGTAAGGATCATTTAGTTAATGACAATTTTAATGGTTACCTCATATTGTACTGTAAAATGAGTCATGTGTAGTGTGTATAATATGATCAAATTTATAAAATTTGTAATAGTTCAGATAAACATCACAGAAGTCAACAATGTATCAGGGACAAAAGGTCAGTTCCTGATTAGCTAAAATAAATAAGTTGATCCTTGTTGACTTCATTCATTCAAAAGCTTTATATTATTATAGCTGTCATGGGTGGGGCAGCTACTTGAGAAATAGCAGGTAGAGCAAAGAAACAAACTTGAAATATATAATAGTTGTTTTCACTACACCAAATTCAAATTAAGAAACTCCGATGATAAACAAAATTACCTTTTACAGCGAACTTATTACCGTATATACTCGACTATAAGTCGAGAAATTTAAGACTAAATTTTAGCCTAAAAACCTAAGTTCGACTTATATTCGAGTCAGAAACAACGTGCCTGTTAAAATAAACGAGAATTTTCAGCGTCGTAAAATTATGCACGATGCAGCCATCGTGTACGGTACATACATACAATACGTGTCGGCAGCTAAGCACCGAATTGTTCGTATTATACTTAGTGATTGAAATAAATATACCCGGTAATTTGTATTACATATTTATATAAAATTAATCTTAAATTTATTAAACTTAATAAATAAAACATATTACTTATAAACTTTTACATGTCAGCTCGACTTGATTTTATGGGTTCGACTTACACTCGAGCCGTCAATTTTGGACGCTATTTTTACCAAATATTTACACTTCGACTTATACTTGAATCGACTTATAGTCGAGTTTATACAGTAGTCGACATCCTAATATCATATTTCTTGAACTGGTATGATTTTCTTGGATACACAAATAGGTGTTTCCCATGTTAAACTTAACCTTTTGATATCTCAATAATGAGTTGTCCAGTAGTTGATTTGTGGACATAATTAATATGTATCTGATCACACTCACTTTCAGCATCTGCATCTGCATCCAGTATTTATAAAATGTTAAATAAATAGACTTTAGGTGTAGAAGGATCGCTATGATTGTCAGTTACATAATGTCTTGGGTGCCAAGGTCAAGGTTACAGATGAGCAGGATTCTCCCAAGACTCTTTGACTGTAATGCATCTTATTTTGATTTTAAAAAAACAGAACATGAAAGAAATCATATAATGGATCTGCAGCAGGACTTTCCCATGGGCTGAAAACTGCAAGAACAATGGATCATTGATAGCTTTATCCATATAGTGTCATGAATGGAATAAATCATGTAATGGCAACCCAAGGAACACCATGTCCAGAACATAAGAATTTTGATCCTAAATCTGCTTTGAAATTGTTTTTAACATAAAAGTAAATATGCTGTATTCAAAGATGAAATGAAAAAAGTGAATGGAATACAGTAATTTGTTTTTGTCTTCCATTCTTTTGAAAAGTTTATTAATTTGAAATGAAATTCAGCTAAGTAGATTAGTATTGGAAAACTGTTGCTTTCTTGGTTCCTTTTTAGATGCACACAAAATGAATGAATAGTATTGAGAACTGTTGTAGCATCAAAATCAGTCCCAATCATGGTAATCAAATGTCTTAATTTTTCTGTCATTTATTATAATACTAAATATTTAACAATGAATGAGCTTTAGCAGTCTGATGACATAGAGTAACTGTTATAAACACATGATGTTCTGTACTTTTTTAAAGAAACATGTTTTTTGGGACTCTTGGTACTAGGATTGGGACTGCAGTATATCATTGAAAGGAGTCTTGGACTGCAACATATAGTAGGAAGGAGTCTGGGACTGCAACAATTCATAGGAAGAAGTCTTGGACTGCAATATATAGTTGGAAGGAGTCTGGGACTGCAACAATTCATAGGAAGAAGTCTTGGACTGCAATATATGGTAGGAGGGAGTCTTGGACTGCAGTATATAGTAGGAAGAAGTCTTGGACTGCCAAATATAGTAGGGAGGAGTCTTGGACTGCAATATACAGTATGAAGAAGTCTTGGACTGCAATATATGGTTGGAAGGAGTCTTGGACTGCAATATATGGTGGGAAGGAGTCTTGGACTGCAGTATATAGTAGGAAGAAGTCTTGGACTGCAATATATGGTTGGAAGGAGTCTTGGACTGCAATATATAGTAGGAAGGAGTCTTGGTCTGCAATATACAGTAGGAAGGAGTCTTGGACTGCAATATATAGTAGGAAGGAGTCTTGGACTGCAATATATGGTTGGAAGGAGTTTTGGACTCCAATATATGGTGGGAAGGAGAATTGGACTGCAATATATGGTAGGAAGAAGTCTTGGACTCCAATATATAGTAGGAAGGAGTCTTGGACTGCAATATATAGTAGGAATGAGTCTTGGACTGTAATATCTAGTAGGAAGGAGTCTTGGACTGCAATATATAGTAGGAAGGAGTCTTGGACTGCAGTATATAGTAGGAAGGAGTCTTGGACTGCAATATATGGTTGGAAGGAGTCTTGGACTGCAATATACAGTAGGAAGGAGTCTGGGACTGCAACAATTCATAGGAAGAAGTCTTGGACTGCAATATATGGTAGGAAGGGGTCTTGTACTGCAATATATAGTAGAAAGAAGTCTTGGACTGCAATATATGGTTGGAAGGAGTCTTGGACTGCAATATATGGTGGGAAGTAGTCTGGGACTGCAATACATGGTAGGAAGGAGTCTTGGACTACAATATACAGTAGGAAGGAGTCTGGGACTGCAACAATTCATAGGAAGGAGTCTTGAACTGCAATATATGGTAGGAAGGAGTCTTGGACTGCAATATATAGTAGAAACAAGTCTTGGACTGCAATATATCGTAGGAAGGAGTCTTGCACTGCAATATACAGTAGGAAGGAGTCTTGGACTGCAAAATATAGTAGGAAGGAGTCTTGGACTGCAATATATAGTAGGAAGGAGTCTTGGACTGCAATATATGGTTGGAAGGAGTCTTGGACTGCAATATATGGTGGGAAGGAGTCTTGGACTGCAATATATAGTAGGAAGGAGTCTTGGACTGCAATATATGTTTGGAAGGAGTCTTGGACTGCAATATATGGTGGGAAGGAGTCGTGGACTGCAGTATATGGTAGGAAGAAGTCTTGGACTGCAATATATGGTAGGAAGGAGTCTTGGACTGCAATATATATTAGGAAGAAGTCTTGGACTGCAATATATAGTAGGAAGGAGTCTTGGACTGCAATATATAGTGGCAAGGAGTCTTGTACTGCAATATACAGTAGGAAGGAGTCTTGGACTGCAATATATAGTAGGAAGGAGTCTTGGACTGCAATATATGGTGGGAAGGAGTCTTGGACTGCAATATATGGTAGGAAGGAGTCTTGGACTGCAATATATAGAATGAAGGAGTCTTGGACAGCAATATATAGTAGGAAGGAGTCTTGGACTGCAATATATAGTAGGAAGGAGTCTTGGACTGCAATATATGGTTGGAAGGAGTCCTGGACTGCAATATATGGTTGGAAGGTGTCTTGGACTGCAATATACAGTAGGATGGAGTCTTGGACTGCAATATATGGTAGGAAGGAGTCTTGGACTGCAATATATGGTTGGGAGGAGTCTTGGACTGCAATATATGGTGGGAAGGAGTCTTGGACTGCAATATATGGTAGAAAGGAGTCTTGGACTGCAATATACAGTAGGAAGGAGTCTTAGACTGCAATATATAGTAGGAAGGAGTCTTGGACTGCAATATATGGTTGGAAGGAGTCTTGGACTGCAATATATAGTAGGAAGGAGTCTTGGACTGCAATATACAGTAGGAAGGAGTCTTAGACTGCAATATATCGTAGGAAGGAGTCTTGCACTGCAATATACAGTAGGAAGGAGTCTTGGACTGCAAAATATAGTAGGAAGGAGTCTTGGACTGCAATATATAGTAGGAAGGAGTCTTGGACTGCAATATATGGTTGGAAGGAGTCTTGGACTGCAATATATGGTGGGAAGGAGTCTTGGACTGCAATATATAGTAGGAAGGAGTCTTGGACTGCAATATATGTTTGGAAGGAGTCTTGGACTGCAATATATGGTGGGAAGGAGTCGTGGACTGCAGTATATGGTAGGAAGAAGTCTTGGACTGCAATATATGGTAGGAAGGAGTCTTGGACTGCAATATATATTAGGAAGAAGTCTTGGACTGCAATATATAGTAGGAAGGAGTCTTGGACTGCAATATATAGTGGCAAGGAGTCTTGTACTGCAATATACAGTAGGAAGGAGTCTTGGACTGCAATATATAGTAGGAAGGAGTCTTGGACTGCAATATATGGTGGGAAGGAGTCTTGGACTGCAATATATGGTAGGAAGGAGTCTTGGACTGCAATATATAGAATGAAGGAGTCTTGGACAGCAATATATAGTAGGAAGGAGTCTTGGACTGCAATATATAGTAGGAAGGAGTCTTGGACTGCAATATATGGTTGGAAGGAGTCCTGGACTGCAATATATGGTTGGAAGGTGTCTTGGACTGCAATATACAGTAGGATGGAGTATTGGACTGCAATATATGGTAGGAAGGAGTCTTGGACTGCAATATATGGTTGGGAGGAGTCTTGGACTGCAATATATGGTGGGAAGGAGTCTTGGACTGCAATATATGGTAGAAAGGAGTCTTGGACTGCAATATACAGTAGGAAGGAGTCTTAGACTGCAATATATAGTAGGAAGGAGTCTTGGACTGCAATATATGGTTGGAAGGAGTCTTGGACTGCAATATATAGTAGGAAGGAGTCTTGGACTGCAATATACAGTAGGAAGGAGTCGTAGACTGCAATATATAGTAGGAAGGAGTCTTGGACTGCAATATATGGTTGGAAGGAGTCTTGGACTCCAATATATGGTGGGAAGGAGAATTGGACTGCAATATATGGTAGGAAGAAGTCTTTGACTCCAATATATAGTAGGAAGGAGTCTTGGACTGCAATATATAGTAGGAAGGAGTCTTGGACTGTAATATCTAGTAGGAAGGAGTCTTGGACTGCAATATATAGTAGGAAGGAGTCTTGGACTGCAGTATATAGTAGGAAGGAGTCTTGGACTGCAATATATGGTTGGAAGGAGTCTTGGACAGCAATATATGGTGGGAAGGAGTCTTGGACTGAAATATATGGTAGGAAGGAGTCTTGGACTGCAATATACAGTAGGAAGGAGTCTGGGACTGCAACAATTCATAGGAAGAAGTCTTAGACTGCAATATATGGTAGGAAGGGGTCTTGTACTGCAATATATAGTAGAAAGAAGTCTTGGACTGCAATATATGGTTGGAAGGAGTCTTGGACTGCAATATATGGTGGGAAGTAGTCTGGGACTGCAATATATGGTAGGAAGGAGTCTTGGACTACAATATACAGTAGGAAGGAGTCTGGGACTGCAACAATTCATAGGAAGGAGTCTTGGACTGCAATATATGGTAGGAAGGAGTCTTGGACTGCAATATATAGTAGAAACAAGTCTTGGACTGCAATATATCGTAGGAAGGAGTCTTGGACTGCAATATACAGTAGGAAAGAGTCTTGGACTGCAAAATATAGTAGGAAGGAGTCTTGGACTGCAATATATAGTAGGAAGGAGTCTTGGACTGCAATATATGGTTGGAAGGAGTCTTGGACTGCAATATATGGTGGGAAGGAGTCTTGGACTGCAATATATGGTGGGAAGGAGTCTTGGATTGCAATATATGGTGGGAAGGAGTCTTGGACTGCAATATATAGAAGGACTTTCAACTTCCTATGTCTTATGAGTACCCTGACTTCTTCAGCATTGCTCTGTATAATTTGACCAAACTTGACTGAAAGCATCTTGTATCAGCTGGATTCAGATCTGCAGTGTTATTTGAGTAAACCTGATAGAAATTATACTATATGAAGTGCTTTCAGATTTGTACAGTGTGTCATCAGACAATATGCAATTAGGTGAATTAGACACATCAGAAGTTGTCTTTTTCATATTTAATTAGACTCTAATAGTTATACATGCTGACTCCCTATACTATGGTTGGCTGTAGCATGTAAGTATCCTAGTGGACCACAGAGAAAGCATTCCTTGACAACCTTCTTGCCTTGATGTATAGCTAATTTTATGGTTTGATTAGTTATACATGCTGACTTCCTATACTATGGTTGGCCGTAGCATGTAAGTATCCTAGTGGACCACAGAGAAAGCATTCCTTGACAACCTTCTAGCCTTGATGTATAACTAATTTTATGGTTTGATTGTGATAACTGCAGACATTTTTCTAACTCTAGTATATTAACAAAAGTGCACAAAAACCTAAATTCTATAACCACTTCATAGCCATATTATCTATTCTCCACACACACACACACACACACTCATTTGTAACATTTATTGTGTATTGGAATTTCAACCAGTACTATATTAAATTTCGAAATTACTTGTTAAACATTTTCTTACGGTTTAATTAATTCCAAATTAAACTGTAGCTACATAACTATGTAAGCACTCTACAGCTATTAGAGGTACCCTATGGTGTGGGAGGTTGTGGGTTCAAAGCCTGGTATAATCATACCAAAGACTTACAGGATGGTGCTAGCAGCTGCCTCGCTTGACATTTAGTATTAAGATCTTAGTGCCAGGACTGGTCAGGGTGGTGTCAGTATAATGCAACTGGGTGGGATATCATGCTATGTGTCTGTGACATAATACCCCAGTGCTAGACATTACTATAAACTGCCAGACTACAGACCACTGAGCTATTTGACTAAAGTTTTTAAAAAAAGCTATATTAAAAATCTAAAACACATAAACAAAAACACATAAACACAAATTTCTCCCTATTAATGGTTATCAAGCTGAATATTTGACTATAAATGGAAACATGCTATCATTGATTCATTTTAAGTCTACAAACAGAGAATCCCAGCTGTTATGATGGTTTCTTTGTTTCAGTTGCTTGTCAGCCTGATTTGTAACCTAATAATCCCACTTGGACTGAAATGGCTTAGTTAAACATATTTAACAGGATCATAGCCACTGAATTTAACAGTAAATACATATATACCCTCTTATCCAAGACATAGTCATTAAATTTATCAAGCAAATTTAGAAAATTATATATAAATGTATTGTTTCATCTAAAACCAAGATAAATTCAATACCACCCTAAATAATTAAACTTTGCACTGCATTGTCTTGAAAACCCATGAAATTTTAAACAAATGGCGAAGCCTTTCAAAATCCTCAAAGTTGCAATTGACAGTCCATATAAAACTCATGAATATCAATATTTGTCTTATTAAGATTGTTTCACTTTTACTTATTTAATTATTTAGGGAAAATAACTGAGCATTAAAGATCACTATAATGGTTGATTTATCACACAGTGTTTATTATTTGGATACATTCAGTATTATACCTTGTCTTGTGATCAGACCGTGATTTGTGGAATATAGGTGTACTTATTTTTTAAAACCAGTCAGTTAGTGCAGAATAGTGGATGAAGCATGTTGAAGGTATAACATACCAATTGTACATCCACAGGTAGGCAGAGCTTAAGGGGTAGGGAACATTGCATTCTGAAATAAACAACAACACTAGCTGGGATTTTTGCATTATGTAAGAGTTGTACTTTCTGTTAGACTTTTGAAAAAGCTACGCCTCTTGGCAATGTGTGAGATTTTGTTAATTTATATCTAGATCATTTATTGTATTTTGGTGTTTGTTTTGTTTTTTGTAGTCATATAGATATTTTAAAGCACTTAGAACTTCTAAAGATGAGGCTATACAAAGTCCTCATTATTATTATTATAGTAAGTAAAACTATGAATATACTCAAGTACTTCAAGGGCATAGTAAGTAAAACTTTATTAGGCAGATCATAAGTGTTCTTTGTTGCTGCACTGTGTAATGTTTATTTATTACCGTAATGAAACAATTTAGTAATAAATACAGATATACTTCTTTACCATAATAAAACATTTGAACAATAAATACAGATCAACTCCATTATCATAATGAAACAGTTTAGTAATAAATACAGATATACTTCTTTACCATAATAAAACATTTTAACAATAAATACAGATCAACTCCATTATCATAATGAAACAATTTAGTAATAAATACAGATATACTTCTTTACCATAATAAAACATTTTAACAATAAATACAGATCAACTCCATTATCATAATGAAACAATTTAGTAATAAATACAGATATACTTCATTACCATAATAAAACATTTTAACAATAAATACAGATGTACTCCTTGACCATAATAAAACACTTTTATCTAGAGAATTATATACAAATGTTATCTTCTATTCTAAGACATAGGTGACCACAGTACCACTTAAAATTAAAAAATTTAGCTCTATAATAAATGTAACAGTACAATAAACACTTCCACACATTGAGGATTAAAACAATTATGTTATTATGCTATCCTTTATGGGTGATAGATACTTTAAATGTTTGAATATAGGACAGCATAGCCTTTATGGGTGATAGACACTTTTAATGTTCGAATATAGGACAGCATAGCCTTTATGGGTGATAGACACTTTTATTGTTCGAATATAGGACAGCATAGCCTTTATGGGTGATAGACATTTTTTTATGTTTGAATATTGGACAGCATATCACATTTAGGATGATACCCCTTGTAAAGTTTAAAGATAAAACTGACAATGGAATTTCACTTGACAAACTTTATTTAACTGATATTATTTATTTCTGAAAGTATTAAAACCAGTAGAATTACTGATATTATTTACCTGATGAACATTTTTTCTATTATTAAAAATCAAACTTATATTTTTCTTTAAAAAGTACGGAAAATGAAAACTAATATTATTTATTTAAAGTTGCAAAATACATTATGTTGATTGGATTTCCAGGCACTAACTGCAGTTTTTTTTTTTTTTTTTACTATAAAATGAGTTGTAGAAGTTATCATTACTCCCAGGGACTAACTGCAATTTTTTACTATAAAATGAGTTGTATTATCATTACTCCACCATAGAGGATTTGCATGAAACTGTACACATCCCATTGTACAGACAAAGGTCCTGCTTGGGTATCAAGTATGGCTGCAACTGTGGATGTCATATCAATATATTATTTTCACTTAACGCTTTCTTGTGATGTCAAGCTGGGCCTAAAGAAAAATGGTAACCATACAGTGCTTACACAATTTGTTTTAGATATATGCCGGGGCTGGTGACTTGTATAAATCACAAGTCCGGAAGGAAATGTCACAAGCATGGACTCCCAATTTCCACGTGCATAAACGTTTCCCTTTTTTAATATAGTCACACAACGTGGCAGTAGTTATCACTTGAAAACCAAATTCAATAGGGTTGAAAGGGGTTTGAAGGTTATTCAAGTGTTATTTGTGTTCATCACTACACTCACTAAGGTGGATGTTTTAAACACGTTTCTGCTGGATCCTCTGAGTGAATCGTGGTAAGAACTGGGTTGATTATGTCGGTGTATTTTGCAATATGTGCATAGAATTAATACTTCCCCTCCGTTTTCTTCTTTTTTTCTTCGTTGGTGTGCTTCACAAAGTCTAGCTCAGTCAACAAAGAATTCTGAAATTTATATTTTGGGCCTTTGCTGATAGCTTCCAAAATCGGCTGATAAAATTAAGTATACTTGAACACTATTCCAACAACGGAAATGATCATACTTTTCATTCTATAAATCCAGTACAATCCGACTTAAACGAAACTTTGCCACTATTCACAAACTTAAAAATATAATACATATGGCTTAAACATTCTCCTTCAAGGCAATTATGTATTAAATTATGTTATTGTGTTAACATCTATCATCTCTTTCATTTATCTATCATGGGCTGTTTCACTTTCTAATCCAACCCGTGCAATTTAGCACAATGAACTCTCACTGAGAGCCTTCAAACACATCTCACTGACTGTTGTCATCCAGTAAAGTAATGTCATAAATTTGGAGTAAGTGTTAGTGAATTTGAACCATGCTTGGGTCGTTAGTAGTGATTTTGGGTACAAGCCGAATGACTGTCCCTGTAGTAACATAGTCCATATTAAAATTCAGTAGTGTATACAAGTAGTGTGATTGGAAAGGCAGCATTTATGGTTGGAAATCAGTAAATTATAGAATGGAATCAATAAGTTGGAACTTGGTAGGTACCGTTTATGTGGCCATAGTGGAAAATTGGCGTATGTATATGAGTGTGATACGCCGGAAATTCTGTGGATGGACTGGCCTAGGGTCGCGCAGTTAAATATTTCCCAGTTAGTAAGGGAATACTGGTGTAATTTCTATGGCATGACAAGCTATCGGTACGGAAAACGGATGATAATGAAGAAAAACCATGTAAAGGTGCAGTTAATGGACGTTTGGGCAAGTTGTCTCCTCTGGGTCGCCCATTGATTACAGCAAAGATTAATAATTATAGCAGACACGTCTTTCTTTCCATTTTACAACTTAAGTTGTATGGAAGTCTTTGGAAATTTGGGGAAAACATATGACTTCCAGCGTGACTCGCGCCAGGGTTTTGACACCGCTCGGTCAAGTGAATACCCCTGTGCGTGTAACAAGAAAAATTTCTGGTGGCAGCGGTGGGATATGTGTGAATAGTTCTGTCATGGTTTGCAATTTATTCAGAGTTATTATGTGTGAAACTGACTATTGCTTCGCATTTGGAAAGAAAGAGGAAAGAAATATTATGGCTAGTGCGACTTTAACTTCGTTTATTGAGATTTCGCGACATTTGGTCTGCGAGAGTAGATATATGCATTTGCTGCTGAGAAGGATTTTTAAGAGGAGTACAATGTTCAAGCAGGATGGAGTGTTTTATCCGGGATATAGAACAGCGATGACAAAAGTATTGTATTTGGTAGGTCGCGCAGAAAGCGAAAAGTTGAGCAGACATTTTTATGATAGTCGGCTGTGTTAGTATTTTTACTTATGTTAGAGTAAAGGCATTAGCTGGTTATTATTTTTAAAGTTAGTAGTTTACAAGAACAATTAATAAAAGCAAAAGAACGTGTGTTTCACAACACTTTCTCCCCGCTGTATTTGGTAAATTCATAAACCTTATGCTGTATTTATTGAAATTCAATAAGGGATTAGGGGGCTTATAATAATAATAATAATAGCAATAACAACCGCATACGGTTTCATTGGTCTTAAATAGCAATTGGTAGTGTGCTACCAAGTACATCGACACAGGCAAATTGTGAGTATTGCAAGAGTATTATAAATTATTAGGATGGCTACAGGCAGAGGTACACCTACCTCATTATTGAATACGCCTTTACCACAGTCTGTGCATTGGCGACTCTTGTCGCCATTGTCGCCTATTGATAGGAGGCCAAGAAAGTTAATAGACGTAGACAGTGGTGTTCAATGCTATGCGACTTCAACTCCGTGCGAGGCCGATAGTGGCAATGTACGTGCACGTGATGGATGGGCTGAAGATCTGAGGTTCAGAGCCATTAAAGAGAGTGTGCCTGAGAACGTGAAGGCAGACATTTATGATCGAACCACGTACTCAGTATCCAAGGGAGCGAGTAGTTCGCCTACTGATAGTCTGCTTCAGACCATTGACACACTTATTACGGACAAGTTTGACAGGTTAAGTACCACCATGGGTCATTTGTTGACAAAATGTTCGAATGGGAGCCGCAGTGAGGTTAAGGAAGTAAGGGAGACGCCAGACTTTCAGTTGAGCAAGAAGGTCGAAACTGCAAAAACAGAACTCTGTGCTTCTGCGCCTCCAACTAGAAATAAGGCAACAGTGAAAGCAGACATTTATGATGGTTCTCAACCTTTTCTCGACTATATGACACATTTCGAACACTGCGCTATGATTAATGAATGGAGCGAAACTGAAAAGGGATTGCGTTTGGCAGCGTGTTTAAGGAGAGACGCTCTCCAAGTCTTAACCGATCTCCAAGTCCAGCCCGGTCAAGTCGAATTTGAGAAATTGAAAACTTCATTGGAAGCTCGCTTTGCGCCTCGTAACCAAGATGAGTAAAACTCCAAAATTTGAATAAGCGTCATACACCAGTAGAAACGGCAAATAAAAGTTATAAATGGGTGGGTAATAATTTTTCCCCGTAATTATTACATGGATGGGTTGAGACATATTGTCTACGGGTGACAATTAAAAGCCGCGCAGTTACAATTAAATCAGAATGCGCCCAAAGGCTATGTAAATAATTTGATTATTGGTGTGATTATTTGTTTTATATTTTTAAATTCTGTAACGACAGATGTCGGTCTTGATTGGGGTTTTATTATTGTATGTATTAGTTTTATAATTTGTAATCATGTGGTGTTAGAGCAGAAAAGTTCTAGAAGTTGTTGCTGCATGAGACCAGGTGGTAAATTAAGTCTAGTTGTTTGAATTGTGCTTGGAGTTAAACATGGCTGAATTGAAAGAAAATAAGGGTATTATGTATGGGTGTTTGGAGGCTGGTGGACTATTTGTTTATTTTTATTTTTGTGTTGCTGTAGGGTACGGTTAAGTGGTGAAAAGATGATTGAAAAGGCAGTGTCAAGTCTAGCGTTCTGTTGGTGACAATAGGGTCGCGCCAGATGGGCGTTGAAGTCATGGTTGACTTATTTTTGAGGTTCTTAAGAGGTCGTGTTTCATTTGAAGAACGCATTCTCTAACCTCGTGGGGTAGTACAGGACGGAACCTGTATTTTGTTTGTCATTGAACTGTTAGCGACTTGCCAGTTGAGAATTGATTTATACAGAGCACATTAAGAAGGAAGAAAGAAATCGTCTACACGCATCTTCATGATCATATATGGTTCAGCGAGGTTTTCATCATGCATAGTTTGACTTGTCTGCATGAATGGAATGGTGTCAATTTGGAAAACTGTGAAGGACAATTCAAAGCACGTGTTAGTTATTTAGCAGCATGAAGAAATTGTAGTGCACACCACAATTATAGTTGAATCGTGATGTAATAGCGTTCCAAACTTTAGCGTTTGGGGATAGGTTATCTTAGGGATTTAGGTAACAACTGGTGTGGAATTTGTAGTGAATTAACAGTGAAAGAAACAAATAGGATCGTCTGGCACAGACTGAGTTGAAAAATATTTGGGCATTGAAGTCATGGTTGACTTGGTGGAGGTTAGTAAGAGAAGGTGTCTCTGAAGAACGCTAACCTCGTGATGTGTACAGGTGTACCAAGGTCTATTAGGAGAACGTGTGTCCTGGTGGAAACGCAATCTCCAGACCAGAGTTTTAATGTAAAGAGGAATGGTTCTGGTTGCATTTGATGTCTGTTGTTAGAGACCTATGCTTAGACAAGTCAATTTCGAGGAAGTCGTGAGGGAGTTTGAACCCGACTAAGTGGTTGAAACATTATTTCATCTTGGATTCAACTTGTTTAGATTTGGATAGTTTATGTTGTTGTATATAATCATATTGGTAATCGTTTATCGGGTGTGGGGTTAAATTTAGAAAAAAAAAAAAAAAAAAAAAATACTTCAAATTGTGATTTAGATCACAGAAATGTGACGTTTGTGTCACTCGGGACGAGTGATCTTTTAAAGGCGGGGGTAATGTCATAAATTTGGAGTAAGTGTTAGTGAATTTGAACCATGCTTGGGTCGTTAGTAGTGATTTTGGGTACAAGCCGAATGACTGTCCCTGTAGTAACATAGTCCATATTAAAATTCAGTAGTGTATACAAGTAGTGTGATTGGAAAGGCAGCATTTATGGTTGGAAATCAGTAAATTATAGAATGGAATCAATAAGTTGGAACTTGGTAGGTACCGTTTATGTGGCCATAGTGGAAAATTGGCGTATGTATATGAGTGTGATACGCCGGAAATTCTGTGGATGGACTGGCCTAGGGTCGCGCAGTTAAATATTTCCCAGTTAGTAAGGGAATACTGGTGTAATTTCTATGGCATGACAAGCTATCGGTACGGAAAACGGATGATAATGAAGAAAAACCATGTAAAGGTGCAGTTAATGGACGTTTGGGCAAGTTGTCTCCTCTGGGTCGCCCATTGATTACAGCAAAGATTAATAATTATAGCAGACACGTCTTTCTTTCCATTTTACAACTTAAGTTGTATGGAAGTCTTTGGAAATTTGGGGAAAACATATGACTTCCAGCGTGACTCGCGCCAGGGTTTTGACACCGCTCGGTCAAGTGAATACCCCTGTGCGTGTAACAGTAATATGTGAAATGGTGGTTGATACTTGACCTTTTTACCTTTAATTGCTACTATTTAAACTGTCCAGGGGATAGTTTTACATCTTATCCAATCAGGACATGTTTACCATTTTATACATGCTGCTTGTAATTGACATATACTGAATGTGGTATTTTGTTTTATATTTTGAACTGAAAATTATGAATTTTCGAAACACCACTGGGGTGTAGGTGGAGGTGTGATTACAAGATCATATTTTTAGCATGACATGCCATGCTTCAGTTTGATTAAAATCGTGTCTCAAGTTTACTTAGGTGATCAGATTTAGATTGCACCGAACTATGGCAGGTATGTCAGCAGCTTGAAAATACATGTACATACTTCATCAGCGTGATCAAAGTCTCCTCAGACAAATTTAATTTTTATTGGCACGTAATTTTGAATACTGGATGAGCTCGATCTAACATTAGTTCGACTATCAGATTTTTTTTGCCAGCATGGTCAGCACATCAGCCACATTGAAAGCATTGTTATTACAACACTGCCTAAACTTAAAAAATCATATTGCTGTGGGTTTTTCGAGAAAAGACTTCTTTTGATATCCAGTTTTGTTTTAAAATGATACTAATCTGAGATTCAATATGGCCACCACATAGAGACCCGTCTTGAAAATATTGTCACTAATCCCATTCAATGGATGGTCATATTGTGAATGCTTATAGGTCCTTTATAAATATAGTGCCAGTCATACATGGAATATGGCTCTCATGACAACTGTCTTAAATTCGTGTTGTCCATGTGGACGATATTAGGTCCACATTGATCTCTTGTTTATATGTAGAACTCAGAATCAGTTGTTCAACCAAACCATATTGTTGGATGCCAGAGAAGTTCATATGATTCTAAAAAGATTAATTCACGATTATCCGTGTCAGCTAATCAAGCAGATTGAGGGCAAGGAGGGTTCTGAGTTAACTTTGGTTCATTTCATGTTTGTTATCTTGAGATAAAAAAAAGTTTATCGTCTTTACGATTACTGGGTTCAGATGTAGTAGAAACATTAGCATGGACTACTTCCAGTGTTATCACAAGTCAAGAAGGGGAGTCTCTTATCAAGCTATTGGAAATTATTCTACTTTGCAGCATTAGCAGTAGATTCTGAGCAAAAATTGACAGCTTTGTTGTAATCACTACATGCAAGTATGTGACGTCAGTGGTATGAGCAGGACTTCTTCCTTTCTTTAGTTGATGTTGAATAGCTTTTAAGAGTTGCTGTACGCATGATACTATCCGTTGTATGAATTATGAATTTCCATTTGCTTGATGGGTGTGTTCACGTGAAATCGAATGGTGTGATGCATGATGGGTGTGTTCACATGAAGTAGAAAGGTGTGATGCATGATGGGTATTCACATGGATTGAAAAGTGGTGCAAACATGAGTTCCGTGTAAACCCTCCAATCAAATATCATACTCCTTGTCGTTGATCATTATTTATGGGGATTTAAAATTCCATTGTTTTAAAATCCTATTTGCTGGGAATTTAAATTTTCATTAAAGAAAACTATCAAGAGTAATTTTGATGGATCGTCGTTGCAAATTACCACTTTGATTGCGCCTATGTCTATGGATAGGACATTTAATGTTACCAATGTTTATCGATCGTTGCATCACTTCCCTAATGCCGTTACGTCCTGTTGATAATATGTTGTATCAACTCGATACTTATTTAAGGATTAATGGATTAATTATATAATTACTGTCACAATTTTTTCTTGTATTCTATTGATGAAACGATTGTATCTCGGGGTTTTAATCCAAAATATTGTATAATTACCTCCCTGCTGTGCATGCATATGCACTCCAGTCCAACATACCTATCCGACTCTTACCCGCGTGTTATTGTTAGTGTAGGGTTTAACGCCATTTTTCAGCACACGATAGGCTATACATGGCGACCAGTATTAATGGTGGAGGAAGAACCCGGGGAAGAACCCCGAATCTGAGACTCGAACCCACGCAGACAGGTGAGATGGCAGTGATCCGTAACAGAGAGCGCTTTCGACTACTCAGGGCCCCTCATCCAATTGTACACCAGCAAGATACTTACGCTTCTCTTCTTACAATTATATACTCATTATTCCCACTATGAAAACGAAGTCAAATGGACAACGTTCTTTTGCATACCAGGGCCCAGCAACGTAGAATGATGTTGTTCTTGTAGGGTTTAACGCCATTTTCAGCACACGTTAGGCTGTATATGGCAGCCATTATTAATGGTGGAGGAAGAACTAGGGGAAAACCATCAGAAAGAACCACCGACGCACGAGAAGCTACAGGCAAACTTTCTCACATAAACCACATTGGCCGAATCCGAGACTCGAACGCAAGTAGCCAGATGTGAGATGGTAGTGATAACGTAACGGAGAACGCTTTCGGCCACTCCTGGCCCGGCAAAGTATAATGAATTGCCCATTGAAGTAAGACACAAAGACACAGTCATCCCTTCAAGAGTACTCTTAAAACTCACCTATTTCGACTGCAAGAACAAACTTAAAGACCTAATAAGTTTTCCTACCTTAAATATTTCAGCAATGTTTTTTGTTTTCTAATTTCACCGTGTTTTTATGTGCAGTCATGTTTTTTTTTTGGGTCTAGATGTTTTCTAATGTTGTAATGCGCTTAGAGCTTCGAGAGATTAGGTGCTATACCAAGTCCTCATTACTTACACACACACACACACACACACACAGAGTAATTTAAGGACAAATTGATAGGAGTTTTGTTAATGATTAATTCCATCAGTACTTAAGTTTTAAGATGGTTGTATATGCCTTTGTACCTTTTAGAAGTGTATGAACACTATGCTGTTAGATTTCCTGCAGCAAGTATGTATGTTTCATGTATGAATAAAGACACGTGATCTGAGGTTAACTCTTCCCCCATATGTTTTACATGCTGATAGGCACGGAACCGTACATACCAATTTATAAGTTGAGGTAATTGTTTGAAAATGTGCTACATTGCCAAATTAATTATTGATTAAAAAATTTGTGTTAAGGTTAAACGGACTGTCCTGATGTAAGGAAAGTAGCAACATTAGCATGGGTCTATCATGTGAAATCTAAGGCCAAGATATATCTTGTAGTTAGTAGAGATAATGTAGAGCAGAAGAAGGAAAATCAGCTAACATTAAGGTTAATGGCCGTATACAAGGAGCCAGTATGTTGTGTACATATTCATCTTGTTTGCAGATCTGGCCAGATCAGCAAGCCAAATGGCAGTGTGGCACTCCCGTTTTGTATGTAATAGCAATTAGATTATGATGGAAAATTTCTTAAGATTCAAGCAAGGGCACAATGACCTTTTCTGTCATAAATCAGGTTGTTGTCGAACATGCTCGTTTTCCCTTTTGCATGGGTATAAGAGGTATTTGTTTCAATATTTAGTTTTTAATTTTCAAACAACTGTTTAGTAGGATACTTTTAAGTTACATTTTTTTATCTTGTTTAAAATCATCTCCCATTTTGCAGTACCAGCACACGAGCGTTTAAAGCGTCAAGTGGAAATGGGTGTAAATTTTGTAATTTAGTTAATTTCCAGCACCATGTTTGCCTCCACCCCACCCCATACAAATTTAATTTTATGAAGGGCCCGCATTGACTTGTGCTTGTTGACAGTTGCGCCCTCCCAACATTTACCTTCAACATTAACATTCCCAACAAACACTGAACAATAATGGAAATTGATTTTGGTTTTAGTACAATAATAAAAGTAAATTTGTTGATCTGATATAGTAGAAATGACAGTTGTTAATTATAACAGTGTTGCAAACACTGATAATAAACAATCATGTATGAAAATACGTCCAGGTTTGTAAGGTTTAACGCCATTTTTCAGCACACGATACGGTGTGAAGAAAAACTTGTTATATGAGAAATGGACGCAGATTTCAAAGACTGAAAATTGGTGGTGGGGATTCCCAACTCATGATAAATGGAGAATTTTTCTCGGCACAGAGGGATATAAGCATGAAATGAAAAATTTCCAGTGTAATTACAAAGAAACTGCAACCATTCATTATAAAACAGATCTAGGAAATTACAATGGATTTTTGAACATCAGTCAGTGTATTGATGAATATCATATTCTTGTAAACAGTCCTTCTGTGTGTGTTGTATTCTTTTTACTTTCCGTCAGCAGTTTAGTTGATTGGCATTTAAATATATTCTTTAGGTCAACTGGTCATAGACCAGTATAGCTTATGGGATGATCTGTCATCCGTGGTCAGACATTTGTCTGCCCATCAGCACTTGGTTATTATCGCAATTTTCCTAAAATACTTGGAGGATTGCCATCAAACTTGACTTGCATATTCATTCCATGATCTAGTTAAGTCTTGGTTGATAATGTTGCTCACACATCCAGTATGGCAGACACAGTGACCATCTTGAAAATCTTGTCACTCATCCTCCTTCATAGATGCTCATATCATCATGGGGTTTTCACTGTTATTTCTTATAATGTCTATAGGTTATTCTGCACGGCATCATGACCACATCTGTAGCTTGTTGAATTTTCATTTTAGCTTCAATAAATATAGTTACAAGTAACTTATTCGTTTCACACATTTTGTCACCTTTTGCTAAGCACCCAGCTCAAGTCATGTATAAGCTATAATCTACCCGTCTTAATAATATTACCGTGACCTTGTGTTTGATCTCTAAAGATTGTCGTGGGGTTAGAGTTGAATTCTGAGGCAAGGTTGCCATGACCAGCTAGAGACTAGAAACTTGTCAGCAATGGTGACCGGTTGTGTCACTTAACAATGGCTTGCCGTTATCACACCTATATGTTGAGGGTTAGTTCAAGGATCGAAAGGAAAGTCCACGGGGTGAATAGGGCACGTTCTTATCCGTCCCCGTGTTCACAGACGGCGACAGAGACATTGTCCACTAAGTTTGGTTGGATTGGTCAACAGCAATATCCAAATCAAAATTGCGATAGAGGGCATGTCTACAATTTTGATCACAATAATACCGTCCAAAATCGTAAGTGTAATTTAGTATTCACAGGGATGGATTGCAGATCAATAGGGTTTATGTCAAGAAAGAAGCCAACGATAATCTGGTGTCAGAACTTTAGAGGTAGATTCTAAGTAGAGACAAAGTTTTGAAAAGGACGTTTTAAAAGGACAGAGAACTTCTAGCTGCATTGGGTCCTCCAAATCTTCAAGAATTGAAGACAGAATTGAGTAATAAGAGAGAAAGGATACAACATAAGTAGAAATATAAGGACTGGTATAAATCAATCTCACACTGGTGTCTGCTAATCAATTGATGCAATATGCAGGTTAAATGGTTGAGCTGAAGGAGTTTAATTGTAAATTTGATTCACTTGATTACTGGATTGTTTTAAAATTGTTATTCAAGAATTTTGTGTATTTAATCATCACACCATGGTTGTTCAGAGCTTTATATCTCTCTTTCACTAAATTTAAGTCCCAAGAAAATAGAGCATGGGTGGGATTGATATAATAGCTTAAATAAAATATTAGAGATAATGTACACCCCACCCCAACCAATTTTCAAAGAGTTGATTTGTATTTTATGGAATGAACAGCTGTCCTATTTTTTTCATAATGTAGTTGCCTCCCACTGATTTCTTTTTACTATCAAATATAGACTTTTCCAGCAGCACTTGGGCCAAACATGTATACAGACCAGTCTTTTTTTTTTTTTTTTTTTTTTAGCATGTATCAAATTAATGGTGTTGAGCTGTATGTCAGTATGTTTAAATCATTCCTACATGAAACAAATGCATTAGGGACATTTTGAGATGCTGATGTGAAAATTCAATTAGAAACAGATGTGAATTTTATTCACTATGCAGTCTGGAATAACTGTAATATGTTCTAAATGAAAATGATTTGAAATTGAGTATGGTAGTCATCCTGAAAAATCTCATCACTCCTTCTCTTGAATGAAGATCATACAAGCATGGTGTTTCACTAAATTACTTATGATGTCTACATGGGTTTGAATGAAACTTGTGCTGATGTCCAAATATGGCAGCCATCTTGATCCTGTTATTGCGACTACACCAGAATGGATAGTTTTTCAAATAGGGTGTTTTCACAAATAGACTTGTGATGTATAGTTAGTCCTAAATGAAAATTATGGCAATCTTGAAAATCTTATCGCTACTCCATCTACATGCTGCTGTTGTCGGGTTTAAGATAGGCTAACCAAGGTGGCCGGTATAAATAGTGGAGTATATATCTTACATCAACCAGTACACATATCAACCAGTAGACATCTTACATCAACCAGTAGATATCTCATATCAACCAGTATATATCTTATATTAACCAATAGACATCTGATATCAATCATTAGACATCTTATATCAACCAGCAGTCATTATATCAACCATTATATATCATATTAACCAATAAACATCTGATATCAACCAGTAGACATCTTATATCAACCAGTAGACATATCAACCAGTAGACATCTATTCTTACATTAACCAGTAGACATCTTTCATCAACCAGCAGACATATATCAACCAGTAGACATCTTATATCATCCAGTATATATCTTACATCAACCAGTATACATATCAACCAGTAGACATCTTACATCAACCATTAGACATATATCAACCAGTAGACATCTTACATCACACAGTAGACAACTTATATCAAGTGGGCAAATCAACCAGTAGACATCTTTCATCAGCTAGTAGACAAATATAAATCAGTAGACATATATTAACCAGTAGACATCTTACATCAGCCAGTAGACATCTTATATCAACTAGTGGACATCTTATATCAACCAGCAGACATCTTATATCAACGAGCAGATATATTGTATCAAACAGCAGACATCTTATATCAACAAGCAGATATCTTGTATCAACCAGTAGGTATCTTATATCAACGAGCAAATATCTTGTATCAACCAGTAGACATCTTATATCAACCAGCAGACATCTGATATCAACGAGCAGATATATTGTATCAACCAGCAGACATCTGATATCAACCAGTAGACATCTTATATCAAACAGCAGACATCTCATATCAACCAGCAGATATCTTGTATCAACCAGTAGGTATCTTATATCAACGAGCAAATATCTTGTATCAACCAGTAGACATCTTATATCAACCAGCAGACATCTTTTACAAACCATTAGACATCTTATTATACCTTATTGGTTCTAAATGTAAAATATGTCAGTTCTACATCCAATATGGCTGCCACAATGGGAGTCTTACAAATATTGTCACTACTGAATGGATGATTATTGTGATATGGGGTTTACACTACACCCTCTGAATGGATGATGATTGTAATATGGGGATGTCACTACACCCCCTGAATAGATGATTATTGTGATATGGAGATGTCACTGCACCCCCTGAATGGATGATGATTGTGATATGGAGTTGTCAATACACTCCATGAATAGATGATGATTGTGATATGGGGATGTCACTACACCCCCTGAAAGATGATTATTGTGATATGGGGTTGTCATTACACCCCCTGAATGGATGATTATTGTGATATGGGGATGTCACTACACCCCCTGAATGGATGATGATTGTGATATGGGGTTGTCAATACACTCTCTGAATGGATGATTATTGTGATATGGGGTTGTCATTACACCCCCTGAATGGATGATGATTGTGATATGGGGTTGTCAATACACTCCCTGAATGGATGATTATTGTGATATGGAGATGTCACTACACCCCCTGAATGGATGATTATTGTGATATGGGGTTGTCACTACACCCCCTGAATGGATGATTATTGTGATATGGGGTTGTCACTACACTCCCTATGCAAATGTGTTCAAGTTGGTTTGGGTTAATGATGAAAGTAAAGGAAATTTTGAGAAACCACTATTCAGGAAACCTTTATCCAGAAATAGTGTGATTCAGTCAGTGAAAGGGTTAAAGACCCCCACCCCCTCAGTGTTCTTTTACAATTTGTTTTTAAACATAATAATTTTCTGTGCATTACATGAATTGCTTGCCTCCACCAGATCTTCCACAGTGATTTGCATGATGCAATATATTTTTTTACCTATTCCCTTTCTTAATGTATGAAGTTTAATTTTTAAAAAAATTAGAAGTGAAGCATTTCATTTGGGGTCTGAGGATGGATCTCTTTGGCATAATGAAAATATAAACAAACTTTGTATAATTGTTAAAATCTATATTTTCAGTGAGTTTTAGAATAAAGAGGCAAATTAATTATTCATGGTTGTTGAAGATTATAAATTACTTTATAAGGTATCATTGTGTATGGCTTTTTCAGCTTTTGTATATATCAAAAGAGCTAAATTATTGATGTGGTGGTGAATTGTAGTGCAGACAGACATAGAATCTAGTAGTGCAGCTGTATTAGAGATAGCAGGGGAGGTAAGTCTGTTTGACTGTGGTCAGAAACCAGTATCTGTTTCAGGAGTTGATGTCCTTGGCAGATGGAGTTCCATTATGGATAATTTTATTTATGGTGTCATTAATGTACAGACTTTGTACAAAACAGCAATAATAATAATAATAATAATGAGGACTTTGTATAGCGCCTAATCTTTAGAAGCTCTAGGTGTTTTACAACATCTATAATGATATGATTACAAAAACAAAAACAAATGCCGTGAAATGAGAAGAAAAAAAATATTCTGAAATATTTAAGATTATAAACATTATTAGGTCTTTCAGTTTGTACAGTAATGTACAGGCTTTGTACAAGACAGTAATGTACAGATTTATGCACAAAACAGTAATGTAATAAAGTACAGACTTTGTATAAAATATTATAATGTAACAATGTACTGATTTTTGTTCAAAACTATTACATATTTTCAAATTATATATCACTTTATCATAACAGTAACGATGTCATTACATATACACCACTTAGATTTTTCAATTTTTCCTGTTACGGCAATTCATGTACTTGCAGTTTGTTTGGGAAACATTTTAACTATTTTAACACAAGACTAAGACGTGTAACTTGTTCAAACTCTAGCTAAGTCATATCAAAGACTATTAAAAATGGTGAGCTAAGTCATATCAAAGACTATTAAAAATGGTGAGCTAAGTCATATCAAAGACTATTAAAAATGGTGAGATAAGTCATATCAAAGACTATTAAAAATGGTGAGCTAAGTCATATCAAAGACTATTAAAAATGGTGAGCTAAGTCATATCAAAGACTTAAAAATGGTGAGCTAAGTCATATCAAAGACTATTAAAAATGGTGAGCTAAGTCATATCAAAGACTATTAAAAATGGTGCCAACAGCTGCTTTGCTAGGCACTCAGCATTAATAGGTTAGTGTTAGGACTGGTTGGCCTGGAGTTAGGATAATGTGACTGGGTGGTACATCATGCTGTGTGGAAAATTGTTAAAGTTATATTAAAAATCAAAATCTCTCTCCATCTCTCTCTCTCTCTCTCTCTCTCTCTCTCTCTCACACACACACACACACACACCTACCTTGGGCTTAGGTTATTTTTGTTTATACAAAAAGCACTTTTTAGCATATGTATCTTTAAGGCCAATAAACTTATGTATACAGTATTGCCTCATGTGCATGATACATTTATCTGTCAGCAGCTGCTTATTACCACTTGGGAGTCCATGTTTTCGATCTGATTTAAATCCGACTTGGAATATGGGATTATATCGTCATTATTTTGGATGGCTTCAGTAATCGGTAAGATCTGTGAATGTTAATGCAATGATCTTGCATCTCATTAGATAACATTGTTAGCACATTTCATTGCAGTGATCTTGCATCTCATTAGATAACATTATTAGCACATTTCATTGCAGTGATTTTGAATCTCATTAGATAACATTGTTAGCACATTTTATTGCAGTGATCTTGCATCTCATTAGATAACATTGTTAGCACATTACATTGCAGTGATTTTGCATCTCATTAGATAACATTGTTAGCACATTTCATTGCAGTTATTTTGCATCTCATTAGATAAAATTGTTAGCACATTTCATTGCAGTGATTTTGAATTCATTAGATAACATTGTTAGCACATTTCATTGCAGTGATCTTGCATCTCATTAGATAACATTGTTAGCACATTTCATTGCAGTGATTTTGCATCTCATTAGATAACATTGTTAGCACATTTCATTGCAGTTATTTTGCATCTCATTAGATAACATTGTTAGCACATTACATTGCAGTGATTTTGCATCTCATTAGATAACATTGTTAGCACATTTCATTGCAGTTATTTTGCATCTCATTAGATAAAATTGTTAGCACATTTCATTGCAGTGATTTTGAATTCATTAGATAACATTGTTAGCACATTTCATTGCAGTGATCTTGCATCTCATTAGATAACATTGTTAGCACATTTCATTGCAGTGATTTTGCATCTCATTAGAAAATGTCATTACCACATTTCATTGCAGTGATCTTGCATCTTATTAGATAACATCATTACTATAATTCATTGCAGTGATTTTGCATCTCATTAGATAATGTCATTACCAAATTTCATAGCAGTGATTTTGCATCTCATTGGATAACATCATTGCCAAATTTCATAGCAGTGATTTTGCATCTCATTAGATAACATCATTACCAAAATTTCATTGAAGTGATTTTGCATCTCAGATAACATCATTACCAAATTGCATTGCAGTGATTTTGCATCTCATTAGATAACATCATTACCAAATTTCATCACAGGGATTTTGCATCTCATTAGATAACATCATTACCAAAATTTCATTGAAGTGATTTTGCATCTCAGATAACATCATTACCAAATTTCATTGCAGTGATTTTGCATCTCATTAGATAAAATAATTACCAAATTTCATCGCAGTGAGTTTGCATCTCATTAACCGGTCCGGTGGCATAGTGGTTAGAGGATCTGCCGCAGAAGCGGGAGGTCATGTGTTCGATTCCTGGCTGAGTCATACCAAAGACTTCAAAAAATTGTACTAACAGCTGCCTCGCTTGATGCTCAGCATTAAGAGGTTAGTGTTAGGACTGGTCGGCCTGGTGTCAGGATAATGTGACTGGGTGGGACATCATGCTAGATGTCTGCGGAATGATGCCTCAGTGCTAGACTTCACTATAAACTGCCTCACTGCAAACATCATAGTGATATGACTGAAAAATTGTTAAAGCTACATTAAAAATCTTAATCAAACAAACAAACATTAGATAACATCATTACCATATTTCATTGTAGTGCATTTAATAATAATAATAATAATAATAATAATAATAATAAAGACTTTATTTAGAGAAGGTAATTGAGTTAGTTACAGAACTAATCTACCCTAAGGCCTTCTATCTGTTATATAAAATAAGTAAGTAAGAAGTAAACCAGTTTAGGGAGTTTTCACTGCATTTATAGATTTTTAGTTTTTCAAGGAAAATTTCATAGTCTACAAGATCAAAAGCATTATAAAAAGCAACCATACTGGTGCCTACCATTTTTCCTTGATGAAATACTTTCAGCTATTAATCAATCAAAGATACAAGTGCAGTTTCACAGGAGTGATTCTGGCGAAAGCCAGACTGATTATCATGAATAAGATGAAAAGTGTTTAAATAGTTGAGAAAAGAATCATGTATATGTTTTTCTACTAATTTGGTGAAATGAGGATAGAAATGGCTCTGTAGTTATTTACATCATCGTTTGTTCCCACTTTATGCAATGGTGTAACCTCAGCAGTTTCCTATGTTTGTGGAAATTTATTAGATCTAATTCTTTCATTGCAAATGAAAGCTATACTCTATAAGTGCAGGTACAGCTATCTTTAGAAACCTTGGTCCAGTCATATCAAGTCCTGTAGCTTTATTATTTTTTATATTGTTTGGTAGTTTTTGTTAGCACAGAAATGTTTGAGTTCCAGATGATCAGATGAAGTTTCAACAATTTGAATGAAAAAGTCCTTAAAAAAATTAGAGTTGTCATTTTGATTATTGGTATAAATGCCCCCGTAATAGGGATAAAATTTCAGTTTTTTATTTTGGTTTTCATGTAGCACTTTTTAGTAGTGCTCTTGTTTGGCTTGATGTATCATTGTATGAACTTTATTCCTCCAAACTATATATTCAGCTTGATTTCCTACTGATTTTAATTGGTCTCTTTGCTTTATTGCTTCTAAAATTTCTGAGGAGATCCAGCCTGGCTGGTGGTATTTTTGTATCCTGTGTGTTTTTAACACCCCTGAAGGTTTTTGCAGTTTTTGCATGAAATGTGAGTAGAAAACACATTTTGGGGGCTATTTCTGAATACGTTCAAATACATAGACTTCCAAGAGATTTTCCATTATAGTCTATTGCCTAGATATGTTAGAGACATTGTTTTCCATCGGTTACTTTGCTCGAGCATGAGCAGAAGACCACTCAAAGAAGACCATGGGCTAAATTTTGGGTGAAAAAAAACTGGTCCAAAAACTTAGGTTCTTCCCTCTGTATTTTGTAGTGCAACTAAAATGTCCAGATTATTTGTGTAACGGTTTATGTACTAACCCTTTTTGGGGTGGGGTGATTACAGTTTAGTTAAATTAATATAGAAGAACCACCCTGGCTCATTTTTGTTAGAAATAGAAGTAGTGATAGAGAGATGCAAAGCTCTGGACCCCCAGTCAGCGGTGCCAACGGTTAAATTAATGAATATACAAATTTAAATTTTAAATAACAACAATTTAATATAATTCAAACAGTAATCTCTCAAATACAATTAAGCTAATATCATATCACTCCACCAAGTGATGGCCTAGTTCATCCTTTGAATTAGTGTGTAATTTTCTGTTCTGTCCCCGAGTCCTACTCATCTGTATGTTCTTCTCTTCCTTTGTCTTCCTCAATTCTCCCTTCTACTTCTCCCTCTGTCTTTCCTTCTCTCTTGTCTCCCAGAGACTCGGGCCACAGCTGTGGTATCTCCCTCTAGTCCCTCAGCTTCCTTCTATCTTCTCTTTGTCTCCTAGAGACTCTGGCCACAGCTGGGGTAATTCCCTGTAGTCCCTCAACTTCCTTCTATCTTCTCTTTGTCTCCTAGAGACTCTGGCCACAGCTGGGGTAATTCCCTGTAGTCCCTCAACTTCTTCTATCTTCTTTTTGTCTCCTAGAGACTCTGGCCACAGCTGGGGTAATTCCCTGTAGTCCCTCAACTTCCTTCTATCTTCTCTTTGTCTCCTAGAGACTCTGGCCACAGCTGGGGTAATTCCCTGTAGTCTCTCAACTTCCTTCTATCTTCTCTTTGTCTCCTAGAGACTCTGGCCACAGCTGGGGTAATTCCCTGTAGTCCCTCAACTTCCTTCTATCTTCTCTTTGTCTCCTAGAGACTCTGGCCACAGCTGGGGTAATTCCCTCTAGTCCCTCAACTTACTTCTATCTTCTCTTTGTCTCCTAGAGACTCTGGCCACAGCTGGGGTAATTCCCTGTAGTCCCTCAACTTCCTTCTATCTTCTCTTTGTCTCCTAGAGACTCTGGCCACAGCTGGGGTAATTCACTGTAGTCCCTCAACTTCCTTCTATCTTCTCTTTGTCTCCTAGAGACTCTGGCCACAGGTGGGGTAATTCCTCTAGTCCCTCAACTTCCTTCTATCTTCTCTTTGTCTCCTAGAGACTCGGGTCACTGCATTGGGTACTTCCCATTGGTCCCTCAAAGCTTCTAAAGATAACATACACAGACATTAGCAAAGGATATACTTTTTGCTCCGTCTCACACACTAACATTAGTATCATCAGATAGGCCATTACTGTGAATAAGCTTACATAACTGACTCTGCCAAAATAAACCGTGCGCCTTGAGTTTTATGACTGTTTCAATTAAGACGCTGGAAACCTAAGACATTTTGTCAGCAAGAAATTACAGCCTCAGGGTTTAACACACCCATACTAACATCTGGCCTCCCCATACCGTGACAATTTGGTATTATTGTAGAGCTAAACCTGTCTACCTTTCTATAATACCACCCACTTTAGTGTATCATACATGACCTTAACGCTACATAGCTTGGCAGTAGGTTACTACCTCCTGCAACATAAACGGGGCGCCAGGGGTTCATGTGTTAACAAGAATTTTGGAATTTTTTTGCAAATTGTCATGGAATGGCTAAATTTGTAATATATGTGTAATGTCGATGCACAGATGATTAAATACGCAAGGAATATTCAAATTTGGTGATGCACTTGTTAACACATTAACTCCTAGAAGTTTTTGCTGTTTTTGCCAAAAAAAGCGACTAGGAAACACATTTTGGAGGCTATTTCTGAATACATCCTAATACATCAACTTCCAAACAATTTTCCATTAGCCTAATGCCTAGTTGTTTAAAAACATTGCTTTTCATTGGTTATTTTGCTCGTGCATGAGCAGATAGAGAAAAGTTGGAAATCTTTTTTTCTTTTTTTTGGCATCATTTTCTCATGGAGACCACTCTTTATTAAATATTCCCACCTCATCCTACCTTTTGCACAGGTTAGCCTGTCTATGTGCAGTTCAAACCTGTCTGCCTTAGACCTGAGGCTAATATCTAGACACTAAATCAGATTCCAACCTTGGGCGAATTTTAGGTGCTAAAGTAAAGGGTCCAAAAACGTAGGTTTTAGTGCAACTAAAACATCCATATTATTTGGTATCATTGTAGAGCTAAATCTGTCTATCTTTATTTCTACAATACCACTCAGTTTAGTGTATCATTCATGACCTTGACACTACATTGCTTGACAGTAGGCTCCTACCTCCTGTCCCGTAAATGCAACTCCAGGGGTTAATGTGTTAAAAGGGCATATTTGTCCACTATACTGATTAACAGATCTGTCAAAGTATCTAAAACATCATCAATATCTTTCAAATATTTGGACTGTATTCCATGGAATCTGTTTTAGATAATCCAGGAATTTAACAGTATCAAAGTTTTGAATAGATCTATAAGCATTGTATTTACTTCAATTTTTGACTTGCCATTGGAGATACGTGTTAGAAAAACTGCAAAGTGGTCATTTATACCAATCTTTGGAACCATTACTTCAAAACATTTTCTTTTGTATGGTACAAATATGATCTTTAGGTGTTTTAGTGACAGATGTTAATCATACCAAATTAAACAATAAAATCCATCCAAGAGACTTATTTGATCATTGAGAAGGTCTTTTTATATAGACTATTTTGTAAAATTCTTTCTCTTCATTTGATATTTTATCTACTTGAAGTTCAAAATATTTACACCAGTCAATATGTGATGATGGGAGTCTATACACAAAACCTACTAAATAGGGTTTTGCTTTTTCTGGAGTGATCTGTAGCCAAATGGATTAGCACCAATTCTAACATACACAAGGAGCCCACCACTGTTTGCTGTTCCATCCCTTCGATAAGGTTTGTCATAGCCATTGATATACAAGAAATATTTCCAGTCCCTTTAATAAGGTTTGTCATAGCCATTAATATACAAGAAATGTTTCCAATCCCTTTGATAAGGTTTGTCATAGCCATTAATATACAAGAAATGTTTCCAATCCCTTCAATAAGGTGTGTCATAGCCATTGATATACAATAAATGTTTCCAATCCCTTTGATAAGGTTTGTCATAGCCATTGATATACAAGAAATGTTTCCAATCCCTTTGATAAGGTTTGTCATAGCCATTAATATACAAGGAATTTTGCCAATCCCTGTGATAAGATTTGTCATAGCCATTAATATACAAGAAATGTTTCCAATCCCTTCAATAAGGTGTGTCATAGCCATTGATATACAAGAAATGTTTCCAATCCCTTTGATAAGGTTTGTCATAGCTATTGATATACAAGAAATGTTTCCAATCCCTTTGATAAGGTTTGTCATAGCCATTAATATACAAGAAATGTTTCCAATCCCTTCAATAAGGTGTGTCATAGCCATTGATATACAATAAATGTTTCCAATCCCTTTGATAAGGTTTGTCATAGCTATTGATATACAATAAATGTTTCCAATCCCTTTGATAAGGTTTGTCATAGCTATTGATATACAAGAAATCTTTCCAATCGCTTCGATTATCTTTTTCATTGCAATGGATATACAAAAAATTGTTTCCAATCCCTTTGATAAGGTTTGTCATAGCTATTAATATACAAGAAATGTTTCCAATCCCTTTGATAAGGTTTGTCATAGCCATTAATATACAAGAAATGTTTCCAATCCCTTCAATAAGGTTTGTCATAGCCATTGATATACAAGAAATGTTTCCAATCCCTTTGATAAGGTTTGTCATAGCTATTGATATACAAGAAATGTTTCCAATTGCTTCGATTATCTTTGTCATTGCAATGGATATACAAAAAATATTTCCAATCCCTTTGATAAGGTTTGTCTTAGCCATTAATATACAAGAAATGTTTCCAATCCTTTTGATTAGGTTTGTCATTGCCATTGATATACAAGAAATATTTCCAATCCTTTCAGTATGTTAGACCTGGGTGAGTGGGAATAGACCCATCACGCACTCAACCTGTCAACCAATCAAATAATTATTCCAAATTCAATCCAGTTTTTCTAGTGGATTTCCCTATGCCAAAATTGTGTAAGCCACCGATGCAATTCATCAAATGGTAGAGTTGAAGAATTAAATTACGTTCCTATCTATGCCAATCTTCTAGTACAAAAGTGTACATATAATATGTCCCTAACAATTTCTTTTGCTGATATGACTAAACCTCATTTGAAAGGTAGCCACTGTCAGAGAGGATTAGATTGTTAATTTTGAGCGGTGGGTCCGAAAATTATCAAGTTAGGCTTTTGGATAGAGCTTATCAAGGAGGGTTTCCGTAACTAAGTGGAAGACCCTATGACTTGTCATTGCCATTGATATACAATAAATGTTTCCAATCCCTTTGATAAGGTTTGTCATTGCCATTCGATTAGGTTAGTCATTGCCATTGATATACAAGAAGTGTTTCCAATCCCTTTGATAAGGTTTGTCATTGCCATTCGATTAGGTTTGTCATAGCCATTGATATACAAGAAATGTTTCCAATCCTTTCAGTAAGGTTTGTCATAGCCATTGATATACAATGAATGTTTCCAAAGAAAATAATACAATTTAAATATACATAACTGAAAACAAACTCTTCCAATAACTTTACTCCAAAAGTACTGAAAATCAGTTGACCATGTTAGACAGAAATCATGTTTGCATGAAGACCTTGAAAATGAATACAAAAGATGCTGTTCTGCTACCAAATTTTGTGATGCTAATAAATGGATAACTTCCTTTTAAAGGACTTTTTCCTAAAGATTGGTGATGCTAATAAAAAGAGAAAGCCCTTTTAAAGGACTTTTTAAATTTTTAAACAAAACATCCAGGTGTAATGTGTTTGAAGCAAATGATGCTGATCAGCCATCCAATATGGTGGCTATAGTTATTGAAAATGTAGATAAAAATACTTCAATTATCAGAAATCATCATACTCATCCATACTTCTTAGCTAGTGCCATTGGCATTTGACTGTGTTTGTGATGTCTGTGATTTTAGGTGGCTTATTCTAAGCAAGTTTAGAATTGATTTAATGATTCCTATTATTTTTGTTCTGAATGGATCAAGAATTCATCATTCCATTGCAATCATAAGTTGTTGCCACTAAACAACATATACCAGCCTTACAATACAGTGACTGGCTGATATTGATTATTTTCTTTTTTTTGTCTTGCTAAATATAGAAAATAAGCTGCTTTCACAAATCATTGCAGTCGAATATTGATGAGAATTCCTTTACACAATCCCAATATTCAAATATATGAGCTATTTGGATATGGTGCAGGATTGTAATGGAATGTTGAATATGCAATCTTGGTCCACTGATAACAAAATTGATAAAATTCCAGTGACTAATAATTTGAATAAATTATTAATAAACCCAAATCCATAACTGAACACAATAATAAAACTGCTTCTGCTCGAGATGTTAAAGCAAGAATGAATAATTCTTAGTAAACAAGATTGTATCTGGTTGATCAAGGTCTCAATTATCATAGCGAAGTTTCAAGGGCCAGAATTTAGACTGTAGCTTTAACTTAAATTGAAATAGATTTATTTACTACTGCATACTATATTATTACAACAATGTTGGAGAAATATTAATACTGTATTGTTTTCAAAATAAATGTCACTGGTCAGGTACACAATTGACTTGATTTTGGACAAGGTCAGATACAAAATACAGAAATACATAACATGCAACCTCTAAGAGCAGCCAATAAGCCATGCAAATCAAATATACATAATACCTTCCCATATAATAAAAATGAAACATATAAATGACACAAAATATGATGAATCAATATAATACATATAGTTCTGCACACATGAATGTGAACCAGTAATTAGATTATCTTTTACCATGATGGGCATGATGTCAGTATTGTATCCATGCAGCATCAAACTCCACTTTAAAAATGTCTGATTTATGTTTTTCATCTTTACTACTGTATTCCTGCAACATCAAAACTCCATTTTAGCACATTAACTCCTGGAGGTTTTTGCTGTTTTTGCATGAAACACATTTTGGGGACTATTTCTGAATACATCCTAATACATTGACTTCCAAGCAATTTTTCATTAGTCCAATGTCTAGTTGTGCTAAAAACAACATTTCAATTGGTTAGTTTGCTGGCGCATGAGCAGAAAGTGAAAAGTCGGAGTTCTTTCTTTTGTTTTTTGCTTAACAGACCCATAATTTTCATGAGAAGACTATTTATTAAAATTGTCCACCTTAACCTACTTTTTGCACAGGTTCACCTGTCTGTGTGCATTTTAGACTGGTCTGCCGTAAATCTGAGGCCATAAAGTCTAAAATCTGGACACAAAATCTGATTCTGACCATGGGTACATTTTTTGTGGAAATAAAAATGAGTCCAAAAATTTAGGTTTTTCCCTCTGTATTTTGTAGTGCAACTAAAATGTCCAGATTATTTGGTATCATTGTAGAGCTAAATCTGTCTACCTTTCTATAATACCACACACTTTAGTGTATCTTACATGACCTTGACACTGCAGACCTTGGCAGTAAGCTACTACCCTCCTGCAACCAAAACACGGTGCTAGGGGTTAATGTTTTAAGCATTTCTGTTTTTTTTTCTTCTCTTTACTACTGTATTCCTGTAACATCAAAAGTCCACTTAAAAAATCTTTTTTCATCTTGCTAAGGATAGTAAGTGGGTTGTAATCACTGAATACAGTAATTGGAGAAGATGAAATAATACACATCTCAAAGTGTTGCAAAACCAATACATGTATATCAAAGACAAAATTTTCTACTTTATGTTTCTGCTGGTAGGTTGTTGTTGTGATTTGGATTTTTAACGTAGCTTTAACAATTTTCAGTCATATTGCTGTGATGTCTGCAATGTGGCAGATTATAGTGATGCCTGCAACATATTTACTTGAAAATTGCATGTAGCAACTGTTGCAGATTAGAAACAATGATTTCATACACTTATTGTTTGAAATATTGGCTGAAAAAATTAAATTTGATTAGTTGTGAACCTGGGCCAGAAAGAAAATATTTATTAAGTTATTTCATTCTATAAGAGAAGAGATGATGAATAAGATTATAGGATAATGTTTGTCAGATTCAGAGTTAAAATTTGACAGAAGTCATGTCTTTAGTTCTTTTATGATGAGTCATAATTTCTTTTTTCAGTGTCAGATTGGCAGTTTCACTATTATGTCATTATTAGCACAGAACTGTCATTAATATGACTGAACTGTCATTAATAACATTGAACTGTCATTAATAACAATGAACTGTCATTAATAACGCTGAATTGTCATTATAATAACATTGAACAGTCATTAAAAACGCTGAACTGCCATTAATAGCACTGAACTGTCATTAATAGCACTGAACTGTCATTGAACTGTCATTAATAACACTGAACTGTCATCAGAGGAGTAATAGTACCCAAGTAGCAAAGTGTTGGACTAGTGACCACACGACTTCAGCCTAGATTGTTGTCATAGCATGTCCTTGGGTCCAACTGATTATGCTAGAGTGTCTTGCACTTGTCTTGGCATAATGTAATCATCAGCTGGTTACCAGTGTCTTGCACTTGTCGTGGCATAATGCAATCATCAGCTGATTATGATAGTGTGTTTTGTTCTTGTCTTGGCATAATAATAATAATAATAATAATAATAATAATGAGGACTTTGTATCGTGCCTAATTTTTAGAAGCTCTAAGTGCTTTACACCATCTATAATGATATTACTACACTACAGAAAAACAAATGACAAAAACGATGAAATTGGAAAGCATAAAAACATCACTGGGCCCTGGTATGCAAAAGAACGTCCATATGACTTCGTTTTCACCGTGGGAACAATGAGTATATTATTATGAGAAGAAGAGCGTAAGGATCTAGCTGGTGTATACACATGGGTGAGACTAGATAGGTATGTTGGACTGGTGTCTGTCATTGAAACATAGCACAGAGAACAAAGTTTATGTTTGATTCTGTATCGAATCGATAGCCAGTGTAGGGTACAGAGCAGTGGTGAGGTGTGCTCTGATCGAGGTACTCTATAGATGATCCGTGCAGCTGTGTTTTGAACTTTTTTAAGTTTCTGGAGTAGATATTGCAACGAACCAGACAGAATTGAGTTACAATAGTCCAGTCTTGAAAGAACTAATGAACACACAAGTGTTTTAGTGGCATCAACTGAAAGATAATTGGAAATGGCACTGATGCATCTCAGTTCAAGATATGCAGCCTTGCATATGTTCATGACATGTTGGTGCAGTGTGAGAGTACTGTCTAGAGCAACACCAAGGTTTCGTACTGACTGTGAGAATTTAATGTTGGTGTTGCTGTTATATATTGTCTGAGGTAAAGGATGTGAATGAGAAAATCTTTGTGTTGTGATCAGAATAGCCTCAGTTTTATCATCATTCATCTGCAGTTTGTTACATGTCATCCATGATTTCACACCAGAAATGCACCTCTCTACTCCATGGATGGTAGAATCAGCTTCAGTTGGGTGGCTAGACTTGTATATTTGAGTGTCATCAGCATACAATTGGTGAGACACTGGGTGATGATCTATGACACTTGAGAGCGGCTCAGTATACAGAATGAAGAGTACAGGTCCAAGAACAGAGCACTGTGGAACTCCACAACATACGTCAACTGGGCTCGAATGTATTCCATTTGCATATATAATTTGTGTCCTGTTGACTATGTAGGACTTCAACCACTGTAAGGCTATATTCTGAATGCCAGATACATGCTGGAGACGGTGAAGTAATATATCATGGTCAATTGTGTCAAATGCTGCAGATATATCCAGGAGGGTGAGGGCTGTAATCTTTCCACTATCCAAAGCAGAGAGAATGTCATCAAATACTTTCAGAAGAGTAGTTTCCGTACTGTGGCAAGGACGATATGCAGACTGTACATTGCAAAAAGACTGTTTGAATTCAATTGAGATACAAGTTGGGTTAGAACAACCTTTTCTAAGATTTTTGATATGAATGGGAGATTATAAACTGGGCTGTAGTTCTTTAAATCATTATGGTCAAGTGTTGGTTTCTTCAGCAGAGGCTTTACGATGGCAGTTTTGAAAAATGATGGTGTTACGTACTTAGGCTCGAATAAGCAGCAACACAGAAGAGTGAAAACTAACAAGCTTGTAAAACTTTAACAATCAATTTATTAAATACATATGTTTTCATAAGAGAACATATATAAAGTTACGGTTTTAGAGAATCAAGTCTAAAATAATCCAATATAGAATTCACAAAAATAATCCACTAATGGAATTGCAAGAGTCCTGATAAATAAATGTCCTAATAGTTTCCAGTTTGAATCTTGCCAATGTAATCCAATATGGACAATGATGTCACGTGATTTAGTCAGTTCTTGTTTTTATAATAATCCAAATGAAAATCTATGAGCACATATTCTTTTCCAGATAAATAAAATAATTCCTCTTGCTCCAACGAATTGACACAATTTCCAGTACAAGGTAATTAAAATTAACTCAAAAAGAAGACACAACTTAATATTATAAAAGCCCAACATGTACTGAATTGTTCTCTCCTAAACAATAATTTAAATACCTGTTTTTTACGTAAACAAGGGATCATGTGATTTTCTGGAAAGTCATAGAACAAACGTACGATCATTTAAACACATACGCATGGAAAGATCCAGACAAGAATCAGCCACCTCTCACCCCCCAGAACTAAAAATAAAAAGATGTCCTTGGAAAACAACCAATCATTTCTAAGGCCTGTTTATCACTCTGAAGCAAATCCAGAAATGAGGTTAACAAGCAAGGACTATATTTGTGACATTCTTCTTGGCGGCTTCATAGATTTGTTTATGAATAGTGAGTCTGGTGGAAAGCCAAAGCCTCTCAGCTTTTCGGTGATGTCTTTTAGAAGTGCGAAGCTGGTCCCTAACACTGCTATACCATGGAGACACTTTTTCTTATTGATACTCTGCATTTGGTGGCTGGGGCATGTTTTTCAAGCAATGAACACAGGCAGTTATCAAGTGGTTCTGCTGTTGGATGTTAGAAAGTTGTTAGGTTTTCTTGGATGTCATGCATGAATTTGGCTCTATTTATCATACAGAGGTTTCTCTTAGTAGCAAATAGAGGTGGAGGTTTAGGGACTGATATGTTGATATGACATATAATGCAGAAGTGATCTGATACAAGTTCGTGGGATACAAGGGTGGATTGCAGAATATTATCATCAGGTCTATAAAGAAACCAGTCTAAAATGTGACCAAGTTTATGGGTGGGGTGGTTAACTGACTGTTTAAGATTGAAAACATGAATGGAATCTAGACGTTTAGACATGTATGGTTTACCAGGACAGTCAGAGTGAGAGTTGAAATCTCCAAGAATAATTATGTCGCCACCTATCGAATTTCCATACTCCAGAAGATTTGGAACCTGCTCCAAAAAGAGAGATTCAGTCAGCTTGTTTTTTCTACTAGGAGGAGGGCGGTAGAGACAGAAAAAATGGACTAACCTTTGTTCCAGTGTGAGTGTTGTATGGACTGGTTCAAACGATATGTGGCAGAAGTTGAAGGTTGTGTTGTACTTAAGGCATTTTATCATGGAATTCTTTGTGATTGCAGCAATTCCACCTCCACGAGAGTTACGAGGGAACGACTGGATGGAGTAATCGCTGGGTGTTAAAATCCTCACACTTGGGTTCATCACCTGATGGTTTTAACCATGTTGAATGTAATAATCAACTGGTTACAAGAGTGTCTTGCACTTGTCTTGGCATAATGAAATCATCAACTGATTATGATAGTGTGGCTTGCACTTGTCTTGGGATAATGTAATCATCAATGTTTAGAAGGTAACATTATGCCCAACACAAAACTGAACTAAACCAAACCAAACTAAACCAAACCAGTAAAATCCTAAAACACTGGATCTTGGATCTTGAACAAAGTAGTTTTAGATTGCTATTTTGTTTTATCCAAATTACATATTAACATTTATTTCCTGTATTTAAAAATTGAATAGTATGAAACTGCATTTTAATTTTAAAAAATGTGAGACTTTAGAAACAATAAAAGTATGAAAACATACAGCATCTCACTCAGTTCAGCCTTATGGCAGCAGTGTATTTTCATAGAATATGAACTGTGAAGAGATGACACTGTATTTGCATCAAAAGTTGCATCGGTAGTGATAAAGTAAATAACTGACTTAGAGAAATGTTTTTGACATGATACCCCTGGAGTTATTTTCTGCAGCATGCAATTGCACCCAGAATTTGTAAAATAATTAATAATGCACATTTTGTTCTCAGTGATGTAGTCCTTGGGACAACGTACTAGCCCTCATGCAGCCTTTGGAACAATGTTCTTGCCCACATGCAGCCCTTGGGACAATGTTCTAGCCCTCATGTGGCCCTCATGGTGATTTGAGGTTGAGACCAACGTTCCCTCTAAGCTGCAAGTGCGCGCAGCTGCTCAGGCATCCCCATGCAGCCCAGTTGTTAATCCAACATTAAATTTTGCTCAATATAAGTTAAATTTTGCTTGTCTCTGTAATGCTTGCACAATGGAGCAAGCACCGCATGCACATCTACCATTCGCTTAGAGGGAACGTTGGTTGAGACCCCTGGTTTAGATTAGATCATATTTGTTTTTTTAATTCTTATTAAAGACCTCCCCCTCCCCCCGTTAAAAAATGGATTGGTATTTTTCTCTTATATTATCTGTTCTAGAACAAACACTACTTGACAACCACCATTAGCCAGTTGTTTTTCAACCACTATTAGCCAGTTGCTTGCCAACCACCATTAGCCAGTTGCCCTTCAACCACCATTAACCAGTTGTTTTTCAACCACGATCAGCTAGTTGTTTTTCAACCAGCCACCATTATCCAGTTGTTTTTCAACCACCATTAGCCAGTTGCCCTTCACTGACCATTAGTCAGGTGCTTTTCAACCAATACTACCTAATTGCCCTTCAACCAACATTAGCCAGTTGTTTTTCAACCACCATTAGCCAGTTGCTTTTCAGCCAATAGTACCTAGTTGCTCTTCAACCATGTGAAGTGTCGTTTAGTAGGGGTGGGGTTCTTCCTATAGACTTGAAAGAATTATGAGGAAGTTCCCCTGGTCCGCATTCAGAATGTTTACTTCTGGACAATATATTATATATGGCTACGAGCCCCCAGTCAGCAATGCCGACAGTTAAATTAAAAGAAATACAAAGATGAAATTTAAACAACAATTTAATAAATGAAAATTTTAAAGATATTAAGCAATCAATGTCACTCTTGACCCAATGATCCCTAGATCATCATTTGATTTCAGTGTGAGGAATATTTTCCCTTCTTGAGTGTTACTCATCTAAATAAGTCTCTTTTCGTCTTTCTCTCCTTCCGATTCCTCTACTTCTGTTTCCTCTTCTATCTCTACTTCCGTTTCCTCTTCTATCTCTACTTCCGTTTCCTCTTCGACGGTATCTCTTGAGGTCACCCGAAATTCACTCGGTATCTCTCAAATTCACTCGGAATTCTTTCCACGTCATCCGAAATTCCCCCGGAATTCTCTCAACGTCACCCGGAATTCTCTCAACGTCACCCGAAATTCTCTCAACGTCACCCGAAAGCTTCCTTTGAAGCTATCTTAAGATTTCCTTGATTTCCAAAATCTGAGTCTGCCACCAATTTTCGTCTGGCCGTATGGAGTTCTACTCTCTTCTCAATTCTTGTAGCAACTAACGAATTCTTACTAAACATGAGCTATTATCGCAGATTCCAATCAAGGGCCCACCCTCAGCGAATTCTGATTGGATGGCGATCGACTCTGGTCAGTTGTTCGACTGTCAATCATCCGAATGTCTGTCTGTGTGTCTATCAATTGTTACAGTCTTCTTATTAGGCGCTGTCCTGTCCTTTGATGTGGTTACGTCACCCGTCCGCGATGGACACAGTCTCCTCTCCCCTCGAGAGCTAACAAAGACAATCTTACGTAAGGGGATTAGCTAACTTAGAACAATTTGAACATCACAGCTGGGTCAGGCAGACATACAATTTATACATGTACAAGGCCAGTCAGAATCACAAGTTATAATAACTTATACCTACATACAAGGGGTTGGGGTAAAATCGTCACAAACCACAATTAGTCAGTTGCTTTTCAAAATACCAGCCAGTTGCTATTCAATCAGTACTGGCCTGTTGCTTTTAGTCAGTATGGAATGCTGCATGTTGGATAGTGTAGCATTTCATTACATTTACAGAAATTATTGATTTTTCCTGTCTCAGTTGGACTTGAATACTTTCTAGATTGTATCATTTGTTCTGAGAAAGATATATAACTAGTGTTTGTCATGATATTAAGTAAATGTGGAAACAATGGTGAAGAGAAGAGCAATGAAAGAGATATATGTACATGCATGCCTTGCTGGTTGTTGACAGATTATCCATCACGGACATAGCAGTGTTTCAGTCCAGAAAATCATTAAGCTTACAAGCCTAAGGATATGTCAGCATGGTGGATTGTACAACTGCAGACTTGTTAGTACTTTGTAATAGCCTGTTAGTACTTACTCCGTAATAGCCTGTGGCACTATTTAGAAGGCTTTAAATTTGTCTCCAGTATGGTGAAGAGGAAATGATAACAGTACTGTGACAAATGACCTTCTTAAAACTCTGTTATAACAAGTATCTTGTGTTGGTTTGAAATAATTTTACTTTAGCATGATACCTCAGGTTTTTTTTTTAAAAGGGTCAGATTTCAAAATATTGCTACAGGAGTGTATTGAACCTAGTGGAGTACAGGTGTTATATTATTATGAGTACTAGGACATGTATGTCTGTTGAATCAAGTGGCATATCAGCATTCTATTATTAGGAGTATCAGGACACAGAATTGTATTGAATCAAGTGACAAACCAATGTTATGTTAATATTATTTAGGAGTACCAGGAGCATGTAAAGGCACGTGATACCAAAATCTATTTGGTCACTTGAAGTAAATATTAGAGTACTTGTGGAATTTAGGGCAAATGGGGAACAAGTTTGCAAGAAAACTAAGGTTTGGTGATGGAGTTGCAAATGACACTAATGAAAAACCTGTGAAATCTAAAGACCAGAAGAAGGATGAAAATGCAACATTGGGAGCATTAGCAATTAGTGATGAAAACAATCAGTTGGAAAAGACCACATTCTCAATGGCTGAATCTGAAGCTGAGGGGGAAAATTCCCACAAAGAAGCAGAATCATTGACTTTAAAAGAGATGCCCGAAGAGGATGAGGAAGAGGAGGTAGGGACAGTTTAGTTGGATCATTGAGGTAATGGTTTATTTGGAACATAAATGATAACCAAAATAAAATTCTGCTATTTGATGTCAATAATTTTTTAAGCAGATGGGAATTTAAAGAAAGTACATACATGTATATAGTTGGAGGATTTTGGAGGTCAGAATCAATATTGCTGACAATGAAGCTTGGATTGAAAGCGATTCTAATAGACCACCCTAACAAAATTAATTTTACTGACCCACCCTTGTGAAGTTTTTTTTTTAAAAGATTATTGTTTGAAATGACATTCTGGACAATCCAATTCCAGACAGTGATTTAAAAAATGGGTGTCAGTCACTGTGGGCCATTAATTGATTTAAAAAATGGGTGTCAGTCACTATGGGCCATTAATTGATTTAGGAATCAGGGTTTTTTTAATGAGCGAGTCATAGATGGCAATCAAACCTTATTTTATTCAAGTTATGTTATATTTTAATAGATTTCTTAGCTCTGCCTTCATATAATCCCACCCCCACCATCAGGCCAGTCATGTTACATTATTACATCTAAGTACACATGTGATGTCATAGTATTGGTTCTGTTGTAGAGTACCATGTCTGCTCGTAATTCATTTGCATTTTCATATTTTGTTGAAAAATGTTGTTATGACAACAAGTTTATACTAAGAATGTAATAAAAATTGGACCCATAATTTTTTTCAATGTTTGTATTCAAAGATTCAATTTAATCAACTATAATAGGCTTATCTAAGTTTCTAAGGTGGGTGCATTTAATGAGCAATTACTGCAGAAATGTGATTGGTCAGGTCATATATGTTCATATATGTGGCAGACAAGGTGTGCGAGTGGTGGTTGTGTAATATGTGTCACATGCATCACACCGTTACTTAAAAAGATCGTGTTTGAGCTTTATATTTCTGTCAAGTAACTTAAGTTCATTTGAGTTTCTGGAGGTGGAACCATTTACATTTGCTGTGTTTTGTGATTATTAGCGCAGAAAAATAAAATAGTAAACAAATTCTTCTTGCCAATTCAAAGTAAAACATTAAAAAAATAGTCTTCTAAAATTGGAGGCAGCCATATTCTACTTGGCAATGAAAGCATCTAAGAATAACTTTTTTATCACAGTTATCTTGTTTATCACAGTTATCTTGTTATCAACATGGCAGTTAAATTATTTCAAATAAAATAAAATAATGTATTTATTTGCATTTATACATTTATGTATGTCAATGTATTGTCAGGGCCTGCCTTTATTTGATTGGAGTTGGGCTCCATCACCTGTCCAGCAATTGCAAGTACTGTAGGGCATGAAGCAGCTATTGCAAGTACTGTAGGGCATGAAGCAGCAATTGCAAGTATTGTAGGGCATGAAGCAGCTATTGCAAGTACTGTAGGGCATGAAGCAGCTATTGCAAGTACTGTAGGGCATGAAGCAGCTATTGCAAGTATTGTAGGGCATGAAGCAGCTATTGCAAGTAATGTAGGGCATGAAGCAGCAATTGCAAGTACTGTAGGGCATGAAGCAGCAATTGCAAGTACTCTAGGGCATGAAGCAGCAATTGCAAGTATTGTAGGGCATGAAGCAGCTATTGCAAGTACTGTAGGGCATGAAGCAGCTATTGCAAGTACTGTAGGGCATGAAGCAGCTATTGCAAGTACTGTAGGGCATGAAGCAGCTATTGCAAGTACTGTAGGGCATGAAGCAGCAATTGCAAGTACTGTAGGGCATGAAGCAGCTATTGCAAGTACTCTAGGGCATGAAGCAGCTATTGCAAGTACTGTAGGGCATGAAGCAGCTATTGCAAGTAATGTAGGGCATGAAGCAGCTATTGCATGATTGCTAGTCATTAAAAAAGAACTTCCAAGATAATTTTGATCCTATTGTAGTAGTGTCTATTTGTAACCACGCCATGAGGTAATTGGTCACAAGCAAGATGATTTTGATCCTATTGTAGTAGTGTCTATTTGATGTAACCACGCCATGAGGTAATTGGTCACAAGCAAGAGGATTTTCTGTCCTATATTTAATGGATCTCTGATACCTCTAGTTCTTCATGCTGACTCCCTGCACTCATCATCATCATCATCATCATCATCATCATTTTTTAATTATAGACTTGATCGCCCATGTGGACATGCATGTCTGTTTACTATCCAGAACGGACTATTTAATTGTTTGCAGGGGACAGAATTGTGCCACGTTTCCCATGCATTACTGTGCATTAATTTGGCATCAGATCTTGGGTCAATATGACTGGCTTCATAGACCCTAGCAACCTGAATATAAGGCAGTACATGAGTGGGATTGTGCGAGTACACACTCACATAAGTCTGTGTTGCTGCAATTTTGTTATGTCGTGAAGGGACGAGGAGTGTGATTAGTGCCCAGAGAGGGATATTTAATTGATTGAAGGTGGCGGTATGATGCCACATCCCCCATGCAATTTTGTGCTATAAACACTTTTGATTGAGCAATCAGTTCTGGGTTATTCTAGTGACCTTGCTAAGTGCACGCGTGGGGCGAGAACCCTACATGCACTCATGCTTAAGACTCCCATTTAATGTGTGCTGGTCACTCTTATTAATTCAATGTCTGGTGGTGGCATTACAGGAGACTCAGCTAGGGCATGCCAATGCCCCACGAAGGCATCCTTGTTCATCCAGGATATACATTTTGATCCCCATGCCGAAAGATAATGAGATGCCATCTGGACCCATTTTTTTGGAAAGATGTATTCTGTGCTGCTAGGTGTAAAGATAACACCATTCAGGTGACCACTTAGTGATTATCTGGTAGGGTGTAATTTTTAATGTCCATTGTATCTGATTTTGGTGAAATGATTCATTTTTGAGAAACTCCCCTTTTGATAGTTTTTTTGACTTTTCACAAACTGTATTATGCTGCTTTGCGCAGCTGAGTCAGATGGTCTTGGCAATTTGACCATATATATTTCTATGTTGGGGGTCCTGACTAGATATTTAGTTGCCCCATTGTGCAGATGAGTCTGATGATCTTGGCAATATGACCATCATATATATTTCTATGTTGGGAGTCCTGACTAGATATTTTGTTGCCCCATTGTGCCACCATATATATTTCTAAGTTGGGGGTCCTGACCAATGTTCCCTCTAAGCTGCGTGCGCATGCGCACGCAGCTGCTCAGGCATCCCCGCGCAGCTGAATTGTCAATTTTTGCTCAATCGTTAAATTTTGCTCATCTCCGTAATGCTTGCTACCATTCGCTTAGAGGGAATGTTGGTCCTGACTACGTATTTAGTTACCAAATTGTGCCACCATATATATTTCTAAGTTGGGGGTACTGACTATATAATTATTGCCCCATTGTGCAGCTGGGCCTGATGATTAGGGTTTGAATTCACCTTATAATTGCTAATTTGGGGTCAGACATAAGTTACCCTAGGTTGTTGAGTTTGCAACATTGTGCTGATGGTCCTGGGCTTGAGACGTGACCTTTTAATACATTCTAGATTTGGGTCTTATGTAATTGTCTGAGTCATTTTAATGTGCTGTAGTAGTGTTTGTCTGCGATCGCCTTTGTAGTTACAAAAAAATGTGTCCTGGATTTTTTAAAAAAACTTTTAAAATAAAAAAAAAAATAATTGTTCAACCATCTGGGTTATATTATATATCAGCATATGTCTTATTTAGTTTAGAGGGGCCTCGAGTGGCCGAGTGGTCTAAAGCGCATTCCGTTACATATCACTGCCATCTCACCTCTGTCTGTGTAGGTTCGAGTCTAAGATTCGGCTAATGTAGTTATGTGAGAAAGCTTGCCAGTAGCTTCTTGTGGGTCAGTGGTTCTTTCCGGGGGTTTTCTCGGGTTATTCCTCCACCAATAATACTGGCCGCCATGCATAGCCCATCGTGTGCTGAAAAATGGTGTTAAGCCCTAACACAAAATTTAGTTTAGTTTTGGTGGTGGATCTTTGTTTATATGCCTAATTTCCCCAATGTCAGTCAGGTAATTTATATTTTGGTGTGTGATGGGTTTTGCTCTTTGAGGAATTCTGGATAGGTCGGTGGGGATCCTAAGTTCTCTTATTTTTGCTCTAAACCTAGCTCTATTATCTACCTAGGGCAGGTGTTAAAGGCGTGTTCTAAATTTTCTGGGAGTGGGTAATGCAGGCATTTACCATTTGGGTTTACGTTGTATGTCAAATATATGCCAGAGCTGTTGGCTAGTTTAGTCTTATTATGATTCTGTTAATGGTTTTTTTGATCCTGGCTTTTAATAGTTGATGGCAGTTTGGTGTTCCATGTGGCGATGTTTAATATGGTATATAGTTGTGTCCTTTATTGCTGGTGCCCTATGTTGTTGGTCTTAATTCTGATACTGCCATATAGTTTGTGGACGCTATAGTATAATGCTATTGTATTAGTTTCATTGAGGTATTGTTTGGTCAAACTGTTGGCTTGGTTATTGCCTGGCAATCTACTACATGAATTCTGTGGTTTGGTTGTTAAGTAATAATTGTTTATGCCGTTTTGCAATGAAAAGTGTCTCTTGTGATGGAATGGTTTGTTTTAATTGAGTTGATGACACTGAGAGAGTCACTCATGATTACCGCTTGTTGAGTGTTTGTTTGTTGGGCACATTTAAGTGCTTGAATAATGGCCCATAATTTGGTTTTATAAATGGTGCTCTTTGTTGGTAATGGTATTGCTGATGCTGTCTTACTTGGGATGGTAATTTTGGAACCATTGGTGTAAATTTTTGTTTACCCGACATATTTTTCTTAGAGTTCAGCTAGTATCTAGATTCTTAAGTCATGTTCCTGATCTTGTTTGGAGACTTAAATAGAGGCCATTGCATTGCATATAGATTTGCCTCATGTCCGGGGTGTTGTATCGGGATAGTTTTGTTGTTCGTCTTGAAATTCTGGCAGGTTGAGGTCTTGTATTTTATTTGAACAGGGTGATTGAGGAAACAATTTCTGGTGAATGTGGGTGTTGCATTGCTGGATTATGTTTCTAGTGGGTTGGCATGTTCTTTTGATTGATATCTTAATATATTTTCATTTCTTCAGAGCAATAGCTGTCCTGTAAGGATTTGGAGTGGACTTGGACTTAACAGGAGACATCCAGTCACATCCTAATATCATATTTCTATAACTGGCTTTATTGTTTCTGGTACATTGATATGTTTCCTACATTATGGTATATTGATTTGTTTCCTACATTCTGGTATATTTTTTTTGGATCTATTTCACTAATGATTTGTCTATAAGTTGATTTGAAAACATGGAAATGATTATAACATATCTGATCAGCTTCAAATTCACTTTCAAAATCTCCCTCAAAATATAAATGTTAAATGCAGTTTATGTATAAGGGCTGGCAAGTATTGTCAAAGTTCATATATAAAATATATATTTCTTTTAAATCTATATACAAGTTACTGTTGCTAATTTGAGAAACTTAACTAATATCTTGTCGCTAATATTTTCAAAAACTAAAACTAATTTTAAGTCCTGTAGATAATCATTCAGTTAATTTGCATGAAGACAAATGCTTGTAGATAATCATTTAATTAATTTGCATGAAGACAAATGCCTGTAGATAATCATTTAATTAATTTGCATGAAGACAAATGCCTGTAAATAATCATTTAATTAATTTGCATGAAGACAAATGCCTATTAATCTCACTACATAGACCATAGAGCTGGACCTGTTAAACCAAATGAATGAATGGTTGTTAAAGTAAAGTGAACCGGCCAAGAAGGGTCATTATTCACTGTTTTATCTTTCAAAAGAAAGTTATTTAATTTTTACCGTGGGTTAAGGAATGGTGCCACATCGCCATGGGCGTTTATGCATACAAAGTGTGCTATTTAATTTGGTCGTCATGTCGCGCCCCTATTGAGGGACTATTGACATGAATGTAAGACCTGGGTGAGTGGAAAAAGATCAAACACGCACTCAACCCTATCAACCAATTGGAAGGAGTGTACTAGAGGTGCATTGGCACCAAATAATGACTGGTGAAAAATGGTTTTCATGTCTCGTCATGTTGAGGGTTTCTGGCGCTTGAAACGCCCTAGCCATACTTATTTCAAATCAGGTCCAGTTTCATTAATGGATGGAAAATACACCAACAATGTGCAAGCCACCTGTGTAATTCAATCAAATTTTGTGTAGTTGAATAATTTTTCTAACTCCTAACATACCAATATTTCTAGTACCCAGTGTACGTATTGTAAGTCCCTAACAATTTTAATTACTGAATGTCTGTGCGACATATGTAGGTTGGTCACTGTTAGGTTATATGGATTGTGAATTTTGATTGGCGATGTTCTAAATGGATCAAGTTAGGTTTCTCAAAAGAGCTTGTCAAATAGAGCTTTCATACCAAATGAGAGGTCTGTAATGGCTAAATGGCAGTAGCCCTTAGAAGGGCTTTTTGATGGAGGGTTACGTAATGGTAACCAGTCTTCCCTCATTCTGGTTTGTTTGGTACGGAGTCCTCCTGTCGTCTCTTGTTCCTTGGGCCTCCCTTCATCTTGATTGTCAGCACCGGTGTCCTCCTCCCTTCTGGGTATCTATATCTAAAATTGTCCCTATCAATTAGGAAATACTCTGTGCTGTTGTTATCGATACCACCTTGTATTTCTGATTTAGTTTTTAGGAGAATACTGGCTAATTGGTATTTGGATGCACCCTTTTGTTGTTGTACCTGATGTTGTTTTCTTAAATACTTCAATGTTTATTTCTATATCTTTTGTTATCCTTGATGCTTCATCTAATTCTATTTGGTTGTTTTAAGTGTGTAGCCCTGCCAAATGATTGGTCAATGAACCCATGTGACCTCCTTTGTGGGGCTACTTATAAATTTCAGAATTAGTATGTTATTTAGGTGTTTTAGTAGCCCTGCCAAATGATTGGTCAATGAACCCATGTGACCTCTTTGTGGGGCTACAATTTACTTCTTAAGGTTGTTATAAATTTCAGAATTAGTGTGTTATTTAGGTGTTTTAGTAGCCCATCAAATGATTGGTCAATGAACCCATGTGACCTCTTTGTGGGGCTACAATTTACTTTTTAAGGTTGTTATAAGTTTCAGAATTAGTGTATTATTTAGGTGTTTTAGTAGCCCATCAAATGATTGGTCAATGAATCCGTGTGACCTCATTGTGGGGCTACATATTGCTCCTTAAGGTTGTTATACATGTTAGAATTTTCGATTTATTTAGGTGTTTAGGCGAGGTTTCTATAATTTTTCAATTAGCCCAGTTGTTTTAAGCAGTTCAATTACATTTTTGAATGTTCCTTGAGGATTGGTGTTAGTTAATGTACTTGATGCGGCTATGTTTAGTTGTTTGGATCTAAATTTGTCCCTTTCCTTTTTGTTTTTTTTTTACAATTGTTGAAGATATGGTGTAAATCTTCTGTGGTGTTACAATTGTGGCAATTAATGTTATGTGGGAAGGGTCCTAAGTATTTTCCAAAGCTGTTTGCCAGTTTGGTTTTTCCTATTATTATTCTATTTATTTTAGATTGTTCATAACCTGTGCACCTGGGCAGTTTTATCACTCTACTAACTTCCTTAATGATGTTGTATAATATTCTCCCTTGTTTATTTATGTCCCAGTCGGTTTGTTATTTTTGATTAATCTTTGTGTTAATTAATCTATATAGTTCAGTTTGGTTATATTTAAGTGGCATGTAATTAGGTTTGTCGAGTTTGTTTTTAGCAAGTTGGTCTGCTAACTCATTACCTTTGATATCAATGTGGGATTGAATCCACATAAATTCTACTACTAGTTTATTTGAATTTAGGGTTTTCAGTATTAGGTTAATTTGTTTTAAGAAATTTTCTCTAGATTTTGTAGTGTTATTTTGGATTGAGGCTAAGACGCTTAGCAAGTCGCTAATAATCACAGTCTTATTCGGTTTATTTTCCTCAATCCACTTTAATGCTTCTAGGATGGCCCAAAATTTAGCTGTATAAATGGAGCAGTGGTCGGGTAGACGTCTGCCCATTTGAATATTATGTTCTGGTATGACCATTGCTGCAGCTGTTTTGAAAGGATTTGTTATATTTGAGCCATCCATGTAATTTTTTTTAAAATTTTGATATTGATTATTTATTGTTTAATGTTTTTAAATAGTTTTGTTGGTTTTCCTTGTTTCCTTTATCTGATAGGGAGATATTTACTGTCGTTCGTACATTACTCCAAGTTTCTTTGTCGTACGTTATGTTGTTTTCTACTTGGAATATGTCTTTTGGAAGCTTAGTTTTTAATTCATGAACTAGTTTTCCCTTGGAGGTGGTGTTTTTGAGAGTTTTTCTAAAGGGGGTATTTCATTTGTTGATAGCCAGGTACGTGGGGTGCATTTTTTCATGGGTTGACAGTCGTGCTGCATATTTTAAGATGAGTTCCTGCCTTCTAAGATGTAGTGGCAGTTCCCCTGTTAAAACCGGTAGCTCGGCTGTTGAGGTTGATGGCAGTGCGCCGGTACCAATGAGTAGGGCTTTTCTCTTTATTTTATTTAGTTTGTTTAAGTGATGTTTGGGTGCTGTGGCGTATACTTGGCACCCATAGTCAAGTTTAGATCTTATTAATGCCATATACAGTGTTAAAATAGTTTCTTGGTTGGCACCCCACTGAGTGCCTTTGAGGCTTCTTAATAGATGTTAAACCAAATGATTAATGTCCATAAGGTCATGGGGTGAGTAGGCTTTTATTGTTTTAGACTGCAGAAACATTACATTTCTTGAAATTCTATCCAACACAGCTATGTATGAGACTAGAGACTTTGGAAACAGTTTAATCATATCAAAAGACCACATTAACATCATCATCTGTCTTTTGACCTAGTGTGGTTGTCGAGGCACTGTGCTGCTGAACATCTGACCAGTTCTCTCCACTTGTCTCAATCATGTGCCATTGCCTGTCTCCGCAAAACTTCTCCTGGTCCATTCTATGATGGTGGCATTCCACTTTTTTCTCTGTCAACCTCTCCTTTTACCATAGTGGATAGTGCTCTGCAGTATTGTTGTGGATCATAGACTGTAGGCTCTAGTGACATGGCCATACCATTTCAGCTTTCTCTTTTTGACAGTGGTGAGTAGGTGATCTTCATATTTGCCTACTTTGTGCCTGATGGTGTTATGCACTCCTTCATGTGTGATGTGGTCCATGTAAGAGATTGCAAGGAGGGTTCTGTAGCATATCATTTCATGTGCCTGGATTCTTCATTGTAAACCGCTCTGGTGGCCAAGTGGTTAGAGCGTCATGGGTTTAATCCTCGGCCGAGTCATACCAAAGACTTACAAAAATGGTACCTACAATAACATTTGCTTCGCTTGATGCTCAGCATTAAGAGGTTAGTGTTAGGACATGTCAACTTGGTGCCAGGATAATGTGACTGGGTGGGATATCATGCTGCATGTCTGTGGCATGATGCCCCAATGCGGGACATTACTATAAACTGCCTTACTGTAGACATCATAGCAATATGACTGAATAATTGTTAAAACTATGTTAAAAATCCTAATCAAACAAACAAAATTCTTTATTGTAATTCTGCTGTCAGGGTCCAGGCCTCATATGAATAAAAAAAAAAAAGATTGAGATGACTAGTGCTCTCAATAGTCTGATTTTAGTTTTCAGACAGATATCCTTGTCTCTCTAGATTTGACATAGCTGCCATTGTTTGTACTGCATGTGACAAAACTCTTGATCCCTCCCTACAGTAACATACTATAATACTAAACTAGGAAAATGGCTTCCAATGAATTTAAACATAAATCTACCCAGGTATGATTTAATGTCAGGGAAATCAGCCACTTCATCAAAATCTAAAATCCTAATTGGATAGAAATTGGACTGGCTTGCAGTTGCCCTTGGGTCCTCCAGGTTCTGACACTCTTGAATTGATGTACCAGAAATCATTAAATCCCTGTACTTGTTGGACATGTACTGTAGTTTTGACCCCCACATTCTGAAGAAGCAGAGGCATTGGGTATGTAAATATTGTATGTCAACTTTTTGTTGATTTGTTTATGAAGTAAACAGCTAAACAAACACGTTAATGAAGCAAAATTTAGGTAACACTAAATGTAGTTTAGATTATTTCTTTGTCAGACAGTCAATAATGGTATTACAAACTAAGATGGAGTCTGATTTACAATCTTTACAGGACAATCAATACAGGAGTTGGTGGTTAAGCTTGTTTGTACATTTTGTTGTTTCATTTGTTTGAATATACTGTAGTACAAAACAGTTGTGAAAGCTTAGTGGAGTGGAGTTAAATACTGTTGTAGAAAGCTTGGTGGAGTGGAGTTAAATACTGTTGTAGAGTGAAATATTGTTTTAAAAATGGTAGAGTGGAGTTAAATACTGTTGTAGAGTGAAATAATGTTTTTAAAAATGGTGGAGTGGAGCTAAATACTGTTGTAGGGTGAAATATAGTTGTACAGCATTGTGCAAAAATAAATTATAGTATTTAAAAAATTAATTAGAGGGAAACCAGTTAATCATAGAAGGACATTATTTTACTTTTAAAGCAGCAGCAAAACTGAAAATAACAAGATATGCTGGTACATGTATCTTTAATAGATATATAAGCTTTTCTTTATTTGTCCTGTCTGTAGATTACTATATGGCTTCATGTTAATTTTCAAGAAAAATGTCATTTTTTTTTTCCAAATTGGAAATGAAATTACCAATTTAATTTCTGTATCCTTGATATGCAAGTATGTGGTTTAATGACACATTAGCACAGTCCAGGCTATATACATCTGAAGCTGGTTTAGGCATCTGAAAAAGTTAAACTCCATTTGCAAATATCTTTTAGTTGATGCCGCCAAAACACGTGTTCATTAGTATTTTCAAGACTGGACTACTGTAACTCAATTCTGTCTGGTTCAATGCAATATCTTGGAAGTGTTTTAGCCTTGCATATGTTCATAACATGTTGGTGCAATGTGAGAGTGTCTGGAGTAACACCTAGGTTTCATACTGACTGTGTGAATTTAACGTTGGTGTTGCTGATATTTATTGTTTGAGGTAAAGGATGTGAATGAGAAAGTCTACTTGTTGTGGTCATCATCTGTTACATGTCATCCATGATTTCACATCAGAAATGCACCTCTCAACTCCTTGGATGGTAGCATCAACTTCAGTTGGGTAGCTAGATTTGTATATTTGGGTGTCATCAGCATACAATTGGTGAGACACTTGGTGATGATCTAGGACACTTGAGAGTGGATGAGTGTATAGAATGAATAGAACATATCCAAGAACTGAACCCTCTGGAACATCACAACAAATGAGCTGGAGTGTATATTTCATTTGCAGATACAATGTGTCCTCTTTACTAAGTAGGACTTGAACCACTGTAAGGCTATATTGTGAATGCCAAATACATGCTGGAGAAGGTGAAGTAATATATAATAGCCTATTATGTCAAATGCTGCAGACAAATCAAGGAGGGCGAGGATTGTAATCTTTCCACTATCCAAAGCAGAGAGAATGTCATTAACTACTTTTAGAAGAGTAGTTTCAGTACTGTGACAAGGGCAATATGCAGACTTTACATTTCTAAAAGGACGAATTGAATCCAGATGAGATGCAAGTGGGGATATACAAAAATTTTCTATGATTTTTTTTTATGAATGGGAGATTAGAAACTGGACGGTAGTTCTTTAAATCGTTATGGTTGAGTGTTGGTTTCTTCAGCAAAGGCTTTACAATGGCAGTTTTGAAAAATAATGGGAACTCCCTGGATGAGAGAGAGATATTAATAACATCAGTTGGTGAAGGCAATATTGGGTCTAAGCACTCCAGCAGCAGTAATGTCGGACTTGGATCAAGTTCACATGACTTTGGTACACTCTTCATCATGATTGTCCATACTTATTCCATAGAGACAGGTTCAAATGCTGCCAACGGTTGTCGCTGAAACTTTTTTTTCGCAACTGTATGGTGATGACGAGTCAATTTAAATTGTGTTGTCAAGCTTATCTCAAATGGTTCAGAGTACCTTGTCATGGAAGAAATTTGCAAACAGGTTCAGAAGGTCTACTGGAGAGAAGGTAGTTGGAAGTGGTGTACTTAATCCTGAAGAGATCTTTGCAGCTGGAATTCTTAGTACTGTAGTGGGATAATTTGGCTAAATGGACTATGTTTGAGACATTCTTCTTAGTGGCTTCGTAGATTTGTTTATGAATAGTGAGCCTGGTGGAAAGCCAAAGCCTCTCCAATTGATGGCGGTCTCGTTTAACAGCGTGAAGCTGGTCCCTAACACTGCAATACCATGGAGAACACTTTTGAATTGATACTCTGCATTTGGTGGCTGGGGCATGCTTTTCAAGCAATGAACATAGGCAGTTATCAAGTTCTTCTGCTGTAGGAGGTGTGCAAGTTGTTTGGTATTCTTGGATGTCATGCATTAGTTTTTTTTTAATTATTATTCGGAGGTTTCTCTTAGTAGCAAATAAAGGTGGAGGGTTAGGGACTGATATATTGATATGGCATATAATGCAGAGGTGATCTGATGCAAGTTCATGGGATCTAAGGGTGGACTCACAGTAGAATATTATCATCAGGTCTATGAAGAATCCAGTCTAAAATGTGACTATGTTTATGGGTGGGTTGGTTAACTGACTGTTTAAGGTTAAAAGCATGAATGGAATCTTGAAGTTTTGATGTGTATGGGTTTCCAGGACAGTCAAAGTGAAAGTTGAAATCTCCAAGAATTAATCACGTTTCCCCCTATCAAATCTCCGTACTCCAGGAAATTTGGAAACTGCTCAAAAAGAAACATTCAGTCAGCTTGTTTTTTCTACGAGGAGGAGGGCAGTTGAGGCAGAAAAAATAGACTTACCTTTGTTCCAATTTGAGTGTTGTTTGGACTAGTTCAAACGATGTGTGGCAGAAATTGAATCTTGTGTTGTGTTTTAAGACATTTTAGCATGGAATTCTTTGTGATGACAGTAATTCTGCCTCTAAGAGGGTGGCGTGGGAAAGACTTGATGGAGTAACTGGTGGGTGTTAGATCTATGCACTTGGGCTCATTGTTGTTGTTTCTAGCCATGTGAATCTGTCAGGAAGAAGACATCAGTATTCTGATCATTGATAAAATTAATTATTTCTGTGAACTTTTCCGGTAGTCCTACAGATTCGGCGTTGAATCATGCAATACACAGTGGTATCTCTGGTATAGTTGTCAGAAAGGTTGGCGATTTAATATGAATTTGCACCAAGTTATCTGTACAATACAGTCTAAATACAATCAATCCAAATCTTTACAGCAGTCTAAAACAGACAAGCTAAATCCTTACAGCACAGCCAAAAACATACAAGTAGAATCTTTACAATACAATCTAAAACATACAAATATAATCTTTACAGTCTAAAACATACAAGCAGAATCTTTACAATAGTCTAAAAAGGAGGGACTCCCAAGTGGTCTAAAGCACTCTCCATTACGGATCACTGCCATCTCACCTATGTCTGCATGGATTCGATTCTCAGTTTCAGCCAATGTGGGTATGTGAGAAGGCTTGCCAGTATCGTCTTGTGGGTCAGTGGTCTTTTCTGGGGTTTTCCTGGGTTCTTCCACCACCATTAAAACCGGCCACCATGTATAGCCCATTTTGTGTGCTGAAAAAGAGCGTTAAACCCTACAACAAAAATAACAACAAATCCAAAACATACAAGCTGAATCTTTACAGCAGTCTAAAACTTACAAACCAAATCTTTACACCCCAGTCAAAAATATGCGAGTAGAATCTTTACAGCAGTCTAAAAATATAAGCCAAATCCTTACAGCACAGTATAAAACATACAAGCAGAATCTTTACAGTACAGTCTAAAATATACAAATATAATCTTTACAGCAGTCTAAAACATACAAGCCAAATTCTTACAGCACAGTATAAAACATACAAGCAGAATCTTTACAGTACAGTCTAAAATATACAAGCCAAATCCTTACAGCACAGTCAAAAACATACAACATACAAGTAGAATCTTTACAGCACAGTCTAAAACAGTCAATCGGAATTTTCACAGCATATTCATCACCTCAAATGATCTTGAGAACTTCAATCATTTTGTTTCATAGGTTCCCAATCTCTGGTCCAAAAATTGTGTAAACAAAGGCATGTGTGATAACTGTTTATGTAAATTATTTAAAAGGCTATTTATAGTTCTTAGGATAAACTTGAGATGTTGAAAATGATGCTATTAGAGACAAAATAGTAGATTACTTGACACGAATTAGCAACAGTAACTTGTATATAATCTTCATACTTGAATTCTGAGAATTTTTGCCAACCCTCTTCACCTAAAGACCATTTTATTTATGCTTTATATTTTTATGCTGATTTCTGTCAAATTATTCAAGATCTCATATTCTATTCAAGTTTTGTCAAGTTCCATTCAACAGTTTTGGAATTCCCAAATTCATTAACAGTTTAAATCGTGAATACAATAGATTTTATCCCGTTGAGTGCTAGTCACAGTAGTAGCAGTGGTCACTCAGATACCCATAATGGTTTTGAATTGTTTGTCATGATGTTAGTTGAACTATATCCGGTTGTTACAGTTTGCCCTGTAGTAAGCATTGTAAAGTATATTATCTATATTTGGAACAGAAGTTTTGCAAATGCTTGTGAAGAAAACTGTGACCCAACTGATTGATTTTAAATGGCACATGTACATATTCGAAGCAGCAGCAATTTAAAAAAAAATCAAACACCAAATGACGACATCTTTTTCGAGTTTTGGTATTTTTTAGATATTGAAAGATTAGCATATACTGTAATTTGCTTGAGTTCGACATTTCATCTTAAGGATTAATACCATTTCATAATTAAGTTTAAATGTTTTCACTCCCATGAAAAAAATAAATATTACATAAGTGACATATTAGAATGGAGTAAACCTGAACTTGGCCTTGCATTCAGCCATCAAACATTGATGTGCATTGTGCTGTTCGCTCCGGTGGCCTAGTGGTTAGAGTGTTTGCCTCAGATGCGGGATGTTGTGGGTTCGCACCTGGCTAAGTCGTACCAAAGACTTTTACAAATGATACTACCATCTGCCTTGCTAAGAATTAAGAATTTAATGTTAAGAATGATCGGCATGGTGTTTGGATAATATGACTGGATGGGAGATGATGTGACATGTCTGCATCATGACACTCCAGTGTGCTAGACATCACCATAAAATGCCACTCTGCAGACATCATAGCTTTAACAGTTTTTCAGTCATATTGCTAAGTCAATAATCTAAATCACACATCCCTTTCATACTCAAGTATGCTGCAAATTTTAGAATATGGGAATGTGCACTGATGCTCATCATATAATTTGCCAGTCACACATGTACTATTTAAAATCATTATTATATAGTACATGTATAACAGATAAATTGTAAGCAGCCATATGAGCCCATGTGGGCATGTGACAGAACAATGTGTAAAAACACACTGCTAGCAAAAAGCATGTAGATATTTGAAAGCATGAGCACCCAGCAGATATCAGCTCTTCTGTACTTTAAAACACCTACTCAAATTCTGCAAGCTAAAAATAAATGCTGAAGCATTGTTTGGGAGTTTTCTTGTTGAACATATCTTGCCTCTTTCAGTTGGAGATCAGCAACAGTTACAGTGAAAGAGTATTTCCTATTGTAAGGAAAAAAAAGACAAGCTTGAGTGCCTCCATAGGTGATGACAATTTGCAACAATTTTAGTCCCAAGATTAAACAGCAGGCAAGAACTTGAAAGGTTTTGAAAACAAATTTACCATATATCAGTTGATTAATGTCACGTCTGCCACAGCATCATATCCTGACAAATATCGTGATGTATATCAGTAAATTTGGTGGCAAATAAATTTGTATAATCAGTGTAACTAATATGTTTAATTTTTATTTTGGTATTTTCATATAATGCAGCAATGACCATCGAAGTGGATGGAGCTAGTGTTGTGGTATAATTGTTCACTAATTTTGTTCAAAATTCACTAATTTTATTCCCTATTTTTATAAATTGCAAGTCTGGAGGGTTAGCATGCCTAAACGTTGTTTATTTGCCGTAATGGCTAAATTTCCAATGTAGCTGTCATCAAAACAATAGCTACAACTTTATCTTGAATTCCTGGAAATTCTTTTCAGTCTGTAAAAGTGTCGGTAAATTCAAGGGACTTTTGTCTATCGAGATGAGTGTCGGTACCTTCGAGAGATTCTTGTTTATTCAGAGAACCATTTCGCTGGAACATATCTGTTAATGTAGCCAAAAATTGGTAACTAAAGTGTGTGTAGGTAGAAAATGTGTACTCACTAGCCTTTCTCGTATTCATTCAAAACAGTATTATTTTTTTTTAATATGTGCACAAGGATATAGAATTTGTCATAGATTCCTTAATTAAAAATACTACTTTTGTTGCTAATACTTCCATAGTAGCTTGTGAAAATCTTTATTTTCTGAAATATTCATATATGCAGGAAATGTAAAAAGGACTTTTTTATGACCAAAACAATGGATCAATCAGACATTGTTTTTATCTATATGACCAGAGTACATTGCTTGTTTCCACTGATGAAGGATTATGCATTATTCAATTCGGTGGAAAATGCCAATTTTGGAAAACCCAAAATTCCTGTTTGCTTATGCAGTTGCAAGATTAAAGCCTGGCAGCAACGTCAATTAATTGTAGACAAACTGGATTCGGACTGGCAGCTTGTTGAAATAAATGATAGAAAACAAAAGAGTTTTTAAGGTGGGACTCAGGGCTTCAGTTGACAAAATTGTTTGGCATCCAAAGTGAAAATCGTTTTGTCGCAACTCCTCCAAAACGGAAAGTCACATCAAGACAGGGTTTCTGTGAGAAGAGGCTTGTTGTTCTTGAAGGAAAATGTAGCCATAATGGCCACCATCTTTAAAATCTTGTTATTGCTACTCCTGCATAATTGATTTTCAGATTGACACGAGTTTTTTACCAAGAGAGTTCAGTCCTAAATGAAAATGGTGCCCTGCCATCATTCAGTATGATGGCCACAAAAAGGATATAGAGAATCCTGTCTTTAATGCTTCTGAATCGATGACCTTGTTTGTATGGTGTTTCAATAAAAAGTCTTGAAATGGTGTCTAGTTTGTCCTTAATGAAATTAGTGCCAATCATGAATCCAATATTGCTGCTAGTTGATTTGAAAATAGAATCACCCAAAAATATTGAGGTTTTCAGCACTTGCCAGTTTAAAAGAAGAATTGGTATGTTGAATTCCAAGAAATTTTTTATGGACAGTAGAACATCAGCCCTTCAAGGAACTGTTGTTTATTTGCTGTAATTTGTTAATAAAATGTTATATTTTAATAATGCTATTGACATTGAGTTAGTTTCAAAGAAATCAACGGTTAATTTTTTTTATGTACTTGTTATATACCAGAAATTACTGATGGAATGGTCTATATGTTATATACTAGAAATTACTGATGGAATGGTCTATTTGTTATATACTAGAAATTACTGATGGAATGGTCTATATGTTATATACTAGAAATTACTGATGGAATGGTCTATATGTTATATACTAGAAATTGCTGATGGAATGGTCTATTTGTTATATACTAGAAATTACTGATGGAATGGTCTATTTGTTATATACTAGAAATTACTGATGGAATGGTCTATTTGTTATATACTAGAAATTACTGATGGAATGTTCTATATGTTATATACTAGAAATTACTGATGGAATGGTCTATTTGTTATATACCAGAAATTACTGATGGAATGGTCTATTTGTTATATACTAGAAATTACTGATGGAATGGTCTATTTGTTATATACTAGAAATTACTGATGGAATGGTCTATTTGTTATATACTAGAAATTACTGATGGAATGGTCTATTTGTTATATACTAGAATTTACTGATGGAATGGTCTATTTGTTATATACCAGAAATTACTGATGGAATGGTCTATTTGTTAAATATCAGAAATGTCTGATGGAAAGGCCTATTTGTTGTCTGGTGTCCATCTGTCCATCTATTAGTACAAGTTTGTGTTTGCTACTTACATCTATTAGGAGTATTCATCTTGTTATAGCTGAATGGACGGTAATATTAACATGTGTTGTCACTGAAGTATCCAGAATGGACGGTAATATCAACATGTGTTGTCACTGAAGTATCCAGAATGGACGGTAATATCAACATGTGTTTTCACTGAAGTATCCAGAATGGATGATAATATCAACATGTGTTTTCACTGAAGTATCCAGCATATATGTGATTTTTTTCATAAACCAAGACAGAAGTACCCAATCTTGTATTAATTGTACTTGATGACCTTCCTTTATGTACTGCTGCATCCAGGTGTAACTTTATATTAGTGTTTTTTCTTCAAGTGTTGCTTTTTCTATCTATCCTTCCTATTAGTGGTGCTTTTTCTGCCAGTCCTTCCAATTAGTGTTGCTGCTTATACCAGTCCTTCCAATTAGTGTTGCTGCTTATATCAGTCCTTCCAATTAGTGTTTCTGCTTATATCAGTCCTTCCAATTAGTGTTTTTGCTTATATCAGTCCTTCCAATTAGTGTTGCTGCTTATATCAGTCCTTCCAATTAGTGTTGCTGCTTATATCAGTCCTTCCAATTAGTGTTTCTGCTTATATCAGTCCTTCCAATTAGTGTTGCTGTTTATATGTCCTTCCAATTAGTGTTGCTGCTTATATCAGTCCTTCCAATTAGTGTTTCTGCTTATATCAGTCCTTCCAATTAGTATTGCTGCTTATATCAGTCCTTCCAATTAGTATTGCTGCTTATATCAGTCCTTCCAATTAGTGTTTTTATTTCTGTACTTCCTACTATTGTTATTTTTTCTGTCTGTTTATCCTACTAGTGTTATTTTTTCTGTCTGTTTATCCTACTAGTGTTGCTTTTTGAACTGTTCTCCTTTTAAGTAGTTACATTTTCTATCAGTCTTTCCTACTAGTGTTACTTTTTTTTACATTTTCTATCAGGCTTTTCTACTAGTGTTACTTTTCCTATCTGTCCTTCCAGCTAGTGTTGCATTTTTAACTATTCTTCCATCAACTTGTTACATTTTCTATCAGTTCTTTATATAAGTGTTGCTTTTTCAACTGTTCTAACATCAAGTACTTACATTTCTATTAATCTTTCTTCCTTCTAGTGTTACATTTCTATCAGACCTTCCTACTATTTTTACTTTTTTAAATGTTGTTTTACATCAAGTAGTTCATTTTCTATCAGTCCTTAACTGCTCTTGTGGCATAGTGGTTAGAGCATCTGCCGCAGAAGTGGGAGGTCGTGAGTTCGAGCCCCAGCTAAGTCATACTCGAGACTTACAAAAATGGTACTAACAACTGCCTTGCTTGACGCATGTCTGTGGCATGATGCTCCAGTGCTGCACATCACTATAAACTGCCTCACTGCTACATCATAGCAGTATAACTGAAAAATTGTTAAAGCTACGTTAAAAATCCTAATCAAACAATCTATCAGTCCTTCCTACTAGCGTTAGATTTTTTATATCAGTCTTTCTTCCATCAAGTAGTTACATTTTTTCTATCAGTCTTTCTTCCTTCTAGTGTTATTTTTTCTACATGTCTTTTGTGTTGAGATGCCTCATGAAATCATGTAAATCATTGCAACAAAAGTGGATCAGTGTGAGCTATATTTCACTGTAATCGTCTTATTAGGTTTGTGATTTTGTTTCTGTTGCGTTGTTGACTGCAAGATCTGAGTTTCCAGATTTTGCATTCAAGGTTTTTGGGATAGAATTCTTGTAATATGTATACAGGTAATTCTTGTAATATGTATACAGGTAATTCTTGTAATATGTATACAGGTTGTTGGGGAATTGTGTTCTTTAATACATTTCAAGTTTATATAGCTCAGTTATTGCTTAACAGAAGTGTGATAGTCTTGAAATGTCTGATTTATCACTGTTAATTGGATCTTAGTGAAAATAAATTAAATCTATAGAATAAGATTTGATAGTGGAGTGATAACTTTGCAAACACACACACTAACGCATTGAAGCTGGTTATTACTTGGTTGGCAGCCAGGCAGGGAGCTATGGAAGAAGTACTCATTGATGTCATCGTTTTCTTGTAGGGAGCCATTTTCATGCAACTTGTCAGGAAAGTTGTAACTGTATTGGACAGCTTTCCTCTTGATACCATGGCCAGTGTCTGTGAGAAAGTTAGCTCTTTGTGAAATCATTTGGTATAATTTGGAATGAACTGGGAAATAGACTGCTTTCATGAAAGATAAAAATCATAATTCAATTTTTGAGGCAACATCTGTGAATAAAACAAGCCTATCTGAAGCTATTGTATGGATACCACAGTATTTGTAATAACATAACTTGGACGAGAGGCCTGCATCATATAATAACAAAACATATGAGAGATGCATGCATCATAATTGAAAATTAGTATTTGTAATAACAGAACATGCCGGGGCCCCGAGTGGCCGAGTGGTCTAAAGCACTGTCCGTTACGGACCACTGCCATCTCACCTCTGTCTGCGTGTGTTCGAGTCTAAGATTCGGCAAATGTAGTTATGTGAGAAAGCTTGCCAGTAGCTTCTCGTGGGTCGGTGGTTCTTTCCGGGGTTTGTCCGGTTTCTTCCTCCACCATTAATACTGGCCGCCATGTATAGCCTATATTGTGCTGAAAAAATGGCGTTAAACCATAAAAAAAAAAAAAAAAACAAAAAAAAAAAAAAACAGAACATGCCCGGTGAGAGGCATTCATCCTAATTGAAAATTAGTATTTGTAATAACAGAACATGTGAGAGATGCATGCATCATAATTGAAAATTAGTACTTGTAATAACAGAGCATGGGTGATAACAGAACATTCATCATAATTGATAATTAGGCAATGTGTATGAAAACAATTATCAGAATGTCACAGATTGGGGAGGGGGACATGGATCTTACTGAAAAAGTAGCCATAAGGTGACCAATAGAGGCAGGGTTGGGTGGGGCATGGTCCATAATAAAAAGTAGCCCTAGGTTTTAGCTCCAATGGTCATAGCCTAGTTGAGCTTTTGGGATGGCCTGTTGTAACTGTCATCCATTCATCAGTTAGTACAAGTTTGTTATCACTAGAGCTCCTTTACTACATTAAGGATTGCTGTAAAACATTACACACAGACAGACATGTATCCCATTGTCCTAAGTGAAAATGGTGCTGATTGGACATCTGTCAGGAAAAATATTATTGCAACACCTATGGAATAAAATATCGTAATGACATGTTTTCACAGATTTCAAATGATGCATAGTCAGTCCTTAATTGGTGATGTTTGGTAAACCATTTTGATAATCTTTTTATTGCTATTCCTTCTGCATGGAATGTAATACTGATGTTGAGCTTTCACCACATGACTTCATATGTCATATTGGGTCTACATGAAAAGTTGTCATTTAGACGGTCAATATAGTAATCTGACACCGAGGAGACCCTGTGATTGGGTCTACATGAAAAGTTGTCATTCAGACAGTCAATATAGTAATCTGACACCCAGGAGACCCTGTGATATGGTCTACATGAAAAGTTGTCAATTAGACAGTCAATATAGTAATCTGACACCCAGGAGACCCTGTGATTGGGTCTACATGAAAAGTTGTCATTTAGACAGTCAATATAGTAATCTGACACCCAGGAGACCCTGTGATTGGGTCTACATGAAAAATTGTCATTCAGACAGTCAATATAGTAATCTGACACCCAGGAGACCCTGTGATTGGGTCTACATGAAAAATTGTCATTCAGACAGTCAATATAGTAATCTGACACCCAGGAGACCCTGTGATTGGGTCTACATGAAAAATTGTCATTCAGACAGTCAATATAGTAATCTGACACCCAGGAGACCCTATGATTGGGTCTACATGAAAAGTAGTCATTCAGACAGTCAATATAGTAATCTGACACCCAGGAGACCCTGTGATTGGGTCTACATGAAAAGTTGTCATTTAGACAGTCAATATAGTAATCTGACACCCAGGAGACCCTGTGATTGGGTCTCCATGAAAAGTTGTCATTTAGATAGTCAATATAGTAATCTGACACCCAGGAGACCCTGTGATTGGGTCTACATGAAAAGTTGTCATTTAGACAGTCAATATAGTAATCTGACACCCAGGAGACCCTGTGATTGGGTCTATATGAAAAGTTGTCATTTAGACAGTCAATATAGTAATCTGACACCCAGGAGACCCTGTGATTGGGTCTACATGAAAAGTTGTCATTTAGACAGTCAATATAGTAATCTGACACCCAGGAGACCCTGTGATTGGGTCTACATGAAAAGTTGTCATTCAGACAGTCAATATAGTAATCTGACACCCAGAAGACCCTGTGATTGGGTCTACATGAAAAGTTATCATTTAGACAGTCAATATAGTAATCTAACACCCAGGAGACCCTATGGCACCCATCTAAAACATCTTATCGCTACACTTCATGAATTCAAAGATACAATTTCATAGGAAGTCTTATGACATTTAGTTCGCAAAAATGGTCAAAATATAATGACCAATATAAAATGGTCAAAATATAATGACCAATATAAAATGGTCAAAATATAATGACCAATATAAAATGGTCAAAATATAATGACCAATATGGCCAGGTGACCATGACAGGCATATTAAAAATCTTCCTACTACTTCTAAATGGACATTTTTTTAATGATGTCTAGTTGATTTTCATCTGGTCAGAGATAGACGTTGAATAGTTCATTTACTCAATTTTTGATTGCAATTTTTAACATCTGAACATTATTTTTGCTATTTTTTGTCTTTCACTATTAAATGTTCAGCTTATAAGCTTAACATTTCACATGAATAGCTTTAAGATTTAATTGTAGAACATCTGCCTTGGAAGCAGTAGGTCTTAGTTCAAACCCCAACAGAGTCATACCAAAGACTTATAAAAATGGTACCGTATTAGCATCTGCCTCACTTAGGTGCTCATCATTAAGGGTTTAGTGTTAGGTCTGGTCAGAATGGTGTCAGGATAATATGACATGGATGGAAATGATGCTACTTGTCTATAGCATGATGTGGTAGACATTACTATAAACTGCCACACTTTAGCCATCATAGCAATATGACTTGTTGTTAAGGCTACATTAAAAATCCAAATCACACATATACACACACACAGACATACACATCAATTTTACTGGTAAATGTACTTAGTCTATAGCAGGTCCTAATTATATTTGGTTTACTATTAATAGCAACATATTGACCTTTGGAAGGCCATTGCTGACAAAAATAGGAAATTAAAATAACTATATTTCAAAGACAGCAAGAAAAGCTAAAATAAAAAAGGTATATTTGTGAGAAAGGAGGTTAAAAGAGAAGATGATAAGATCAGTACTCATTAAAATGAAGTGGGCACAAATGAATGTATGATAGAAAGAAAAGGAAAAAAACAACAAGAAACACAAATTAAACAAGCACTGTCTGATAGAAAGAAAAAAAAAAAAAACACAATGAATGCATGATAGGGGAAAAAAGCAAACCAGGAACAAGCAAAAGAAGCTGTCGGTGACTGAAGCAGACTAAAGTTTAATGAAACAATATATCATACAATGCACCATAGTCTAAAGCAAAATGCTAATTGAACACAAATGTTAGAAGAAACAATCAATGCCAATCAAATTGACAGGTATTTAAATGAAACACACAAAACTCCAACAAGATAGCTAACATAAAAATGAGATAAAGTATAAAAACAGATAATTTAAAGAAAAGCAGCTGCAATGTTGTCATGCGCTATAAACCAAAAAACAAACAGGTTAAACAGGTTTAATGCCACCCATTCCATGTACCATACTCTGTTGTGATTTTATGATGTTGTAATGAATGGAACCAAATTAATTAACAATGAAAAAAACCCATCTCACAACTAATTAGGCCTGCTTACATTGGAAACTCCTTGTAATAACTGTCCATGTTCTTTGATGATGTCTTTTGTGGTAGCCAATGTGAACAAATGTGCCCTACTAGATTATGGGGTTGATGTTCATTCTGTCAGTGCCAGTGGGGTTACTGGAGTGGGCATTGGCAGTTTTGATTCATCTGCATCGTTTTTTGTTTATGACATGTAACAACAAATGGGCTGTTGACAGTTTTACAGCATTAAGTATATCATTTTGTCTTGCTGGATGTACTTTGTTTAAATGTTTTGCACTCTTTGAATAATGAAAGTAATTTCTCCTTAAAATGCAAGGGTGCCTTTTTTAAATAAAGTTGATTAATTAACTACTGTATTGAATTTCATTTTGTCAAAAGTATTCATGCAGGTGAATGGCACATTTGTTTCGTAAAGTTTCTGATGTTACTTTGTTTGTTTTTTTCTGTTAGGTTAACCAGCTGAGCTTTGTTTCACCTAAATAACATTTATTTTGTTTGATATTTGGTTGTTACATTCATATTTTGCTTCTGTCTTTTTAAATTTAATGTTCGATTAACATTGTCTTGTTATTTGGTTATATAATTGTTTTTTATTGAATCATATTTCTTTTGACATTTGTTTGCCTTGTATGAGTGTTGCATGGTTGATTGTATGTTATTTTGTTTTCTTGTGTCTTTAGTCATTTTCAGTTGTCTTGTACTTCAGCTTCATTCCTGTGAATACATCATACAGACCTTGTGTGAAGTGTTTATCTCACATGTATTTATATACATCATACAGACCTTGTGTGAAATGTTTATCTCTCACATATTTATATACATCATACAGACCTTGTGTGAAGTGTTTATCTCTCACATATTTATATACATCATACAGACCTTGTGTGAAGTGTTTATCTCTCACATATTTATATACATCATACAGACCTTGTGTGAAATGTTTATCTCTCACATATTTATATACATCATACAGACCTTGTGTGAAATGTTTATCTCTCACATATTTATATACATCATACAGACCTTGTGTGAAGTGTTTATCTCACATGTATTTATATACATCATACAGACCTTGTGTGAAGTGTTTATCTCATGTATTTATATACATCATACAGACCTTGCGTGAAGTGTTTATCTCTCATGTATTTATATACATCATACAGACCTTGCGTGAAGTGTTTATCTCATGTATTTATATACATCATACAGACCTTGTGTGAAGTGTTCATCTCTCATGTATTTATATACATCATACAGACCTTGTGTGAAGTGTTTATCTCACATGTATTTATATACATCATACAGACCTTGTGTGAAGTGTTTATCTCTCATGTATTTATATACATCATACAGACCTTGTGTGAAGTGTTCATCTCTCATGTATTTATATACATCATACAGACCTTGAGTGAAGTGTTTATGCCTCGCGTATTTTATTCAGCATTGATATTATTGTCAGAGCTTTTAGTGTTATTTTACAAACCCATTTTTTTTAATAGCATTTTATTGCTTCATTTGAAAATTTAGTTTTGTTTCATTTTATATTTTTGATGGCCTTCCATATAGATCATATATATTTGTTGTATGATTGATCTGTTAATGTTGTGACAGCTGATTTTCTTCAAGTGCAAGATTTATCATTGTTAATTTCTGTCGTGTAAATGTGTTTTATGAATCAATGATCAAGGCTTTAAAGGCATACCATTAAAGAAATCTATAGAGTTACCACATTTCAGTTATGGATTTTCACAGCAGATTCGCATCATAAAATATAATCAATATTTTGTTTGGCTGGCAACATTAGACTTCAAAACATCAAATCAATTAGTGTCCCGCAAAGCATGGTGTCTTGCCTTTGGAAGGCAAATCATGAATAACATTTTAAAATTTTCGGATAGGTACAAATACTTTAATCATTTGCCATTTAAGCAATGTATTTATTTTTTCTCTTTTGTTTGCTTTGTAAAAACTTAAAAATGCACTTAAAATCATTTCTCAACCAATTTAAACAACAAAAGAGCATAGACATCTTTAGACCATAGTATTCATCCATTTAAATTAATTAAAACGGTCACTGATGTAGAACCTGAATTTGTGCAGGTATTTTAGATTTAATTCAATACTAAATGTGAATCTTTTGGATGGTCCATTTATGGTCAAGTTTTGAAAAGTGTACAAATTAAATTGCTTGCAGTAGTGGCAGTTGATTAACTATTTTTACCTAGTTTTAATTAGTGATACAAATTTAGTTTGTAATGGAAAAGAGGGAATACCAATAAGTTTTGTAACAGTACAATACAACAAATAATTTTTTTCCATAGAATACAAAGTGAAAACTTAAAAATAACTTACAATATGGTGAATGAAATCTTAAATAGTCCTAAAAGTTCCATCACAAGTCCAAAATTATCAAGCATTCCAAATGAGTTACATTGGTGTTCCAAAATGAAGTCTAGTCTATTGTGCTGATGTGTCAATAGTCTGGAATAGTTTGATCTGCTAGCAGTCTTGATGTACATGTATAACAATTATATAATTCAAAATTTCTTTTAATGAATTCACAGTAATTCCAAAATAGTTTCTTAATCTTAACATTTATGAGCACCTTGTAACTCCAATGAATAATTAAAATAAATAAGTTAAATCCTCTCAAAAGAACACAACTAAAGCTGATTCTGTTAAGAGTGATGTTAAAGATTGGAATAATTAATTACCAGGTGAACATCTCTTATTTGTCAACAAGGTCAGGTCTTTTAATAGCCAGCCAATAAGTAATCTGGTGACGTGTTCCTAATTGTAAACCGGTGACCCAATCTCTAATCTCAAAATCAATCAAGATTTTGTCCAAGCTAGTTAGAAGGCCACAATAACTTGTACACCAAACAAAATGACCATTATATCTTATAGTATATATTATGGATATAGCTATATTATATCTTGTAGGTATAAACCAATAATGGACATTAATAGCTTGTGAGTGTCTTTTATCATTTGTCCCTTATAATCTGTAATTATAAATATTAACACATTAAGCCCTAGCACCATGTTTTCAGTGCAGTAGGTAGTAGCCTACTTCCAAGGTCTGTAACATCAAGTATGATACACTAAAGTGGGTGGTATTATAGAAAGGTAGACAGATCTTGCTATACAATGATACCAAATAATTGGGACATTTTAGTTGCACTACAAAGTACAGAGGGAGAAATCTAATTTTTTAGAAACATTTTTTTCCACCCAAAATTCACCTGTAATCAGAATCTGATTTTGTGTCCAGATTTTAGACTTTATGGCCTCAGATCTAATACTGACTGGTCTGAAGTGCACACAGACAGGTGAACCTGTGCAAAAAGTAGATCTAATACTGACTGGTCTGAAGTACACACAGACAGGTGAACCTGTGCAAAAAGTAGATCTAATACTGACTGGTCTGAAGTACACACAGACAGGTGAACCTGTGCAAAAAGTAGATCTAATACTGACTGGTCTGAAGTACACACAGACAGGTGAACCTGTGCAAAAAGATCTAATACTGACTGGTCTGAAGTACACACAGACAGGTGAACCTGTGCAAAAAGTAGGATACGGTGGACATTTTGACCAAAGAGTCTTCTCCATATGACAATTATGGGTCCCATCCGTTAAGCAAAAAAAAAGGAAAAAAATAGAACTCTTAACTTTTCACACAACTTGATATTGCGCTAATGGAAAATAGCTTGTAAGTTGATGTATTAGGATGTATTCAGAAATAGTCCCAAAAATGTGGTTCCTTCTCTCATTTCATGTGAAAACAGCAAACCGGGGTTAATGTGTTAATACACACAGTAATAATATGCATAAAACTAATTATCTAAATTACAATAAAGTGCAGTATATTGTTTCAGTTGTGTTAATTATTTTATATGAAAGCCAATGGCAACAAATACATTGTGCAGAGGCCAAGCACACACAAACCTCAAAATAAAGGACTGACCAAATATTTACATAAACACTTTGATGTTTTAAATTACAGTCTCTTTGAAACACCACCCACCCACCCACCCTGCCCCTCCCGAAAAATAACATTACTTTCTCAAAGATAAAGTTTTTGTGCAACAATCCATAGCTAGTTTTGCAAATTTATGCTTTTAATATTTGTCTACTTACTTGTAATAACATCGTGCATAGATTGCATGTTATTTTGTGCATTTTCACATAAATGAACCTTGGGTTTTTGCTACATGTGTGTCTAACAGTTGATAATGAAGGGTCCTCTTTACGTGTGAAATGGGTTTTTGTTACATGTGTATCTAACAGTTGATAATGCGGAGTTCTCTTTACATGTGAAATGGGTTTTTGTTACATGTGTATCTAACAGTTGTTAGTGCAGGGTTCTCTTTATGTGTGAAATGGGTTTTTATTACATGTGTATCTAACAGTTGTTAATGCGGAGTTCTCTTTACATGTGAAATGGGTTTTTGTTACATGTGTATCTAACAGTTGTTAGTGCAGGGTTCTCTTTACGTGTGAAATGGGTTTTTGTTACATGTGTATCTAACAGTTGATAATGCGGAGTTCTCTTTACATGTGAAATGGGTTTTTGTTACATGTGTATCTAACAGTTGTTAGTGCAGGGTTCTCTTTATGTGTGAAATGGGTTTTTATTACATGTGTATCTAACAGTTGTTAATGCGGGGTTCTCTTTACATGTGAAATGGGTTTTTGTTACATGTGTATCTAACAGTTGTTAATGCGTGGTTCTCTTTACGTGTGAAATGGGTTTTTATTACATGTGTATCTAACAGTTGTTAATGCGGGGTTCTCTTTACGTGTGAAATGGGTTTTTATTACATGTGTATCTAACAGTTGTTAATGTGGGGTTCTCTTTACATGTGAAATGAGTTTTTATTACATGTGTATCTAACAGTTGTTAATGCGGGGTTCTCTTTACATGTGAAATGAGTTTTTATTACATGTGTATCTAACAGTTGTTAATGGGGGGTTCTCTTTATGTATGAAATGGGCTTTTATTACATGTGTATCTAACAGTTGTTAATGGGGGGTTCTCTTTACGTGTGAAATTTGTTTTTGTTACATGTGTATCTAACAATGCGGGGGTTCTCTTTACATGTGAAATGGGTTTTTGTTACATGTGTATCTAACAGTTGTTAATGCAGGGTTCTCTTTACTTGTGAAATGGGTTTTTATTACATGTGTATCAGCAGCAGAGAGGGTGAACCTCACAACTTTCCGAGCGTCGATTCGGAAATCTGAGGCTTCCACCAAATAGTAAAAAAAATGGCGTCTATTCGATAAAATAAGATTTCCTTATATACGCCAACGTCGTTGTCATCCACCCTCTCTGCTGCTAAAGTTTTCAGTTCTAGGTTAACAAAAAATAATAAATGATTTCAACCAAATATTTGATCGAGTCCGATACGATATCGAGTCCGAGGATCATGTAAATTTATTGTTACAAATCCATGCGGGGTTGACTGAGCATGACTAAAGAAATTTTTAAATTGATTGAAGTCCATATCGGAACACCATGTCTGCCAAATATTTCGTAGCGTATGTGTATCAACGCCGTTAAACACAGCAAGAATATTACAGTTATCTCTGATCACTTTTGGAATCTGAGTGTAGCGTTGAGTGACATATATCACATCAGTGTTTTTGTGACGCCCCCGGGAAAATATTCTAGCTGGGTTTTTTTGATTGTCTAACATCACATCGTCGTATACGACTAAATTGTTAATGCTCCCATCAAGGTCATCCACGGATGGCGCCTCGTCAATATCAGTTATAAAATCAATGGTATTCTCACCTTTAATTTCTGATGCATTCTCGTTAAAATCCTTTAACACTTCATAGCATCGTTGATCATCTACGCTAGGGGCAATTAAATACAACTTATCCCACTTCATCCATCTCATTATTAAATTGAGCAACAATTGCGTTTTACCGGATCCAGATGGCCCGATTATAATTGCGCGGATAGAGTTTGGTAGCGCTGCATGATGCTTCACTGGTTCTCTTATTTTAGTCGCTGAAAAATCAATTATATTCATATCTCTATACATAAATTATGGATCTATATTGTGTGAAGTGTAAAACGCGTACTAGCACAAATGATGTGACGACGGTTACAACTAAAAATAACAGATCAGCACTAACTGGTAGATGTGCAACATGTGGTATAAAAAAGTTTAGATTTATTTCTACAAAATCAAAGATTTTACAATCCGGAGATGTTTTAAAAAAAAACGAGGAGGTGATATCGCAGTCAAATTGACAAAGCTCCCTGGAACCCCATGGGCAAAGTACCCCGGAGAAAAGCACCTTCCAGGATATAGCTACTGTGGTCCCGGAACACGATTAGATATCAGACTTGATGATCAAAATCAACCCCGACCCGGTGAAGAACCAATAAACGCCATTGATAAGGCCTGTCACCTTCATGATGTTGCATATAAAAGCAGCAATCTGCAAAACAGGCATCTCGCGGATGTGAAATTAATTCATGCGTTAAATGCTATTCCTGATAAATCTTTTAAAGAAAAGTTGGCTTCGTGGTTGGTAAAATCAGCTATGAAAGGCAAATTGATGATGGGTGCTGGTAATTGAAAATGTTAGCATTTTAATATGGAATCAATTTATTATTCCCCAAGAGGATACTGGAGGGGTAAATCAGCAGTACATAAACTCGCTAGCGCTGCAAAAGTGAAAAAAACTACAGCGGCGGATTGGTTATCTAAACAGGCACTATGGCAAATTTATCTACCACCACCTAAACAAATTCAATTCTCGCATTTTGATGTGACCGCTCCTAATGAAGTTCATCAGGCTGATATATTATTTCTGCCACATGATCGTGGTTACAAATACGCGTTAACCGTAGTTGATATTGCAAGTCGATACAAAGAAGCAGAACCGTTAAAAACAAAATCAGCCACTGAAGTTGCTTCTGCATTTGAAAGGATTTATCGACGAGGTCCTCTGCACTGGCCGAATCTATTGCAGGTTGATCCTGGCAAGGAATTTCAGGGTGCAGTTCTATCTACAATGAAAAATCATAATGTCACCATACGACGAGGGCATACTGCGCTACATCGCGATCAGGCCATTGTCGAACGATTTAATCGGACGATTGCTGAGCGGTTATTTGGATATCAATACGCAAAAGAATTCATTCAAGAAAAGCGATCCCGTGAATGGGTCAAAAGGTTACCAGCTGTGATTACTGCACTGAATAACGAGATTACTAGAACAATCAACATGAAACCTATCAACGCGATTAAAAAGAAGTCTATACCCGTACAACCACAAAAAGATTTCCCTAGAAACGCTAGCGTTTCCCAACCAATTCTTGGTAGTAATGTCACTGTTAGGTACTTATACGAACCAGGAGAGCTTGAAGGGGGTAGAAAAAGGGCTACTGATCCTATTTGGAGCGTCACTACGCATAAGATATCTAGTATAACACGATCAACTGGTAGACCAGCAATCTATAAACTGGATTCAACTGCTCCTCAGCGAGGATTTACTCGACAACAACTGCAAGTGATTCCCGAGGATACTCAATTGCCACCGCATGGTCTTAATTAGCACCCGATGCCAGAGGCATTGTGCTTTCACCCCGGCGTCTATTGCACTCAAGACAAGTCAACATCACATTATTTCTGACATGACCGAGATTGTTATTTTTTCTGTCTACGGTGAATTGGCGAGGATCCTTATCCGAATACTGCCAACGCATTATACAATTGCAACTCGCGCAGTGATTATTCTGTTGTTTCTTCAAAGTGATTATTAATTTAGCATCAATATCAAATTCTCGTTGTTTTTTTTTGTCCTGTTGTTTGTAACCGGAGAGTTTTTTATTAATGATGCTAACATCAATATCACTTATTGTTGTGTCATTATCATCACCAATGATTTCATCATCGCCACCAATGATTTCATCATCGAAGACAATTCTTCGAAGCTGATTTATTCTTCGTACTCTGGATACTGCGAGATAGACTAAATTCGACCATTCGATGCGATTATCTACCATCCAAACAATTGTATCCGATATAGTCAATCCCTGTGAAGAGTGTATTGTTGCTGCGTATCCTAGCGTCCATGGGGATTTATTAGCACGCAATGCATCTTCAACGACATTGATATCAACCAGCACAATATCATTTAACACGAGAATCTGCTTTTCACTTCCTGACTTTGTCAGGCTTGGAATATCAACTTCTATATTCTGCTTTCGTGTATCCGAAGGCCTATAACACAACGGTACTGGAAGCGTTGCAAATTTTTCTTTATGCAATTCAAATAACTTCATCTGAAGTGTGTCTCTGACTATTTTTCTACTTGCTACTATCAAATCATTTGGTCTCCACGTTTCCCAGAAATCATTCATAGGAGTTTCTGAAATTATTTCACGCGCTATTTCGCATTGGATTTTATCCGGTTGTAATCTAAGCAGTGCTTTGAACTCGCGTAATTGTTCATCAAGTGATCTATGGTCGGTATTAATTTCTTCATAATAGTCTACAGAACCCTTTAGCCATTCATGTGGAGATCCACCGACAAATGGTGGTGGTTGGCCGTGATCACCGCACATGACGACTTTTGTGTTTTTGTTTAACAACCACTCAAGAAATGTTTTTAATACATCTAATGACACTGTGCATATTTCATCCCAAATTATGATTTCAGGAATGAATTTATCACCCATACGCTCAGGAGTCCATTTGTCACCTTTCCATCGAAAAAAACTATGGTAAGTGCAAGCATTTACCCCTCGCTGTATCATCTCTCTGGCGAGTCTGTGAGTCGGTGTTAACACAATCATGTTAGTAGGAATACAAGTATTTCCACCACCACGATATAATTCAATTGCACGAGTTGTCTTTCCTGACCCACCACAACCGTTTAAATAAACTGTCTTGTATCTACATATTGGATCAGATACCGGTGGTGCATTAGAAAATTCTGATTGAATCTCATCACATTTTAAGTACTTTTCATCCATGGCAACGTCTGCGGATTCACAATACTCATGTAGCATCTCCTTTTTAAATCGCCAACGCCCCCACGCTTCCTCCGGATCTGTGAATGCCGCTACAGCTGATTTGTACTTATTGTGTATATACATCGAATCAGTGGCTACTCTAACCGCGGTATTAGGAAATCTATTTATCATCGAAAATAAATTGATAGAAGCATAAGCTAGCATAGAACTTCTCAAATGTGTGTACTGGGAATTATATCCATCACAGTAGGTAACAACCGTACCCAATTTCTCACCATTGGATAGAAAAGCATCCTTACGGGATACAAGTTTTCCCTGTTTCGTTAAATCCGTTACAAGAAAATCGCATTCAGCGACGTCTATGATCAACCGCGAGGAAAATTTTGCATTGTCGTATCTTCCACCCTGGGTAAATTTACCGATTATTTTTCGTCCAAAATCCTTTGCTTGTTCTTTTTTACTTTCAAATAACTTCTTAGACCAATTTATGATTTCTTCTTCACTGAAATTCGAAGAATTTCCATCTGGACACTGTTTTCGTAGTTCGTTGATTATTCTATCTAGATCGGGTTGTGGTAGCCAAACTTCTTTTTGAGCTCGATAGCATATAATAGCTTCGGAAACAATCAACGATATCAGCATGCCACAATCAATCATATATCGTAGTAACACTATTGGCATCCAGGCCTTTTCAGATAGGTGTCTACCGAGCCAAACATAACTACACGGATGTAACCCTGTAGCGAGTTCAAATGATATCACACGAGCGAATCCGGTTAAATCAAAATCAGGTAATGGTCCATTAATCGCAACACGAGTCATTTCATGCGTGGGGTGTCCAAATCGTTTGAAGTACTCAGCGCATTCCCCATACCCGAGAAAACTTCCAGGATAACACGCGGATATATCAATTGAAATCATACCGTCACGATGGTATTTTGTATTCCACAGTCCTCCATGACCAAATTCGATGCAACTCAATTTAACGTCCTCGAGAAAATCACTTCGTGTTGGACGCCATGAGTTTTTTTCTCTTGCGAAGTGAGCTACCACTGATGGAATAGTAAAACTATCCGTGAGTAGTTTTTCATGGAAACTCTCCGGTGAAAAATCACTAGCGATTTTTCTCATTCTGTTATCTAATTCTTCAACGCGATATAATTCACCATTTGGTCTTACAAATTGATCAAATCCTGATTCGGAACCAGCACTACTAAGTAACCACACTGACACAGGATCATCTTTACACAACGCATGAATAGCATCAAATAATTTCTCTTCATAGAAAACATCCCCGGAAAATTCCCCGGAAAATTCCGGGGGGATATATTTCACGGTTCTATCTCGTGGAAATATTGTTACTGCAGGTGTCCACGCGTGTTCGTTATGATCAATAATTTGTATTGGCGCTCCTTGTAATTTATATTTCGGTTCGTGTAATACTTCTCCGGTTATCGTCATAACGGTTATTGGGAATCTTAATGATGTTTCTAATTTAGCTATATCAGAAATCTTTGCACCGTGCTGTTTCACTGTCAGTTCCCATTCTGTTATTTTCCTACGTCGCAGATCAGTTAGTTTATTTCCTCGGGATGCATTTGTGAAGTGTTCCATTACCCGTGTTGCTACACAATTGAGCCTTGACGAAGTCAATGGTGAATATTTCATAGGAGCTAGTTTTGCAATATCGGGTTTATCATTTAACGGATATATCCCATAAACGATTGCTGTTACGGGATAAGATCTCTCGTAGTATGGTTTGTCAATTCCAGTTAGAATTCCTGGTTTGGAATCTCTACTCACAATAACAGTTTTTTTATCCTTGAGGATTGGTTCAAATTTATCCCTGATAATCCATTCACCTTCGTCGTAGATAATGAATTTTATTCTGAAAAAATACCTCTTCGTGCCAAAATGTGAAATTATCTCAGCTGCTCTTTTATCGTTCATAGTAGCATCGATGATGGGTACATTGACATCTTCATCAATAATTCGAAATGTCGACCAACAGTATGCTGCACCGTCTCGGTAGAATTCATTAAAACACTCCCTGATTTTACCGAGTATAGTTCTATCACCGATTAGACGTTTTGGTGTATCAGAGACTCTATCAAGATTGAATTTAGTATTTTTCCAAGGTTTGATTTTCGATAATCTTTGGAACTCCCTATCAAGATTGAATTTAGTATTTTTCCAAGGTTTGATTTTCGATAATCTTTGGAACTCCCTATCAAGATTGAATTTAGTATTTTTCCAAGGTTTGATTTTCGATAATCTTTGGAACTCCCTATCAAGATTGAATTTAGTATTTTTCCAAGGTTTGATTTTCGATAATCTTTGGAACTCCCTATCAAGATTGAATTTAGTATTTTTCCAGGGCTTAATTTTCGATAATCTCTTGAACTCCTCCATGTTATAATTAAAACAAGTATTTAAATAGAAAAATATAGTATAATGAATCACTGCAAGTGGCTAATGATTGGATCTACAACCCCGTGTAACAAATCATGCAGAAGCGAATTCTGTGGGTATCATATGCAAAGCGTGAGAAACGGTTCAAAAGGCCCTCTCGCATGCCTCCAATGTGGGGTGGGTGTTAGAGGAAAATCGCAATTATGCCTTGCTTGTGGGGGTAAACGATACAGGGAACTAAAACGCTACTATGACAAACGAATCATTGACTCCGTCATCCTTGATAAAATCAAGGACAAAGTAATAAAAACCCCTCAAGATTATATCCAGAGATTTATAATTAAAGCAGATAATAAATTAGACAAGTAGTATTATTATACAAATGAGCCAAGATTTCAGACCTCACCCAGTGCTTGCTAATTACGAAGCCTCTAGTGATGGTGTTGTCAGGCACCGCAGACTCAAAGAACCTGTTGGGTATCTGAATAATATGGGCTATTTGATGTTTTCAGCTGGGAGGAAGAAGTATCTCTGTCACAGAGCCATCTATGAAGCATTTTACGGATTAATCGAAGACGGTCTTGTGATTGATCACATAAATGGCGTGAAGACTGATAATTGTCTTGGGAATCTTCAAGCCGTCTCGCAGCGCGATAACCTTTTAAAAAGCAACGCTGGTAAGCACGCGAAACATCCCAAGGGTGTGAAATCGTTTGATTTAGAAAATAATGAAGAGAGAAGCTTTCAGTCGATAAATGCGGCTGGAAAATATTTCGATATTTGCAGTACTTCCATTCGATTTGTTGCTGAAAAAATCATTAAAACATCTCTGTCTAAAAAAAATGGTCATAAAATAAAGTTCGTATACACTGAAACTATTTAAGGGAGATAAATCCTTTATGGATAAATCCGCACTACAATTCACACCCTACCTACTAAGTTCCCTTGTATTATGACGTCAAAGGAATTTGTCGCCTGCTTACCTGTACTTGACTAGGTGCGCCCACGTGACTGTAATGGAGATATAATGCATGAGTTTTCGATAGAGAATAAAACTTTTTATTGTCACTTGTGGGCTAAAACTGCATTATTAGTTTTATTTATCTACATATCTCATGTGTGGGGTGGGTGGACTAGCAGTAAAGCAGACAGCTAACTCGTTCTTTTCAGTACAGACGTTCTTTATAATCCACGCATTACCTATGTTCGCTCAGCCGGAACGCGAGTGTTTCCTATTCATTGAAGTATGTGGGCGTGGTTAAAATTCCTTGTATGTGAATGTATTTTATCTAGAGAATTATAACAGAGTATATAAAACGCTGTTTTATTAAACAACTGTATTATTTTGTTTAAAATATTTCTCATTGTTGCAGCATAAAATTGTCTATTTTAAAAATCTCTTATTGTTAAGTATATCAGATATATATATATATATTAAAAAATCTCTATTCTGTATGACTGTTCGTGGTGTAATGGTATCGTGTTTGTCTTGTAAACATAGCTATCAACTACTACGTGTTCGGTCCCCATAGCAGACACATTATTTGATGGCGAAACGGAAGATGTTTTTTTCTATTAATTGGGGGGGGGTGGGGCGGTCCCCCTCAGCCAAACCAACATGGCAACCCATGCTATCGCATTCTCGGTAGCGTGGGTTGGTGTTTTTTTCCAACTCATGCAACCATGAATGAGATTTCATGGGTTGCCATGTTGGTTTGGTTTACCACGCCCACATCATACCATCATCGTTCCATTGAATTATAATCCATCCTTAATTATGTTAATTAAGTATATGTTATGCCTAAAATTTGCCGCAACACTCGAGCGGAAATATATCATACCATCATCGTTCCATTGAATTATAATCCATCCTTAATTATGTTAATTAAGTATATGTTATGCCTAAAATTTGCCGCAACACTCGAGCGGAAATATATGGCATTGTGCCGTCCATGTTGTGACGTTATACCTCAAGCATATCTTCTGGGCGGTCTAAGATGGCGTTTGCCACCTTAGGCCTCCCTTCCGGAGATGTATGTTTCGGGTCCCCTTGGGCTTACTTGGATGCGAAGGCACCCAAGGAGTTCCAAAGATGTGTTGTCATATATGTTTTATTTTTATTAATTAGAGATACAGTATACTATATTTATAAATAAATTTATTTATATAAAAATATAAATAATGGATATCAATGATGTAAATGCTATAATTGCTGAAATCTCAAATTTAAATAATAAAGGGGTATTATTATCTGAAAGTCTCGACGTTGACAAGATTACCTCGGAATATGAAGATATTGAATATCTGTCTAGTAAGGGTCGTTATGTTTTACCTAGGATGTACAGGCTCGTGAAAGGAATTCAAAAATCCATTAATGGTTGTTTGTACGGTAACGACATTAATTTATTTATAACGCTATTTAGCACCGTTGAAGCAATACGTCAAAAGCTTGGCCAAGAATATCAAAAACGAGCTGAAATTGGTTCTAAAGTTCGTGATCTTAGAAAAATGTTAAACGAGGAGCGACCCGTATCTTAACCACGTGAGTGTTACTAAAAAATAATATAGGCTTTCGTAAATAATTTAAATAATTTATTTATTTTTTTTTTTAGCGTTTTTTTGTAACACTTGTTACATAGGATTTTCTCCTGAAAGGATACTCATCAGTTTGGCCTTGCTCATGCAGTTATGTGCATAATGGATGATCTGGTCGTAGTAGCAAGTAATCACCGCGACGCCTCCATTTTCACGTAATTGTTCTTGTTGCCGCGTCGTTAACACAAATCGTTCATCGCCATTCTCAGATATTACAATTCTGAAATCCCCAGCGATGTTATTTCTGAAACACTCGCGAATAGCGTCGTACAGTTTAACCCTGTCGAAGATGAATACGTTAGCTTGATGGTACATTATTTAATAACTAAGTTATTTAATAACTAAGCTTTTAATTATGATGGAAACCCTCCGGATTTCACATTTGAAAATTTAGTTCACAAACAATATATGGTTGGTGAATCGCTTACAACTAGATTAGCCCGAGAGCGGCTAGCAGCAATTAAAAAGTTTATACCGGTTCGAGACAGAGTTCGCGATCAACTTCAACAACGACAACAAGCGCAGACTGACTTTTCTGTGTCAAGTGAACAACTGTTCGCCCCGGTAACTAAGGCGACCAGCGATGTGAAAACAGCAACTGAACGAGCAATATACGGAGATATTCCTAAGGAAGGCAAGCGACGAGAAGTGCCTGTTCTTGGTGTGCTTGAAAAGGTAGCAGCAGAGACCGGACAAACACGCGCAGGGATACAACAGTTATCCAGTGATATAAAAACTCAGCGTGAGTATGAACGATTAGCTGATATTGATGATTCCACACCTGAACCACAACTTGTTGATGTCGTCACCCCAAGAGGTGTTTCCTTTATAGACAAACTCACCGAAGGAGCTATAAAGGAAATCAAACGACCTCAATTGGAGAAACACCAGGATTATACGACTTTTGGTGATTTCGCCGCCAAAAGCTTTGATTCTAGAAAGGATTTTTTAAAAGACGAGTATAAAAACAGTAGAATAAGCCGAGATGAATGGGTTAATTGGTTGTATAAAACGAATAAGGGGATTATTGGTAATTTGAAAAAGGATACAATTGAGTATAGATCTTTTAAAGTAGGAGTTGATAGTTATGGTATACAAAAACAACAAGAACGAGAAAAACAAAGTCGAGGCCGACAAAGGCAATTACTTGATGATAGTCAGGGCGCAACTGGTACAACTGAGGAAACAAGCGGAAAGGGATATTCGATTAAAAATCCAAAGGATGTATTTGACTCTACCGTGACATGTCCTGGTAATATTCTCAGTGATATATCACGGTTAGAGGTTCTCATCGGAGGGAAACGAGCCGGAAATAACTCCGTCGAGATAATTAACGAGGCCGCTGATATCTGTAGACGATTATTTGCTGGTGGTATCATGGACATTAATGTATATCGAGAACTTATTGCTGAATTAGTTGAAAATCACAACGATGAAAATCTTATGGATGTAAGCGATTGATCACTAATTGAAAAACTACTAGTTTTATAATAAGATGATTATACACTATAACCATGATAAACCCGTAAGTGTCTACGTGGTGAACTCACGATTGCCTGTTTATCGCGCGTGGTACGGAGATGGTTTCGGCAATACCATTGCGGGGTTATTTACAAGAATGGCTCCCAAGGTGGCGCCGTTAGCTAAACAATTATCAATGAAAGCCATTGATATCATTCGTGATAAGGGAATCAATTTCGTTGGAAATCTTGCTGGAAAGGCATTTTCTGCTGCGAAAGATAAAATAGCATCATTGGTGCGAAAGAAACCACGAATGACTTCGTCAGTGGTGCTGCCATCAACTACAGTGATGCCTGCAAAAATCAGCAAAGTAATAAATAACGCAGTGGAAGAAAAACTAGCGCAATTGACTTCGTCACAATTGACAGCTTCGCCAGTAACAGATAACGCTATCATGAACGCGATAGCAGGAAGTGGTTTGAAACTAAAAAGAAATTCGAGGAATTTTCAACGACGATGATTACAAAGATGAAATTGCTTTGCAATTCACCAATTGAAAACACTAGTATGTTATAAATGTTTAAACGAACAGCTGATCCCGCGCTTGATATGGAAGCCCCAATGCGAAAAGATGATTCCGTCCGCGATTATCAATACTATTCCTATCATGCAATACAACCCGACCTACGATCGCGAGTTGAACTTCAAGTTCAAGATACCAGTAAATACTTTTTGCCGTGTGAAGCATTTATCGAAATCGAAGGAAAACTCGTAACAAATGTTGCAGAGGATACCCCATATGCAGATGACCCAAATATCCGAGTTGGGTTCGTTAACAATGGCATAATGGCGTTATTTGAAAGTGCAAGATATCTCATTGATGGAAAAGAAATTGAATCAATAGAACGCGAGGTTGATGTTGCAACAACAATAATCGGACTAGCAAGATATTCCGATGATTATACAAGATCGGCTGGTCCGTCTATGATGTTTGCAAAGGATACTACTGATAACGCTGACCACATTCAATACATTAAAGTGTTAACACCGCAAGACACTTCAGTTGATAATCAACGAGAAGCAACTAATCCAGAACGTCGAGCTAGACCCGGAGCTGCGTTTGATATTCTCGGAGGCGTTAATGGTAATTTCAATCTAGGGTTTGCAACACGAAAATTAGCATTGGAAGGACAAGAGAAAAAGTTTTCGTGTGCAATTCCACTCCATCACATATTTGGATTCTGCAGAAATGTCAGAAAAGTCATCTATGGAGCCAAACACACAATCGCGTTAGTGCGAAAAGGCAATGACAACGATGCAATTTGGCGTACTGGTGCCGCTGAGGGTAAAGTTAAAATAACTAAATTGGTATTGTGGATGCCAGTAATGACCCCATCAATTACCAGAGAAGAGCGGCTACTCTCATTTATGGAAACAGGTGGTAAATCATTGCTAAGTTGGCTAACAACAACGACTGATGTCAAACAGGATAATGTCGATGATATATTCACATGGCACCTGGCATCAAAACAAGGCGTTTCAGCTCCACGTCATATATTTATAGCGTTACAGAATAATGAGCGAGTTGGTAATCAACAACGCAGCCATATGATATTTGATCAGTTAGGTGTTAGAGAAGTCTCGCTGAGAATAAACGGACAACAAGAACCAACCGAGGATATACAACTTAATTACACAGAAAATCATATAGCACGTGTATATCATCGGATGCTGTCATATATGGGTCGTGATCAAAACGTTGATACTGGTTTGCAAATATCTCAACTCGATTTTAAGAAATTGTATCCGATTTATTACTTTTCGCTGGAACATCTTGATTTAATGAGACAATCCGTTGTTGACATACATTTTAGGGCTCGTATAGCAGCTCCTGGTGGTGTTAATTATAGAGCGGTTGCTGTCATTCTCAGCGACAAATCAATGTTGTTAGAAGGGGTTGGCGGACGAATGAGACTTGTTGATGCACCAGTGGAAAATCTGTAAATGAAACTTGAAAAGTTTCCATAGGATTTTCCCAATTAGATCAATTGAAAGAATAAATATGTTTTACAATAAAATGCCATATAGTGTTGTTAGTGTCAAGCTGACTGATGGTCAGGTCAAGAAATTAAAATCAAAATCCGCTAAGGAATGTGGAACAACAATAACGTTGAAACCAGCGCAGATGTCCGGCGGTACACATAAAATATCATTAACGGATCGTCAAATAAAACATTTCAATGATGCAATGAAAAATAAGCGAGGAGTTCAAATAGAATTTTCGAAAGCTGCAGTCGCGAACATGATAAAATCAGGTGGTATATTTCCTTTGTTAGCCGCAATACCAGCATTGATTGCAGCGGCTGCCCCAGCGGTGGCGAAGGCGGCAGCGTTGGGAGCCGTTGGGACCGCAGCAGGGATGGCGTTGAAAAAGGCAACTGGGAAAGGATATAAAAAAAAGGGAAAGGGGTTGTACCTACCAGGAACCCCGTATTCATGGTACAGCGGGAAATCCGTGAACGGATCGGGTCTAAGAAGAATACCAGGAACGGTTTATTAATTGAAAAATCTTCGATTTCCGAACCTATGGTTGAGGAACCTATAGTTGAGGAACCTATAGTTCCTATGTCCAATTTTGATTTAATTGATGCTGCTAAAAAACTAGCGATTAAAAATTTCAGAGGTGTTTTTATGAGAGATCAATTACCGAGAAAACCAAATAACGTTGAAACCGGTATCATCAATCTTGATAACAGCAGCGGATCGGGAACTCACTGGGTTGCATACGCGATTGATCCACGTGGGATTGTCTATTTCGATTCATATGGGTTAGCTCCGCCAAGCGAGTTTATGCGGTATATAAATTCCTCGATGAAACTCAAAGGGTTTCCGATTTTTTATTCCACGCTGCCAACACAACAATTAAATGATCCACCGATATGCGGCCGTGAAGTATTAAATGTCCTCGCGGAGATTTCATTAAAATCCTTTGGATCTCCGTGGAAACCACCTCATATTATTGTAAACGAATACACGAGTGGGAAATTACAAGGATCAATAAATTGAAAACACAAGTTACGCTAACAATAATGATCGATATTTGGGGACAACCTCTGTCAATGTTGGAACCCACCGAGGAAACATCTGCGGGTTCTATCGAGGATGTAAAAAAAATAATAGAAGATGAAATCGCTGAGACGTTAAATTTAACAAGTGTTGACCCGAACGAAATAGTTGTATTTCAAGATCGCCAGGGTAAATTGAAAAGCAGTAATATATCCGTGAATGACATTTTGATACGGCATCGCGCTGCCGCTGAAAACTCTATTGCACTGTATTCCAACGATGGACAACTTAAACCAGGCGCACTTGTGTCTACGATCACCGACGCGATTGCTACCAACGAACGTGAGCTGAATGATTTTATACGAGGTTATAATAGTTTTCGCAAAAATGTCGTACATAAATTCTTTGGAACCCCGCTTGTGGTTGGCATGACTCTCGCTGAAATTAAAGACTTGTTGAATTCATTCTTCGCTAACAAGGAAGCTGGAAGGATGATGACTGCTTCAGAAATCAAGGCAAATTATCTCGAGATTTTTAAAGTAAGCGAAGATCAAAAACTCACAAACGACATTGTTGGTAGGTTCTTTGGAACCCCGCTTGTGGCTGGCATGACTCTCGCTGAAATCAGTGAGTTTATCGGCAAGCACACTCACAATGCCTACATCGCTAATAGTTTCTTTGGTGTCCCGGCTACATCTACAATGACTCTCAAAGATATTAATATGTTTATGGTGAGACAAACAACACTTAATACCATCGTGGATAAATTTTTAGGGAGAACACCTGTGTCTGAAACCACATCGTTGACAGGCATGACTCTCGCGGAAATTAAAAGCGCTATTGACAAACAAAAGCACACCAGCGATATTGTTAATAAGTTCTTTGAGGGCAGTAGCCTCCAAGATATCACGACGAAATTTTCTAACATCGACAACCATATTAAAACCCAAGCAGAGCTTAAAGTTGAAGACCTTCTGGTTTCATTATTCTTCTCTAACAGGGAGGAGAGTAGAAAAACAATAGATCCTACCAGAATCACGGTAAATTATCTCGATATTTTCGACGATCTTTTTAACCTGAAAAGAATATCTGAAAAGGTAAAGATTCCACATCACTACACGGGCGTTAAAAATATCGTGTATACGGTTAATCATGGAACCATGGATTGGATAAGAGACGGTTATACTACATTATCCATCGGTATCTTGGGTCTCCCCGGCATAGTGGGCCCTGACTACAAGCCAACATGGGCCGATGGTATCTACAGGCTAACGTGGATCTCTATCGATCAATTTAATATGATCGCGGACGGTAAAACCTACTCTGGTGGCACCGCGACGTTAATTATGGATGGTCGCAAAAAAAGCTTTAATGTCGTCGCGGTTGATAGCTCCACCATTAGATCAAAAATAGCCTGGTGTTTAGAACTCGTAGCTCATTTTTCCGACTGAAGTACTAGCAATTCCCGCTAACGATGACAAATAATTGAAAACACTAGCGGGTTTAAAATAACAATGACTTTGTCATCGACGCAATGTCGCTATGATCAGGTCAGAGAATTTCAGAATAGACTCAAAACCCTCACTGAGGAGTATCAAATAAAAATAAAAAAATACCGACGAAGAATCACCGCAATTGATGTTACTATATACTCGGTGTCAAGCGTTCTCACTGGTGCCGGAATAATACTTGCATCGGTTACAATGATTGCCCCGGTCGTAGTTCCAATTTGCATTTCTGCGGTGGCTACAATCGGGGGTATATTAACCGGGATAGCAAAAAAGATATCATCATGCAGCCAGAGTAAACTGCAGAATTACTTACTTCAATTTCATATTGCATCAACCGCATACTCGCAATTATCATTGATGATATCGTCGTCACTCGATAATACGATTATATCAGATAGTGAATTCTCAGCGATGGTCAGTATTTTTGATTCCGCGATATCGAAATTAGAGCGACAACATGAATATAATAACAATGACAACACCGATGGAATCAGAAAACACGAACCCAAAAAAACAAAAAATGATCTCAATAATATCAACATTACCAGATTGTGAGTTCTCAGTGATGGTCAGTATTTATGATTCCTCGATACCAAAATTAGAAATAAATCATGAGTATAGCAACGATGACGACACCGATGGAATTACTTCAACGAATAGTGGAGAACACGAACCCAGTACAAACGAGTATGATATCAATAACATCAACGAATCCAGAATTCAGTGTGAATTTCCCCTCTCCGGTCCCAGTGAAGGAGATAGCGCTAGCAAAACTACGAGTGTATCACAGTTGGCCTAATATCAGATCGGTTGCATTTAATGGTCAGCAACCCAATAACACACTGGTGTTCTCGTATAAGAATAAACCCGATGGTACTCCAGAGTGGGAAACAGTTTCGTTACCAACTGGGTCGTACCAAATTAAGCAAATCAATGCTGAAATTCAGCGTAGAATAAAATCAATCACTGGAAAAGAATCAAAAATAGCTATTAATCTTCATCAACCGACGCTCTCGTCGTCGATCGAAATAAGCACAGAGGGATACATTGTAGATATATATAACAGCTCGTTAAGAACAGTGTTAGGATGGCCTGAAAAACCACCGGAAAAATCCGCCACCGACTTAACCACGGACATACAATCATATCATGAAATCAATCCCAGTTATCAAGATAATTTATCTGATATAAGAAAAGGAAGAATCGCCGATAGATTTATATTTACCAACAAAGACACATTGCAATGGGATTTTATCATTAAAAGAACAACCGACTCATCTGTTACTATTTCATTTACGCTAACTGACGTCCGTGGTTATTTTAATGAGATTAAACAATTATATGACACACAACTAGAACAACTACGGAAAACAAAATCGCAAAAACACGTTGAAATAATAAATCAGCTTATATCGGACATGAAATATATCTATGAACTAATGATTCAAACAATAATTAATGACAACAGCGACAATAAACAACGATTCTTAACCGATTACAATATCACAGAGGACAATCTGCGTAATTTCAAGTTTCCCAAATACAACGCTGATGAACTAGCAAGAATTGTTAAAACCGATATCAAAGCGCTACAAAAATCAGATTCAGCTGTCCTCTTCAGGTATAATAATGATCCAGATGGTGGCGGTAGGCATATTGCCCCTCATAATGTGAATATTTCAACGGTGATTGCGCTCAATTTAGTATGTGATGCAATTGAAGGAAGCTATCAAATTAATCTAGAGCAATCAAATCAAGCTCAGCAGGGATATATTCTTTATTCATTTGCACCAACAGCTCCTCCAGGGTTTTTAATAATTGAAAACCCAATTAATCCTGTCTATATGCGATGCCATAATAATTCGTTAACGAGAATTAATTTCAAACTCACCGACCAGTCAAATAATCTGATTGATTTACAAGAAGAGGTGTTAGCGATTAGTTTGTTTGTAAAGTCCTAAATTGCTTTGCAATTTCAAATGATTTTCGTCCTAAAGACTCGATCAAATATTTGGTTGAAATCATTTATTATTTTTTGTTAACCTAGAACTGAAAACTTTAGCAGCAGAGAGGGTGGATGACAACGACGTTGGCGTATATAAGGAAATCTTATTTTATCGAATAGACGCCATTTTTTTTACTATTTGGTGGAAGCCTCAGATTTCCGAATCGACGCTCGGAAAGTTGTGAGGTTCACCCTCTCTGCTGCTGTATCTAACAGTTGTTTATGCAGGGTTCTCTTTACGTGTGAAATGGGTTTTTATTACATGTGTATCTAACAGCTGTTAATGCGGGGTTTTCTTTACGTGTGAAATGGGGTTTTATTGCATGTGTATCAGTTGATAATGCGGGGTTCTCTTTACTCGGGTATCAAAGATATTTTTCAACAGTGATCTCCTAGTTTCATATTATTTACTCTACTTTCAGGAACAAAAGGCCAAGAACAAGTCAGCAACGCCCCCTAGTGATGAGAGGGAGGATGAGGTGTCCATAACTCCACCACATCATGTTGCCAAAAGACACAGAAGAGGTGCTGTCAGTGCTGAAGTCTACAAGGAAGAAGATGCAGCACAGTACGTTAAAAAGGTAGGTAGCCAAATTATTCATGACATTGTGCCTAGCTCTTGGCATGGTATTACTTATAGCCAACTTAAACAGCCTAGCTCTTGGCAAGGAATTAGTTATAGCCAACTTAAACAGCCAAGCTCTTGGCATCCCATTACTTATACTTATAGCCAACTAAAACAGCTCAGCTCTTGGCATCCCATTATTTATAGTCAACTTAAACAGCTCAGCTCTTGGCATCCCATTACTTTTAGCCAGCTTAAACGTCCCAGCTCTTGGCATATCCCATTACTTTTAGCCAGCTTAAACATCCCAGCTCTTGGCATCCCATTATTTATAGTCAACTTAAACAGCTCAGCTCTTGGCATATCCCATTATGATTAGCCAGCTTAATGAATAATAGCTTCTGCTGGATGCATTTACATGTAAATACATAATGTATAATTAAGACATGTCAACCAGCCGTCACTCGTGATTAAATTACTTACAGCCAACAACAAGTAATTAGTCCTGATATATTTAATTACAAATATGGACAAAAGATTGGCTGTGCTTTTGCAAACTGGAAATCAAGGAAAATGTGTAGCAGCGTTGTACACATTGTATTACACTAATGCAGAATTTTTAATTTTGGTTTTGTTCAAATTAGATTTTTGTTGTTGTTGGACTAAAAAATATTGACAGTTTCATCAATTAGAAAAGATCCTCATGCAGCTTTGTATGGCATGGATTAATAGCAAGCATAGAACTCTCAATTTATTTCATCATCATCATCATCATCATCATCATCTACAATAATTACTATACTTGCATGTCATCATCATCATCATCATCTGAATATATACAGTCATTACAGTACTTACAAGTCATCATCATCACCATCATCATCATCATCATCATGACCTAGTGTGGTCATTGAGGTACTGTGCTGCTGAACATCTGACCAGTTCCCGCCACTTATCTCGATCATGTGCCAATGCCTGTGTCTCCACAAAACTTTTCCTGGTCCATTTTGTGATGTTGTCGGTCCACTTTTATCTACTTATCCTTCTGCCACCCTGGACACTGCCCTGCAGTACTGTTGTTGATAAAGACTGTTGGCTCTAGTGACATGGCCATACCATTTCAGCATTCTCTTTTTGACAGTGGTGATGAGGTCTTTTATATGGCCTACATTGTGCCTGATGGTGTTACATACTTCTTCATTTGTGATGTGGTCCATGTAAGAGATGCCAAGGATGGTTCTGTAGCATCTCATTTCATGTGCTTGAATTCTTCATTGTAATTCTGCTTTCAAGGTCCAGGTCTCACATGAATACAAAAGATTGAGATGACTAATTCTCTCAATAGTCTGATTTTAGCTTTCAGACATATTCTTGTCCAGATGGGTCTTAACTTCGACATAGCTGAACTGGCCCACTGTTTCCAGTTCCTGTCCTCTGACTTTAATCTTGGCTGAGATATGTTTGCCATCATTTGTCATCAGCTTTGTCTTCTTGGTGCTTATCTCCATGTCAGATCTGGAAGATGTTTTATCCAGGTTATTCACTAAGGTGGCAAGCTCATTTTCACTGCCTGCCAGTCCATCAATCTCATCTGCAAAACATAGGTTGGTGATTTTACTCACTGCAAGGCTGACTTTCCCACAGTAGTTTTCCAGAACTCTAAGTAGATGTTGAAAAGCATGGGTGACAGGAGACAGCCTTGACATGCTCTATCTGTTGGATCCAGTCCCCCACAGAACCTTGAGCAATTACTGCACCGATAGCCTTGGCGTACAGCTGCTTGATGGTATTGGTCAACTTTTGACCTATGTTGTACTTCTTTATTGTGGCCCACAATGCTTCATTCCACACTCTGTCAAAAGCCTTTTTGAAATCTATGAACACATGATAGATGTCTTGTTGATTTTATGAGTATTTTTCACACAGAACCCTGAGATTTATATTTACTCTGTTGTGCTTCTTCCCCTCCAGAACCCTTCGCTAGTAATGCTGTGTAGCGCTCTGATTTTATGCAAAGTACCAGTAGCACACTTGTCATCTCTGTCCTGGTGGACAATGACAGGTGCAGTTCTTGTTGACCCCGGCAGTGACCGATCTGGTATGGTAACTTCAGATTTGCCCATTACTATCAGTGTGTCTTGGGCAGAAGTCATCTGGCAGAGCTCATCCTACTCCAGACCAAGGAGTTGCCAGAAGGAGATGTCTTAGGGTCTCCACTCTGGATTTTCTTATAGGGTTTATTCCCTTAGCCTTTGGCTAACCAAAGCCAACCGGCAAGGCAACGGGAGTCTTGTGTATGGGTGGGTGCATTCATTTCCCGAGCAGATAAAGCATCTGTCACTGCCAATGACTGAGTGTGGTGGGTATTAATAACAAGCATAAGAAGTATTAGTTCATGTTATGGTTGGGATTACTTTGAATGTTTGAATGTTGCAATCTGATGACGAGTCATTTTTTAATAATTGAAATTGACAAGTTAATCTTCAACATAATTGACATTTAAGCTACAGAGATGGACAAGCTAACATTAATGTACCAGTAACTATTAAACATATGGTGGGTGTTAAATGTACCAGTAACTGCTTAACATGGGATGGGTGTTAAATTTACCAGTAACTATTAAACATTTGGTGGGTATAATATACCAGTAACTATTATACATGGGGTGGGGGTATAATGTACCAGTAACTATTATACATGGGGTGGGTGTATAATGTACCAGTAACTATTATACATGGGGTGGGTATAATGTACCAGTAACTATTATACATGGGGTGGGGGTATAATTTACCAGTAACTATTATACATGGGGTGGGGGTTTAATGTACCAGTAACTATTATACATGGGGTGGGTGTATAATGTACCAGTAACTATTATACATGGGGTGGGTATAATGTACCAGTAACTATTATACATGGGGTGGGTATAATGTACCAGTAACTATTATACATGGGGTGGGTGTATAATGTACCAGTAACTATTATACATGGGGTGGGTGTATAATGTACCAGTAACTATAATACATGGGGTGGGTATAATGTACCAGTAACTATTATTATGCATGGGGTGGGTATAATGTACCAGTAACTATTATACATGGGGTGGGGGTATAATGTACCAGTAACTATTATACATGGGGTGGGGGTTTAATGTACCAGTAACTATTATACATGGGGTGGGTGTATAATCTACCAGTAACTATTATACATGGGGTGGGTATAATGTACCAGTAACTATTATACATGGGGTGGGTATAATGTACCAGTAACTATTAAGGTGGGTGCCATCAATCATGGTAGTCTTCATTGTTAGCACTATTATTTACAGACCAGAGGAGATTATGCCATGGCCTGTTGTAGTCATCCTTCATCCAAGGGTATAATTGATTCTGAGTGAATGTTGTGTCCCTTGGGCATGTATTGCCACCATGCTGGCCATCTTGAAAGTATTTTTTACGTGTTGCTGTTTCCAACAAAAGAATGGCTATATCAGCATAGTTTTTTCACAGAAAGACTTATTATGATGTCTGATTGGTCATTATTACAAAGCTACTTGTCTAACGTATAGCACTTGAAAGCCATCTTGTTGCTACTCCTCCAGAATGGATTTTCATATTGGCATTTTATTTTGAAAAAGATTTAAAAACCTGGTAATATGTTTGCACATTTGTGTATACATGCTTGATGTTAGTTTTCAGATATCTATGTTTGAACTGAATTTAGCATAATGTTTGTTTAAAATTGAGGCATACATGTTATAATAATTATACATCTATTACATAGTAGTATAGGTATAATGGACTGCTTCAGTCTTGACATGGAAACTTATAAAATGAGCCAATAACCTATTGAGTGGTCAGATTTATTTGAAATGTTTTACAGATTGTAAGAAAATTGAAGCTCGTGTTCTTGAATGATGCCTTCAATCTTTATTGCAGATATCACAAAACTTGGATATGCTTTGACAACAATGATGTTTGATATATGAGACTAGGTCAGTACACCACTTATGTTTATGTGTTGTATCTCTAGAAGGTCGAAATAGAAATCAGAGCTGTCTATAGATGTGACATTACCAGTCATATCAGTGTTAATGGAGCATAACAGGTTAACATTGGAATGGATTAAATGATTGGAATGGATTAAATGGTAAGGTTGGCTGTGATTGGTTTATTTTGTATGAGTTGCAGATGTTATTTTTAGCACAATGTAAGTTCCTTTAGCTATTGTACTCATAAATCATATCTATTTATATTTTGGATAAAAGAAAATTAATTTGCTAAAATGTTTCTATGCCTAATGTCAGGTTGAGAAATTATTCCTGATAATTCTAGTTTTTCGTTGTCTTGTGGAGTAATCTATCTTAAGTGCAGTGGAGTTTTTGAGGTGTGGTTGGTTGGTCAGTGATTGATCTCATGGACAGAACATATATATGAACAGTTGGATTCTTGATGTCATACAGGTGTTGCTAGACCTATTTGGTTGTTGATAATACATACAGGTGTTGCTAAATCTGTGTGGCTTTTCATAACATGCAGGTGTTTTACAGGTACTGTACCTACATGGCTATACTAATGTACAGGTGTTGCTGTACCCATGTGGCTGTTCACAAATACAGGTGTTGTTATATGTAGGAGTCATTATACCTATGTGACTGTTCATAATACATACAGGTGTTGCTAATTCTGTGTGGCTGTTCATAACATGCAGGTGTTTTACAGGTACTGTACCTACATGACTGTACTAATGTACAGATGTTGCTATACCTATGTGGCTGTTCATAAAATACAGTTGTTGCTATATTTAGGAGTCATTATACCTATGTGGTTGTTCATAACACATACAGAAGTTACTATACCAATGTGGCTGTTAATAAGACATACAGAAGTTACTATACCTATGTGGCTGTTAATAAGACATACAAAAGTTACTATACCTATGTGGCTGTTAATAAGACATACAAAAGTTACTATACCTATGTGGATGTTGATAAGACATAGAAGTTACAATACATATATGGCTGTTCAGAACACATACAGAAGTTACTATACCTATGTGGCTGTTAATAAGACATACAGAAGTTACTATACATATATGGCTGTTCAGAACACATACAGAAGTTACTATACCTATGTGGCTGTTAATAAGACATACAGAAGTTACTATACCTATGTGGATGTTGATAAGACATAGAAGTTACTATACCTATGTGGCTGTTAATAAGACATACAGAAGTTGCTATACCTATGTGGCTGTTAATAAGACATACAGAAGTTACTATACCTATGTGGCTGTTAATAAGACATACAGAAGTTACTATACCTATGTGGTTGTTAATAAGACACACAGAAGTTACTATACCAATGTGGCTGTTAATAAGACATACAGAAATTACTTTACCTATGTGGCTGTTCATAACATACAGGTATTACTATACCTATGTGGCTGTTAATAAGACATACAGAAGTTACTATACATATGTGGCTGTTAATGTGACATACATAAGTCACTATACAGTATGTGGCTGTTAATAAGACATACAGAAGTTACTATATGTATGTGGCTGTTAATAAGACACACAGAAGTTACTATACCTATGTGGCTGTTAATAAGACATACAGAAGTTACTTTACCTATGTGGCTGTTAATAAGACATACAAAAGTTACTATACCTATGTGGCTGTTAATAAGACATACAGAAGTTACTATATGTATGTGGCTGTTAATAAGACATACAAAAGTTACTATACCTATGTGGCTGTTAATACCACATACAGAAGTTACTATACCTTTGTGGATGTTGATAAGACATAGAAGTTACTATACCTATATGGCTGTTAATAAGACATACAGAAGTTACTATACCTATGTGGCTGTTAATAAGACATACAGAAGTTACTTTACCTATGTGGCTGTTAATAAGACACAGAAGTTACTATACCTATGTGGCTGTTAATAAGACATACAGAAGTTACTATACCTATGTGGCTATTAATAAGACATACAGAAGTTACTATACCTATGTGGCTGTTAATACCACATACAGAAGTTACTATACCTTTGTGGATGTTGATAAAACATAGAAGTTACTATACATATATGGCTGTTCAGAACACATACAGAAGTTACTATACCTATGTGGCTGTTAATGAGACATACAGAAGTTACTATACCTATGTGGCTGTTAATAAGACACACAGAAGTTACTATACCAATGTGGCTGTTAATAAGACATACAGAAATTACTTTACCTATGTGGTTGTTCACAACACATATATATCTTACTATATGGATGTGGCTGTTAATAATAATAATAATAATAATAATAATAATAATAATAATAATAAAAATAATAATGAGGACTTTAGCGCCTGATCTTTAGTAGCTCTAAGCTCATAATATGTATTATTTATTATTTCATTACATACATTACCAGTAGTTCTTATAAAAACAACAAGAAGAAAATAATAAAAAAGAATGGTACTTTTTTAATTTTGGTATGATGATTGAATATTAAATTATTTAATTTATTTTCATTTCATTTTCTCAATAAGACTAGATCATAAGGGGGCTCTCATTCTACATGCCCTTGGGTTTGTCAAATGTTTAAATAAAACACAAGGTCTGTGTTGTTATTTTGTAATTTAAATTAGGATAAATAATTTAGATCCTGTTTTATTGGGACTGTTTGGAACCTGAATATTGAAAGTAGAAGAAATAAGTTTAGACTGGTATTGGTGCATTATTAGGTCAGGAACTGTTTCTTCTGAAACCAGATATTGTAAGTAGAACTAATACATGTGCGTTAGACTGATCTATTGGTGTATTATGGGATAGCAGATCAGGGTGTGTGTTCTGTTGAAATCATTTATTATAAGTAGATAATGTAATAACTTAAGACTTTGATCAGCAGTATTATTATTGAATGACAGATCCAAGAAATACTGTTAACAGCTGGATAAATAATACAGGAATCAAGGCAACATCAAGCTAGCCTGAAAATACCACTTTAACTAATTGAACGACTTTCCCAGTGACTCAACTCCACTATGTAAAAACAGAAATAGCAAGATATCTAAGGAATATGAATATTACTGTGTTTTATTGAAACATTACTATCAGTGCCACAATTCCATGTGCCAAAATAGACCCTCAAGAACCACAACTCCATGTGCCAGAATAGACCCTGAAGATGCACAATTCCATGTGCAGGAATAGACCCTGAAGAAGCACAATTCTATGTGCCAAAATAGACTCTAAAGAACCACAATTCCATGTGCCAAAATAGACCCAGAAGAAGCACAATTCCATGTGCCAGAATAGAATAGACCCTGGAAAAGCACAATTCCATATGCCAGAATAGACCCTGAAGAAGCATAACTCCATGTGCCAGAATAGACCCTGAAGAAGCACAATTCCATGTGCCAAAATAGACCCTAAAGAAGCACAATTCCATGTGTCAAAATGGACCCTGAAGAAGCACGATTCGATGTGCCAGAATAGACCCTAAAAAACTGCAATTCCATGTGCCAAAATAGACCCTGAAGAAGCACAACTCCATGTGCCAGAATAGACCCTGAAGAAGCACAATTTCATGTTTCATAATATACCCTGAAGAACCACAACTCCATGTGCCAACATAGACCCTGAAGAACCACAACTCATGTGCCAAAATAGACCCTGAAGAAGCACAACTCCATGTTTCAAAATAGACCCTGAAGAACCACAACTCCATGTTTCAAAATAGACCCTGAAGAAGATCAACTCCATGTGTCAAAATATACCCTGAAGAAGCACAACTCCATGTGCCAAAATAGACCCTGAAGAACCACATCTCCATGTGTCAAAATAGACCCTGAAGAAGCACAATTCCACTCCATGTGACAGAATAGACCCTGAAGAACCACAACTCCATGTGCCAAAATAGACCCTGAAGAAACACAATTCCATGTTTCAAAATAGACCCAGAAGAATCACAACTCCATTTGCCAAAATAGACCCTGAAGAACCACAACTCAGTGTGCCAGAATAGACCCTGAAGAATCACAACTCATGGTGCCAAAATAGACCCTGAAGAACCTCAACTCAATGTGCCAGAATAGACCCTGAAGAAGCACAACTCCATGTTTCAGAATAGACCCTGAAGAAGCACAACTCCATGTTTCAAAATAGACCCTGAAGAACCACAACTCCATGTTTCAAAATAGACCCTGACCATTTAGATATCAAATTTGATAATTATAGGACATTTTTGTTAAAAAAGGAAGCATGCTATAAAAAAGCAAAATGAATAAAATCCTAACAACATTATGATCCTTTATGATGATACATGGAGCTGAAGTGACTTAATGGTTCTGAAGTGAAAGACTACCAATACATATGCAGCATGGTTCACATCCAGCTATACCATTGGATTAGCTATGGTCAGCTGCTGTGTTGTGTTCATCATGCTAAATTTGTTTCTTTGGTTTTCCAACAAGGTTTCAAAAGGACCATTACACAATGTGCCTTATACAGGAAACTTTTCTTGGCACTGTTCAATCTATTTGTTTAACTGACCCATAAATCACCAAACCAAACAAAACCAAATGTTCCCATACAGCATTGTAAGGGGAAAAAATGTGCCCTGTTTTTCCTTGCCAACCCTAGCAATTTTTTCCCACATGAGGTAAGAAAAACACTTTTTTGAAAATATTTTTACCCCCCCCCCCAATTCCCAAAGTTGATTTGTGCATGTAATTGAGCTGGTTTAGTCCATTACTCAGTGTATCCCCTAGGGATGCAAGATTGAGAGTCAAATATCTCCTTGGTGTCAAAACTGGGGGTCAGACTGAGTAAAAACCAAACTTTTGTATCAAATCTGGGAGTCAAATAAAAAAATTGGGGGTCTTTGAAGCACAAATGAGGGTAAAGGGAAACACTGATTACTTTAAGTGCTTAGTACTTTTTATATATAAATCATTATAACACACACAAAACACACATATATAATGTTTAAAATAAAATACTACATATCCTAATTTTAAAACACACATTTTGTTTTGGTCTAACATGGTTTGGAAAGCACATCCATATATAATAAACACATTCATATATAATAAACACATTCATATATAATAAACACATTCATATATAATAAACACATCCATATATAATAAACACATTCATATATAATAAACACATCCATATATAATAAACACATTCATATATAATAAACACATTCATATATAATAAACACATTCATATATAATAAACACATTCATATATAATAAACACATTCATATATAATAAACACATCCATATATAATAAACACATCCATATATAATAAACACATTCATATATAATAAACACATCCATATATAATAAACACATTCATATATAATAAACACATTCATATATAATAAACACATTCATATATAATAAACACATTCATATATAATAAACTCATCCATTTATAACAAACACATCCATATATAATAAACACATTCATATATAATAAACACATCCATTTATAATAAACTCATCCATTTATAATAAACTCATCCATATATAATAAACACATTCATATATAATAAACACATCCATATATAATAAACACATCCATATATAATAAACACATTCATATATAATAAACACATCCATATATAATAAACACATTCATATATAATAAACACATTCATATATAATAAACACATTCATATATAATAAACACATTCATATATAATAAACACATTCATATATAATAAACTCATCCATTTATAACAAACACATCCATATATAATAAACACATCCATATATAATAAACACATTCATATATAATAAGCACATCCATATATAATAAACACATCCATATATAATAAACACATCCATATATAATAAACACATCCATATATGATAAACACATTCATATATAATAAACACATCCATATATAATAAACACATCCATATATAATAAACACATCCATATATAATAAACACATCCATATATAATAAACACATCCATATATAATAAACACATTCATATATAATAAACACATTCATATATAATAAGCACATCCATATATAATAAACACATCCATATATAATAAACACATCCATATATAATAAACTCATCCATTTATAATAAACACATCCATATATAATAAACACATTCATATATAATAAACACATCCATATATAATAAACACATTCATATAAAATAAACTCATCCATTTATGACAAACACATCCATATATAATAAACACATTCATATATAATAAACACATCCATATATAATAAACACATCCATATATAATAAACACATTCATATATAATAAACACATCCATTTATAATAAACACATCCATTTATAATAAACACATCTTATATAACAAACACATCCATATATACTAAACACATCCATATATAATAAACACATCCATATATAATAAACACATCCATATATAATAAACACATTCATATATAATAAACACATTCATATATAATAAACACATTCATATATAATAAACTCATCCATATATAATAAACACATCCATATATAATAAACACATCCATATATAATAAACACATTCATATAGAATAAACACATCCATATATAATAAACACATTCATATATAATAAACACATTCATATATAATAAACACATTCATATATAATAAACACATTCATATATAATAAACACATCCATATATAATAAACACATTCATATATAATAAACACATCCATATATAATAAACACATCCATATATAATAAACACATTCATATATAATAAACACATTCATATATAATAAACACATCCATATATAATAAACACATTCATATATAATAAACACATCCATATATAATAAACACATTCATATATAATAAACACATCCATATATAATAAACACATTCATATATAATAAACACATTCATATATAATAAACACATCCATATATAATAAACACATCCATATATAATAAACACATCCATATATAATAAACACATTCATATATAATAAACTCATCCATTTATAACAAACACATCCATATATAATAAACTCATTCATATATAATAAACACATTCATATATAATAAACACATTCATATATAATAAACACATTCATATATAATAAACACATTCATATATAATAAGCACATCCATATATAATAAACACATTCATATATAATAAACACATTCATATATAATAAACACATCCATTTATAACACATTCATATATAATAAACTCATCCATTTATAACAAACACATCCATATATAATAAACTCATCCATTTATAACAAACACATCCATATATAATAAACACATTCATATATAATAAACACATCCATATATAATAAACACATTCATATATAATAAACTCATCCATTTATAACAAACACATCCATATATAATAAACACATCCATATATAATAAACTCATCCATTTATAACAAACACATCCATATATAATAAACACATTCATATATAATAAACACATCCATATATAATAAACACATTCATATATAATAAACTCATCCATTTATAACAAACACATCCATATATAATAAACACATCCATATATAATAAACTCATCCATTTATAACAAACTCATCCATATATAATAAACACATCCATATATAATAAACACTTCCATATATAATAAACACATCCATATATAATAAACTCATCCATTTATAATAAACACATCCATATATAATAAACACATCCATATATAATAAACTCATCCATTTATAACAAACACATCCATATATAATAAATACATCCATATATAATAAACTCATCCATTTATAACAAACACATCCATATATAATAAACACATCCATATATAATAAACACATCCATATATAATAAACTCATCCATTTATAACAAACTCATCCATTTATAATAAACAGATCCATATATAACAAACACATCCATATATAATAAACACATCCATATATAATAAACACATTCATATATAATAAACTCATCCATTTATAACAAACACATCCATATATAATAAACACATCCATATATAATAAACTCATCCATTTATAACAAACTCATCCATTTATAATAAACAGATCCATATATAACAAACACATCCATATATAATAAACACATCCATATATAATAAACTCATCCATATATAATAAACACATCCATATATAATAAACACATTCATATAAAATAAACACATTCATATATAATAAACTCATCCATATATAACAAACACATCCATATATAATAAACACATCCATATATAATAAACACATTCATATATAATAAACTCATCCATTTATAACAAACACATCCATATATAATAAACACATCCATATATAATAAACACATCCATATATAATAAACACATCCATATATAATAAACACATTCATATAAAATAAACACATTCATATATAATAAACTCATCCATATATAATAAACACATCCATATATAATAAACACATCCATATATAATAAACACATTCATATATAATAAACACATCCATATATAATAAACACATCCATATATAATAAACACATCCATATATAATAAACACATCCATATATAATAAACACATCCATATATAATAAACACATTCATATATAATAAACTCATCCATTTATAACAAACACATCCATATATAATAAACACATTCATATAAAATAAACTCATCCATTTATAACAAACACATCCATATATAATAAACACATCCATATATAATAAACACATCCATATATAATAAACACATCCATATATAATAAACTCATCCATTTATAATAAACTCATCCATATATAATAAACTCATCCATTTATAATAAACTCATCCATATATAATAAACACATCCATATATAATAAACATTCATATATAATAAACACATCCATATATAATAAACATTCATATATAATAAACACATCCATATATAATAAACATTCATATATAATAAACACATTCATATATAATAAACACATTCATATATAATAAACACATTCATATATAATAAACACATTCATATATAATAAACACATCCATATATAATAAACACATTCATATATAATAAACACATCCATATATAATAAACATTCATATATAATAAACACATCCATATATAATAAACATTCATATATAATAAACACATTCATATATAATAAACACATTCATATATAATAAACACATTCATATATAATAAACTCATCCATTTATAATAAACTCATCCATATATAATAAACTCATCCATTTATAATAAACTCATCCATATATAATAAACACATCCATATATAATAAACACATCCATATATAATAAACACATTCATATATAATAAACTCATCCATTTATAATAAACTCATCCATATATAATAAACACATACATATATAATAAACACATCCATATATAATAAACACATCCATATATAATAAACACATCCATATATAATAAACATTCATATATAATAAACACATCCATATATAATAAACATTCATATATAATAAACACATCCATATATAATAAACATCCATATATAATAAACACATTCATATATAATAAACACATCCATATATAATAAACACATTCATATATAATAAACTCATCCATTTATAATAAACTCATCCATATATAATAAACTTATCCATTTATAATAAACTCATCCATATATAATAAACACATCCATATATAATAAACATTCATATATAATAAACATTCATATATAATAAACACATTCATATATAATAAACACATTCATATATAATAAACACATCCATATATAATAAACACATTCATATATAATAAACACATCCATATATAATAAACTCATCCATATATAATAAACTCATCCATTTATAACAAACACATCCATATATAATAAACACATCCATATATAATAAACTCATCCATTTATAATAAACTCATCCATTTATAATAAACACATCCATATATAATAAACACATCCATATATAATAAACTCATCCATTTGTAACAAACACATCCATATATAATAAACTCATCCATTTATAACAAACGCATCCATATATAATAAACACATTCATATATAATAAACACATCCATATATAATAAACACATTCATAATGTTTATTTATGGTGATCCCCAATGAAAATTTGTCTGTAAATGACCTTTATACATTAAACACTAACACTATTAGTTAGTTCACAGACTTTTGTATAACATCCTAACACTATTACTTAGTTCACAGACTTTTGTATAACATCCGAACACTATTACTTAGTTCACAGACTTTTGTATAACATCCTAACACTATTACTTAGTTCAGACTTTTGTATAACATCCTAACACTATTACTTAGTTCAGAGACTTTTGTATAACATCCTAACACTATTACTTAGTTCAGACTTTTGTATAACATCCTAACACTATTACTTAGTTCAGACTTTTGTATAACATCCTAACACTATTACTTAGTTCAGACTTTTGTTTAACATCCTAACACTATTACTTAGTTCACATAATTTTGTATAACATCCTAACAGTATTACTTAGTTCACAGACTTTTTTGTAACATCCTAACATTTTTGCATTTCATCACTATTGTTCATAATTTTTCTTTGACAGTTAACTATTCAGCAATTTCTATGATTTCTCATTACTTAAGAATTTAAAATAACATCTATCTTTTTTACGGAACACTTTATAGCCATGACCAAATATGCTGGAATATAAACAGATTACTGGAATTGTACATAAAAGGCACCTGTCTAGTATGGACAGTGGAGTGTTCTTGAGCAAGACACTTTTCTGTACCGGTAATTGCATGGCCTATCAATGACTGACTTTGCTGTCTCAGAAAGCCTTTTTTTATATGTAACTGCCAAAACTTCCCTGAAGGATCTCATTTGAATTCTCAGAAAACTCTCTTTGGAATTCTCAGAAAACTCTCCTTGGAATTCTCCCCTGTGTGCTTTAGCCTGTGGAATAGTCTTAACTTGCCCCATATGTTGTAAAAGTCAACTAATGGAAAGAGGCTGCAATGACACCATTTAACATGTTGATTGCAGTGACACCATTTAACATGTTGATTGCAGTGACACCATTTAACATGTTGATTGCAGTGACACCATTTAACATGTTGATTCTGGGTTGGTTTGAAATCCTTGCTTTGCATAGGCCCAGGTTGACTACATGTACTTGACTCTGTCTTTAGGGAGGGCAATTTTCTCCAGTTTCATTGGCCATAAACCACTGACTTTATTATTAAACACCATACCTAGCTAAACTGTAATGAAATTTCATTGTATACAAGATTTATGAAACAAGTTTTGATTCATCTGTATCAGCATGACTCCAATGGGACACATACTGTTAACCTGGTTTAACCACCCAGTTTTTGCATATAGGTACTTGGTCTAATCACCCAGTTATTGCATATAGGTACTTGGTCTAATCACTCAGTTATTGCATATAGGTACTTGGTCTAATCACCCAGTTATTGCATATAGGTACTTGGTCTAATCACCCAGTTATTGCATATAGGTACTTGGTCTAATCAGTTATTGCATATAGGTACTTTGTGTAATCACCCAGTTATTGCATATAGGTACTTGGTCTAATCACTCAGTTATTGCATATAGGTACTTGGTCTAATCACTCAGTTATTGCATATAGGTACTTAGTCTAATCAGTTATTGCATATAGGTACTTGGTCTAATCACCCAGTTATTGCATATAGGTACTTGGTCTAATCAGTTATTGCATATAGGTACTTTGTGTAATCACCCAGTTATTGCATATAGGTACTTGGTCAAATCACTCAGTTATTGCATATAGGTACTTGGTCTAATCACTCAGTTTTGCATATAGGTACTTGGTCTAATCACTCAGTTATTGCATATAGGTACTTGGTCTAATCAGTTATTGCATATAGGTACTTGGTCTAATCACTCAGTTATTGCATATAGGGACTTGGTCTAATCACCCAGTTATTGCATATAGGTACTTGGTCTAATCAGTTATTGCATATAGGTACTTGGTCTAATCACTCAGTTATTGCATATAGGTACTTGGTCTAATCACCCAGTTATTGCTTATAGGTACTTGGTCTAATCGCTCAGTTATTGCATATAGGTACTTGGTCTAATCACCCAGTTATTGCATATAGGTACTTTGTCTAATCACTCAGTTATTGCATATAGGTACTTGGTCTAATCACCCAGTTATTGCATATAGGTACTTTGTGTAATCACCCAGTTATTGCATATAGGTACTTGGTCTAATCACCCAGTTATTGCATATAGGTACTTTGTCTAATCACTCAGTTATTGCATATAGGTACTTGGTCTAATCACTCAGTTATTGCATATTGGTACTTGGTCTAACCACCCAGTTATTGCATATAGGTACTTGGTCTAATCACTCAGTTATTGCATATAGGTACTTTGTCTAATCACTCATTATTGCATATAGGTACTTTGTCTAATCACCCAGTTATTGCATATAGGTACTTTGTCTAATCACTCAGTTATTGCATATAGGTACTTGGTCTAATCACTTAGTTATTGCATATAGGTACTTTGTCTAATCACTCAGTTATTGCATGTAGGTACATTGTCTAATCACTTAGTTATTGCATATAGGTACATTTCATATTGTGTTTCATAAAACAACATGTCTAATACCATTTCTACAAGCTTTATTTTTAGCTTTACCTTTGACAAATAGATAAATAGATCCTTTATCACAAATGGTTTCTTGTAAGCCCACCACTGAGATGGCACATCAGAAAGTTATATACATTTAAATCCAGTGTGCTTCACCGAACACATACCCCAAATTACACAGCACACTCATGAACCAATATGGCTGATGCAGTTTTATTAGATTTATGCAAATACTGGACTTACAGATACTTTTATTAGATATTTAGTACAGCAGCAGTGGAGATAATTGGAAAGACCACATCCATTCATCTGCTAATGTTAGCCTTCAAATTGAATTCTGTGATAATATGTTGTATTAGAGAATGTTCAAAGAAGCCTTAATATTTGATCATAGAAACAAATTGTTGCCAATACTGATGCTAATGCTAGTCTGGCAGATTTCTGTTTGTATAGCCAGTAATTTTTAACCAAATTTTACTAGACTTCATTTCTCAGAGATTTCTGTTTGTATAGCCAGTAATTCTTAACCAAATTACCTGACTTCATTTCTCAGAGATTTCTGTTTGTATAGCCAGTAATTCTTAACCAAATTTCCAGACTTCATTTCTCAGAGATTTGTTTGTATAGCCAGTAATTCTTAACCAAATTAGCAGACTTCGTTTCTCAGATTTCTCTTTGTATAGCCAGCAATTCTTAACCGAATTACCAGACTTAGTTTCTCAGATTTCAGTTTATATAGACAGTAATTCTTAACTGAATTACCAGATTTCATTTCTCAGATTTCTGTTTGTATAGCCAGTAATTCTTAACTGAATTACCAGACTTCATTTCTCAGATTTCTGTTTGTATAACCAGTAACTCTCAACCAAATTACCCAACTTCATTTCTCAGATTTCTGTTTATATAACCAGTATCTCTCAACCAAATTACCTGACTTCATTTCTCAGAGATTTCTGTTAGCCAGTAATTCTTAACCAAATTTCCAGACTTCATTTCTCAGATTTTCGTTTGTATAGCCAGTAATTCTTAACTGAATTACGACTTAGTTTCTCAGATTTCTGTTTATATAGACAGTAATTCTTATGTGAATTACAAGACCTCATTTCTCAGATTTATGTTTGTATAGCCAGTAATTTTTAACCAAAGTACCAGACTTTATTTCTGTCACAACCCTCCTACTATATTATAATTACTACTGTAGATCCACTACAGTATCATAATTACTACTGCAGATCCACTACAGTTTTATAATTACTACTGCAGAAGATGTGCATTAAAATTGAACGACACAATTTCTCAGTCAGCAATTCTGACTCGCTAACTACATATAATTCAACTCAAGGTTGAATCATACAAATCAATGCAAGAATTTCATGGATGTAAATTTTCAGTTCAATATAGCATAATACAATAATGGGTAGGGTTGATCAAATGCCCTTCATGATTTAGTTCGTCATATGGAAATTTACTTTTTTGTTATGAGAGTCTCTGTTCAGCGAGTTTTCCCAATTACTCATCTCTCTTTTTCCTCCTCAATTTCTCTTCCTCCTATATACTGAGCCTCTTGTGTTAGATGTATCCACAGCTTCTTTCTTAATCTTTCTGTGTCATCACTTTGCACACACTGCCAATCTCTTAGTGCCAGCTCTCAATTGGGCACCCTGAGAGCATCTTTTGAGAAGCTTGTTTATACAGTTAAATTCCTATTATGAGTTCCATCTCAGAGTGTTTTTTAGCTAAAATTCCTGTTATGAGTTACATCACAAAGTGGCTTTAGTTAAATTCCTGCTATGAGTTACATCTCAGAGTGGCTTTAGTTCCATTCCTGTTAAGAGTTCCATCTCGGAATGGCTTTATTGTTATGAGTTACATCACAAAGTGGCTTTAGTTAAATTCCTGTTATGAGTTACATCTCAGTGTGGCTTTAGTTCCATTCCTGTTATGAGTTACATCTCAGAGTGGCTTTTAGTTAAATTCCTGTTATGAGTTACATCTCAGAGTGGCTTTTAGTTAAATTCCTGTTATGAGTTTTATCTCAGAGTGGCTTTATAAAATACTTGTTACGAGTTACATCTCAGAGTGGCTTTAGTTAAATTCCCTCCTCAACATACTTTGCTTTCTGCTTTACTTAGACAAAACATCTCTCTCCCTCGAGAACTAGCAGCTGACTGACAGGTCTGTGCATGTTTACGAATAATAATGAAGCATTTTCTTGCCTAAAGGGCTAGCCCCTCCCAGTGTAGAGACTAGCTTCTCTAATCCCTAATTAGTCATTACACCTACCATTTGATTTTCATTACACCTGGGTCATGGTTTCTTCAAACCTTCATGGCGCACCATGAAGTATCTGGCCTGATTATACCCTAATTTGGCAATAGGCACACTGATTATACCCTTTGTCAATAGGCACACTGATTATACCCTTTGGCAGTAGGCACACTGATTATGCCCTTTGGCAATAGGCACACTGATTATGCCCTTTGGCAATAGGCACACTGATTATACCCTTTGGCAGTAGGCACACTGATTATACCCTTTGGCAGTAGGCACACTGATTATGCCCTTTGGCAATAGGCACACTGATTATACCCTTTGGCAATAGGCACACTGCACAAGGATTAAATACCTCAGAGATCCAAAATTATGTAGCTCCTAGTAAGACATCTGACCCACATGCTATGATTTCCACAAAGTCTGCCTTCATTTCATTACAGAGAATTTTGTTTATATAGCTAGTAATTATTAACCAAATTACCATACTTCATTTCTCAGAGATTTCCATTTGTATAGCCAGTAATTCTTGACCAAATTACCAGATTTAATTTCTCAGATTTATGTTTGTAAAGCCAGTAATTTTTAACCAAATTACCTGATTTTATTTCTCAGAGATTTCTGTTTGTATAGCCAATAATTCTTGACCAAATTTCCAGACTTAATTTCTCAGAAATTTCTATTTGTATAGCCAGTAATTCTTAACCAAATTACCAGACTTCATTTCTCAGAGATTTCTGTTTGTATAGCCAGTAATTCTTAAATTACCAGACTTAATTTCCCCTACAAAAATATCATGAATAATTCATGAACTGGCATGAACAGTTCTTGAACGTTTCATGAACCATTCATGAAAGTTCATTAACAGGTTCATGAACCATTTATTAGTGTGCATGAACTGAAATTGGTCAATTCGTGAAATTATTAGTTCATGAACTGTTCATGAACCAACACCTCACAAACTGTTCTTGAACATTTCATGAATATTCATGAACTGGATTAATGAACAGTTCATAAAAGTTCACAAATTGAGTTATCATCATTTATGAACATGTGCATGAACATATTCATGAACAAAGTTTCTCCAATGATTCATGTCTTGATGAACAGTTCCTATTAAAAAAATTGATTATCTGAGAAACTCACAAATCACTATTTCATTCTGAATCCTAAAAAAAAACTTACATAAAAAAAACCTTACATGTCAGGGTAAACAGTATTTATTCAGATACATTTCTAATATTTAACAAAGAAAATGTAGATTGACAAGCGATATCTTTTGTGAAGATGTTCAGGGCCTATAATTTAATGAAATCAGGCCCATTGTCACTACTGAATGTCTCTACTTCTTAAGATTTCCATCAGAATACTGTATGGATCTTTTAACATTGCTGCATCAGTTACTATTTAATGTCTCATCCATCTTGGCCATAGAATCCTCCAGTTTTCAAACTTTTCTCCTTAACCTACAAACTTCATCTTCTAATATATCTACTTTTCTGCTATCTGATCTGAAAAAAAAAGATAAAGTTAGTTAATTACAGATGAGCTCTGATCAACTTTGTCTTCAGCTTTTAGAACATTATTTTTGTACACCACTTTATTTATTTACTGGAATAATTATTATCCAACTCAAAACTGTTTAATCCCGTACACTTATTAAGCATTTATATTATTGGAGAGAATTGTCACTGGTTTTTTTTAAACTGAAGCTGGAGTCAGATGTTTTATTCAATAAAATATAGAATTTTTTGACAACATTGTTACATTACACTAAATAAACTTTATATATATATATATATATATATATATATATATATATATATATATATATATAGTACAGTTGATGATTATTTCGTGCTTTCAAAACTTTTCACAATTTTCAATTGATAAAATGTCAGATATGTGTCGCATAGACCCCAAGTTATAATGCATGCACTCAGACTCCACATGTTGCATATATCTGCTTCTGGTTTCATAACATTGTCATTTGCACCTGTATTTTGTACAGTTTGACACATTAATTATGTTAGTTTGTTTTGTTTGAATTACCAAATTACATCAGATCATAGAAATAATGATGTCATGAAAAAGGAAACAATATTGAACATCTCAATTGCTATCGTAGATGCAGTACTGCATCTTGTAATGAGATCAGAGTGGGATGGGGGTGTATGATAATTTTAAGTGATTTTCAGAAATTTGAAGCACAAGTTTAAGTTAGGTCTGAACCAAATCATGTATCATTAGTTTGGTTAAAACTAATATGCTGACATATAAAAACCAATAAAATATCCATATGACTACCACTGAAATAATCACGAATGACCAAGAAAAAGGTATCCTAATTTTTATGATCCTGGCTGGGTATGGTTTTCTGCCTAATTTGCTCTCACCAAATCATATCCTTCATTATCGTTCTTCTGCTTAAGAAAATGACAATGAAAATATTCTCATCCAACCATTCCATGGGAGTCTCCATTTTTCTCTCTCAAGGTTTTCAGTTGTTGCAGAAGCGTTTCTGTGATATTTTGTTTGTGGGGGAAAAGGAGGCTCAGGTGCTGAAATCTTGTATATATATTAAAAAATTGTATCATGTCTTGTGTATATATTAACAAATTGTATCATGTCTTGTGTATATATTAACAAATTGTATCATGTCTTGTGTATATATTAACAAATTGTATCATGTCTTTCACAATCATCCAATCAGGATAATCATTGATTACATATTTTGGTTTCTATGGCAAATTGGCAACCAGTTTCAAAGTCAGTAGAATAAATTATGCAGTTTATGACAGTAATGGAGAAAAACGTTAGAACAAAGTCATTGAAAGTTTATATCATAAATGGTGTTGATATGAAAACACATAAATCAAACATGGCACCAGTAATTGCACAAAAATGAGTTCAGTGGTGCAAATTCGATGCTATTTCTTAATTATAAATGAAGTTGATATGAAAACACATAAGTCAAACTGGCATAAATTGAGCATCAACAATACATCATTGTACACAAGATGACTATTATAGAGTGTAGATGACAAAATATATGGTGCCTTTTTTTTTTACAGGTGGTTCCCAAAGACTACAAAACTATGGCTGCCTTGTCCAAAGCTATTGCCAGAAATGTCCTATTTTCCCATCTAGATGACAATGAAAGAAGGTAGGCAAAATTTGAGTTATATAAGTCGTATTACATGTATTTTCTCCAGTCTGTGTTATAACATGTTTTTCTTCATTCTATGTTATAACCTGTATTTTCTCCATTCTATGTTATAACATGTATTTTTCCCATTCTGTGTTATTACATGTTTTTTTTCTCCATTCAATAACGTATTTTCTCCATTCTATGTTATATCATGTATTTTCTCCATTCTATGTTATAACATGTATTTTCTCCATTCTATGCTACAACATGTATTTTCTCCATTCTATTTTATAACATGTATTTTCTCCATTCTATGTTACAACATGTATTTTCTCCATTCTATGTTATAACATGTATTTTTTCCATTCAGTGTTATTACATGTCTTTTTTCAATTCTAATGTATTATAACCATGTTATAAGCAGCAAGTCATAAGTTTACCTTCCACATTAGTGTAGAAGGTAGAGTGTGGGAATTTCGATGCAAAGGTCATGGTTACTGAACCAATACATGATTGCCTTAGTGTTGTTGTTGGTAAAGGAGCTTAGCTTCCATTTTATATCACCAAACAATCAGTCAGGAACTTAGCTTCCATTTTATATCACCAAACAATCAGTCAGGAACTTAGCTTCCATTTTATATCACCAAACAAACAGTCAGGAACTTAGCTTCCATTTTATATCACCAAACAATCAGTCAGGAACTTAGCTTCCATTTTATATCATCAAACAATCAGTCAGGAACTTAGCTTCCATTTTATATCACCAAACAATCAGTCAGGAACTTAGCTTCCATTTTATATCATCAAACAATCAGTCAGGAACTTAGCTTCCATTTTATATCACCAAACAATCAGTCAGGAACTTAGCTTCCATTTTATATCACCAAACAATCAGTCAGGAACTTAGCTTCCATTTTATATCACCAAACAATCAGTCAGGAACTTAGCTTCCATTTTATATCACCAAACAATCAGTCAGGAACTTAGCTTCCATTTTATATCGCCAAACAATCAGTCAGGAACTTAGCTTCCATTTTATATCGCCAAACAATCAGTCAGGAACTTAGCTTCCATTTTATATCGCCAAACAATCAGTCAGGAACTTAGCTTCCATTTTATATCACCAAACAAACAGTCAGGAACTTAGCTTCCATTTTATATCCCCAAACAATCAGTCAGGAACTTAGCTTCCATTTTATATCGCCAAACAATCAGTCAGGAACTTAGCTTCCATTTTATATCGCCAAACAATCAGTCAGGAACTTAGCTTCCATTTTATATCACCAAACAATCAGTCAGGAACTTAGCTTCCATTCTATATCACCAAACAATCAGTCAGGAACTTAGCTTCCATTTTATATCACCAAACAATCAGTCAGGAACTTAGCTTCCATTTTATATCACCAAACAAACAGTCAGGAACTTAGCTTCCATTTTATATCACCAAACAATCAGTCAGGAACTTAGCTTCCATTTTATATCATCAAACAATCAGTCAGGAACTTAGCTGCCATTTTATATCACCAAACAATCAGTCAGGAACTTAGCTTCCATTTTATATCACCAAACAATCAGTCAGGAACTTAGCTTCCATTTTATATCACCAAACAATCAGTCAGGAACTTAGCTTCCATTTTATATCATCAAACAATCAGTCAGGAACTTAGCTTCCATTTTATATCACCAAACAATCAGTCAGGAACTTAGCTTCCATTTTATATCACCAAACAATCAGTCAGGAACTTAGCTTCCATTTTATATCACCAAACAATCAGTCAGGAACTTTGCTTCCATTTTATATCGCCAAACAATCAGTCAGGAACTTAGCTTCCATTTTATATCGCCAAACAATCAGTCAGGAACTTAGCTTCCATTTTATATCGCCAAACAATCAGTCAGGAACTTAGCTTCCATTTTATATCACCAAACAAACAGTCAGGAACTTAGCTTCCATTTTATATCCCCAAACAATCAGTCAGGAACTTAGCTTCCATTTTATATCGCCAAACAATCAGTCAGGAACTTAGCTTCCATTTTATATCGCCAAACAATCAGTCAGGAACTTAGCTTCCATTTTATATCACCAAACAATCAGTCAGGAACTTAGCTTCCATTTTATATCACCAAACAATCAGTCAGGAACTTAGCTTATTATATCGGCAAACAATCAGTCACCTTATATCAGTGTAGAAAGCTTATACAAAAATTCAGCTTCTGCCATTTGATCAATTTAATTAGTAATAAACTTAATTTCAAGAAGTACAAGTTTCTTGGCAGTCAGCAATATGTTCTATTTCAAGTAATATCTCTAACATTTGAAAAAAAAGACATCCTTTCTCTGAATTTTTTTGTTAGTTTCTTTCTCAGCATGTGTACTAAATTTGTTTTTTGTTAGTTTCTTTCTCAGCATGTGTACTAAATTTGTTTTTTCATTAGTTTCTTTCTCAGCATGTGTACTAAATTTGTTTTTTTGTTAGTTTCTTTCTCAGCATGTGTACTAAATTTGTTTTTTTTTGTTAGTTTCTTTCTCAGCATGTGTACTAAATTTGTTTTTTTGTTAGTTTCTTTCTCAGCATGTGTACTAAATTTGTTTTTTTGTTAGTTTCTTTCTCAGCATGTGTACTAAATTTGTTTTTTTGTTAGTTTCTTTCTCAGCATGTGTACTAAATTTGTTTTTTTGTTAGTATCTTTCTCAGCATGTGTACTAAATTTGTTTTTTCGTTAGTTTCTTTCTCATCATGTGTACTAAATTTGTTTTTTCGTTAGTTTCTTTCTCAGCATGTGTACTAAATTTGTTTTTTCGTTAGTTTCTTTCTCATCATGTGTACTAAATTTGTTTTTTTGTTAGTTTCTTTCTCAGCATGTGTACTAAATTTGTTTTTTTGTTAGTTTCTTTCTCAGCATGTGTACTAAATTTGTTTTTTTGTTAGTTTCTTTCTCAGCATGTGTACTAAATTTGTTTTTTTTGTTAGTTTCTTTCTCAGCATGTGTACTAAATTTGTTTTTTTGTTAGTTTCTTTCTCAGCATGTGTACTAAATTTGTTTTTTTGTTAGTTTCTTTCTCAGCATGTGTACTAAATTTGTTTTTTTGTTAGTATCTTTCTCAGCATGTGTACTAAATTTGTTTTTTCGTTAGTTTCTTTCTCATCATGTGTACTAAATTTGTTTTTTTGTTAGTTTCTTTCTCAGCATGTGTACTAAATTTGTTTTTTTGTTAGTTTCTTTCTCAGCATGTGTACTAAATTTGTTTTTTTGTTAGTTTCTTTCTCAGCATGTGTACTAAATTTGTTTTTTTGTTAGTTTCTTTCTCAGCATGTGTACTAAATTTGTTTTTTCGTTAGTTTCTTTCTCATCATAGGTACTAAATTTGTTTTTTTTGTTAGTTGCTTTCTCATCATGTGTACTAAATTTGTTTTTTCGTTAGTTTCTTTCTCAGCATGTGTACTAAATTTGTTTTTTTGTTAGTTTCTTTCTCAGCATGTGTACTAAATTTGCTTTTTTAGTTTCTTTCTCAGCATGTGTACTAAATTTGTTTTTTCATTAGTTTCTTTCTCAGCATGTGTACTAAATTTGTTTTTTTTGTTAGTTTCTTTCTCAGCATGTGTACTAAATTTGTTTTTTTGTTAGTTTCTTTCTCAGCATGTGTACTAAATTTGTTTTTTTGTTAGTTTCTTTCTCAGCATGTGTACTAAATTTGCTTTTTTAGTTTCTTTCTCAGCATGTGTACTAAATTTGTTTTTTTGTTAGTTTCTTTCTCAGCATGTGTACTAAATTTGCTTTTTTAGTTTCTTTCTCAGCATGTGTACTAAATTTGTTTTTTTGTTAGTATCTTTCTCAGCATGTGTACTAAATTTGTTTTTTTGTTAGTTTCTTTCTCAGCATGTGTACTAAATTTGTTTTTTTGTTAGTTTCTTTCTCAGCATGTGTACTAAATTTGTTTTTTTGTTAGTTTCTTTCTCAGCATGTGTACTAAATTTGTTTTTTTGTTAGTTTCTTTCTCAGCATGTTTACTAAATTTGCTTTTTTCGTTAGTTTCTTTCTCATCATAGGTACTAAATTTGTTTTTTTTGTTAGTATCTTTCTCAGCATGTTTACTAAATTTGCTTTTTTCGTTAGTTTCTTTCTCATCATGTGTACTAAATTTGTTTTTTTGTTAGTTTCTTTCTCAGCATGTGTACTAAATTTGTTTTTTTGTTAGTTTCTTTCTCAGCATGTGTACTAAATTTGTTTTTTTTGTTAGTTTCTTTCTCATCATAGGTACTAAATTTGTTTTTTTTGTTAGTTTCTTTCTCATCATAGGTACTAAATTTGTTTTTTTGTTAGTTTCTTTCTCAGCATGTGTACTAAATTTGTTTTTTCGTTAGTTTCTTTCTCAGCATGTGTACTAAATTTGTTTTTTTTTTAGTTTCTTTCTCAGCATGTGTACTAAATTTGTTTTTTTGTTAGTTTCTTTCTCAGCATGTGTACTAAATTTGTTTTTTCGCTAGTTTCTTTCTCAGCATGTGTACTAAATTTGTTTTTTTGTTAGTTTCTTTCTCAGCATGTGTACTAAATTTGTTTTTTTTGTTAGTTTCTTTCTCATCCTAGGTACTAAATTTGTTTTTTTGTTAGTTTCTTTCTCAGCATGTGTACTAAATTTGTTTTTTCGTTAGTTTCTTTCTCAGCATGTGTACTAAATTTGTTTTTTTGTTAGTTTCTTTCTCATCATGTGTACTAAATTTGTTTTTTCGTTAGTTTCTTTCTCAGCATGTGTACTAAATTTGTTTTTTTGTTAGTTTCTTTCTCAGCATGTTTACTAAATTTGTTTTTTCATTCAGCATGGAAAGTTCCTTACATGAGTGTAATGCAGAAATTTCATATAACAAATATAACCCAGGTGGGTGGGGGATTTAGAGAATTGTTCTTATTGAGTGACAGATAGCAATATAATGTTATAATGGTTGTTACTGCATTGGTTTTTGTGTACAACATACTTTTAAAAAAATACTGGAAAGTGTGTCAAAGTGATTTTGATTTCTTTGGAATTGTGTTTATGTAAGGGGACATCTTAATTTGGTCCATTTCATACATCCCTATGTCCATCCATGTCTGACCTGGCTTAGCATGATTACACTAAACTCGCTAGATAGAGACAAAATAAATTTGGTAGGCAAGTTTCCATTTATATGGAGACCTGCCTACTCCTTGGATTTTGCCGTTAAGTCTTATAAAAATTACCCTTAAAATACAAACTTGCGGCATGAAAGCAAAAACTACGAATAAATGATCATTGCCCAGAAATCTGGAAAATTTGTAATATGGGTTTAATTTGGATCCGGGTTTCATATTAAAAGTAGTCAAATTGGTCAGGGAACCAGACTAACTTTACAGCGGCACATAAGATTCTTTAACTGCACCTATTTGGTCATGTTGAAGCGTCTGCATGATCAAACTGTTGATCATAGAATTTTTTAAAAACTGTGTCAAGAAATCAATGAATCTTTAAGTTGTTGTAGTGTTTAATGCCATTTTTCAGCACATGCATGGCAGCCAGTATTAATGCTGAAGGAAGAACCTGGGAAAACCCTATGAAAAGAACCACTGACCCATGAGAAGCTACTGGCAAGCTTTCTCACATACCCAAATTGGCCGAATCTGAGACTTGAACCTACACAGACAGAGGTGAGATGGCAGTGATCCATAGCAGAGAGCGCTTTAGACCACTCAGCCATTCAGTGCCCCAAATGTTTAGGATCAAAGGGAAAATAATCTTCTTAAAAGTGTCAATAATAAACACAGGAAAAATGAAAATAAAGATTCAGATTCTTGTGAAGTAAAGCTGGAAGAGACACAGTTGTGTTTATTGAACATAATGTGCCAATTAGAGTATGACTCGTAGTGGGAAATAGGATTGTTATTGTCATGTGGAATGGAGAAGAATTTCCAAGAATTATTTCAAGTTGAGAAATAATAACAGCCATTGAGCTGCATAGGTTTTGGAACTAAAAGGTTTGCAACTGTACTAGTGGTAAATAAAGTCTGTGCATACTTTACAAACTTTTCAGTTGAATATAATGTTTATCGTCGCTGCATATTCTGGATACCAAAACTTTTAAAATCATTTTCCAGCTTTACCATAGCACTTTGATATTTTATTAGACCTTACTGAAAATTGGTGAAACTTTTTTTGTTTGTTTGTTTGTTTGATTAGGATTTTTAATCTTGCTTTAACAATTTCTCAGTCATAGTGATGTCTAGCACTGGGGCATCATGCCGCAGACATGTAGCATGATGTTCCACCTAGTCACATTATCCTGACACCAGGCCAACCAGTCCTAACACTAACCTTTTAATGCTGAACACCAAGTGAGGCAGCTGTTAGTACCATATTTGTAAGTCTTTGGTATGACTCGGCTGGAAATTGAACCCATGACCTCCTGCTTCTGTGGCAGACAATCTAACCATTACACCACCGGAGCGGTTTTGGTCAAACTTATGGGAAAATAATCAACTGCCTTACAGAGACAGACTCCTGAGTTTGGCAGGTCTGTATAATTATGTGGAGACCTGATTAGACTTTTCCTGAATCATATTTGGTACATTTTTAGTTAGGCATTTAAAGTACAAACCTTTTAGCAGATTTTATTTATGCAAAGAAGGATGGAGCAAGTTGCATTACTTCCTCAGCATATTTCTTTTCATATATTTGAAACTTGGTTAGCTCTTTTTGCACAGTTTGAATATTTATTCATCTCAGTATTCATTCTGAACTTAGCCATATTTATTAACCTAATTAGCACAATATCACCAAAAGGTAAATTTGTAAGAAAGAAGGTGGTAACTATATTTTAACTTCTTATATAATTTGTAATTCATTGATTGCGCATCAAAAGCTGGCATAGCCTGCTCTGATAATATTTTCCCTATTTTAATATCTGTGCATGCTAAACTTTGGAGTAGTTCAGGTTAGGGTTAGGGTTAGTTAGTTAGTTCGGGCCGATTTTTCAAGGACATGTGGTTATTTTGTTCAGATGGGTATTTCACTTCATTAATACACAATTTCCACAACTACAACTTGTAAAAAGAATACAATCACAGTACATGAGAGTTGCTTAGACATATGACCAAATTCGTGCTATTGCGCATGCTGCAAATGCAAACAACTTCACACAACACCTGTTTCTCTGTCAGTAATATTTGTGGATCATCCCCATATTGCACTTGGGACAATGATGGCAGATTAGATTCAACTGGGTTGATGACATATTTTCAGAATTTGTAGAATAGGAGGATGGGTGCATCTAGAATGGACAAGGTATGTCCAATGCATCTAACATGGACAAGGTATGTCCAATGCATCTAACATGGACAAGGTATGTCCAATGCATCTAACATGGACAAGGTATGTCTGTTGCATCTAATTGCATCTAACATGGACAAGGTATGTCCATTGCATCTCGAATGGACAAGGTATGTCCATTGCATCTAACATGGACAAAGTATGTCCATTGCATCTAGCATGGACAAGGGATGTCCATTGTATCTAGTATGGACAAGGTATGTCCGTTGTATCTAACATGGACAAGGTATGTCCATTGCATCTAACATGGACAAAGTATATCCATTGCATGTAATTGCATCTAGTATGGACATTAGGTATGTCATTGCATCTAACATGGACAAGATATGTCCATTGCATCTAATTGCATCTAACATGGACAAGGTATGTCTATTGCTTCTAATTGCATCTAACATGGACAAGGTATGTCCATTGCATCTAACATGGACAAGGTATGTCCATTGCATCTAATTGCATCTAGTATGGACATTAGGTATGTCCATTGCATCAAACATGGACAAGGTATGTCCATTGCTTCTAACATGGACAAGGTATGTCCATTGCATCTAATTGCACCTAGTATGGACATTAGGTATGTCCATTGCATCTAACATGGACAAGGTATGTCTATTGCTTCTAATTGCATCTAACATGGACAAAGTATGTCCATTGCATCTAACATGGACAAAGTATGTCCATTGCATCTAACATGGACAAAGTATGTCCATTGCATCTAACATGGACAAAGTATGTCCATTGCATCTAACATGGACAAGGTATGCCCGTTGCATCTAACATGGACAAGGTATGTCCATTGCATCTAACATGGACAAAGTATGTCCATTGCATCTAACATGGACAAAGTATGTCCATTGCTTCTAACATGGACAAGGTATGTCCATTGCATCTAATTGCACCTAGTATGGACATTAGGTATGTCCATTGCATCTAACATGGACAAGGTATGTCTATTGCTTCTAATTGCACCTAGTATGGACATTAGGTATGTCCATTGCATCAAACATGGACAAGGTATGTCCATTGCTTCTAATTGCATCTAACATGGACAAGGTATGTCCATTGCATCTAACATGGACAAGGTATGTCCGTTGCATCTAATTGCATCTAACATAGACAAAGTATATCCATTGCATCTAACATGGACAAAGTATCCCTGATAAAAATCGCGAGCTTATTTCAAGACATTATATGACCTCGCTGCAGCTTCGCACGTGCATGCCCATGACTTTGCTGTATTGCACGTAGAGGTCGGATTTTAAAGGCTGAAATTTTGCTCGTGCCAGCTAGTAATAAGCACGCAAGCTCGTGAGGCACTGTCAACTACCTAGCATGTGCGAGCTCACAATGAGCATACAAGGTCGTGACGGGCTGTGAACCAGCTTGTACTTGAGACCTTTCTACAGCAAACTTTGCAGTCCCTGGTCGATCAGTGGGGAAGATCAAGCTTCATATAAATAAATACAGTGAACTCTCACCAAATGCAACGCAGTACAAATTATGAAACAAAACTAAAATCTTACAGCTAATTGTTTTTCTTCTTCAATGCACCAAAGTATATTTGTTTTCCTAATTGGTGCTTTAGTTTTGATATATCTCTTTGTATTGTTCCAATTCTCAGAATGGATAAAAGCAATGCCTTTTTTGATGAACCAACAACAATAAAAAAAAGTAATTATAACAAGAACTATCATAAATGGAAAGTGAGATTTCTATTTATTTCAATAATTATAAAAAAACAAAAACAAAAGTTTAGAATCTAATACAATAATTAAAACCAGCAAACTGACTAGAAAAATTAACATCAGATGATATGTTACAATTTAATAAATCCAACTGACTGAAAAAAGTCATGAAGTTTAAAGGACATATAAAAATTCACATTAGGGGCCTTTCATTTAGTATGTACACATGGAGGGGGGTAACCAAAATGCACACGCTTGCGTATAGTGTGCGTTCCTACTGATAATGAAATATTAATGTATGTATGCATATGAAACAGGGTGGATGGTTGTGAAACCTCTATAATAATTTGACTAATATGTAACCTGTAATATATAATATTTTACACATTTTCACTACTACTCTTTGTATGAATCTGGTATGTACTTATCCTTAAAGCTTTGTACATATTTTATTGTTGCAATAGATCAATTATCTAGTTTGAATAGCATTTGTTGTCTAAAGACACCTCATCTTGTAAAAATCTGTGCATCATATATATCTTTACATGTATGAATGTAAATGTAGAAGGAAGGCCTGACTAAATGAGCTTCTTTTAATAAAGTCATTATTATTATTTTACCAGGGGTGGCCAACCAGACGACCTAGCAAATAACTATTAGAAGTGGAATTTCAATACCTTTTTCCAAAGAAGTCAAGATTATTGTTTTGATATGCAAATTAATGATTTTATACACAGAATGTTACATTTTCTAGTAATTTAATTTTTCATGATATCCATTTTATAGATAATTAAATTATCTGCAGGGTTTGCTAGCAAGATCGTACGAGCAACTTTACTTGAATGTAGCCAGATTACTTCTATGAGCTCCTACGAGCTCAATGCGAGCTCCCATTTAGTCTGTGAGCTACAGTTAAGATCGTAAGAAGCATGCTACGAGCTATCACAACCTCGCGCAAGCTTGATTTAGGATTGCATTTTTATAAGGGATGTCCATTGCATCTAACATGGACAAGGTATGTCCATTGTATCTAGGATGGGTGCATCTAGAATGGACAAGGTAAGTCCAATGCATCTAACATGGACAAGGTATGTCCATTGTATCTAGGATGGGTGCATCTAGAATGGACAAGGTAAGTCCAATGCATCTAACATGGACAAGGTATGTCTATTGTTTCTAATTGCATCTAACATGGACAAGGTATGTCCATTGCATCTCGAATGGACAAGGTATGTCCATTGCATCTAACATGGACAAAGTATGTCCATTGCATCTAGGATGGACAAAGTATGTCCATTGCATCTAACATGGGCAAAGTATGTCCATTGCATCTAACATGGACAAAGTATGTCCATTGCATCTAACATGGACAAAGTATGTCCATTGCATCTAACATGGACAAGGTATGTCCATTGCATCTAACATGGACAAGGTATGTCCATTGCATCTAACATGGACAAAGTATGTCCATTGCATCTAACATGGACAAGGTATGTCCATTGCATCTAACATGGACAAGATATGTCCATTGCATCTAACATGGACAAGGTATGTCCATTGCATCTAACATGGACAAGGGATGTCCATTGCATCTAACATGGACAAGGTATGTCCATTGCATCTAACATGGACAAGGGATGTCCATTGCATCTAACATGGACAAGGGATGTCCGATGCAGCTATAACTAGAGAAAAGTCTAAATAGAAATAGTGTCTGGCAAAATGAAACTGCAAAGTAGGATAAACTGCATAACCCCAAGTCAAAGCATAGACTACATCCAATCTTTTAATTAAATATCAGAATTTTAGTACACAGTTTTCTATGCTTTCTTTTTAAGTATCTAATGCAGATTTTGCTCCAGTAAATACATATTTCTTGTAAAAAAACATATTTATGTTTATAAATTTATTGGTAGAGGCTTATTTATAAAAACTATGTTTCAGTTGAAGTGTGTTAGTATTTGGAAATAGAGTTTGATAGATGTTTTTAATGCCAAGTTGAAGTTCTTTAAACATTGTCATTTATGTTCTCTCATGTAGTGTGCATTATGGCATTTCATATATCCATTGCAGTTGATCAAAAATATTTTGATCACATTATTTTGAGTATATTTTGTTTTATTTCTAGTTCTTAATAAAAAATCAGACAAATTATGTTTACCTTCTGAAACACTTCCAGATTTAGTTACCATGGACACATAAACAATTTGCCTAAGATACAGCAACCTGTACATTACATGTAAATTAGATTCATGTGAAAGATATATAATTCTGAAGACAGCAAAGGAAAGCTTCATCTGTCAACTTAACTTTTACAGATCTTGTTTGGCTTAAGTTCTCTTCAAGAAACTATGCATGTTAATTTTTCTTTTATCTTTGGTAAGACTTTTTGTCAGACTGTCAGATTCTCGCGGGTTATGAGCGTTATTTGTATAATATTGTATACGCCCCACTTGTCAGATGGTAAGTGTTACGTCCCACTTTGTCAAGGGGTATGGTACAACATATAACAATAATACTATAACCCACTCCCATCTGATACTCGTTATCTAAGAGTTGACCGCCCACGGTATAATTGCCCGGTTCGAGTAATAGAATGTATATGGTAACCTGAGCTGGTATATTGAACAAAACAACTACGAGCCCCCATAAAGATAAATAAACAGTTTAATCAAATACATACACAATGACATTTCCTTTCATTAGGAATACACGTGGTTTTAGAATTAAACTTTCACCGAATTACAAATAGATTTGAAATAGAATTAAACAAATTTAGCCGTTCTATTACTGATAGTTAAATGTCATCATAGGATCGAGTGTCAAATCAAAATCATCTGCTTTGTTCGATTTTCATAACCTGTTATCCTTGAACTACGTTCACTGCTCAATCCAATGTTGATCTGGAAGTTACTGTCTATTGAGATACTTTTCCCTCGTGGATGTTCCACTTGAACTCAGACTTGTCCACTGTATCAATATATACACCTCGCAATTTCTCCTTCACAATTCCCTTTTTCCCATACTTGTACTTTCTTTATTACTGTACTTGACGTCTTCCCCAAAACTATTTTCTTCCTTCCAAAAAGAAAATTAAAAAAACCCAAGTCTCTCGTTACACTGTTAATATTCGAGACTTCCATTTTCCTGGTTCGAACAATCAGATATTACTATCAGTGATAACAATTTTACGGCTAGTAATTAACTACACATGTCCTCAAATCAATACAGTTAAACCATCTGTTAATTCAGTGTGCCTTGACCTAATACATTATACATTGTCACTAAATTATCTATGGCATCAAAATTCAATGAATTCACAAGTATTCCTGTATATCATTAATTAAAGTAAGACATTAAATTCTTAGAACACAATCATTATTCAATCAATATGATAAATTCAAGAATTAACGTAACACTTCCTATCCATAACCAACATAGTGTTTTTATGACATCAGTTAACACTACGTTATTCTTAACTATGAATTAAGGTAAGAATTCTAATTCATAATTCAAAAGCACATTACAAAATTAATGTAACAATTGAAACTAATCATACAAATGTATCAACAAAATCATGTAAATCTGTAAACGAAGTTGCATCACAATAAACGTGGAATTGAGACAAATGTATCAACAAAATCATGTAAATCTGTAAACGAAGTTGCATCACAATAAACATGGAATTGAGACAAATACCTCGTGTTTTATTGGTGCCTCTCTCAACCGTAGGTTTTTGGTGGTTTTTTTCCCTGGTCTACTGCGTTACGGAGGTACTTCTCTAAAATATGCTCCGGAGTCCTCATTCCAAAAATAATAATAATTCTACAATGGCTGAAGAGCACCTTTTTGAAAGACTGAATTATAATTCCTCTAGTAAGATATTATATTCTAAAGGTTTCTCATGTAAAAGACACCCCTTATTCAACAGTAGCCTATCAGAACAAATGTATTTTCTCGTGCTTTCCTTTAAAAGTCGCTTACATAGCGTGTCAAGATGAATTTGCCTTTTGCTCTTCACAATTCTTTTCTTTTAAACATTTTTCACTAATTTTTTTTCTCCAGCCATCTATCTATCCAGAGAGAATGACAGACAGACAGACACATAATGTTATGTATATTTAATTTGATTGCTTGTTTGTTAGATTTTTTTAAAAAATACATTAATTTAAATGCTTTAACATTGTTTACTGGATTTGACATTGTCTAGAATTTAAACATTGTAACTAGTTGCTGACCTTCAAAAGAAGTGACAGTTTTGGTAAATAAATTATTCTATTGTTTCTTTCTCAGGCTAAGAATCATCAAGTCAAGGTCATACATGGTGTTAAGCATCTTTTAATTGTTTAATTGGTGAACAAACCTCTCTTTTTTCCAGAAAGATGAACTTTTGAACCCCATCCAGTTTTGCATCTTAAGTAGTTGTATAGCTAGCTGATGTTCTGATTTGAATGCTTTAGCATCTGACAGATTAAGTTGTATTATGTTGTGACCAGTTTGGGCTGAATTTTTTTGTTCTTCAAATTGTTGAATTCAAGTGATTATTTTCGCTGGAATCAAAAAGTGCTATGATAATTAATGAAAAAGACATTTTCTGGAATTTATACGGATTTCAAAGCTGGAATAATATTTTATGTGATTCAAATAGAGACGGTTGACACATCTGGAATTCGTATGTTATTACAGATGCCATCACCTTCCATCTTGAATTTTCATTGGGATTTGAATCGACATTCACTTTGAACTTTTCATTGATATGACCATTTTTTTTTTTAAATTCATGGATTATTTTTGGATTTAATTCGTTAAACTTTGTTAAAAGTTTTTTCTCTCATTCTTTTTACTTTGTATTCTAGGGAAATAAACTGTTTAATTTTACAAAGCTTGTTGTCCTCACTCTTTTCTTTCACTTATTTTAAAAGCATAGACTCATAACAATACATGTACTGTATCTATATGGTGATGTGATTTTGTTATACACATGCACACACAGACCAATTGTGAGTAATAAATTGCTTTCTTATTTTTTACAGTGACATATTTGATGCCATGTTTCCAGTGCACAGACATGCTGGAGAAACTATTATACAGCAAGGTAAGGCAAAAATTATTTCCTTGTTTTCTTTACAATGATTGATCTTGAGTATTAAATTTGAAATGGTGACTGAGATCTGGATTGATGTGAATTCCTGCATCTTGAAACCAAGATCTGAATCAGAAGGAAACTTAAAATTTTTTTAAAAATCAACTCACAATGAAAGACTTTATCCAGTGTTTTTGAATAAAAAAATTCAGTCCAAAATGCATGTAAAACTTAGAAATTGTATTTAGAACAAATATTGGAGAATTAAGTGGTACTAACCGAGATGTAATTTGATATTTTCATTGAACCCTTAGGGATCACATGAGATAATACATGGGACATGTGACTGATCCATGTTTAGAGGGGTCATGGGATACAAGATGAGAGAAAGGGTGAGTAGGTGGGTATGTGATCCATTAGGATACAAATAGGTTCAATGAAATTATCATCAATCTTCAGTTTGGTAGGTATTGTTTAATTTTCCAGTTTCATTGAACCCTTCATACCCTAAGGGACCCTATGAGATATTTATAGTGTATCCTGTAACAGAAATATAACAAGGCAAATCTCTCTGCTTTGCAAATTATGAGAATTTGTTATGCAGCTTATGATTGCAGTTACTAAGTGTAATAACAATGAGCTGGAGTCAATCCAAATCGGTTTGCACAGAATGAAAAGGCTGAGAAGATAGGATTCTGATGATACTTCAGGAAGATAGGATTCTGATAATACTTCAGGAAGATAGGATTCTGATGATACTTCAGGAAGATAGGATTCTGATAATACTTCAGGAAGATAGGATTCTGATAATACTTCAGGAAGATAGGATTCTGATAATACTTCAGGAAGATAGGATTCTGATGATACTTCAGGAAGATAGGATTCTGATGATACTTCAGGAAGATAGGATTCTGATAATACTTCAGGAAGATAGGATTCTGATAATACTTCAGGAAGATAGGATTCTGATAATACTTCAGGAAGATAGGATTCTGATGATACTTCAGGAAGATAGGATTCTGATGATACTTCAGGAAGATAGGATTCTGATAATACTTCAGGAAGATAGGATTCTGATGATACTTCAGGAAGATAGGATTCTGATGATACTTCAGGAAGATAGGATTCTGATAATACTTCAGGAAGATAGGATTCTGATGATACTTCAGGAAGATAGGATTCTGATAATACTTCAGGAAGATAGGATTCTGATGCTTAAGATCACCTCTTATAAAGATGGCTTTCTTCTTATATACATGTAAAATCCTAAGATGTAAAAAAAATATAAGAATTTGCTCTCTATGGCTAGAAGCAATGCCTGACTCGAAACCAAAGTGTACAAACCAGTCAATGCCTGACTCGAAACCAAAGTGTACAAACCAGTCAATGCCTGACTCGAAACCAAAGTGTACAAACCAGTCAATGCCTGACTCGAAACCAAAGTTTACAAACCAGTCAATGCCTGACTCGAAACCAAAGTGTACAAACCAGTCAATGCCTGACTCGAAACCAAAGTTTACAAACCAGTCAATGCCTGACTCGAAACCAAAGTGTACAAACCAGTCAATGCCTGACTCGAAACCAGTGTACAAACAAAACTTCAAGGAAAGTGTACAAATCAGTCAATGCCTGACTCGAAACCAAAGTGTACAAACAAAACTTCAAGGAAAGTGTACAAACCAGTCAATGCCTGACTCAAAACCAAAGTGTACAAACAAAACTTCAAGGAAAGTTTACAAACCAGCCAATGCCTGACTCGAAACCAAAGTGTACAAACAAAACTTCAAGGAAAGTTTACAAACCAGTCAATGCCTGACTCGAAACCAAAGTGTACAAACAAAACTTCAAGGAAAGTTTACAAACCAGCCAATGCCTGACTCGAAACCAAAGTGTACAAACAAAACTTCAAGGAAAGTTTACAAACCAGTCAATGCCTGACTCGAAACCAAAGTGTACAAACAAAACTTCAAGGAAAGTTTACAAACCAGCCAATGCCTGACTCGAAACCAAAGTGTACAAACAAAACTTCAAGGAAAGTTTACAAACCAGTCAATGCCTGACTCGAAACCAAAGTGTACAAACAAAACTTCAAGGAAAGCTTACAAACCAGCCAATGCCTGACTCGAAACCAAAGTGTACAAAGAAAACTTCAAGGAAAGTTTACAAACCAGTCAATGCCTGACTCGAAACCAAAGTGTACAAACAAAACTTCAAGGAAAGTTTACAAACCAGCCAATGCCTGACTCGAAACCAAAGTGTACAAACAAAACTTCAAGGAAAGTTTACAAACCAGTCAATGCCTGACTCGAAACCAAAGTGTACAAAGAAAACTTCAAGGAAAGTGTACAAACCAGTCAATGCCTGACTCGAAACCAAAGTGTACAAAGAAAACTTCAAGGAAAGCTTACAAACCAGTCAATGCCTGACTCGAAACCAAAGTGTACAAAGAAAACTTCAAGGAAAGTTTACAAACCAGTCAATGCCTGACTCGAAACCAAAGTGTACAAAGAAAACTTCAAGGAAAGTTTACAAACCAGTCAATGCCTGACTCGAAACCAAAGTGTACTTAAGAAAACTTCAAGGAAAGTTTACAAACCAGTCAATGCCTGACTCGAAACCAAAGTGTACAAACAAAACTTCAAGGAAAGTTTACAAACCAGTCAATGCCTGACTCGAAACCAAAGTGTACAAACAAAACTTCAAGGAAAGTTTACAAACCAGTCAATGCCTGACTCGAAACCAAAGTGTACAAACAAAACTTCAAGGAAAGTTTACAAACCAGTCAATGCCTGACTCGAAACCAAAGTGTACAAACAAAACTTCAAGGAAAGTTTACAAACCAGTCAATGCCTGACTCGAAACCAAAGTGTACAAACAAAACTTCAAGGAAAGTTTACAAACCAGTCAATGTCTGACTCGAAACCAAAGTGTACAAACAAAACTTCAAGGAAAGTTTACAAACCAGTCAATGCCTGACTCGAAACCAAAGTGTACAAATAAAACTTCAAGGAAAGTTTACAAACCAGTCAATGCCTGACTCGAAACCAAAGTGTACAAAGAAAACTTCAAGGAAAGTGTACAAACCAGTCAATGCCTGACTCGAAACCAAAGTGTACAAACAAAACTTCAAGGAAAGTTTACAAACCAGTCAATGCCTGACTCGAAACCAAAGTGTACAAACAAAACTTCAAGGAAAGTTTACAAACCAGTCAATGCCTGACTCGAAACCAAAGTGTACAAACAAAACTTCAAGGAAAGTTTACAAACCAGTCAATGCCTGACTCGAAACCAAAGTGTACAAAGAAAACTTCAAGGAAAGTTTACAAACCAGTCAATGCCTGACTCGAAACCAAAGTGTACAAAGAAAACTTCAAGGAAAGTTTACAAACCAGTCAATGCCTGACTCGAAACCAAAGTGTACAAACAAAACTTCAAGGAAAGTTTACAAACCAGTCAATGCCTGACTCGAAACCAAAGTGTACAAACAAAACTTCAAGGAAAGTTTACAAACAAGTCAATGCCTGACTCAAAACCAAAGTGTACAAACAAAACTTCAAGGAAAGTGTACAAACCAGCCAATGCCTGACTCAAAACCAAAGTGTACAAACAAAACTTCAAGGAAAGTTTACAAACCAGTCAATGCCTGACTCAAAACCAAAGTGTACAAACAAAACTTCAAGGAAAGTTTACATACCAGTCAATGCCTGACACAAAACCAAAGTGTACAAACAAAACTTCAAGGAAAGTGTACAAACCAGTCAATGCCTGACTCAAAACCAAAGTGTACAAACAAAACTTCAAGGAAAGTTTACAAACTAGTCAATGCCTGACTCAAAACCAAAGTGTACAAACAAAACTTCAAGGAAAGTTTACAAACCAGTCAATGCCTGACACAAAACCAAAGTGTACAAAGAAAACTTCAAGGAAAGTTTACAAACCAGTCTATGCCTGACTCAAAACCAAAGTGTACAAACAAAACTTCAAGGAAATTGTACAAACCAGTCAATGCCTGACTCAAAACCAAAGTGTACAAAGAAAACTTCAAGGAAAGTTTACAAACCAGTCAAAGTTATTTAAATATCTTAGCACAATATTAATATAGGATGTGACGTCAGGGAAATTCCGAGATTCCCACAGATTCTGTGCTGGGTCATTTACTGTTAGATTCTGATGCCATGGCAGACAGCTTTAACTGCTTGTGATGTTGTATGGCAACTTCTTTTACAGACACTTCACAAGTACAAAGTATTTTAAAAAATGATCTTGACAAATCTAATGCGATTGCAAGTAGCATAACACTTGATAAACAGAAATTCCATTGATTGCATGCAGTTCCTTATTGCAAGTAGCATGACACTTGATAAACAGAAATTCCATTGAATGCGTGCAGTTCCAGATTGCAAGTAGTATAACACTTGATAAACAGAAATTCCAGTGATTGTGTGCAGTTCCAGATTGCAAGTTGCATAAAAGAAAGTTAAAAGAACCCAAGTCTCTTGTTACGCTGGTAATAGCTAAGACTGTCCGTTACTCTGGTTTGAACAATCAGATATTATTATCAGTGATAACAATTTTACGACTAGTAATTAACTACAAATGTCTTCAAATCAATACAGTTAAACCATCTGTTTATTCAGTTTGCCTTGACCTAATACATTATACACTGTTGCTAAATTATCCATGGCATCAATATTCGGTGAATTCACATGTAAATCATTAATTAAAGTCAGACATTAAATTCTTAGAACACAATCATTATTCAAAGAATATGATAAATTCAAGAATTAACGTAACACTTCCTATCCATAACCAACATAGTGTTTTTACGACATCAATTAACACTATGTCATTCTTAACTACGAATTAAGGTAAGAATTCTAATTCATAATTCAAAAGCACATTACTAAATTAATGTGACAAATGAAACTAATCATAGAAATGTATCAACAAAATCATGTAAATCTGTAAACGAAGTTGCATCACAATAAACGTGGAATTGAGACAAATACCTCATGTTCTTAGTGTGTCTCAATCGTTGGTTTTTGGTGGTTTTTCCCTGGTCTACTGCGTTACGGAGGTACTTCTCTAAAATACACTCCGGAGTCCTGTTTCAAAAATAATAATAATTCTACACTGGCTCTCTCGCAGAGCAAATTTCAGACTAACTTCTAATTTAGTTAGTAAGATATTATATTCTAAAGGTTTATAGTGTAAAAACATACCCATTATAACAGTGGCCAATCAGAACAAATATATTTTCTCGCGCTTTCCTTTAAAAGTCGCTTACATCAGCGTGTCAATATGATACGCTTTGGGTTTAAGTAACAACTCTGTTTTCTATCAATCCTGACGGTTTTGTGATAAAATGAAACTTTTACCTTGTCACGTCGGTTAGTACTAACTCTGTATAAACAACATGTTAATTAATACTGCAGTCAGCTGGCCCTTCCAAGCACCCCCTCCTGCACGATGTGTCATAAATTTAACTAATGGCTAGCCGGCTAGAACTAATAGTTATTTCTAGAACTAATAGTTATTTAATAGATTCAACCGAATATTTGGCACTTCACACCCTCATATATATATATATATATATATATATATATATATATATATATAGTCCTCTCAGATCTGTTCTTTAAAAGGTGAATTTAGTTAACTTGCAGATATGTACATGTGGCATTGACAGTGAAGATGCTGAGCACCCCTAGTGCTGACTTTACAGGCATGAGGTAGTAGCTTACTGCCAAGGTCTGTAGCGTCAAGGTCATGCATGATACACTAAAATGGGTGGTATTATTGAAAGGTAGGCAGATTTATCTCTACAATGATACCAAATAATCTGGGCATTTTAGTTGCACTACAAAATACAGAGGGAAAAACCTACTTTTTTGGACCAGTTTTTTTCTTCTAAAATTCACCCATGGTTGGAATCCAATTTGTGTCCAGATTTTAGACTTTATGGCCTCAGATCTACGGCAGACCAGCCTGAAGTACACACAGTCAGGTGAACCTGTGCAAAATGTAGGATAAGGTGGACATTTTGAATAAAGAGCCTTCTCATTACGAAAATTATGGGTCCGTTAAGCAAAAAAACAAATTTAAAAAGTCTTTTCACCTTCTGCTGATGCGCCAGCAAACTAACCAATGGAAAACACTTTTTTAGCACAACTAGACATTGGTCTAATGGAATATTGCCTGGAAGCTGATGTATTAAGATGTATTCAGAAATAGGCTACAAAATGTGTTTCATACTCACATTTCATGCAAAAACAGCAAAAATCTCCAGGGGTTAATGTGTAAAGAGAGATGACAGGTTATTTATTGTTTATAGTCACACAGGCCTCATGAATTACAAGTCTGACAGTTAATTATTTTAGCACCATTACAAGTTTTGGGAAATAAAATTTTTCAGTGTAGTTTTGACAGTTGTGTTACAGTATGAATATAGTGTTACTCTGCAGCATGAATACATTTTTCACAGTTTAGTTTCACTAAGTTTACAGAAATATTTTGTTATGTTCAATTTTATCACTTTGCTGAATTTCAGGTGATGAAGGGGATAACTTCTATGTCATTGACAGTGGTGAGGTTGACGTAAGTTGAAATTTTTTATTGTAATCCACACATTTGTAGTTGTTGAAAGTACGTTGTAGTATATCTTTTTTGAAAATGTATTTAATCATCTGATGTGTAGTTTATTCAAAATGTAATAGACAAGTCTAAATATTTCAAAATGAAATAGACAAGTCTAAATATTTCAAAATGTAATAGACAAGTCTAATTATTTCAAAATGAAATAGACAGGTCTAAATATTTCAAAATGTAATAGACAAGTCTAAATATTTCAAAATGTAATAGACAGGTCTAAATATTTCAAAATGTAATAGACAGGTCTAAATATTTCAAAATGTAATAGATAAGTCTAAATATTTCAAAATGTAATAGATAAGTCTAATTATTTCAAAATGTAATAGACAGGTCTAAATATTTCCAGATGTAATAGACAAGTCTAAATATTTCAAAATGTAATAGACAGGTCTAAATATTTCCAGATGTAATAGACAAGTCTAATTATTTCAAAATGTAATAGACAGGTCTAAATATTTCCAGATGTAATAGACAAGTCTAAATATTTCAAAATGTAATAGACAAGTCTAAATATTTCAAAATGTAATAGACAAGTCTAAATATTTCAAAATGTAATAGATAAGTCTAAATATTTAAAAATGTAATAGACAAGTCTAAATATTTCCAGATGTAATAGACAAGTCTAATTATTTCAAAATGTAATAGACAGGTCTAAATATTTCCAGATGTAATAGACAAGTCTAAATATTTCAAAATGTAATAGACAAGTCTAAATATTTCAAAATGTAATAGATAAGTCTAATTATTTCAAAATGTAATAGACAAGTCTAAATATTTCAAAATGAAATAGACAGGTCTAAATATTTCCAGATGTAATAGACAAGTCTAAATATTTCCAGATGTAATAGACAAGTCTAAATATTTCAGATTGAAATAGACAAGTCTAAATATTTCAAAATGTAATAGACAAGTCTAAATATTTCAGATTGAAATAGACAAGTCTAAATATTTCAGATTGAAATAGACAGGTCTAAATATTTCAAAATGTAATAGACAGGTCTAAATATTTCCAGATGTAATAGACAAGTCTAAATATTTCAGATTGAAATAGACAGGTCTAAATATTTCAAAATGTAATAGACAAGTCTAAATATTTCAAAATGAAATGAGAAATATCAAAAGTGAATAGCAGACCATGTAACATGAGCACTTGAAATGATAATTTTTGGGATAACATGGACATCGTTTTTGGTTGGAAAATGTGCCATGTATAGGAAAACTTTTCACATCTTTAAATCTTCATTAATTTTGTCAACAGGTCACATTTAGCATAAATTGCAAAACTCGAACATACAAATGTTTAATTAAAAGTAATTTGCGAAAACTACACAGTACAGAGATATTCGGATATTTTGTTTATTATATCTTTTTAAATACACTTACTGTTAAGTTGAATTTATTACATAGCTGTCCAGCTATTACCAATTCATTTCCATACAATAATGAGTTCTCCACCATTGAAAGCTACCACATTTTACTGAAAAAAATTAGGTTTTCACACAATAACTCTTGTTATCCTATATTAAGAAATTGTTTAGATACAATGAATCGAGTTTGTGGAAAGCTTGCACTTAAGGTATAGAGAAGTCTCTTTATTCAAATCTCAAATGTCAAAGTCATTTTACTTAAAGAAAAATAGGTTTTGGAGAATAACTTTCATTGTAGAGCTGCACTTAAGGTAATAAAGAAACATTAAACTTATTCTGGACTTTAAAGGTCATAGGTCACAGTTGCAGTAAGTCAAATAAATAAATGGTTTTAGTTAACAGCTGCATACCTTAATCAGAGATCAAAGTTACTGAGACCTGCTGATCAGTAGTCTCCCAAATTAACCATAACCGTACTAGTACATAAATCAAAGTTACTAAGACATACTGTTCAGTAGTCTCCCAAATTAACCATAACTGTACTAGTACATAAATCAAAGTTACTGAGACCTACTGATCAGTAGTCTCCCAAATTAACCATAACCGTACTAGTACATAAATCAAAGTTACTGAGACCTACTGATCAGTAGTCTCCCAAATCAACCATAACCGTACTAGTACATAAATCAAAGTTACTGAGACCTACTGATCAGTAGTCTCCCAAATTAACCATAACCGTACTAGTACATAAATCAAAGTTACTGAGACCTGCTGATCAGTAGTCTCCCAAATTAACCATAACCGTATTAGTACCTATGCTGATCAGTAGTCTCCCAAATTAACCATAACCGTACTAGTACCTATGCTGATCAGTAGTCTCCCAAATTAACCATAACCGTACTAGTACCTAAACAGAGGATTATGCTTGCATAAAGCTTTTATGAAATTGATGCAAATAAAATGAATTGTTCAATATTTAAGACTATAAATATCCTAAGGTATTCCAATTAGTGGTCTGTAATATACTGATGTACCAACCGTACAGAAGAATCACTATGATATAATCTTGGAATGTGTCAAAATAAATTCACAGCAACCCCAATTCAGCTATATATCCAAATGTCTTTTAATGAAATCTCTGTATTTCTGTGACAGCTATTAAATATACAACTACATTTTTAGCACTGTAATTCCAACAAATGATGAAATTAAATAAATTAATTAGTCTCAGTAGAACTCTTCCAAGACTGATAGTGCTACTGAAATAACTCTATTTTAAAATAGAATACCAATATGTATTATATAGTTATGAATCTTTGGTATTTCAAATCACTCTATTACTAAACCTATTAGTAGTTCTAACAGCCAGCAGTAATAAATTAGGTCAACATGGCATTCACAAGAACTTGTGTCCTTGTCAGTTCACATATTATTACCTGTAATAACAGTATGACACAACCTTGGAACTTAATGAATCAACACACTCAACTTTAATGTGCAAACTTTTATGCTAGAATGCCACTGACTGACAATTATAGATACTACTATTACATAAATAATACACATAAATAGATATACATAAATAGATATACATAAATAGATATACATAAATAGATACACATAAATAGATATACATAATAAAAGTAAAATAATAAAAATCAATAAAAAGTGAGAGTTGTGGTTATAGCATTGGACATCTTACTTAAATTCCAACAAAAGAAAGACTTTTGCTTCAATCTGGATTTAGTCACTCATTTTAATACTAGGGGCAATTTCAGCATTGTATACAGCATAGCTCATGCATACTAATAGTAGATTGTGAAAATTTGATTAGGTAAATATCAAACATTAGGTAAATAACAACACTTTTTATAATTCTGCTGTTAATGAAACATGTATAATTTAAAAATGAAGTTCAAGAATGAATTTATTGAATGGAATTTTATAAATTATATATCCCGAAAGTTGTACATGGAAAATGTTAATACTGTTTAACTTCAGGTATATGTGAATGGAGAGCATGTAACAACGATTGGAGAAGGGGGAAGTTTCGGAGAACTGGCTCTCATCTACGGTACCCCAAGGGCAGCCACTGTCAAGGTAACACTCGAGAAATTTGTTAACTCTCCAGAATTTATGTGGGCAAAAGTAATGGGTTTCATATGTTAAAATAATGTGAAATCTTTCAGCAAAGGACATTCAAAGGAGTCAAGTGAAGTCACTTATTCAGAGATGTTATCAGGTAGTGGTGGTGCATGAACTTCGTAAAATTTGTATGAATTCATGCGTTTGGGACATAATAATAAAATGTGCAGTATGCAATTTTATTTAACTATTTACCGTTTACCTTTAAAGTGCTTGTCATAAAAGTTATTTGAGGTGATAATTTTTTTTTAATTTATGGAGTATATCAGAATATTGGAGCCACTCAACCATTCTTCAGAGGTTTTTTGAAATTAAAAGTAGAAAAGGCAGAAAACCAGGTTTAGTTAAGATTCAGACAATTTAAATGTGGCTCCGAGGGATTTTGTGCTACAAAGTTGTATAATTCTATAAGGACCAACATAAATTAAATAAACAATACCAAGTAAATGAAATTAAGAAGTAAGGATATTTATTGGACCAGAATGTGCAGACTACGGCATTGACTTTGAAACCCAAATACAGCATTATGGAAGAGATGAGAAATCTGGCATATTAGTCAGCTTTAAAACCTAATTACTTGAAAACCTCATGGTAAACCATTTCAAGCCTTACCTGTCATATACCTAATTACTTGAAAACCTCATGGTAAACCATTTCAAGCCTTACCTGTCATATACCTAATTACTTGAAAATCTCATGGTAAACCATTTCAAGCCTTACCTGTCATATACCTAATTACTTGAAAACCTCATGGTAAACCGTTTCAAGCCTTACCTGTCATATACCTAATTACTTGAAAACCTCATGGTAAACCATTTCAAGCCTTACCTGTCATATACCTAATTACTTGAAAACCTCATGGTAAACCATTTCAAGCCTTACCTGTCATATACCAGAAAAGCTTATGGGATGGACTTTTGTCTGTCAGCCAGACAAGTTTATCATTGCCACTCCTCCTAAAGTACTTGGTTACACATTTATTCCATGATCTAGTGGGTCCTAAATGAATACCATGTTGTAGCCATATTTAGTTTTTGTTATTGCTGCACCTTCTGGTTGGATGTCATATCAGTTTTTCACATAAAGACTTCTTTTGTCAGGTGTTATATATATCTGATTTAATATATATTGAATTGTTTGTTTGTCAGTTTTAATAATTTTTATTTTTTCATTACATGATATATGTAATGTAAATGTATTTACTAGAGATAATGTTTTTTTTCCAGACAATTGTTGCCTGAATTATTCTTTGGTTTACAGTGTTGACCTTGATCATAACCTTGATTCAGGGTTAGAGGTAAACAGGTTTTATTTTAATTTTAAAATGATTGGTTGTTGTCATGGTCAAGATGGTACTAGTGAATTAAGAAGTAAAAAAGTTTTTGTTCTTAAAGTAAAATGATTGGTTCTCATCAGGGTCATGATAGGATAACATGATAAAAACATAATCATATAACTCCTTTTTCTTGATTTCATAATTTGGGGATATTTTCGAAATTGCATATTAGAATACGATATAATCTTTTGTTATAGTGAAATATAGTTAGTTTGGGGATTTTCCATCTGATGTTAAGTCTTATTCTTTTGTTGTAGCCAGTTTTTGAATCCATATTAACTTTTCTTCAGACCAGTTGGATTTTAAAGGATTCATTCGTATCTGCAAATATTTGATGTGCTCATACAGAATTCTTGGACAGAGACAGTTTATCAAAATTTTGTTCGATTTCCAATACTCTGTTGTTAAATATTGTGTTTCTGCAAGGAACTGTAGATAAGCACAAAACAAACTTCAGCATACATCATTGTCTTCCATCTTGGATTTTCCAACAGTACTCGAATTTGAATTTATTCTCCACACTGCACTGAGTTGACCAAATAAATCCAATCCATCTTAAGCAGAAGAGCAGAATGGAGTGGGATCAACAGAAAAACAAAATCCATCCATTCCAGACCAACTATAAAAGTTTTTCAGTGTGCATTCATTATAAATTTCAAGTTTAAATAGACTAAAATGAGAATTTAAAAATAAAAAAAAAGTAAAGCATGCTTCAAATTCATTGGTTGTTGGATGGCGATATATTTGCATTAATAATATTACTTTGTATTGATGAATCCATGGTTGTGTATTTATTTTGAAAAACAGCATAAATTCAATTATTTTGTTTCTTGTAGTGTATTCTTTATTATTAAGCCTGAGGTAGAAAGATAAAATGAGATAAAATAAAAGGATATTATATTTTGTATGGGAAAATATTATCTCATATTTTGGGACTAATACTGCACTCCCATATGCAGTAATCTAGAAGGCAAATGAGCACTTGTAACTGTTTACTCGTAAATAATATCTTAATACGACATTAAATATGTGTGATGTTACAACAAGAACATAAGAAATAAGAAGGAACTGCTCCTGTGGCTTAGTGGTTAGAGCATCCGTCACTGGAGCATAAGGTCGTGGGTTCAATCCCAGGCCGAGTTGTACCAAAGATTAACAAAAATGGTACTAACAGCTGCCTCACATGGTGCTCAGCATCAAGAGGTTAGTGTATGGACTGGTCGGCCTGGTGTCAGGATAATGTGACTGGGTGGGACATCATGCTAAATGTCTGTGGTATGGTGCCTCAGTGCTAGACATCACTATAAATTGCCTCACTGCAGACATCGTAGCGATATGACTGAAAAATGGTTAAAGCGACTGAAAAATTGTTAAAGCTATGTTAAATCGTAATCAAACAAACAAACAAAGAAATAAGAAGGAATAAATTGCCCTGGTCCATTTACTTATATACAAACATAAGGGATGAAAATGCTATTTATATCGTGTAACACAAATGGCCCTCTTGATTAGCAACTACTACTGTGCAGTTGAAGGAACTTTACAGAAAATGAATACATGGAGCATAGCACTTATAATGCGCCATCCTTTTGGGGATAAAGTGGTTGCCATTAACATCAGCAAATTTATTGTCCCTTTAAAGCAGGTGCTGCAGATTCAAAGTAACCATACAATTCATTAATTAAAGGATAAAAATGATGTGCTATTTTGAGTTGTATATGTCCAATGTAAGTTGTACCATATTAGGCTTTGTCTGTCTGCCAGTCTGCCACCAATTTCATTTCTGGACAGCAATTCAAGTTGTCCACTGTTCACCATCTACAGTTGCCAAACTTTGTGGATGAATTGCTATTGGGGTAGGAAACAAATATATACATTTTGGGGTCCAAAGGTTATAGGTCATCACAATTGCAACTGAAAAACCCCACATTTTTTCTGTACAATAACTTGAGAAATCAATTAAAATACAGGTTTTCTCTTATTATCTATCATCAGATGTCAAGATTTATAGATTATTAAGAGAATTAAAAAACATTTTTTTCTTTTTTTAGGCAAAAGGGGATGTTAAATTATGGGGCATTGACAGGGACAGTTACAGAAGAATTCTTATGGTAAGTAATTCAAGAGAAATATTTGTGTTTTTATGTCCTTTTGAACATTGGCTATATCAGACTCATGAAAATGGAGCAAGTTACATTCTCAAAGACAAATATTACAGCATCATTGGTAATGTTGTGATATTACACATATCTAATGTAAACAACTTTGTGAAATATCTTGTTTATGACTTCATGTAATAATTGAAATAGATTTGTGGAAAATCATGTTAATAACCTTGTGTAAAAAAAAAAATTAAATAGCTTCTTGGAACATGTTAATGACTTCAGGTAATAAATGAAATAGCTTCTTGGAACATGTTAATGACTTCAGGTAATAAATGAAATAGCTTCTTGGAACATGTTAATGACTTCAAGTAATAAATGAAATAGCTTTGTGGAACATGTTAATGACTTCAAGTAATAAATGAAATAGCTTCTTGGAACATGTTAATGACTTCAAGTAATAAATGAAATAGCTTTGTGGAACACTTGTTAATGACCCTGTGTAAAAATGAAATAGCTTCTTGGAACATGTTAATGACTTCAGGTAATAAATGAAATAGCTTTGTAGAACACCTGTTAATGACCCTGTGTAAAAATGAAATAGCTTCTTGGAACATGTTAATGACTTCAGGTAATAAATGAAATAGCTTTGTGGAACACCTGTTAATGACCCTGTGTAAAAATGAAATAGCTTTGTGGAACACCTGTTAATGACCCTGTGTAAAAATGAAATAGCTTTGTGGAACATGTTAATAACCTCGAGTAATAAACTTGGTTTATTTTGTACCATTTCATCATACAATAAATACCACACTCAACAAGCGAGGTGTATCATTTCAACCCTAAGTGAGAGACAGAGCTCACATGCTGATGAGATTTTTAAAAATCACATTTTTAAATTTTTCCAAAATGATTAAATCCATAATCATGTTATTTTTTTAAAAAATGATACAAATTACCATGATTTTTTTCTTCTTCGCATTAGTCGGCAAGAATTTATTATTTTGGTCATTACTCATTTTTTACTGGACTGTGCTGTTAATATATTGATCTGACTTTATGTTTTTAACAAGTGACTGACACAACAGCATACAATTAGTCATATTTTTGTAGTAATAATAAATGAACTATTTGTAACAAGATAACCAGGTTGGATTAACAACACAATTTATGGTGATACAGACACCATGATTAATGACAAATGATTTGAATGAGAAATTAATTTTGATTAATATGTGATTATGTATGTCATTGTTGTTGTTGTATGGTTTAACGCCATTTTTCAGCACACATGGCAGCTAGTATTAATGGTGGAGGAAGAACCTGGCTAAAACCCCTGTAAAGAACCACCGGCCCACAAAAAGCTACTGGCAAGCTTTCTCATGTACCCACATTAGCTGAATCTGAGACTTGAACCCACGCCAACGGAGGTGAGATGGCAGTGATCCATAATGGAGAGCGTTTTAGACCAGTTGACCACTCGGGGGCCCCTTGCGTGTGTATGATCAAAATATTGGATTAACATAAAACGCATGGACTTAAAAATGAAAATACAAATAATCGACCTTTCAGTACAAAGACAAGGGTGAATGATTCACAGTGATTTCACCACAAAAAGAATGATGCATTTTACTCGCAGTAAAAAGTAGTATTTTACTCACATAGTAAAATGTATTCACTCAAAAAGTGAAATTATGTAAACAAAAAGGAACAGATATATACAAATTATCTCTCAAATCTCCAAAACACACAGGATTTAATGAACCTGAAAAATGAGACCATGGCTAAAAGATTACATGCATGGAGTTGTAGACTCATCATAAGTACACTTGGCTACCAGTCACACTGGCCAATCAAGCCATCAGTATTCTAGGTTGGTCAGTCAAACAATCAGCGCCAAACCAATCATGGTCAAGAACGTGTCTGATCACCTGATACTTGAACAGCAACACTATTCAGTACTGCATCTGCTATGGCTTTGCCTTACAGCTGATGTGGTTGACTTCATAGTTTGCTCAGCTGCTCATATCATGCCGACTTCGATCATTCTGATCACTCTAGTCACTCTGGTTAGCTGAAAATATATCTAATGTCATGTTCTTTGTATGACATGGGCATATATGATAAAATTTAATGATGTTACATACGTTAAGCTATACAGATTATATTATCGGCACAATATTTATGAAACAAGACATAAGTTTAAAAGTGAATTGAACTGTGCCCGATAAGAATCCTACAGTACAAAACGTTTCTTAAAAATGCAACTTTGTATTGCCAATATAAATCTCTTGCTAAGTCACAAACAAGAAAAGAACATATTTTCATTATACAACATAGACCAAATCTACACAGAAAATAAACAAAGATAAATGTGGTAATGCAATACTTATACACAAGAAATGAATAACTCGCATACCTCTACAGCTGAAGATGGGCAAGTCCTTAAAGTCGACTGCTCACTGACAAGAGGTTCCATAATATAAATATTTTTACCTACAGTGAGACTTTTATACACAGATATTGCCTGTGCACTGGAAACATTAGGTTTTTCCCATTGAAAGCACATGTGGCATAGGATGAACTGAACTCGCTATTTCGAAATATTGTACAATATATATATATATATATATATATATATATATATATATATATATATAAATCACCCATGGGTATCATTGTACACAAAAACGAAACCTGAGTACATGTATTTAATAAATAAAATGATTTAGACAATTCTATGACACTATTTACTGTTGAGAAATATTGCACTGAGACAAAAAGTTATTTTTCATTTGTAATCTTTATCCAAAAAGTCTTCATTAAAATTGTGCCCAGTTTTACAAACATTGAATAGCATGGGATATTGAATATAGTCTCCCCTTCTTGTTTGCTTGTGATTATGCTATTCTCATGTGTAATCTGGTCTGGTAATTTAGTGGACATTTTAAGGCAGTAAATTATTCTACAAGTTGTCAGATTTGGCATGGTTATGGATTTTCTGTGAAGGTTTAAAGTTACAATGTCATACATCATCGGTAAATTGTATTCTCTGTTTTGGCCTGACTTTAAAGAGGAGTTTGTGGTAATTATTTTTGTAACTTCTTTTTTTGTCAAATTTCAAATAAGCAGTTATTGCTGGAAAACATGCAATAACATCTTTTGACTGAGTTTAAACATGCAATAACATCTTTTGACTGAGTTTAAACATGCAATAACATCTTTTGACTGAGTTTAAACATGCAATAACATCTTTTGACTGAGTTTAAACATGTTCTATATGCAATCCTAACTCATTTTCTTCATCTCATAATTATTTCTCCGTAGTTACATGGGTTTTTGGAGTAGAAATGTTATAAATAAAATGACATTGTGGAATACCAAGTCCCTAAATTGATCTATCACATACCTAATAGCAAAAGGGGATGTATAGGATCAAGATAATTCATCACAGCAAATGCCTTTGAAGCTACAATGCTTACTGGTCTTAAATTTTCTCATCTGATTAAATACCAGTGATGTTAGTGTTGTGTGAATAGCTTAATAAGAATAACAGTAATGGTGGTTATTGATTTTGGCAGTAATGTGGCATGATGAATAGGAAAGTTTGGTATTGTATAGGAACCCTGTAATTCCATCCTAATGAGCTGCTTCAGAATTTGTCATTTGGAAGTCAAGGTGACATGGTGGTTAGCATAGCTGATTTATGGACTTTAAGGATGCAAGTTCAATCCCACCAATATATCAAACCCATTTCAGCTACTGTCTTGTACCATTGTATCAAACCCATTTTGGCTTTTGTGTTGTACCATAGTATTAAGCCCATTTTGGCTACTGTGTTGTACCATTGTATCAAACCCATTTTTGCTACTGTGTTGTACCATTGTATCAAACTCATTTTGGCTACTGTCTTGTACCATTGTATCAAGCCCATTTTGGCTACTGTGTTGTACCATTGTATCAAAACCCATTTTGTCTACTGTGTTATACCATAGTATCAAGCCCATTTCAGCTACTGTGTTGTACCATTGTATCAAGCCCATTTTGGCTACTGTGTTGTGCCATTGTATCAATTCCATTTTAGCTACTGTGTTGTACCATTGTATCAATTCCATTTTGGCTACTGTTTTGTACCATTGTATCAAACCCATTTTGGCTACTTTGTTATACCATTGTATCAAGCCCGTATCAGCTACTGTGTTGTACCATTGTATCAAACCCTTTTTGGCTACTTTGTTATACCATAGTATCAAGCCCATTTTGGCTAATGTTTGTACCATAGTATCAAGCCCATTTTGGGTACTCTGTTGTACCATAGTATTAAGGCCATTTTGGCTACTTTCTTGTACCATTGTATCAAGCCCATTTGCTCCAATTGCCTCAACACAAAATAACCCACTTGTGATGCTGTGTCATAAAACACCGAAACCATGCCTGTGCAGCCAAGTCTTCAACAGCATCAATGATAAACACCAAAACCATGCCTGTATACAGCCAAGTCTTCAATAGCATCAATGATAAACACTGAAACCATGCCTGTACAGCCAAGTCTTCAACAGCATCAATGATAAACACTGAAACCATGCCTGTACAGCCAAGTCTTCAACAGCATCAATGATAAACACCAAAACCATGCCTGTACAGCCAAGTCTTCAACAGCATCAATGATAAACACTGAAACCATGCCTGTACAGCCAAGTCTTCAACAGCATCAATGATAACAGTGAAACCATGCCTGTACAGCCAAGTCTTCAACAGCATCAATAATAAACACCAAAACCATGCCTGTACAGCCAAGTCTTCAACAGCATCAATGATAAACACTGAAACCATGCCTGTACAGCCAAGTCTTCAACAGCATCAGTGATAAACACCGAAACCATGCCTGTACAGCCAAGTCTTCAACAGCATCAATGATAACAGTGAAACCATGCCTGTACAGCCAAGTCTTCAACAGCATCAATAATAAACACCAAAACCATGCCTGTACAGCCAAGTCTTCAACAGCATCAATGATAAACACTGAAACCATGCCTGTACAGCCAAGTCTTCAACAGCATCAGTGATAAACACCGAAACCATGCCTGTACAGCCAAGTCTTCAACAGCATCAATGATAAACACCGAAACTATGCCTGTACAGCCAAGTCTTCAACAGCATCAGTGATAAACACCGAAACCATGCCTGTACAGCCAAGTCTTCAACAGCATCAATGATGAACACCGAAACTATGCCTGTACAGCCAAGTCTTCAACAGCATCAATGATATCTTCAGATGGAACAAAATCCAATGTTGCGATCATTTATAATTTGACAGCGAAAAGCATCTCCAGTTTGTGATAACTCATCCACTTTCTTACATGAAGTCATCTTCTTGTTAGAAATATCACATGACTGCCCCATCCACCATTCTTACTTAAGTTTTTACTTTGTATTCAGTGTATTTGCTTCTTTTATACAAGGGAATAACTATGTCATGTGGGTAGTAATTGGGGGGGGGGGTAATTGTCTTAGAATCCATTAGTTGATTAACACACCAATAGTATTAGGATGATGATTACAGCTGCATAGCATAGTGTGTGAAACTAAGGTAAATATTAACTAATAGAATACAGGTTAATATAGTCCTTATGATTACAGCTGCATAGCATAGTGTGTGAAACTAAGGTAAATATTAACTAATAGAATACAGGTTAATATAGTCCTTATGATTACAGCTACATAGCATAGTGTGTGAAACTAAGGTAAATATTAACTAATAGAATACAGGTTAATATAGTCCTTATGATTACAGCTGCATAGCATAGTGTGTGAAACTAAGGTAAATATTAACTAATAGAATACAGGTTAATATAGTCCTTATGATTACAGCTGCATAGCATAGTGTGTGAAACTAAGGTAAATATTAACTAATAGAATACAGGTTAATATAGTCCTTATGATTACAGCTACATAGCATAGTGTGTGAAACTAAGGTAAATATTAACTAATAGAATACAGGTTAATATAGTCCTTATGATTACAGCTGCATAGCATAGTGTGTGAAACTAAGGTAAATATTAACTAATAGAATACAGGTTAATATAGTCCTTATGATTACAGCTACATAGCATAGTGTGTGAAACTAAGGTAAATATTAACTAATAGAATATAGGAATGACACTATTTTTAAAAGACAAGATAAAAAATGGTTTATGATTGTGGTGTCAGTTAGGCACTTGGAACAGGTTCATATAGTCTTTATGGACAGTGCAATATCATTTAGGCACATGGAATAAATTTATATAGTCCTTACGGACAGTGCGATATCATTTAGGCACTCTGAACAAGTTAATATAGTCCTTATGGACAGTGTGATATCATTTAGGCACTCGGAATAAATTGATATAGTCCTTATGGACAGTGTGATATCATTTAGGCACTCGGAACAAAATAATATAGTCCTTATGGGCAGTGTGATATCATTTAGGCACTTAGAACAAGTTTATATAGTCCTTCAATGGACCAAATTATTTGGCAAATATTGGAACAAAAACATTTATTGTACTTTGTTAAAATATCACTCCTTAATTTTGGAATTTAGCTCAATTAGTGTTTTATTTACTTAAGCAAAAGATGGATGGGCTTTTGCCATTCTCACTGCTGGATAGAAACAACTATTTAACATGGCAAGAGTTATCTTTTGGTTTGTTGATAGGAATTTGTTGAATTTAAATTTTCTCAAATAGAAGTCACAATGATCTACAATCCTGGGGGTGGAGGTGTTCTTGACTAGAGGATTATTTTCAGTGTTAATACCTTCTTGATCAGTTGTTAATTTGTTTTACAAGTAAGGATCAGTACTTGCTGAGGTTGTTAATTTGTTTTACAAGTAAGGATTCCTGAGGTTGTTAATTTGTTTTACAAGTAAGGATCAGTACTTGCTGAGGTTGTTAATTTGTTTTACAAGTAAGGATCAGTACTTACTGAGGTTGTTAATTTGTTTTACAAGTAAGGATCAGTACTTACTGAGGTTGTTAATTAGTTTTACAAGTGAGGATCAGTACTTACTGAATTTGTTAATTTGTTTTACAAGTAAGGATCAGTACTTGCTGAGGTTGTTTTTTTATCTTCTTATTCTTCTTGATATTATCCTGTTTCATTAGAGCAAATAAACTAACAGTCTTTGTAGTCAGAACACAGCAAGAAACAACTAGTATATCATTTGTAGTTAGAACATACCAGGGAACAATTGGTATATCATTTGTAGTTAGAACATACCAGGGAACAATTGGTATATCATTTGTAGTTAGAACATACCAGGGAACAATGTGTATATCATTTGTAGTTAGAACATACCAGGGAACAATGTGTATATCATTTGTAGTTAGAACATACCAGGGAACAATTGGTATATCATTTGTAGTTAGAACATACCAGGGAACAATTGGTATATCATTTGTAGTTAGAACATACCAGGGAACAATTGGTATATCATTTGTAGTTAGAACATATCAAGGAACAGTTGTTGTATCATTTATAGTTAGAACATACCAGGGAACAGTTGGTATATCATTTGTAGTTAGAACATACCAGGGAACAGTTGGTATATCATTTGTAGTTAGAACATACCAGGGTACAATTGGTATATCATTTGTAGTTAGAACATACCAGGGAATAATTGGTATAGCATTTGAAGTTAGAGCATTCCATGGAAACAATTGGTATATCATTTACTCTAGAAACCAGCTACAATAATTACTTTCTATTGATTTGGTATGGCATTTTTTTTATTTAGAAAGATTTTTTTTTTTGCAGTCTGTGTGGATTATATTATTTTTACGTAATAATATTTCAATAGTACTGACCAAAACATTTGGCCATTTTTTGTATTCTTTCAATAATTATTAAGAGTATTTTTGTATCTTCTTTTGCAGGGTAGTACAATTAGAAAAAGGAAAATGTATGAAGAATTTCTTAGTAAAGTATCTATTTTAGGTAAGTAAATATGAGACAAATATTTTCTTGTAATCTGTCACACTTTCAATTACTATGCAATGTACAGGTTTTGGCCAACTGGCAGTAATGTTGAACATGTACATCTGTTAGCGATTTCTTGCTATCTGTCTTGAGTCCCCATTTCTGACACAATGTCAGTAATACTTGGTATTATCATAATCTCATATAGGTTCATTAGTAAATGAGATCCATGCATATTAATGAGGTGATTTTGAATCTGATTGGTTTTTAACCTTGTTGCCACACTGGAGGTGATTTTATATCTGACTGAGTTTGTGATGGCTCGACGAACTGACACAAACTATGGCATAAAAGCTGAAAGTTCAGTAACAGTTTTCCAAATGTTTCTGGTTGGCAGCATGTGATTGTTTGTGGGTATGCTAAGCTTACAAATTAATTGCAGATATTCAACACAGCTGCTGTCATGCCTGCCATAACCAATTTCCTAATTGCATCCTTTGAGCACTGTCCTGCAAGGGCTTCTTATCTATGGTGTTGGTGCTTGACCCATAATACATGTATATTGTACCATCTAGACAAGCTTTCTGTGTGAAAATGATCTGAGACTTGTATTTAAAGATTAAAGAGTGTGAACAGTCTTGCGTGTCTCATTACATCTAAAGTTACAGTAGCAGTGGACAATTGGCTTTCCAAAGCAATAGTTATATATTACAAAAACTGTTTCATTTTAATGTTAAACAGGTGTAGACATTGCTTTTGATCCATTATCAGCTGTCAGTGACTGGCAAATTCCATCCAGTCTTCCTCTGGTAGCTGACAATGCTTCAAACATGGCTGTAGTGGCAACTGAAGCAGGTTGTGACCCACATAATAACTGCTATATACACATATTAAATTGAGCTGGCAAGAAAGCCCTGAAAGTGGTAATGTTAGTACACATTAAATTGAGTTGCCCAGAAAGCCCTAAAAGTGGTGATGTTATCGCACACATTAAATTGAGTTCCAAAGAAAGCCCTGAAAGTGGTGATGCTAGCACACACATTAAATTGAGTTGGCCAGAAAGCCCTGTAAGTGGTGAGGTTAGCACACACATTAAAATGAATTGCCCAGAAAATCCTACACTTAGTATCAGAAGATTTCTCAGCTTTTTCATTTCCACAATACTGAGACAAAACTGGGCTCAAATGTATCCCAGAAGTTTGTGCTCGATGAAACTTGGCATCTGATATGACCCAGAGGTTTCTGGAACTGTAACTGGCTGTAAATGCTGTCCATAAATTCTGAGTAATCTGAACAAAGATTTAAGCACCTCATCAGAAGCATGATAATGATAAAGTAATGGCATTGAAACCAATGTAGACAATGAAGTCAATGTTTTGCTCAAGAGAAACACACCATATCCACAATTCTTCTATGGCATAATCAGCAGTTGATTATGGCATATTTGAAACCGATGTAGACAATGAAGTCAATGTTGTGCTCAAGAAAAACACACCATATCCACAATTCTCCTATGGCATAATCAGCAGTTGGATTACGGCATATTTGAAACCGATGTATACAATGAAGAGAAACACACCATATCCACAATTCTCCTATGGCATAATCAGCAGTTGATTATGGCATATTTGAAACCAATGTAAACAATGAAGAGAAATACACCATATCCACAATTCTCCTATGGCATAATCAGCAGTTGATTATGGCATATTTGAAACCAATGTAAACAATGAAGAGAAACACACCATATCCACAATTCTCCTATGGCATAATCAGCAGTTGATTATGGCATATTTGAAACCAATGTAAACAATGAAGAGAAACACACCATATCCACAATTCTCCTATGGCATAATCAGCAGTTGATTACGGCATATTTGAAACGAATGTAAACAATGAAGAGAAACACACCATATCCACAATTCTTCTATGGCATAATCAGCAGTTGATTACGGCATATTTGAAACCAATGTAGACAATGAAGAGAAACACCATATCCACAATTCTCCATATGGCATAATCAGCAGTTGATTATGGCATATTTGAAACCAATGTAAACAATGAAAAGAAACACACCATATCCACAATTCTCCTATGGCATAATCAGCAGTTGATTATGGCATATTTGAAACCAATGTAAACAATGAAGAGAAACACCATATCCACAATTCTCCTATGGCATAATCAGCAGTTGATTATGGCATATTTGAAACCAATGTAAACAATGAAGAGAAACACACCATATCCACAATTCTTCTATGGCATAATCAGCAGTTGATTACGGCATATTTGAAACGAATGTAAACAATGAAGAGAAACACACCATATCCACTATTCTCCTATGGCACAATCAGCAGTTGATTACGGCATTTTTGAAACCAATGTAAACAATGAAGAGAAAGACACCATATCCACTATTCTCCTATGGCATAATCAGCAGTTGATTATGCTTAAAACACTGTTCAGCCATAGTTCAGCAGTTGTGAGAGATACATTGCGATGTCATTGGACTAGGTATGCAATAACATTGCTTTTGACCCAGGTTAAAAAAACCTGCCTTTTCTGACAGACAATAATTAATTTGAATTCTAAACCCACTTGGCTTTGGCTTTATCTATATAAATAGGCATTAAAAGTGGAACAGCTGCTCCAAACAGAATTCAGCTACTGATGTTCTTCCTGCTTCACCAGCCTTGTCAGCAGAAGACAATAGCACAGCTATATATCATAGACTTAGGACTGACAAGGATGCCTGTGACTCATTCCATGGGCTATAGGTGGCTCTGCTTCTGTCTCATCCAAGTCCACTGTTTCCTGCATTGCACTGACAGAGGTTCTGTTTCACTATCAACAACTAAAGCTGATCTTTCTTCCATTCTCTGAGATGTATATGTTATAACTTTGGAGAAAAATATCAAAATTTGTCTTTAATGTGTAAATGAAGAAATTGAAAGCTACATGGATGAGGAATCAATTCTCCTTCACATTAGGGTGACTACCCATTGCAAGAGACACTAGACAATAAGGGTTACTACCCATTATAACAGACACTACCCATTACAAGGGTTACTACCCATTATAACAGACTCTACCCATTACAAGAGACACTACCCATTATAACAGACACTACCCATTACAAAAGACACTACCCATTATAAGAGACACTACTCATTACAAGGGGTACTACCCATTATAACAGACACTACACATTACAAGGGGTACTTCCCATTATAATAGACAATACCCATTACAAGGGGTACTACCCATTATAACAGACACTACCCATTACAAAAGACACTACCAATTATAAGAGACACTACTTATTACAAGAGGTACTACCCATTATAACAGACACTGGATGTGAACTCAGTTGAACCATAAGGGTAAAGTCAGCATGGGGTAAGTTTCATGAACTATTACCTTTACTAATATCAAGAGTTGTCCCCCTCACCACCAGGGGAAAGGTGTATAGCAGCTGTGTTAGGAGTGTGATGCTATATGGCAGTGAGTGTTGGGCACGAACTCAGTCCTCACTTGCCCGTCTGCAACGCAATGACAGAGCCATGATCAGATGGATTTGTAATGTCAAGCCAGACCCGACCCAGCATATCAGGTCAGATACCCTACTGGAAAAGCTGCACCTACCAAAGATAGAGAAACTCCTAAGGGCCAACCGGTTACGCTGGTTCGGCCATGTAGAGAGAAGCAATGCTTGGATTAACAGGTGTAGAAATGTAAGGGGCACTACCCATTATAACAGACACTTCATATTACGAGGGGTACTACCCATTAAAAGAGATACTACTCATTACAAGGGGTACAGCCCTGTGAAGTGTCGTCTGGTAGGGGTGGGGTTCTTCCTATAGACTTGAAAGAATTATGAGGAAGTTCCCCTGGTCCGCATTCAGAATGTTTACTTCTAGACAATATATTATATATGGCTACAAGCCCCCAGTCAGCAATGCCGACAGTTAAATTAAAAGAAATACAGAGATGAAATTTAAACAACAATTTACTAAATGAAAATTTTAAAAATATTAAGCAATCAATGTCACTCTTGACCCAATGATCCCTAGATCATCATTTGATTTCAGTGTGAGGAATATTTTCCCTTCTTGAGTGTTACTCATCTAAATAAGTCTCCTTTCGTCTTTCTCTCCTTCCGATTCCTCTACTTCCGTTTCCTCTTCTATCTCTACTTCCGTTTCCTCTTCTATCTCTACTTCCGTTTCCTCTTCTATCTCTACTTCCGTTTCCTCTTCGACGGTATCTCTTGAGGTCACCAGAAATTCACTCGGTATCTCTCAAATTCCCCCGGAATTCTCTCAACGTCACCCGAAATTTCCCCGGAATTCTCTTCAACGTCACCCGAAAGCTTCCTGTTGAAAGGTATAATGCATTAGCATATGGTGATGAATATTACCTCACACTAAGTCACTGAATTGAACCATCAGTTTAAGGCGGGACATTTTTGGTCACGCATGCGCACACATCGAAATTCCCATACGCTTCCGCCGCTTACAAAATGGCGCCACAACACAATCTCACAAAGAATTCAAACATCTACATACTGAGCCCTATCAGTATATACATACAAATATTTCAAATATCATTGTATTATAATATTACTACTATTAGTAATATGACTATCTATATATTGATATATATGTCCTACACAAGTGTACCGAATCCACAATATTCACATTCAAATTGCAATAACGGAAATCCGTTAACTCAATGGCAAAATATATCATTACATAAACAAAGTGCTAGTCTACCATAATATACCTACACAAGGAATTATAATATTAATTCTTATAGCGGCTAGCAAACAATACAATTCTTCACGAATACAAATCGTCCTTTCAAAAGGGTGTAAACATAATAATTCACGAAATAATATGCACACCTATTACTAACAAAAGAAGAGCAACATTTTACCTCACAAAATAAGGGGTAATATAATATCATGAAGAAGATGCAACGAATTTACATCATAATCAATTGCAAGCAAAGGTACTAACGAACATCACGAAAGATGCAAAACATTAATATCATGATTAACTATTCATACTACAATACAAGTAAAATGAATATACATACGAGAATCCTTCCATTCCGCAGACGTATCAAGCAGAAATCAAACAAAAATCACACTGACCTTTGAAGCTGTCTTAAGATTTCCTTGATTTCCAAAATCTGAGTCTGCCACCAATTTTCGTCTGGCCATACAAAGTTCTATCTCTTCTCAATTCTTATTGATTTACATCATAATCAATTGCAAGCAAAGGTACTAACGAACATCACGAAAGATGCAAAACATTAATATCATAATTAACTATTCATACTACAATACAAGTAAAATGAATATACATACGAGAATCCTTCCATTCCGCAGACGTATCAAGCAGAAATCAAAAAAAAATCACACTGACCTTTGAATCTTAAGATTTCCTTGATTTCCAAAATCTGAGTCTGCCACCAATTTTCGTCTGGCCGTACAAAGTTCTATCTCTTCTCAATTCTTATTGGAGCGAAATGACTAATTCCTACTGAACATTGGGTTTTATCTAAAAAAAATTTCGAATCAAGTCCCACCCACATTGCATTTCGATTTGGGGGGGGGGGGGGCGATCGACTCTGGTCAGTCGTTCGACTGTCAATCATCCGAATGTCTGTCTGTGTGTCTATCAATTGTTACAGTCTTCTTATTTGACGCTGTCCTGTCCTTTGATGTGGTTACGTCACCCGTCCGCGATGGACACAGTCTCCTCTTACCTCGAGAGCTAACAAAGACCATCTTACGTAATGGGATTAGCTAACTTAGAACAGTTGGAAACATCACAGCTGGGTCAGGCAGACCTACAATTTATACATGTACAAGGCCAGTCAGAATCACAAGTTATAGTAACTTATACCTACATACAAGGGGTTGGGGTAAAATCGTCACAAGCCCATTGCAAGAGACACTACCCATTACAAAGGTTTACTACCCATTATAAGAGACACTTTGTATTACAAGGGTTTACTACCCAATATAACAGACACTACTCATTACAAGGGGTACTACCCATTATAACAGACGACACTAATTACAAGGGGTAGTACCCAGTGCAAGAGACACTAACCATTACAAGGGGTACTACCCATTATAACAGACACTACCCATTACAAGGGGTACTACCCATTATAACAGACACTACTCATTACAAGGGGTACTACCCATTAAAACAGACACTTTGTATTACAAAGGGTACTACCCAGTACATGGGACACCACCCATTACAAGGGTTACTACCCATTGCAAGAGACACCCCCCATTACAAGGGGTACTACCCATTATAAGAGATACTACTCATTACAAGGGGTACTACCCATTATAATAGACACTACCCATTATAAGAGACACTTCATATTACAAGGGGAACTACCCATTATAACAGACACTACCCATTACAAGGGGTACTACCCATTATAAGAGACACTTCATATTACAAGGGGTACTACCCATTATAACTGACACTACCCATTACAAGCAGTACTACCCATTTCAAGAGTTACTACCCATTAGAGGAGAGACTACCCATTACAATGGTTTACTACCCATTTCAAGAGACTCTACCCATTACAAGGGGTACTACCCATTCCAAGGGACACTACCCATTACAGAGGGGACTACATCATCAGCATCAGTTTTCTGTGCTTTTATGTCATGCAAGAGCTGTTCTGCATACCAGCATCATCTGTGACCTTCGGAAAGGATCTTTAGCATTACAGGAATTATTGTTTCAAGACAAAGAATATTGCTGTGCTACTGATTTTCAAGGAGACTATTTCAGTATATAAATATATAGACACTATGGATTCTGACATTTAGATGGGTTCATTTGAGAGTGTTAGGACACAGGATTCTGACATTTAGATGGGTTCATTTGAGAGTATTAGGACACAGAATTCTGACATTTAGATGGGTTACATTTGAGAGTGTTAGGACACAGAATTCTGACATTTAGATGGGTTCATTTGAGAGTATTAGGACACAGAATTCTGACATTTAGATGGGTTCATTTGAGAGTATTAGGACACAGGATTCTGACATTTAGATGGGTTCATTTGAGAGTGTTAGGACACAGAATTCTGACATTTAGATGGGTTCATTTGAGAGTGTTAGGACACAGAATTCTGACATTTAGATGGGTTCATTTGAGAGTATTAGGACACAGAATTCTGACATTTAGATGGGTTCATTTGAGAGTGTTAGGACACAGAATTCTGACATTTAGATGGGTTCATTTGAGAGTGTTAGGACACAGAATTCTGACATTTAGATGGGTTCATTTGAGAGTGTTAGGACACAGAAATGTAGATGGGTTCATTTGAGAGTGTTAGGACACAGAAATGTTTTTCAATAAAGATATCTTTTGTTTCATACAAATGCTTGATAAACTGACATGCTGTATACCAGTTGTATCCGTTGTATAAAGACTTGGTGTTATCCATCATCATTCAATATTACCCATCATAACAGACACCATACATTACAAGGGGTACTACCCTAACCCTATCCATTGTATAAAGACTTGGTGTTATCCATCATCATTCAATATTACCCATCATAACAGACACCATACATTACAAGGGGTACTACCCTAACCCTATCCATTGTATAAAGACTTGGTGTTATCCATCATCATTCAATATTTGTTTTTGCGGTGGAGAGGGCTGTGTTGTTGTTGAAATTTATAATTTAACAATACATCAAGGTTGTGATGTTGATAATATGTAGTACTATTACAGACATGACAAGTTTCAAGTTGAAGAATCAAGGTTTGGTTGATGCATGAAAGTAATGAGCCTGCTTAAAAATCCAACAGCACACAACATGGACCTTAATTTGCTGTTCTATAATGCACTGGCAGATTAGAGTCTGCGTTATTTATTCTACTGGTTACCTTTAACAAACTATAGATCCAGCTCCCTCAGTGTCCATTATATGAAAGCAGATCTGGGTCTATGCAGTTTGCAGTTGTACTTTTAAGTAAATACTCATAGAACAAGGTTTCTATAGCAACAAAAAAAAATTCTAATATTTTGATTTTGGTATATTTTGTGGATCAAAAACACTTTTATTTATAATTTTGAAAAGATTCCATTTTGGACATTCTCATTCCACTCAGAGCAAGCAGGTCACTATAATCTAGTAACTATGATGTACCTGATCTTCTATTTCATCTCTTTTGTGTGATTCATTATCACACTAAATTATGTTTTTCTCTGAACTTTATTCCTCAATGATTGATCAATTATATGTTGAAGATTGGAAATACAATCCACCACAGAATGATTAGATCGGCATTAGTTATATTGTAAATACCCTTGTTGCTATAACAGTGTTACATTAGTTTTACAGTTCCCATTGGGGTTTTATTGTCAATGATCATTTTATCTGAAGACTACTTGTTCTGTGTTTTGTAATTTGGTTTTATCTGTTTTTACTTATTCTGGAATATAAAGTTTGGTTCATGGGAAAATTTACCTAATTGTGCTTTATTTTAGGTAATAGGACCCAGATGGTATTCTTCATATGTACTCAGTAAAGTGCACAGTGTATAGGAATTATATAAAATGGTCCCTCACAATAACACAGTGTAAAGGAATTATATACAATGGTCCTTCACAATAACAGTGTATAGGAATTATAACCAATGGTCCCTCACAATAACATAGCATATAAGAATTATATACAATGGTCCTTCACAATAACACAGTGTACAGGAATTATATACAATGGTCCCTCACAATAACACAGTGTATAGGAATTATATACAATGGTCCCTCACAATAACAGTGTACAGGAATTATATATACTGGTCACTCACAATATCACAGTCATCAGGAATTATATACAATGGTCACCCACAATAACACTGTGTACAGGAATTGTATACAATTATCCCTCACAATAACAGTGTACAGGAATCATATATAATGGTCACTCACAATAACAGTGTACAGGAATTACATACATTTGTCCTTCACAATAACAATGTACAAGAATTACATACACTGATCCTTCACAATAACACAGTGTACAGGAACTACATACACTGGTCCTTTACAACAACACAGTGTACAGGAGTTATATGCAATGGTCCCTCACAATAACAGTGTACATGAATTACATGCAATGGTCCTTTACAATAACACTATGGGAATTATATACAATGGTCCTTCACATAACAGTGTACAGGAATTATATACAATGGTCATTCACTATAAAAATGTACAGGAATCACATGCAATGGTCCTTCACAGTAACACAGTGTACAGGAGTTATATACAATGGTCCTTCACAATAACACAGTGTACAGGAGTTATATACAGTAGTCCCTCACAATAACACAGCTCAGTTGAGATATTAGACAAGATCATTATCAGCTAGATTTCACACTTGACATATTCATTTATTATACCCTTGACAGGTTTCATACTTTACATATTCGTTTATTATACCCTTGATAGGTTTCACACTTGACATATTTATTATACCCTTGATAGATTTCACACCTTGATAGATTTCACACTTGACATATTCATTTATTATACCCTTGATAGGTTTTACATACAATCATGAAAAAGTTGGTATGTGGATGTTTCTCAAGTAAAGTAAATCAAAAATACCAAATGTATGTTACTGTTACCTTACTTTAAATGACTTTTTATATTTTCATGGTATGAACTCTAAGCTGTATATATTGCCATGATATACTGTTGTTTATACTTGGAAAACACATGCTTGGTTCAGTGTCAAGTCAAGGTTACAGAATTCAGCTTGATAGAAGGATAGGCATCTATCTCTCCAGTCATCTATCTATCCAATCATCTATCTCTCCAGTCATCTATCTGTCCAGTCATCTGTCTCTCCAGTCATCTAAAGCTTAATCTTGTGAACAAACTAGATCCCCACTTTTTATGGACTGCTTTAATGCTTTGTAAAAATTATGGATATCATCTGAAGATGAACATGTTCACAACTCACTTTGCTTCCACAAGAGTTTTTGTTCCTTTTGACTGGCAGTAGAATGCAGTGTATAGCAAATCTTGTGAATCCTCTAGCAGGTATCACAGTACCAATTGACCAAGAGAATTAACCTATCTCACATGTTGCCAAGAGGATTAACTTTTTTTTTATTCCTAACAGAAAGTACAACTCTTACATAATGCACCAATCACAGCTATTGTTTTTGTTTATTTCTGAATGCAAGGTTCCCTACACTTTAAGCTTCACCCACCTGGGGTTGTACAATTGGTACCGTTATATCAGCATAACAGTTTTAATGGATCACTATGAAACATGGTAAACATTATGGTCATGTAACCCGGGGTTGTACAGTTGGTACTGTTATACCAGCATCCCAGTTTTAATGGATCACTATGAAACATGGTAAACATTAGGCAGCAGAGAGGGTGAACAGACCAACTTTTACAAGCGTCAATTTAGCAAACTGAGGCTTCCTTGAAAATACTTAGCAGAGATGGTGAACAGACAAACTTTTACAAGCGTCAATTTAGCAAACTGAGGCTTCCTTGAAAATACTTAATTAAATTTTTCAGAGTAAAAAAAAAATAGAAAAAAAAAGACGCCATATAGTTGGCCTTCACCCTCTCTGCTGCTATGCGCTAACAATTTTTTTTACGATGAAAATCCTTTGTTGAAATTCAAAGATTTTTCACGATGAAAATCCCTTTAGGATTTCACAAACAGACTAATTTGTAGAACCTCACCTTGTAGATCAATCAGATTATTGGACTGGTCAGTGAGTTTGAAATTAATTCTGGTTAATGAATTATTATAACATCGCATATAGACTGGATTCACCGGAGACTCAATAATTAGAAACCCTGGAGGAGCTGTTGGTGCAAATGAATACAAAATATACCCCTGCTGAGCTTGATTTGATCGTTCTAAATTTATTTGATAGCTTCCTTCGATAACATCACACACTAAATTGATCGCTATCACCGATGAAATATTCACGTTTTCAGGAGCGATATGCCTGCCGCCACCGTCTGGGTCATTATTGTGTTTGAGGATTTTTATTTCCGGTGATGATGTTTTTTTCCATGCATCATGAATTATTTTAAAACCAACATCGATGGCTTCATTGAGAAGTTTTTTTAGTTCTGGTGTGTTATATCCTGGAAGCTTAAACGTGGAAATTTCTTCATGGATCTTATACTTCCCTCTAAACATTCTCATAAATGATTCATCTGATAACGCCTCTTGAATAATTTTCATATGAAATATTTCCATATCGTTGATGATTTTGTTACATGTTTCTACGACGCTGATAAATTCATCTCTGGTGAGAAAGCCAGATTTGAGAGATATTAATAGCAGTGATAGATCGTTATTAAACGCTGTTAAATTTTTTTCGATAGACCCAAAGTGTACAGTTGGCAAAAAATCTGGGTGATTATTCATGAATTTGTTAACGGAATGATCTTCATAAGTTTTTATTACATTATCAGGTTTCATCTTATCTGTGACATAATCAGATTTTACAGGTTCTGGTATATCAACGGTTTCTTTCTGTCGAGGTGGTAGTTCAGGCCATCCTAACACTGATCTTATAGAACTCTGATAAATATCTACAACATACCCAGGGGAATTAATCTCGATCGCAGATGATAACGTCGGCTCGTGAACCGTTATAGCGATTTTTGATTCTTTTCCAGTGATAGATTTAATTCTTCGTTGTAATTCATTATTAATTTGTTCGATTTGATATGACCCAGTTGGCAACGAGACAACGTTCCAGTCTGGAGTTCCGTCTTCACGATTTTTCCACGCGAACACCAAGGAATTATTTGGTTGTTGACCACCAAATGCTACGGATCTGATATTGGGCCAGCTATGATACACTCGTAGTTTTGCTAGCGCGATCTCGCTCACGGGAACGGGAATCGGAAAATTCACACTGAATTCAGGACGCGTTGAAGTTACTGATATCATGCTTGTTTTCACCGGTGTTGTATTTGTTACTATTTGTTGAAGTAGTTCTTGCGACGACATTGTTATTATTATTCCGCTCTAATTTCAGCATTGTTGTTTTATACAATTGAGCCATCGTTGAGAATTCGCTATCTGATATTGTTGTGTCATCGAGTGACGATGATATCAACGAGGATAATTGCGAGTAACCGGCAGATGCAACGTGAAATTTAATTACATAATCGTTTAGTTTACTCTGGCTACACGATGATAGTTTTTTTGTGATCCCGGTTAATATACCCGCAATTGTAGCCACCGCAGAAATAGCGATTGGAACTACGACCGGAGCAATCATTGTAACTGAAGATAGTATTATCCCAGCAGCAGTGATTACACCCGACACCGAATACACGGTGATATCAACTGCGGTTATTCTTCGTTGGTATTTTTTGATTTTTATTTGATACTCCTCACAGTACGAGCTGAGTTTAGTTTGAAATTCTCTGACCTGATCATAGCGATACTGATACACTGAAGGAATCGTCATCTTATTTTAAAAACACTAGCGTTTTCAGTTTAATTGTTTACTTAAATCCACTACGAATTCTACGTACCACGTTACTGAAACCTTGACTAGATTTCTATCTGCGGTCGTTATCGTGAATTGTTCAGTTGTATCCTTGTCGATGATTGTTGATACCGTATTATTGACTCCAGATGAACTCGACGATGATATATTGAATTGAGTCGGTGATACTATTGTTAATCGATAAATACCCTTTACGGTTGCAGTGATATTTAATATGTTATTTGTAGGTGTCCACGTATATGATCCGTGTTGAATCGTGTATACTACGTTGTTGACGATAGATTTATCATGAGGAATTTTTATTTTTTCAATGACGCTTATCATCCTCGTTGTATCATCCTTCATTGCGTTGTTGAATGTTTTTAGTTCATCGATGGCTTTTTTAATATCAGGAAGGGTTATTTCAATTTTATCAAATGGGGTTCCAATAAACTTATCAATGATGTTTTTACGAAACATTGAAAACTGTTTCACGTGTTTTTCATATTCGGATTGAAGAGTTGCTAGTTCCAACATAGAATCTTTTATCGAGGTGAGTTTTGGTGTGGTCACTGGTGGATTTCCAAAAAATTCTAACATGGGTTTATCAATGTTGTCCACGAGGGAATTTTGTAATTCAGAAAACTGGTTAAATACAACTATATGATCGTCATACTTATCATTGAGTGATTTCAATGAATTCGCCGTGTTATCGAATGCTGCTAATTTATCTGTGATCGTTGAAACAAGTACACCTGGTTTGAGTTTACCCTGATCGGAAAATAACGCGATAGCATCCTCTGCTGCGTCTTGTCGTTTAACTAAAATATCATCGAGGGAGACATTACTAGTTTTCAATTTACCCTGACGATCTTGAAATACGACTATTTCACCAGGATCAACACTTGCTAAGTTCAATGTTTCGGCTATTTCATCTTCGATTAGTTTTTTAACATCCTTGATTTTATCAAGGATTTCAACTCCACCAGTAACGGGTTTCTTCAGCGTTGATAAAGGTCGTCCCCAAATATCAATCATTGTTATCATAAAAACCTTTTCTCTGTTTAAAATCTAAAAGATTTTCAATCCGATGGATTTTCAATCAAAAATTCGTAGAATTTTCAAAGATTTTCAATCCGATGGATTTTCAATCAAAAATTCGTAGAATTTTCAAAGTGAAATTGCACAGCAATTTCCAATCAAAAATTCGTAGAATTTTCAAAGATTTTCAATCCAACGACCGCTAGTATACTCATTCACTACTACATGGGGTGATTTCATCAAAGATTCTCGTGAAATAGCATCAAGTACGTTTAATACTTCATTGCCACATATGGGTGGGTCAAGCATTGTTTGTGTTGGTAACGTGGAATACCAACGGGGTATTTTTAATTTACTTACATAGCGGTTAAATTCATTCGGAGGCGCTAGTCTATATGAGTCGAAATACATAACCCCGCGTGGATCAATCGCGTACGCAACCCAGTGTGTTCCAGGTCCATCGCTGTTATCTAGATTAATAATACCGGTTTCAACGTGATTTGGTTGTGCCGGTAACTGATCTTTCATAAAAACACCTCTGAAGTTTTTAATCGCGAGTTTTTTAGCGGCATCAATTAAATCAAAATTGGACATTGGAGTCAAAGACTCTCGAGTTAGTAAACCGGTCCTAGTCTCAGGCCGCTTCCGCTGTACCATGAATACGGGGTTCCTGGTAGTCTTAGACCCTTTCCTTTTTTTTTACCTAATCCGTGAACAGATCGTCCGCGGACGGATCCGCCTGTTGCTTTCTGTAGTGCCATTCCTGCCGCGGTACCAACGGCTCCTAACGCTGCCGCTTTAGCTACCGCTGGGGCCGCTGCGGCTATCAACCCTGGAATCAACCCTAACAACGGGAATATACCACCAGTCTTTTCCATGTTTTTAATCGCACTCGGAGAAAGAGTAATCTGAACTCCATTCTTTTCCTTAAGCGCGCTATTAAAATGATTAACTTGAGTTTTCGTCAGCGATAGCTTATTTGCCCCGCCATTCATTTTTTTTAGGTTTCAGCGTTATTGTGGTTCCACATTGCTTAGCTGATTTGGATTGTAGTTTTTTTAACTGACCAGGTGTCAATGTGACATTGATATTACTATACGACATTATACAAAACAGATTAATTCTAAATCGCAAGCGATTCAATGGAAAAATTGCACAGCAATTTTCAATCAAAGATTTTCCACTGGTGCATCTACCAGTCTCATTCGTCCACCCACACCTTCGAGTATCATTGATTTATCACTGAGAATGACAGCAACCGCTCTATAATCAACAATACCACCAGGACGGGTTACACGAGCTTGGAAGTGTATATCAACGACGGACTGTCTCATCAAGTCCAGATGTTCCAACGAAAAGTAATAAATCGGATACAGACTTTTAAAATCCAACTGTGATATTTGTAGACCAGTATCGACATTTTGATCGCGTCCCATATACGACAGCAACTGATGATAAACTCGTGCAATATGATTGTTTTCATAGTTAAGTTGTATATCCTCTGATGGTTCTTGCTGTCCGTTTATTTTCAACGAGACTTCATTAACACCTATCTGATCAAATATCATATGGGAACGTTCTTGATTATTTAATCGCGCTCTATTCTGTAGCGCAACAAAAATATGCCGTGGAGCTGAAATACCCTGTCGTGCTGCCAAGTGCCATGTAAGTGTACCATCAATATTAGAATCCATGGTATCTGTGGACGTTGTCAACCAACTTAATAATCTCTTTCCCCCCTGATCCATAAATGATAGTAACCGCGGTTCTGTTGTCAACACTGGCATCCACAGTGTTAGTTTTGATAAAACGACTTTGCCGATGGGAGCGCCAGCACCGCGCCAGATTGCAGCATCATCATTGCCCTTTCTTGTTAGCGCTATAGTATGCTTTACTCCATAGATAACTTTTCTGACGTTTCTGCAAAATCCAAATATGTGGTGGAGCGGAATCGCACATGAAAACCGTCGATGCTGTCCCTGCAACGTTGCTACTCGTGTTGCAAACCCTAGGTTGTAGTTAGTAATATTATTTATGACATCAAAATCAGCAGCTGGTCTTGTATATCCGGCTGGTGCTGGATCAGCTGCTGTAGCTCGTGTTGCTTTTACTCTAGAATACTGGACGTGTTCGGCGTTATCAGTAATATCCTTCGCGAACATCATAGACGGACCCGCTGATCTAGTATAGTCATCAGAATATCTCGCTAACCCGATTATTCCGGTAGCAATATCAACCTCGCGTTCAATAGATTCGATTTCTCTTCCATCAATGAGATATCTAGCACTTTCAAATAACGCCATGATGCCATTGTTAACAAAACCAACTCGGAAAGTTGGGTCATTTGCATATGGTGTATCATCACGCTGTAAAAGCTCACCTTCAACTTCAATAAAGGCTTCAGAGGGTAAAAAGTATTTACTGGTATCATGAACTTGAAGTTCGATTCTCCCCGAAGATCAGGTTGTACTGCGTGATAGGCAAAAAATTGATAATCGCGTACAGAATTAGCTTTAAGTACTGGGGCGTCCATGTCAAATGCAATATCAGGGTTTTGTTTGAACAGTTTTTATTATATATCCGATGGTTTAAATTGGAGGTGAAATCGTAAATTGCTTGGATGAAAATCCTTGGATTTTCCATCTTCGATTGTAAGGCAATTTCATCGACGTCTTTGACGTTTGTAGAAATTCTTTGAATTTCCAAGGCCACTTCCCGCTATCATATTTACTGTTAAGTTATCCTGGGCGTTAGTGTATGACGGAGTCATTAACAACTGTAGTTTTTCATCTACTGCGTTATTTATTATTTTACTAACCCGCGCAGGCATAACCTCAGTAGATGGCAGTGATGAAATCACCGCTGGTTTCTTCGAATTTCGTCGTCGAACTAACGCTGTTATTTTATCCTTCGCGGCTGAAAACGCCTTCGTGGCAAGATCACCAACAGCGTTAATACCCTTATCCCTGATAACATCAATTGCTTTCATCGATAATTGTTTTACTAGCGGCGCTACTTTTGGAGCCATTCTTGAAAATAATCCCATTATAGTGTTACCGAGACCATCTCCATAGTATGCTCGGTATTTTGGCAATCGTGAGTTTACCACGTAGACGTTAGTTGGTTTATCATGGTTGTAGTGTATGATCATTCTCTATTCAATTGATATTTATCTAATCGTGAAAATTCGTAGAATTTTCATCTTCGAGTTGAAAAATCCAAAGGATTTTCAGTCACTATGATAACCGTCCACTAACTCTTCAATGAAATCTCGATATGTTGCAATGTCCATGATACCACCTTGAAATAACCGCCTACAGATATCAGCAGCTTCATTGATTATTTCTGGTGAGTTATTTCCGGCTCGTTTTCCTCCTACGAGTACTTCTAATCGTGCTATATCACCGAGAATATTACCAGGACATGTTACACTAGAGTGAAAATCCATAGGTGAAAATCCATAGGATTTTCCATTCCCAACTAAACCACTGCCTGTTTTTGAAAATTCTTTGGATTTTTTAGTGATACCAGTTGCACCTTGAGAAGAGGGTTGTGTTATTTCAAAAAGTTTTGATTGGTCTGGTAATCTAAGAAATCCAGGGCCTGATTGCGTTGTTGTAGATGATTCAGCTTTTTTTACTGCTTCCATAAATTCTTTATACGTTTTATCCTCTTCTCTTGCCTGAGATGACTTTGTAAATATACGATATAACCCCTTATACCATTCTTTTTTACTGGGGGGTTTATAATTATTGAGGATATAATTTCCTCTCTGATTAAGACTCCTAACAACGAAATCGGCTAATTCTTCCATAGAATTAAATTTTTTATTTTTTAATTCATCTAATTTATCCCGGTGGAATTTATCATTGAATGCAACTCTTTCACTAGCACCCTCTTCTTGTTGTTGTTGTGGTTGTTGTTCTTGAAATTCTTTAAGTGGTTCAGATGGTGGTGAGGAAATATCACCTAATCGTTCTTCTTCCTGAAGTTCTTGTTGTCTTGCAGTAGTTATTATATCACCAGGAAGTGTTTATAAAGATTTTTTTGTTTGTTTGGTTCGTTTTGCTATTTTCTCTAACACAGGGAGAAAGGACTCCTTCTGCGCGCTTTCTTGTTTAGAAATTGCTGATGTTACACCCTCAGTTGCAGTAACAATCGGCTTAAAAAGCTGTTCTGTATCAGTAGAAAAATCAGTCTGAAGTAATTGCCGCTGTTGAAGTTTTTCACGTATACGATCACGAATCGGTAATAGTTTCTTAAGAGCGCTAAGTCGTTCTTTTGTGTTCCGTGTGGTCAATGATTGTCCTACCATTATTGAAAGAGTATCAGTATTGTTAAATTGCAAAGCAATTGTGAAACTCGTTGAGTGGAATTGCAAGCAATTCACCAAGTAAAAAAAAAGGAATACACCAACCTGTTATACTTCCCTGTTGTCACACACACAATTTTACTTCCTCGTTTGCCCAGGTAGTGATTATACATGTCATGTACCGTACCGGTTATACAAACAAAAGAGGCTCTCTACGTGTGGGGCTCAGCTTGCTCCATTAACGTTTTTAATTGTCTCGCCTTACAATTGATAAGCTTCCTTTGTTCATATTCTAAGCTTAATTGCTTACGTACACGTTCTACGATGCTACATAATGGTACAAACACATTAACGTCTTCGGTATTAACTAAACTTTCACGTATAAGTTTTTGTAAACGCTTAATTAAAAAATATTTCTTAGCGAGAACATATTTTCCATTTTGTTCTCCAAATTGTATGTCCTCGAAATCGGTCATGATTTGACCACAATCTAACCCTGAACATAATTTTACATTTTGATCTTTAAGCTTGTTGATTTCAATAACAATACATTTGAGATTTTCAGAATTCATATTATATAAAAATACGTTTGTTGAATTGCTTGAATGAAAACCTGAAAATTCTTTAGAATGGAAATTGCTTTGCAATTTCACGAGTGAAAATCCAAAGGATGAAAACTCAAAGAGTTTCACAAAATGAATTCTGGACACGCTAAGGTGTTGTGATCATCTTAGCATATCCAGAAGCTTAGCGAGGTGATTATGGATGACGACGGCACTTACAACCCCGTGATCTAGTGTGGTAGGCGGTTGTATACACATAGGACGGCACTTACAACCCCGTGATCTAGTGTGGTAGGCGGTTGTATACACATAGGACGGCACTTACAACCCCGTGATCTAGTGTGGTAGGCGGTTGTATTATACACATACGACGGCACAATTACACATCACCGTTTTGAACCCCCTTGGTGTATTATACATCAAGCGGCGCTCAACGGTTACATATAATCACGAAGCGTATTCCCCTACAAGTAGAGTCTAACTTGTCAAATAACAGGTTTGACCTACAAGAGGATACGTTTGGTGCGTGGACACGGACAAACACAACACAAACGATTATAGGTGATTATGGTATTTACAATGACAATGAATGACGACGGTACTTACAACCCCTGATCTAGTGTGGTAGGCGGTACATAGGACATAGGACGGTACAACAAACGATTATAGGCGATTATGGTATTTACAATGACAAACAATGACGACGGTACAACAAACGATTATAGGGTGACACAATGAATGAATTGATTTCAATGACAATGGATGACGCGGGCTATTCTACATTCAAGTACAAAAACAAACCTGAAATCGAAACCTGGTTTGAATGTCAATAATAACGTTCACCCCACGTGACGGTGTGGGTTTGTTTTTGTACTTGAATTTCGGCTAAGCCCAAATATAACAGAGACGGATTTGTATATAACCACTCATTACAAACGAAGTGACATAGAGAGGTGTGGTGCTTGTAATTCTTTGTTGTGTTTGTTAGCGATCACTGACAACGTTGAAAACACGCATAATACTTGAAACAGACACTAAAAAAAAGAATTAAATACGACGTGTAATAAAACAGTTCTGTTAATGCTTGAAAAAAGATGAAATCAGTTATATTCTGTTAAGATTTCATAATAGCGAAACCAACCAATCAAAATCAATGACTGTGTTTAAGATCCGTAACTGTGTCATTGGTGATTTGTCACACGCGCGTTACCTAACGGAGTTATTCCCCGTCAATGCAAGATTATGACTTATACATAAACAAATTGAATTTTTTGTCCATTTTTTCTGGAAATCGCCGATTTTTGTACTCGTTCTGCAACAAATCGTACTGAGGAGGAGGGAATATCGAAATACCTACCGGCGCTATTCAAAGATTGAAATACTATCTCCGTGTTATTTGCCGTATTAATTGACTTTACAGGTCTAGCTTTTTTCGAGTGTTTCCCAGTTCCTCCTCGTTTTGTGTTTTCACGTTGTGTAATAGCTTGTAAATTCGATAAAGAATTATTAGTCTTAATGCGATCAATGTGATCAATAACAAACCCATCCTTGATTGATCCGTTATACACTTCATAGACGAAACGATGATTGAGATAAGTTTTCCCTCCAGTTCTAAACATCAAATATCCTTGATTAGTCATAGCACTAACCGGCTTCTTAAGTCTACAGTTTCTAACAACACCATCACGAGACGCTTCGTAGTTGGTAATAACAGGATGTCGTTGAAATTCTTGGCTCATTTGTATACATAATACTTCTATTTGTCTAATTCGTTAATTGGCTGAATTATAACATTGGCAAATCTTTCTATGTAGTCCTGAGCAGTTTTTATGATTTTGCCGTTGGCAACGTCGTTGACGTTGTCAGGATTTTTGATTCTTCGCTTGTCATAATAACGCTTCAACTCTCTATAACGCTTACCCCCGCAACTAATGCATAACTGCGATTTACCTCTAACACCTACCCCACAATACAGGCACGGAAGAGGGCCATTGCTCCCCCGACGAAAACTTTGCATATGATACCCACAGAATTCATTTCTGCATGATTTGTTACACGGAGTCTTTGATCCAATCATAAGCCATTTGCAATGATTCATTATATAAAAAACTTTTTATTTAAATACTTGTTTTAATTATAATATGAAAGAGTCCAAGAGATTATCGAAAATTAACAGAGATAACGTCGCTGTTAAACCGAAACGTCTAAAGGACGATAGCATGAAGGAGTTCAAGAGATTATTGAAAATTAACCCCCGATTTAATCTCGATAACGTCGCTGTTAAACCGAAACGTCTAAAGGACGATAGCATGAAGGAATTTAAGAGATTATTGAAAATTAACCCCCGATTTAATCGGGATACTAAATTCGATCTCGATAACATCTCTGATATGAAAGAATTCAATAGATTATCAAAAATTACGCCTTGGAAAAATGCTAGTTTTAATCTCGATAGAATCTCTGATATACCAAAAAGTCTAATAGATGACAGAACCCTGCTGAGTAAAATCAGCGACTGTTTTAATGAATTTAAGCATGATGGAGCATCTCATGCGTGGTCGACATTTCGAATTATCAATGTACCCGTAATCGATGCTACTATGAACGATACAAGAGCAGCTGAGATACTTTCACACCTTGGCGAGCCAACGGGAAATCCCAGCGGAGGTATTTTTTTAGAATAAAATTCATTATCGAAGACGGCGGCGAATGGGTTATCAGAGATAAATTTGATCCAATCCTCAAGGATAAAAAATTTGTAATTGTGAGTAGAGATTCCAAACCAGGAATTCTAACTGGAATTGACAAACCATACTACAAGAAATCTTACCCTGCAACAGCAGTTGTTTACGGAATATACCCGTTAAATGATAAGCCAAGTATCGCAAAACTAGCTCCGATGAAAACATCGTCGCCCTTGACTTCGTCAAGGCTCAATTGTGTAGCAACACGGGTAATGGAACACTTCACAAATGCATCCCGGGGAAATAAACTAACTGATCTGCGACGTAAGAAAATAACCGAATGGGAACTGACAGTGAAACAGCGCGGGGCAATGATTTCCAATATTGTTAAATTAGAAGCATCATTAAAATTTCCAATATCGGTAGCAACGATAACCGGAGAAGTATTATACGAACCGAAATATCAATCGCAAGGAGCTCCAATTGAAATTATTGATCATAACAAACACGCGTGGACACCTGCAGTAAACGTATTTCCACGAGAACGAATTGTCACAAGATAGACCGAGTCGGAACTGGATTAGTGAAGACACGGAACACAACTGCGTTAATAACATGTTTATTTTATAAATGCAATTTTAAAAATGAACTCTGACACCAATATTTTACAATATATAAGAAAAATCTATTTATATAAATGTTCCTAACATGGAACTAAGACAAAAAAGAAGTATATGAATGAATTTACAAATATTAATATATATAAAAGGCTCGTATAACGAGATAGATGCAAATATGAAAAGAATGCGTCGTCAATATGACGAGACTAGAATGAAGATATTACATAATTAATACGTCGTCCATATAACGAGACATATGCAATTGTGAACCCTAAATTCTGAAGCTCACGTTCATGGAACGAGATTTGTGTAGAATGAAATTATGCAGGTGTTGTTCATATAACGAGACTGCAAAGAAGATATTAAATATCCAACAAAATTATGCAGGTGTCGTTCATATAACGAGACTGCAAAGAAGTTATTAAATAAATAATACAATTATGCAGGTGTCGTTCATATAACGAGACTGCAAAGAAGTGTTTAAATAATATGTCGTCCATATGATGAGATATATGCAATGGTGAACCCTAAATTCTGAAGTTCTCGTTCATGGAACGAGATTTGTGTAGAATGAAATTATCCAGGTGTCGTTCATATAACGAGACTGCAAAGAAGTGTTTAAATAATATGTCGTCCATATGACGAGATATATGCAATGGTGAACCCTAAATTCTGAAGTTCTCGTTCATGGAACGAGATTTGTGTAGAATGAAATTATGCAGGTGTCGTTCATATAACGAGACTGCAAAGAAGTTATTAAATACATAATAAAATTATGCAGGTGTCGTTCATATAACGAGACTGCAAAGAAGTTATTAAATAAATAACAAAATTATGCAGGTGTCGTTCATATAACGAGACTGCAAAGAAGTGTTTAAATAAATATTACGTCGTCCATATGACGAGATATATGCAGCATACGTAAGCACCATACACAGGCACCACACACGGGCATTACATGGTCAGCATAGACAAGCCCACACACGTAGTCACCACAACATGGCACCACACACAGGCAGCATAGAGAAGCCCAACGGTCACTCCATGACCCTACGGTCACTCCAACATGACACCGCACACTGGCACCACCGGACCCCACTCAGCTCCGGACCACAGTCACCCACGGTCACCCCACGGACACCACAACATGGCACCGCACCTGGGCACCAACAGGCCCCACTCAGCTCCGGACCACAGTCACCTACGGTCACCCCACGGACACCACAACATGGCACCGCACCCGGGCACCAACAGGCCCCACTCAGCTCCGGACCACAGTCACCTACGGTCACCCCACGGACACCACAACATGGCACCGCACCCGGGCACCAACAGGCCCCACTCAGCTAAAATTAAAACAACCGAACCGTGTAATACATAAGACACGGTCAAGTATTCTCACACATATGTAGCGCATGCGCGCACATGAAATAATTATCCATGTACATTTAACGTTAAGCATGCAGCGTATAATTGAACTCAATTATGTTCAGATACAAAAGAACTAATGAAACAAAATATAGTACTTCTGATAAAATGGCGCTGCCTAACCTATGTATTTATTCTATAGATTTTATAATAAATACTAAACATCTAATATGTAAAACAATGAATTATATCATAATACAAATAGCAATGAGAACAAAGTTAAATCTATTGTTACCTCTTTTAGCTGATAGATTGCTCCTTTAAGGATGGAAGCTTTTCCGACAAGACTGGATCGTAATGTGATTTCCCTCTTATAATTTCGTCCTTAATATACCCCTAGCTGTGACATATGTGCAGCTAGGTACTTTAAACTGCAGGCAATTTCGCACGTGCAGCATGAGCTGAGTGTTTGCTCATTATGTCGAAATAACTAAAAATACCCCAAAAATAATAAACTACCCTCGGTAAGGCTGTACGCAGTAACGAAATGAGACTAGATTTTTGACCACATATACATATTGAACATAGTCGTATACAATTCCGTGACACGAATCGTGAAATATATCCCCGGGAAATTTTCCGGGAAATTTTCCAAGGATGTTTTCCACGAAGAGAGGTTATTCGATGCAATTGTTGCGTTGTGTAAAGATGATCCCGTGTCAGTGTGGCTACTTAGCAGCGCTGGTTCTGAATCAGGATTTGATCAGTTTGTAAGACCAAATGGAGAATTATATCGCGTTGAAGAATTAGATAACAGAATGAGAAAAATCGCTAATGAATTTTCACCGGAGAGTTTCCATGAAAAACTACTCACGAATAGTTTTACTATTCCATCAGTGGTAGCTCATTTTGCAAGAGAAAAGAACTCATGGCGTCCAACACAAAGTGATTTTCTCGAGGATGTCAAATTTAGTTGCGTCGAATTTGGTCATGGAGGATTGTGGAATACGAAATACTCACGTGATGGTATGATTTCAATTGATATATCCGCGTGTTATCCTGGAAGTTTTCTCGGGTATGGAGAATGTGCTGAGTACTTTAAACGATTTGGACATCCCACGCATGAAATGACTCATGTTGCGATTAATGGTCGTTTGCCTGATTTTGATTTAACCGGGTTCGCTCGTGTGATATCATTCGAATTCGCTACAGGGTTACATCCGTGTAGTTATGTTTGGCTTGGTAGACACCTATCTGAAAAACACTGGATGCCAATAGTGTTACTACGATATATGATCGATTGTGGTATGCTAATATCGTTGATTGTTTCCGAAGCTATTATATGCTATCATGCGCAGAAAGAAGTTTGGTTACCAAAACCTGATCTAGATCGTATAATTAGCGAACAGCGAAAACAGTTTCCTAATTTCAATGAAGAAAAAATCATGAAATTGTCTAGGCAAGTATTTGAAATTAGAAACAAAACAGCCAAAGATTTTGGACGAAAACTAATTGGTAAATTCACTCAAGATGGAAGATTTGACAATACGAAATACTCTTCGAGGTTGATCATAGATGTCGCTGAATACGATTTTATCATAGCGGATTTAACGAAACAAGGAAAACTTGTAAATCGTAAAGATGCTTTTCTATCCAATGGTGAGAAATTGGGTACGGTTGTTACCTACTGTGATGGATATAGTTGTCAGTATACACATTTGAGAAGTTCTATGCTTGGTTATTATATTATTAATTTATTTTCGATGATAAATAGATTCCCAGATACCGCGGTTAGAGTAGCTACTGATTCGATGTATATCCACAACAAATACAGATCAGTTGTAGCGGCATTCACAGATCCCGAGGAAGCGTGGGGGCGTTGGCGATTTAAAAAAGAAACACTACATGAGTATTGTAAATCCGCAGACATTGCCAATGACGATAAATACTTGAAAAGTAACCAAAATCTCTCAGAATTTTCTAATGCACCACCCGTATCTGATCCCGTATGTAGATACAAGACAGTCTATTTAAACGGTTGTGGTGGGTCAGGAAAGACAACTCGTGCAATTGAATTATTTCGTCGGGAAAATCCTACGGATTTCACAACCATGATTGTGTTAACACCAACTCACAGACTCGCCAGAGAGATGATAGCGCGGGGAGTAAAAGCCTGTACTTATCACAGTTTCTTTCGATGGAAAGGTGACAAATGGACCCCTGATCGAATGGGTAATAAATTCATTCCTGAAAACATAATCTGGGATGAAATATGCACGGTATCGTTGACAGTATTACAGACATTTCTTGAATGGTTGTTATTGAAAACTACAAAAGTCGTCATGTGCGGCGATCACGGCCAACCACAGTCATTTGTTGGTGGATCTCCACATGAGTGGTTGAAGAATCATGTAGACTATTATGAAGAGATTAATACCGACCATAGATCACTTGATGAACAATTACGAGAATTCAAAGCGCTAATTAGATTACAACCGGATAAAATCCAATGTGAAATAGCGCATGAAATAATTTCAGAAACTCCCATGAATGATTTTTGGGAAACATGGAGACCAAATGATTTAATAATCGCGAGTAGAAAAATAATCAGAGACACACTTCAGATGAAGTTATTTGAATTACATAAACGTAAATTTGCAACACTTCCAGTGCCTCTTTGTTATAGAACAAAAGATACCCGACGACAAAATATTGACGTTGACATTCCTGGACAACAACAAAAACAGAATTTAGTGTTAAATGATATTGTGATGGTTGATATCAGCGTCGTCGAAGATGCATTGGGGAACTCAAAGAGTTCCGCTGATAAATCCCCATGGACGTTAGGTTATGCAGCAACAATACACTCTTCACAGGGATTAACTATCACAGGCACAATTGTTTGGATAGTAGATAATCACATTGAGTGGTCAAATTTAGTTTATCTCGCAGTGTCCAGAGTACGGCGAATAAACCAACTTCGAAGAATTGTCTTCGATGATGAAATCATTGGTGGCGATGATGCCAGTGACGATATTGTCACTGGTGATTTTATCACTGGTGATATAATCAGAAAAAAACTCTCTGGTTATAAACAACAGGATAAAAAAAATAATAGAAAATTTGACATTGTTGCTGAATTAATAATTACGCTGAAGCAACAACAGAATAATCACTGCGCGAGTTGCAATTGTATAATGCGTTGGAGTTGGTCGAATAAAGATCCTCGCCAATTTACCATAGACAGAAAGAATAACAATCTCGGTCATGTCAGAAACAATGTGAGGTTGACTTGTCTTGAGTGCAACAGACGCAACGGTGCTAGTTAAGACCACGCGGTGGTAATTGAGTATCCTCGGGGATCACTTGTAGTTGTTGTTGAGTAAATCCCCGCTGAGGAGCAGTTGAATCCAGTCTATAGATTGCTGGTCTACCAGTTGATCGTGTTATACCGGATATCTTATGCGTAGTGACACTCCAAATAGGATCGGTAGCTCTTTTTTTACCACCCTCAAGCTCTCCTGGTTCGTATAAGTACCTTACAATGACATTACTACCAAGAATTGGTTCTTTGAAATCTTTTTGTGGTTGTACGGGTATATACTTCTTTTTAATAGCGTTGCTAGGTTTCATGTTAATTGTTCTAGTAATCTCATTATTGATTGCGGTAACTACACCTGGTAATCTCTTGACCCATTCACGGGATCGTTCATGTTGGATGAATTCTTTCGCGTATTGATATCCAAATAACCGCTCAGCAAGTGTCCGATTAAACCGTTCAACAATTGCCTGATCGCGATGTAACGCAGTGTGTCCTCGTCTGATGGCGACATTATGATGTTTCATCGTTGTTAAAACAGCGCCTTGAAATTCCTTGCCAGGATCAACTTGTAACAGATTTGGCCAACGCAGAGGACCTCGTCGATAAATTTTTTCAAATGCAGAAGCTACTTCAGTAGATGATTTTGTCCTTAGCGGTTCTGCTTGTTTGTATCGACTCGCAATATCAACTAACGTTAACGCGTATTTGTAACCGTTGTCATGCGGCAGAAATAGTATATCAGCTTGATGAACTTCATTAGGTGTTGTAACATCAAAATGTGAGTAGTTAATTCATTTAGGCGCTGGTAGATAAATTTGCCATATAGCTTGTTTAGATAACCAGTTTGCCGCTGTAGCTTTTTTCACCGCCGCAGCGCTAGCGAGTTTACTTATTGCTGCGTAACCTCTCCAGTATCCTCTCGGAGAATAATAAACAGATTCCATATTATTAATTACCCGCACCTAACATCAATTTACCCTTCATAGCAGATTTTACCAACCATGAAGCCAATTTTTCTTTGAAGGATTTATCAGGAATAGCATTTAACGCATGAATTAATTTCACATCTGAGAGATGTCTGTGTTGAAGATGGCTGCTTTTATAAGCAACATCATGAGCATGACACGCCTTATCAATAGCGTTTATTGGATACTCGCCGGGTCGGGGCTGATTTTGGTCATCAAGTCTGATATCTAATCGTGTTCCCGGTCCACAGTAGCTATATCCTGGAAGGTGTTTTTCTCCTGGATACTTTGCCCACGGCGTTCCAGGGAGTTTTGCTAACTTGGCTGCAATATCACCTCCTCGTTTTTTTTTAAAGGTTCCTTGGAAGTAAATCTAAATTTCTTTGTACTACATTGTACGCACTTACCAGAAAGCGCTGATCGATTATTTTTCGTTGTAATCGTCGTCAAGTCATTTGTGCCAGTACGCGTCTTACATTTCACACAATATAGATTCATAATTTATATATAATGGCATGAATGTAATTGATTATTCAGCTACAAGACGACGGGAACCTTTTAAACACCATGCAATGTTACCAAATTCTATTCGCGCGATTATCATCGGACCATCTGGAAGTGGTAAAACACAATTGCTACTTAATTTGATAACGAGATGGATGGCGTGGGATAAGTTGTATATGATTGCTCCGAGTGTAGATGATCAGCGATGTTATGAAGTGTTAAAAGATTTTAATGATGCCGCGCGAGAAATTAACGACGAGGATATTATTGATTTTATTACTGATATCGAAGAGGCACCTAGCATTGACTCCATCGACGGAAGTATTAACAATTTAATCGTATATGATGATTTCATGTTAGATAATCAAAAAATAATAGGTCAGTGTGGCATATTACTCTTATGTCAGATAATCACTTCAGATTTTAACTGATATTAGGTCACTGTGGCATGCTACTCTTATGTCAGATAATCACTTCAGATTTTAACTGATGTTAGGTCAGTGTGGCATGTTATTCTTATGTCAGGTAATCACTGTTCAGATTTTAACTGATATTAGGTCAGTGTGGCATGCTACTCTTATGTCAGATAATCACTTCAGATTTTAACTGATATTAGGTCAGTGTGGCATGTTACTCTTATGTCAGGTAATCACTGTTCAGATTTTAACTGATATTAGGTCAGTGTGGCATGCTACTCTTATGTCAGATAATCACTTCAGATTTTAACTGATATTAGGTCAGTGTGGCATGTTACTCTTATGTCAGGTAATTACTGTTCAGATTTTAACTGATATTAGGTCAGTGTGGCATGCTACTCTTATGTCAGATAATCACTTCAGATTTTAACTGATATTAGGTCAGTGTGGCATGTTACTCTTATGTCAGGTAATTACTGTTCAGATTTTAACTGATATTAGGTCAGTGTGGCATGCTACTCTTATGTCAGATAATCACTTCAGATTTTAACTGATATTAGGTCAGTGTGGCATGTTACTCTTATGTCAGGTAATCACTGTTCAGATTTTAACTGATACTAGGTCAGTGTGGCATGTTACTCTTATGTCAGGTAATCACTATTCAGATTTTAACTGATATTAGGTCAGTGTGGCATGTTACTCTTATGTCAGGTAATCACTGTTCAGATTTTAACTGATATTAGGTCAGTGTGGCATGTTACTCTTATGTCATGTAATCACTGTTCAGATTTTAACTGATATTAGGTCAGTGTGGCATGTTACTCTTATGTCAGGTAATCACTGTTCAGATTTTAACTGATATTAGGTCAGTGTGGCATGTTATTCTTATGTCAGGTAATCACTGTTCAGATTTTAACTACTATTAGGACAGTGTGACATGTTACTCTTATGTCAGGTAATCACTGTTCAGATTTTAACTGATATTAGGTCAGTGTGGCATGTTACTCTTATGTCAGGTAATCACTGTTCAGATTTTAACTGATATTAGGTCAGTGTGGCATGTTATTCTTATGTCATGTAATCACTGTTCAGATTTTAACTGATATTAGGTCAGTGTGGCATGTTATTCTTATGTCAGGTAATCACTGTTCAGATTTTAACTGATATTAGGTCAGTGTGGCATGTTATTCTTATGTCAGGTAATCACTGTTCAGATTTTAACTACTATTAGGACAGTGTGACATGTTACTCTTATGTCAGGTAATCACTGTTCAGATTTTAACTGATATTAGGTCAGTGTGGCATGTTACTCTTATGTCAGGTAATTACTGTTCAGATTTTAACTGATATTAGGTCAGTGTGGCATGTTACTCTTATGTCAGGTAATCACTGTTCAGATTTTAACTGTAATTAGGTCAGTGTGGCATATTACTCTTATGTTAGGTAATCACTTTTGAGATTTTAACTGCTATTAGGTCAGTGTGGCATGTTACTCTTATGTCAGATAATCACTGTTCAGAATGTTACAAATTTGTGACAGGTCAAATTTGCATGTTACACTTACACCAGGTAATCACTGTTTAGATTGTTACAGATTTCTAACAGATCAATGTAGGATGTTTAAATCTGAAAATATATATTTTTTTCATGGACAGAAAACCTTGACAAGTGGGAACGTTTGACTGTAGCAGATTCTCTTGAACCAGTCCAGTTTGAAGAAGGGCAAGAAATTGTCAGGCAGGGAGAGCCTGGGGATGACTTCTTCATTATTGTGGAGGTATAGCCATATTTCTTCTTCTTATTGCCATAGCATTTTCTTCAAAAGCTTCTGTACAGCAAATATGATGGGGCTTCAAATATGAATGCTGCTTTGAAATATAGAAAAACCTTAAACCCACTTTCTCTTAGGGTCTGCTCAACAGAATTGGATCAAATATGACACGAAAATATCTGCTTTGACAGGGTAGGTTTACCACCGAAATGGAAACAGAATATAGGTGAATGCAAACAAATGCAGAATGAGTGTGAGAGAGAGAGAGAGAGAGAGAGAGAGAGAGAGAGAGAGAGAGATCTGTAACTAAAAAATATGCAAATGAAATGATAAATGCATTTGAAAGAAAACTGAGGGCACAAATAAAAAATGCAGAATGATGAATAATGAACTAAAACAATGAAATCATGAGTTGATAGAAAAATGAAACATTTTTATGTCTCTGACAACTTTCTTGTCATTATTGTTAAGCTTTACTTGTCTACATTTAACGACCTCGTCTGTGCTTGATGCACCAACTCATCTCCCTTTTCTAGAGATTTCTGAATATGTTGATTGACCAAGTCTGATCTACGTCATCAGTCCATACTCAATATAACCGTTCCGGTGGCATAATGGTTAGAGCGTCTGCCGCCGGAGCAGGAGGTTGTGGGTTCAGTCCCCGGCTGAGTCATACCAAAGATCATAGCAAAATGACTGAAAAATTGTTAAAGCTACTTTAAAAATCCTAATGAAACAAATAAACAAACAAACCATGCTCAATAGAGATTTCTAAGTAGACATGCTGTAACAAGAAAACCTGGTGGAATTTGCAGGTTCGCAACAGAATACTTTTGACAATGATATAAATACAATGTTTAATAATGAATGACTTGAATGAACAATTAAAAAAATATGAAAATGTGTATGTATATTTAATCTAAATATTGGATTATTAACATAGTAACGCACACATGTAATGAAGAAAAATAACAAACAGATTACTCCACAAGAGACAAACACAAGCCATGAATGATTCACAGTGACTAAACAATGGAAAGATGGATATAATTTACTCAGCTAGCAAACAATGTAGAATGTTACTAATGAATAAATTAATGAATTTACTCAGTGAAATTATGCAAATAAAAAAGGACAAATATATAACTTATCTTTACAGTCCCTAAAGATACAATGGGTTTTACATACCCCAAAATTTAATTCATGTGGTTGGCTTTATAGCTTGCACCACGTAGACTTCGACCTCTCTGATACTTGGAACGCGCGGGTCCCTCTAACACTCAGGACACCCTAGACAGCTCTACACATTCTGGTTGCTCTGGACTCTAGACTCTAGACAGCAACGGACAACACTGGACACTCCAGATACTGGACATCACTGGATACTCCAGATACTGGATAGCTCTACAGCTGGGAAACTCCAGACACTGGACTGCTCTACAACTGGGACACTCCAGATACTGGACGTCCCAGACACTCAACTGCACCGGACAACACTGGACATTCCAGACACTGGGCAGCTGAAAGCATATCCAATACCGTGTATTATATATATAGCACAGGCATAAAACCATAATAATGTTATACATGGTAAGTTATACAGATAATATTACTGACACAATAATTACAAAACAAGAAGTTCATAAACAAACCTAACCCTACTTGATTAGAATCCTACTGTACTAAACATTGCTATAGAGATTACTAAGTACACATGCATCAATTCACATCAATTCTGTCTGATCTATGTCATCAGTCCATGTTCTGTAGAGATTACTAAGTACACATACACCAATTCTGTCTGATCTATGTCATCAGTCCATGTTCTATAGAGATTACTGAGTACACATACACCAATTCTGTGTGATCTATGTCATCAGTCCATGTTCTATAGAGATTACTAAGTACACATACATCAATTCTGTCTGATCTATGTCATCAGTCCATGTTCTATAGAGATTACTAAGTACACATACACAAATTCTGTCTGATCTATGTCATCAGTCCATGTTCTATAGAGATTACTAAGTACACATACATCAATTCTGTCTGATCTATGTCATCAGTCCATGTTCTATAGAGATTACTAAGTACACATACATCATTTCTGTCTGATCTGTCATCAGTCCATGTTCTATAGAGATTACTAAGTACACATACATCAATTCTGTCTGATCTACAGTTCTACAAAAAGGGATCCAGATTATACAATTATTATTTTTTTATAATAACTGTAACATTGTCCATGACACTGAATGTCATAACAGTTGTTTATAATTACTTTAACATTGTCCATGACACTGAATGTCATAACAGTTGTTTATTATTACTGTAACATTGTCAATTGACACTGAATGTCATAACAGTTGTTTGTAATTACTTTAACATTGTCCATGACACTGAATGTCATAACAGTTGTTTATAATTACTGTAACATTGTCCATGACACTGAATGTCATAACAGTTGTTTATAATTACTGTAACATTGTCCATGACACTGAATGTCATAACAGTTGTTTGTAATTACTTTAACATTGTCCATGACACTGAATGTCATAACAGTTGTTTATAATTACTGTAACATTGTCCATGACACTGAATGTCATAACAGTTGTTTTTAATAGATTCTAGACCCCTTTAAGTGTTTTAGTATAATAGATTCTAGACCCCTTTAAGTGTTTTAGTATAATAGATTCTAGACCCCTTTAAGTGTTTTAGTATAATAGATTCCAGACCCCTTTAACATGTTTAGTATAATAGATTCTAGACCCCTTTAAGTGTTTTAGTATATTAGATTCTATACCCCTTTAAGTGTTTTAGTATAATAGATTCTAGACCCCTTTAAGGTGTTTTAGTATAATAGATTCTAGACCCCTTTAAGTGTTTTAGTATAATAGATTCTAGACCCCTTTAAGGTGTTTTAGTATATTAGATTCTAGACCCCATTAAGTATTTTAGTATAATAGATTCTAGACCCCTTTAACATTTATTAGTATAATAGATTCTAGACCCCTTTAAGGTGTTTAAGTATAATAGATTCTAGACCCCTTTAAGTGTTTTAGTATAATAGATTCTAGACCCCTTTAAGGTGTTCTAGTATAATAGATTCTAGATCCCTTTAACATATTTTAGTATAGTAGATTCTAGACCCCTTTAAGGTGTTTTAGTATAATAGATTCTAGACCCCTTTAAGGTGTTTTAGTATAATAGATTCTAGATCCCTTTAACATATTTTAGTATAGTAGATTCTAGACCCCTTTAAGGTGTTTTAGTATAATAGATTCTAGACCCCTTTAAGGTGTTTTAGTATAATAGATTCTAGACCCCATTAAGTGTTTTAGTATAATAGATTCTAGACCCCTTTAACCTGTTTTAGTATAATAGATTCTAGGCCCCTTTAAGTGTTTTAGTATAATAGATTCTAGACCCCTTTAACATGTTTTAGTATAATAGATTCTAGACCCCTTTAAGTGTTTTAGTATAATAGATCCTAGACCCCTTTAAGGTGTTTTAGTATAATAGATTCTAGACCCCTTTAACATGTTTTAGTATAATAGATTCTAGACCCCTTTAAGTGTTTTAGTATAATAGATTCTAGACCCCTTTAAGGTGTTTTTAAATTAGTATAATAGATTCTAGACCCCTTTAAGTGTTTTAGTATAATAGATTCTAGACCCCATTAAGGTGTTTTAGTATAATAGATTCTAGACCCCTTTAACATGTTTTAGTATAATAGATTCTAGACCCCTTTAAGTGTTTTAGTATAATAGATTCTAGACCCCTTTAACATGTTTTAGTATAATAGAATCTAGACCCCTTTAAGTGTTTTAGTATAATAGATTCTAGACCCCATTAAGGTGTTTTAGTAGTGTGATTTAGTAGTGGGATTTTATAACATTACTGCAGCACAAAAATGATGTTTCTGGTGTTTATAAGTTATAAATAGAATAACCAAATAAACTTACAATACAAAAAAAAAAACTACATTAGCCAGGACTGATGCAATCATTGTTATTATTTCATCATTTCTGTGTCGTATTGTTTCTTGTTTCAGAACTATAATTTTTCAGTTTATTCAAACAGTTAGTAAGATTGGGCTGAGGAAATGCCAACTGGACTCTCACTTAACTTTTAGAATATACTTGAATGGATGCCCCCGTAAGTTGCCTATGGTCATATGACATTTAGGACTTTGCTGAAAGCCATCACACAAGTCTGAAGAAAAAAGCTTTTTCTTCCCTTTTTGGATCAATTAATTCTCACTTAGAAAGAAATACTGGTGTTGCCTGTTATGTAGTGATGCAGATTTCTAAATGGATTGTGGGTATGCTCCCCCAAACAAATGACAAGATGGAATTGACTGCATCTCCCCTAGTAAAAGAAGAGAGAGATAGCATCTTTTGGGACAAAAATAGTATTACTACTTTGAGATAGTAACAGACATTGCTCAAAGTTTGAGTGTACTCCCCCAAATGAAAGGAGGATGAGCAACACCATCCTGAAACATGATGCATAGCAACACCATCCTGAAACATGATGCATAGTAACACCATCCTGAAACATGATGCATAGCAACACCATCCTGAAACATGATGCATAGCAACACCATCCTGAAACATGATGCATAGCAACACCATCCTGAAACATGATGCATAGCAACACCATCCTGAAACATGATGCATAGCAACACCATTCCAAAACATGATGCATAGCAACACCATCCTGAAACATGATGCGTATCTTCTAGAAAGAAGGCAGCTTCTATCACTAAAGGCAGTCAACATGCTGGGTCTGTGTGCACCCCCCCCCTACAACTACAAGAGGGCTGGGTAGCACTGACCCTAAAGCAGAGTAATAATTTCAGGGTGGGTTATACTTAGCCCAAATAATGATAATTTTTGCATTTCATTAGCTTGGTGAAAACAACCCAAGCAAGGTGATGCCTGACCAGTTTCCATTGTACACTTTTCTTTTCATTGACCAGTCTCCATTGTAACCTTTGCTTTTCATTGACCAGTCTCCATTGCACACTTGGCTTTTCATTGACCAGTCTCCATTGTACACTTTTCTTTTCATTGACCAGTCTGTATTGCACACTTTGCTTTTCATTGACCAGTCTCCATTACACACTTTGCTTTTCATTGACCAGTCTCCATTACACACTTTGCTTTTCATTGACCAGTCTGTATTGTACACTTTGCTTTTCATTGACCAGTCTGTATTGCACACTTTGCTTTTCATTGACCAGTCTCCATTACACACTTTGCTTTTCATTGACCAGTCTCCATTACACACTTTGCTTTTCATTGACCAGTCTGTATTGCACACTTTGCTTTTCATTGACCAGTCTCCATTACACACTTTGCTTTTCATTGACCAGTCTGTATTGCACACTTTGCTTTTCATTGACCAGTCTCCATTACACACTTTGCTTTTCATTGACCAGTCTCCATTACACACTTTGCTTTTCATTGACCTGTCTCCATTACACACTTTGCTTTTCATTGACCAGTCTGTATTACACACTTTGCTTTTCATTGACCAGTCTCCATTACACACTTTGCTTTTCATTGACCAGTCTGTATTGCACACTTTGTTTTCATTGACCAGTCTCCATTACACACTTTGCTTTTCATTGACCAGTCTCCATTGCACACTTTGCTTTTCATTGACCAGTCTCCATTACACACTTTGCTTTTCATTGACCAGTCTCCATTACACACTTTGCTTTTCATTGACCAGTCTCCATTACACACTTTGTTTTTCATTGACCAGTCTGTATTGCACACTTTGCTTTTCATTGACCAGTCTCCATTACACACTTTGCTTTTTATTGACCAGTCTCCATTACACACTTTGCTTTTCATTGACCAGTCTGTATTGCACACTTTGCTTTTCATTGACCAGTCTCCATTACACACTTTGCTTTTCATTGATCAGTCTCCATTGTACACTTTGCTTTTCATTAACCAGTCTCCATTACACACTTTGCTTTTCATTGACCAGTCTGTATTGTACACTTTGCTTTTCATTGACCAGTCTCCATTACACACTTTGCTTTTCATTGACCAGTCTCCATTACACACTTTGCTTTTCATTGACCAGTCTGTATTGCACACTTTGCTTTTCATTGACCAGTCTCCATTACACACTTTGCTTTTCATTGACCAGTCTCCATAACATACTTTGCTTTTCATTCATCGGTCTCCATTGTACACTTTGCTTTTCACTGAATAGGTTCCATTGCATTTATCTTTTCATTGACCAGTCTCCATAGCACAGTTTGCTTTTCATTGACCAGTCTCCATAGCACACTTTGCTTTTCAGTGACCAGTCTCCATAGCACACTTTGCTTTTCATTGACCAGTCTCCATAGCACACTTTGCTTTTCATTGACCAGTCTCCATAGCACACTTTGCTTTTCATTGACCAGTCTCCATAGCACACTTTGTTTTTCATTGACCAGTCTCCATAGCACACTTTGCTTTTCATTGACCAGTCTCCATAGCACACTTTGCTTTTCATTGACCAGTCTCCATAGCACACTTTGCTTTTCATTGACCTGTCTCCATTACACACTTTACTCTTCGTTTACTTTTCCTTCTTATTTCACAAGTGTCTGCAGTTGGGTCATGATCTGTATCAGCAATTGGGTCATGATCTGTATCAGCAATTGGGTCATGATCTGTATCAGCAATTGGGTCATGATCTGTATCAGCAATTGGGTCATGATCTGTATCAGCAATGTTAAAATTTTGTGATGCAGTTCTTAAAGTCAAATAAAATACTCTACTTGCATGGTAAACATAGTATTTTTTTCAAAAGCCTTTGTTTTATCAGATGAAGTTTTAAAATTTGATTTGTGTGAGGAAAGTTTATTTTCCCAATCTTTTGCATAAACATTATTTCTAAAATAATTAAATGTATTTCCTTAGGGCACTGCGGCTGTGTTGCAAAAACGATCTGAGAATGAGGAACCAGTTGAAGTTGGCAGACTGGGACCATCTGATTATTTTGGTAAGTAACTAAATGCCTCATTCAGTGTTATCACATTTTGTGTCTAAACGCTTATACCCCACTGTAAACAGAGTTTCTGCAAATCGCAAGAACCAAGGGCAAACCAACATGAAAAGAAACTTTTTGATGGATTTCAGTGAAAAACTTGATAATTATTGCTGTCGTCATCAGGATATTGACATACTAAAAAATCACTTTTCTCACCATTTTTGGTATAGTTACGTTGTGAAATGCAGTATCTGACACAATCTCGCACTAGTCCCCGAGTCATTTTGTTATGAAATCTGGTATGTTGTAGTTACATTGTAGTATCTGACACAATCTCGCACTAGTCCCCGAGTCATTTTGTTATGAAATCTGTTATGTTTTGTTACATTGCAGTATCTGACACAATCTCGCACTAGTCCCCGAGTCATTTTGTTATGAAATCTGGTATGTTGTAGTTACATTGTAGTATCTGACACAATCTCGCACTAGTCCCCGAGTCATTTTGTTATGAAATCTGGTATGTTGTAGTTACATTGTAGTATCTGACACAATCTCGCACTAGTCCCCGAGTCATTTTGTTATGAAATCTGGTATGTTGTAGTTACATTGTAGTATCTGACACAATCTCGCACTAGTCCCCGAGTCATTTTGTTATGAAATCTGGTATGTTGTAGTTACATTGTAGTATCTGACACAATCTCGCACTAGTCCCCGAGTCATTTTGTTATGAAATCTGGTATGTTGTAGTTACATTGTAGTATCTGACACAATCTCGCACTAGTCCCCGAGTCATTTTGTTATGAAATCTGGTATGTTGTAGTTACATTGTAGTATCTGACACAATCTCGCACTAGTCCCCGAGTCATTTTGTTATGAAATCTGTTATGTTTTGTTACATTGCAGTATCTGACACAATCTCGCACTAGTCCCCGAGTCATTTTGTTATGAAATCTGGTATGTTTTGTTACATTGCAGTATCTGACACAATCTCGCACTAGTCCCCGAGTCATTTTGTTATGAAATCTGGTATGTTTTGTTACATTGCAGTATCTGACACAATCTCGCACTAGTCCCCGAGTCATTTTGTTATGAAATCTGTTATGTTTTGTTACATTGCAGTATCTGACACAATCTCGCACTAGTCCCCGAGTCATTTTGTTATGAAATCTGGTATGTTTTGTTACATTGCAGTATCTGACACAATCTCGCACTAGTCCCCGAGTCATTTTGTTATGAAATCTGTTATGTTTTGTTACATTGCAGTATCTGACACAATCTCGCACTAGTCCCCGAGTCATTTTGTTATGAAATCTGTTATGTTTTGTTACATTGCAGTATCTGACACAATCTCGCACTAGTCCCCGAGTCATTTTGTTATGAAATCTGTTATGTTTTGTTACATTGCAGTATCTGACACAATCTCGCACTAGTCCCCGAGTCATTTTGTTATGAAATCTGGTATGTTTTGTTACATTGCAGTATCTGACACAATCTCACACTAGTCCCCGAGTCATTTTGTTATGAAATCTGGTATGTTTTGTTACATTGCAGTATCTGACACAATCTCGCACTAGTCCCCGAGTCATTTTGTTATGAAATCTGGTATGTTTTGTTACATTGCAGTATCTGACACAATCTCGCACTAGTCCCCGAGTCATTTTGTTATGAAATCTGGTATGTTTTGTTACATTGCAGTATCTGACACAATCTCGCACTAGTCCCCGAGTCATTTTGTTATGAAATCTGGTATGTTTTGTTACATTGCAGTATCTGACACAATCTCGCACTAGTCCCCGAGTCATTTTGTTATGAAATCTGGTATGTTTTGTTACATTGCAGTATCTGACACAATCTCGCACTAGTCCCCGAGTCATTTTGTTATGAAATCTGGTATGTTTTGTTACATTGCAGTATCTGACACAATCTCGCACTAGTCCCCGAGTCATTTTGTTATGAAATCTGTTATGTTTTGTTACATTGCAGTATCTGACACAATCTCGCACTAGTCCCCGAGTCATTTTGTTATGAAATCTGGTATGTTTTGTTACATTGCAGTATCTGACACAATCTCGCACTAGTCCCCGAGTCATTTTGTTATGAAATCTGGTATGTTTTGTTACATTGCAGTATCTGACACAATCTCGCACTAGTCCCCGAGTCATTTTGTTATGAAATCTGGTATGTTTTGTTACATTGCAGTATCTGACACAATCTCGCACTAGTCCCCGAGTCATTTTGTTATGAAATCTGGTATGTTTTGTTACATTGCAGTATCTGACACAATCTCGCACTAGTCCCCGAGTCATTTTGTTATGAAATCTGGTATGTTTTGTTACATTGCAGTATCTGACACAATCTCGCACTAGTCCCCGAGTCATTTTGTTATGAAATCTGTTATGTTGTAGTTACATTGCAGTATCTGACACAATCTCGCACTAGTCCCCGAGTCATTTTGTTATGAAATCTGGTATGTTTTGTTACATTGCAGTATCTGACACAATCTTGCACTAGTCCCCGAGTCATTTTGTTATGAAATCTGGTATGTTTTGTTACATTGCAGTATCTGACACAATCTCGCACTAGTCCCCGAGTCATTTTGTTATGAAATCTGGTATGTTTTGTTACATTGCAGTATCTGACACAATCTCGCACTAGTCCCCGAGTCATTTTGTTATGAAATCTGGTATGTTTTGTTACATTGCAGCATCTGACACAATCTCGCACTAGTCCCCGAGTCATTTTGTTATGAAATCTGGTATGTTTTGTTACATTGCAGTATCTGACACAATCTTGCACTAGTCCCCGAGTCATTTTGTTATGAAATCTGGTATGTTTTGTTACATTGCAGTATCTGACACAATCTCGCACTAGTCCCCGAGTCATTTTGTTATGAAATCTGGTATGTTTTGTTACATTGCAGTATCTGACACAATCTCGCACTAGTCCCCGAGTCATTTTGTTATGAAATCTGTTATGTTTTGTTACATTGCAGTATCTGACACAATCTCGCACTAGTCCCCGAGTCATTTTGTTATGAAATCTGTTATGTTTTGTTACATTGCAGTATCTGACACAATCTTGCACTAGTCCCCGAGTCATTTTGTTATGAAATCTGGTATGTTTTGTTACATTGCAGTATCTGACACAATCTCGCACTAGTCCCCGAGTCATTTTGTTATGAAATCTGGTATGTTTTGTTACATTGCAGTATCTGACACAATCTCGCACTAGTCCCCGAGTCATTTTGTTATGAAATCTGTTATGTTTTGTTACATTGCAGTATCTGACACAATCTCGCACTAGTCCCCGAGTCATTTTGTTATGAAATCTGGTATGTTGTAGTTACATTGCAGTATCTGACACAATCTCGCACTAGTCCCCGAGTCATTTTGTTATGAAATCTGTTATGTTTTGTTACATTGCAGTATCTGACACAATCTCGCACTAGTCCCCGAGTCATTTTGTTATGAAATCTGGTATGTTTTGTTACATTGCAGTATCTGACACAATCTCGCACTAGTCCCCGAGTCATTTTGTTATGAAATCTGGTATGTTTTGTTACATTGCAGTATCTGACACAATCTCGCACTAGTCCCCGAGTCATTTTGTTATGAAATCTGTTATGTTTTGTTACATTGCAGTATCTGACACAATCTCGCACTAGTCCCCGAGTCATTTTGTTATGAAATCTGGTATGTTTTGTTACATTGCAGTATCTGACACAATCTCGCACTAGTCCCCGAGTCATTTTGTTATGAAATCTGTTATGTTTTGTTACATTGCAGTATCTGACACAATCTCGCACTAGTCCCCGAGTCATTTTGTTATGAAATCTGGTATGTTTTGTTACATTGCAGTATCTGACACAATCTCGCACTAGTCCCCGAGTCATTTTGTTATGAAATCTGGTATGTTTTGTTACATTGCAGTATCTGACACAATCTCGCACTAGTCCCCGAGTCATTTTGTTATGAAATCTGGTATGTTTTGTTACATTGCAGTATCTGACACAATCTCGCACTAGTCCCCGAGTCATTTTGTTATGAAATCTGGTATGTTTTGTTACATTGCAGTATCTGACACAATCTCGCACTAGTCCCCGAGTCATTTTGTTATGAAATCTGTTATGTTGTAGTTACATTGCAGTATCTGACACAATCTCGCACTAGTCCCCGAGTCATTTTGTTATGAAATCTGGTATGTTTTGTTACATTGCAGTATCTGACACAATCTTGCACTAGTCCCCGAGTCATTTTGTTATGAAATCTGGTATGTTTTGTTACATTGCAGTATCTGACACAATCTCGCACTAGTCCCCGAGTCATTTTGTTATGAAATCTGGTATGTTTTGTTACATTGCAGTATCTGACACAATCTCGCACTAGTCCCCGAGTCATTTTGTTATGAAATCTGGTATGTTTTGTTACATTGCAGTATCTGACACAATCTCGCACTAGTCCCCGAGTCATTTTGTTATGAAATCTGTTATGTTTTGTTACATTGCAGTATCTGACACAATCTCGCACTAGTCCCCGAGTCATTTTGTTATGAAATCTGTTATGTTTTGTTACATTGCAGTATCTGACACAATCTTGCACTAGTCCCCGAGTCATTTTGTTATGAAATCTGGTATGTTTTGTTACATTGCAGTATCTGACACAATCTCGCACTAGTCCCCGAGTCATTTTGTTATGAAATCTGGTATGTTTTGTTACATTGCAGTATCTGACACAATCTCGCACTAGTCCCCGAGTCATTTTGTTATGAAATCTGTTATGTTTTGTTACATTGCAGTATCTGACACAATCTCGCACTAGTCCCCGAGTCATTTTGTTATGAAATCTGGTATGTTGTAGTTACATTGCAGTATCTGACACAATCTCGCACTAGTCCCCGAGTCATTTTGTTATGAAATCTGTTATGTTTTGTTACATTGCAGTATCTGACACAATCTCGCACTAGTCCCCGAGTCATTTTGTTATGAAATCTGGTATGTTTTGTTACATTGCAGTATCTGACACAATCTCGCACTAGTCCCCGAGTCATTTTGTTATGAAATCTGGTATGTTTTGTTACATTGCAGTATCTGACACATTATTATATGCTCATTTTTTACTTTACATTTTCATAATTAGCCGTATTTTTCCATACTACTAGCCTTTATACTGCACAACTGTAACAGAATTGTTACCGAGTGGTTGGTGGATTAAATGAACAACACAAACACAATATGTGAAAGATGATTTAAATTTATAAAATAAATTATTAATGAAAAATAATGATGTATCAACACAATAACTCATGCGTTCAACCCACAATCATACTTCACAACCATTCACAATTCAAAAATAAATTAAATATTAATACAAAATAAACACAGATCAAATGTTTCAAATACAATTGAACCTTTACAAAAATTATATTATCGCACAACAAATACAAACAACAAATTACATTATCGCACGTATGGATTGCGACAACAAGTACTAACATCTACATGCATTAAATCAAGTTACTAACTGTTTTCGAGATTCATGTGATCCCTTGGAATCCTACAGATTCCAAGTAACTACGTGTAAATATAACAATGTATTCAGTTGTAACAACAATTGAAACACACACATGCGTCTCGACCCTGTACAACCGTACGATTCACCAACTGTTGAATTGCCGCACAGCTTCTCCGAATACCTAGGGTTGGCCCAATACTTTTATCGGCCGCTTGCCCTTCACGGATCCACTACAGTTATACGTACAGACAGCATACAGCATCTACTAGAACCACCAGTCCCAAACACTTAGATACTACCCTGGACGTTTACACCTCTAGACAGCTCCGACACTCGGACATTTAGACTTCTAGATTTCCGAATATTTACACATCTCAACAGACGTAGACGGATGGACAATCCGACAGACAGACAGTCAGATACCTCAATTTGATCACACAATTAAACGGCACAATCACGGCACAATCAATCACATTCAGCCCTTTTGCTGGAGCAATCAATCACATTCAGCTACAATTTAGTCACATTCAGCTACAATTCAGCTACATCCAGCCCTTTGGCTGGAGAAAGAATGACGAGCTGTCTCTCCTTTGACTAGATACTTTTGACTCGTCATCTTTCTAGAAATATTCTGCCTTATATGTCCTCAAATAGGTGAGCAGAATTCACGACAAAATTCCCGTGCACCCTGTGATTATAATGTTCCTGACTTCAAGTGATTTGTAGTCAGGCACATGCAAATCGCTACACATCGCTTACCTTGAAAAACACTTATTCACCCCAGGTAACGCATGTACAACGAAACAAAAAAAAAATGGTGAAATTAGTTTGTATTCAAGAAGAAATTAATTCAATTTTCACCAAATTCTGTGACAATACTCCCCCCTAAGAATAAAATTGTACACATTTTTAAAACTTACACAAAATAGAAGAAAAATAACTACTGATGATATCTTACAACATTTCTACTACATTCTGGATTTTAATACTGGGTAAATTTATACAAATTTCCAATCATGTCCTACTCAAGTAGTCTGCCCCTATGTTTTCAACTCCCCTTATTGCTTCTACACGGAAGCGATAAGGTTATAGTGTCAGTGCCCAATGCATCAACCGAGTGTTAGTGACCTTGGCCTTGTTTAAATACAATAGGGGTTGGTGATCAGTCTCGAGAACGAAATCTCTCCCAAATAGATACGCGTGATACTTCCCAATTCCCCATACTACAGCCAAACATTCCTTTTCTATAATGGAATAATTTTTCTCCCTGGGTAGCAACTTCCTACTTGAGTAAGCTACGGGTAACTTACTGTCGTCTTGCTCTTGCAGTAAAACTGCCCCCAACCCAGTTTCAGAAGCATCTGTTCTTAAAATAAAGGGTTTGCTAACATCTGGCAATTTTAATATAGGTGCACTAACAAGTTTCTCTTTCAGAGCACAAAATGCTTTATCTTGTGGCGGTCCCCATTCAACATTGTTTGGTTGCCCCTTCTTGGTCAAATCAGACAGTGGGCTAGGAATGACAGCCATACAAACAACATTTAAGACCCCTTTTTCAACATTGTCACTCTGTCTTTTGATGTACAACTTAAGCATGTTAGCATGGAATGTCTTTAAATTACCATCTATGTCAATTTTATAGTCCATGTCACCTTTGACCTCTTTAACTTCATAGGGACCTTTCCACTGGACTAATAACTTATTTGAGCTAGTTAGAAGAAGCAATTGAACCTGATCTCCTACAAGAAATTTCCTATTTCGCGCTTTGCGGTTATAATATTTGGCATATCTGCGCCACGATTTCATTAACTTCTCATGTGACATCTGGCATGTACTCCAGTTTATCTCGCAGATCTAACACGTACTGGTAAGTAGTTTTTATTTCCTCGTTCGCGACATCACCCGTCTATAGTTCGCGTAGTATCCTCATCGGGCCTCGAACTGTTCTACCGTACAACAGTTCAAAGGGTGAAAACCCTAAACTTTCCTGCGGTACTTCATGGTACGCAAACTTCATGGTACGCGAACAGAACAGCATTCAAATAACGGTCCCAGTCTTGCGGACGTACCGCGCACATCTTTCGTAGCATGCTTTTCAGGGTACCATTAAATTTCTCTACCAGTCCATTGCACATCGGATGGTATGGGGTAGTGTTTAGCTGTTTGATGGATAACAGCCTACTTATTTCACCCATGAGGTCTGAGGTGAATTGGGCACTACAATCTGTGAGGATTTCTTCTGGCACCCCTACCCTACTGAAGATATCTACTAATGCTTCAGCTACCCTTTCCGTTTCAATAGATGGTAACGCTACGGCTTCGGGGTATCTGGTCGCGTAATCAACAAGAGTAAGAATATACCGATTCTTTCTTTCGGTAACTGGTTGTATTGGTCCTACAATATCTACTGCCACTCTCTTAAATGGTGTATCTATTAATGGTATCTGTCCTAAGGGCACCCTTGTGACCCTTCCCTTACATACGGTTTTCTGACATACGTCGCACGACCTACAGAACCATGTGACATTGCCATTAACACCAGGGCCAGTAGAATTCAGCGACTACTCTGCTGGTGGTCTTAGCCTTACCTAGGTGTCCTGCCATGCTTGACTTGTGCGCCACCCTAAGTACTTGAGATCTATATCTCTGGGGTATGACCACTTGGCAATACTTCTTACCCTCCGGAGCGCTAAACTCCCTATGAATTAATTCGTTCTTGCGTACGAATATCGAGCTACCCCCACCCTTGCAATGTTTAATCGCGCCGGTCGCGATTTTCTCAACAATTGTTTTGATGGATTCATCATGTTCTTGCTCTTGTTTGAACTCATCACGCGAAATTCCTGAGATCGATTCAGGGACTATTAATTTATGAAATGCGGTTTTCTCTCGTCGTGTTTGCGCTCGTGTTTCGATTGCCTGGGCCAAAGGCATCTTAAAATCTGCCATGGTTGGAAGACGGTAACCTTCAACATTACCGATCGTCAAATTGTAAATAGGGTTTTCCATACAAAGGGCATCAACAGTTCCAGTTAGGAAAGGTGTTTTTACAGTGATCCTTGCTATGGGAATGCGACCGATTGTCCGATCAAGTAGCATACATGGGGACTCCCACCCGAGCATTTGGTTATCCTGCACGAGACTACGTTTGATCACTATGCCCGTGCAACCAGTGTCACGTAATACTACGACTTCTTGACCGTTGACTAACCGTCTCGCGGTTGGTACTCGCACTTCGGGAAACAGACACGTGCAAGCAAATGAATACATGGTTCTACCTGTACGATATTATCAGATATACCTCTACTTTGTATAGCCACTGCTACCTTATGTATAAGTCCCTTTCTTTTAGGACAGTCTTTTTGAACATGACCCCATACATTACACAAGTAACATTGCACACGCTGACCATGTGGATTCCTAACTGACCTATTTGCCTCACCTGATTTCACAAGCTCCCTAGGCATCGGTCTTGTAGACTGGTTTCCAGACTTAAAATCTTTTGAAACCACGTTATGGATTCCCCCATGAGCTTCGGCGAAGAAATCGGCTTGCTTAGCCATATCTTTTACGTTTGAGAAGACTTTCTCTTTCAGAAATTGACCTAGTTCTCACCCAACTGTGTTAAATAATTGATCTCTGAGCAAGAAATCAGTCAACCCTTCAAACGTTTTCACCGCATTGCCGCATTCAATCCACCGCTCAAAATAGTTCGCAATTCTAATGATGAACTGACCAAAGGTTTCTCTTTTATCGAGCTTGCTATACCTGAACTTTTTACGAAAACCCTGTTCAGTGAGCTCATACCTTTTAAGAAGTGCTTCCTTTAGGACGTCGTACTTAAACACATCGTCTCTAGGAAGTCGTGAGTATACATCCAGCGCTTTACCTTTTAATAGAGCACTAAGATGCAATGCCCAGTCATTTCAACTCCACTTCTGGTTTTCGGCATACCACTCAAACCGATGAAGATAGCTATCCATGTTATCTTTTTCATCGTCAAAGGGAGGTAGTTTGGGGCCCCTTAATTTGCTAGAGGCAGAATCATGTTCTCCTTTTCCAGCTGTTGCTAATTCTACCTTACGCTCATGATCCCGTTGCTTTGCTCTTTCTTCTAACTCTAACATTTCTACTTTTGCTCGTTTTTCTAACTCTTAACATTTCTACTTTTGCTAGTTTTTCTAACTCTATTCGCCTTCCCTCCACTTCCCTTTCCCATTCTATCCTGTCCTTTCCGGCCTGCTTCTCTAATTCTATCTTCCCTTTCTCTAATTCTATCTTTTCCTTCTCAAAGGCCCATTTCCTTTCATCTGCTTCCCTTTCTAATTCCCGTTTCCTTTCTTCGGCTTCCCTTTCTAATTCCCTTGCCCTCACCCTTTCTTCCCTTTCCTGGGCTTGTTCTTCCTGAATAAATTTCCTTAAACTTTCACCTTCATACCCAAATTCTTTGACTAAGGCAACCAAGTCCTTAAGGGATGACATGACAATTGTAATATAAATATAAATATATAGAACAGGCTGACCTTATCTTCCTGATGAAGGTAACCAAACCAATGTTTTAAATATGTTTATACTGGACACACGGACCTAGATAAACTAAACCAAAATAAACCCCTACTTGAGGATTATCTTGTCAAGAAGGTCACACTCAAATATAAACATTAAATGTATACTTTCACAAAAAATGATTGACAGTTCACTCAATCCAGCGATCCCACTTCTGACACCATTGTAACAGAATTGTTACTGAGTGGTTGGTGGATTAAATGAACAACACAAACACAATATGTGAAAGATGATTTAAATTTATAAAATAAATTATTAATGAAAAATAATGATGTATCAACACAATAACTCATGCGTTCAACCCACAATCATACTTCACAACCATTCACAATTCAAAAATAAATTAAATATTAATACAAAATTAACACAGATCCAAGGAACCTCCTGGACTGCACAAATGTTTCAAATACAATTGAACCTTTACAAAAATTATATTATCGCACAACAAATACAAAACATCAAATTACATTATCGCACGTATGGATTGCGACGACAAGTACTAACATCTACATGTATTAAATCAAGTTACTAACTGTTATCGAGATTCATGTAATCCCTTGGAATCCTACAGGTTCCAAGTAACTACGTGTAAATATAACAATGTATTCAATTGTAACAACAATTGAAACACACACATGCGTCTTGACCCTGTACAACCGTACGATTCACCAACTGTTGAATCGCCGCACAGCTTCTCCGAATACCTAGGGTTGGCCCAATACTTTTATAGGCCGCTTGCCCTTCATGGATCCACTACAGTTATACGTACAGACAGCATACAGCATCTACTAGAACCACCGGTCCCAAACACTTAGATACTACCCTGGACGTTTACACCTCTAGACAGCTCCGACACTCGGACATTTAGACTTCTAGATTTCTGGATATTTACACATCTCGACAGATGTAGACGGACAGACAATCCTACAGACAGACAGTCAGATACCTCAATTTGATCGCACAATTAAACAGCACAATCATGGCACAATCAATCACATTCAGCCCTTTTGCTGGAGCAATCAATCACATTCAGCTACAATTCAGCTACATTCAGCTACAATTCAGTCATATTCAGCTACAATTCAGCTACATTCAGCTACAATTCAGTCATATTCAGCTGCAATTCAGCTACATTCAGCCCTTTGGCTGGAGAAAGAATGACGAGCTATCTCTCCTTTGACAAGATACTTTTGACTCGTCATCTTTCTAGAAATATACTGCCTTATATGTCCTCAAATAGGTGAGCAGAATTCACGGCAAAATTCCCGTGCACCCTGTGATTATAATGTTCCTGACTTCAAGTGATTTGTAGTCAGGCACATGCAAATCGCTACATGTCGCTTACCTTGAAAAACACTTATTCACCCCAGGTAACGCATGTACGACAAAACAAAACAAAAAAATGGTGAAATTAGTTTGTATTCAAGAAGAAATTAATTCAATTTTCACCTAATTCTGTGACAACAACATGTGTCTAAAAATATTGTGAAGTGACCAGAAAGATTCAGATTGGTGCCAATTTCATTTAGGATAAATACACATTATTAGAAGTCTAATTACCAGAAGATCATGAAGCTAAAACCCCATTGTGAAATGACCAGAAGGTCCTGAAGCTAAAACCCCCATTGTGAACTGGCCAGAAGGTCTTGAAGCTAAAACCCCAGTGTGAAATGACCAGAAGGTTTTGATGCTAAATCCCTATTGTGAAGTGACCAGATGGTTTCAGATTGGTGCCATTTTCATTTAGGATAAATACACATTATTAGAAGTCTAATTACCAGAAGGTCATGAAGCTTAAACCCCTATTGTGAACTGGCCAGAAGGTCTTGAAGCTAAAACCCCTATTGTGAACTGGCCTGATGGTCTTGAAGCTAAAACCCCATTGTGAAATGACCAAAATGTTTCAGGAGATTCACCAGGAATTAGATTTTCAAGATGGCCATTGTGGAGGCCATTCTAAATATTGGAACAGAACCATTTAGATGTTGCAATAAATATTTTAGTACAAACCCGATTTTGATATCCATACCTGTTCAGGAAAAGAAGCAATTACAAGATTTGTAAGAGGGATCTCATAGTGGGAATACTGACTATGATGGATGCCATCTCACAGATCTGGATGCCATGTCATAGTGGCAATACTGACTGTCAGATGGATGCCATCTCACAGATCTGGATGCTATGTCATAGTGGCAATACTGACTGTCAGAAGGATGTCATCTCACAGATCTGGATGCCATGTCATAGTGGCAATACTGACTGTCAGATGGATGCCTTCTCACAGATCTGGATGCCATGTCATAGTGGGAATACTGAGTGTCAGATGAATGCCATCTCACAGTGGCAATACTGACTGTCAGATGGATGCCTTCTCACAGTGGCAATACTGACTATCAGATGGATGCCTTCTCACAGTGGCAATACTGACTGTCAGATGGATGCCATCTCACTGTGGCATTATTGTTTGATGGATGCCATCTCATAATGGCAATATTGTCTGATGGATGCCATCTCACAGAAGCAATATTGTCTGATGGATGCCTTGTCATAGTGGCAATACTAACTGTCAGATGGATGCCACTTTCAATGGTATCAACAAGACATCACAAGAAGTCTTTCAGTTCAAACTTCAGTGTCAATTTGATCATCTACTAAATAGTAGATTTCATGACATAAAGTTTGAAAACAAGATGATAGTTTATCGCCCTGATTTCTAAATTTACTTTCTTCATTTCAGGTGAAATTGCTCTTCTTCTTGATAGGCCCAGGGCGGCAACAGTTATAGCCAAAGCACCTCTCAAATGTGTCAAACTGGACCGAAGCCGATTTGAACGAGTTCTTGGACCCTGTGGTGACATTCTGAAGAGAAATATATCACAATATAACAGTTATGTGTCTTTATCAGTGTAAAGCTGCCAGCTCCCAAGTAACATTTTAATGTATGTGTGTATATGACACTTGTATAGCAATAAGATAGATGATGGACAGAAATAAAGCCCACGTAGTAGATATTGATATTTTAAAACACATCAGGATATTATTTGATGGAAAATGTTCTTTGCATGGAATTGTTTTTGTTTTCTGCATACATTACTTGTTAACCTCTTTGATGGAGTCTAGTCTATGTAAAATAACACAAGACCAGGCAATTAATTAAACAAGTTTAACTTCAGATATTTACCACTTAATAAATTCATTTTTGGCACCACTTTTTAAGGCAATTGATAAATATACATCTATTAATTAATTTATGTTCATATTTTCCTCAGCATTTTGTGTATTGGTTACTTATTTAATAATGACTAAGGCACATTTGTCATTCATTTTTGGATAGAATAAGAAAAGAACAGATATTGTAAGTGTACAATTGTCAGGAATGAAGCCATACTTTTTGTCTTGCCAGATACAGGTCTCCCTGCCACTATCCCTATTAAACCATACTTTTTGTCTAGCCAGATACAGGTCTCCCTGCCACTATCCCTATTAAACCGTATTTTTTGTCTAGCCAGATACAGGTCTCCCTGCCACTATCCCTATTAAACCGTACTTTTTGTCTAGCCAGATACAGGTCTCCCTGCCACTATCCCTATTAAACCGTACTTTTTGTGTAGTCAGATACAGGTCTCCCTGCCACTATCCCTATTAAACCGTACTTTTTGTGTAGTCAGATACAGGTCTCCCTGCCACTATCCCTATTAAAAACAGCCAACTTTTAGAATAAATCCTAGTGACAAGAAAGGAATGTTTATATCAGTTGCACATGGGTTATTAGAGTAATTTAATCTTACCAAGCAACTCATTTTATATACCCTGGATTCATGATGACACCCGTCACCTTTAGATAGAGGAACAAAGCCCCAGGGGAGACAATTCATGACCATACACAGACACAGAACATGGTAAAATACTGCATTATACATATGCAGACCCAATTATATCATCACATTATGCACAATGTAATCATAGATAGAACAGTATTGACTCACATAATGTAATCATAGAACAGTATTGACTCACATAATGTAATCATAGATAGAACAGTATTGACTCGCATAATGTAATCATAGATAGAACAGTATTGACTCGCATAATGTACAATAGATTAGGGTCTACCCTGTTTAATCATAGAACATAAATGGCAACTTAGGCTCTCTGGTCATGAGATTATTGGTTTCTTACTGAAACAATAGTCATGCAATTTTTTTAAATTCATAATTAATGTTTATCAGATTATCTTTTGTTTATGATCTCTGTTGGAGATATTGGTTTTTATACATGTACTTTTATGATCGAAATCAGTTATCTTACTGCAGAAACTACTGAGGGTTTCCAATTGTTTCCAAAAGGGTTATACAAAATTGATCCATTGATTAGACATTAGAGACATGTAAGTCAAATCAGCAGTGAGTCATGTTGAAAGAAAAGATAACTGATACTGTGAAGGAAATTGGGGAGATGAAAAGATAGATAAGAAACTAGAGAGGAAGTAATGTCTGACGTTTTGATGCTGACCAACCCTAGCACAGAATGTGGTGCATGTAGAAGATGGCACCTCATCAATTTTGCTTTGAAAATCAAGACCCTTGTACAGAAATATCCTTGAAATGAATATGTAATAATGTTCAGATATCCTGAAGACAAGGTCCAGAATCAAATCAGGCTGACTTAATCGCATAGTTCAGTATTTATCAGAAGAAAATATCAATACCACTACTAAAACTACTACTACTACTACTACTAGAAGCAGTGATTTTGATAGGAGATTCAGTTCGCAAAGCAGTATTCAAACTGAGGAGAAGCTTCACATGTGAAATGATGAATAAATTAATAACTATACAGATAAAAAGGGGTCCAATAAATGAATTTTTTGCAAAGGCATTGAAGAAAAGTGATAAGAAGTCTAGAAGAATATTTACCAGCTGAGCAGACTGAATCAGGTATGCAAATAACTTGCATTTTCAATGAAGTAATAATAAGTTGTTAAAGGCTGGTTTAAATCAAGTATCCATATGCCTTACAATATTTTGTCACCCATCAGATGTCATGTCGCCTATCAGATGTCATATCACCTATCAGATGTCATATCACCCATCAGATGTCATTCTCCACTGTTTCCTACTCCACCATGATTCCCCCATTTCTAAGGGTAGTCTAGCAGATGAGGGCCTACCCAGTTCACCACTTGTGTTGTTAGAACAGCATTGACTGATCTGACATTGTTCTATGCATTATCAGATCTGGGTCAGCGGTGTTTACATTTTGGCATGGATTATACACTCCACACATTGTCAGATCTGGGTAAGTGGTGTTCACAGTTTGGCTTGGATTATACACTAGAAACTTTTATACATTTTGTACAGTTCTGTTCAATATCACCAAACATTGTTTTTCACTCTACAACAAAGATAAAACTATAGTCCATCATTGGAATGTTTTCCATGTGATTACCTTTAGCAGGTGCTTGGTTAAAGTGTATGTAATCTCACAATGTATCAAGTATTGAAGCACATCTTCATAATTTCCAGATAGCAAGCTTATTAATGTGAAAGCTACACAGTTAATTTAAAATAATTTTTACTTGAAATCACTTTCAGTTTTCAGTATTGTCGGTCGTGAAGAGTTGTTTTCTTTATATTCATAAAGAATAGATGTCCACTGTATAAAGGTACATTATAAGTAACCTAGCAATGACTATATTATGTGTCAAATGTAGATAATATTTTTATTATTTCTATTAATCAAGACTTAATTCATTTAAACTGCTGTCTCTTTAATTCTAAAGGGCTCATTACACTGTATCATCAGTGGATAAAAGACTAGGGGTTCAAACTTAGAACAGGTCTTATGTTTTTACATTTTGGACCTCAAGCCCATTATCCAATGACCAGTACTGTTCATTCCCTTTGCTATATTCGTTTGATATGGTTTGTTTTTTACTTTATTGTTTAGTGTGGATTTTAAATACATCATACTAAATTATTTCCTCATAGAACGTTTTTCATAAATTATGTTATAGATTAACATAACAGTCTTGTATTTTTACTTTAGGACATATCAGTGGTTTAACTGTTACAAATTGAGTTTTACTGCTGACTTATGAGTGGAGCTAGTGAAAACGTTTCTGGTGATGCATCAGTGGAACATGTTAAATGTTTTTGGGTTGATGCATTAATAGCACCTGTTAAACATTTTTGAGGTGATGCATTAGTGGTACCTCTAAAACATTTTTGAGGTGATTCATTAATAGCACCTGTAAAACATTTTTGAGGTGATTCATTAATAGCACCTGTAAAACATTTTTGAGGTGATTCATTATTGGCACCTGTTAAACATTTTTGAGGTGATTCATTAATAGCACCTGTTAAACATTTTTGAGGTGATGCATTAGTGGTACCTCTAAAACATTTTTGAGGTGATGCATTAGTGGTACCTCTAAAACATTTTTGAGGTGATTCATTAATAGCACCTGTAAAACATTTTTGAGGTGATGCATTAATGGCACCTGTTAAACATTTTTGAGGTGATTCATTAATAGCACCTGTAAAACATTTTTGAGGTGATGCATTAGTGGTACCTCTAAAACATTTTTGAGGTGATTCATTAATAGCACCTGTAAAACATTTTTGAGGTGATTCATTAATAGCACCTGTAAAACATTTTTGAGGTGATTCATTATTGGCACCTGTAAAACATTTTTGAGGTGATTCATTAATGGCACCTGTAAAACAGTTTTGAGGTGATGCATTAATAGCACCTGTAAAACATTTTTGAGGTGTATCATTAGTAGTACCTCTAAAACAGTTTTGAGGTGATTCATTATTGGCACCTATTAAACATTTTTGAGGTGATGCATTAATAGAGCAAATTTTTAAAAAAAAATTGGCATGAAAATCACTAACTGCAACTAAATCATTTTTTCTTCCTATGTCCTAGGCAGCAGTTTGAAATGGGTTGTACAGTGCCTCCCCCGTGATGAGGGCAATAAGGTGGTTAAGTTTATTCATATATGTTATGTGTATATTCATGGTTAAGGTTTTACATGTAACTTGCATTTTTGTATCCAGTATACATACTGTTGAATCTTAAATCAATAAATTTGGTGTGCATCCTAATAACAAAAATAGGTCACTGTGACCCACATTTCACTGACAATGACTTGAGTTAAACAAGATAATTGTATACATCACTATTAGTAGCACACCCATTCAGAAAAGATGACTTACCTACATTTCACATTTCACTGGCTTAAAAATTTCACTGGCTTAGGATAGGTTTTTTATTTAGCTCATGATTACATAGGTTTTTTTTTTGCATGCTAAATTTATAATGTTCTATTTAGAACCATAAAACTTACTGTGAAGGTATGTATCGTGATGAATACTGCATCATTGTAATTTTGGCCCATTATTATTCTAAACTGACTTAAATTTGGCATGTGGTTTTGACTTATCAGACACAGATCAAATTTAATGCCCAAATGACAGTTAAAATTTCTTATGTTACACATAATTTATTGGGTGAATCATGAAACTGTCTCTGTTAGTTATACTTTTTTAATGACCATTGGTCAGTCTTTGATCTACAGTTTGTGCTTTGGGGGCCGAGTGGTCTAAAGCGCTCTGTTATGGATGACTGCCATTTCACCTGTCTGTGTGGGTTCGAGTCTCAGATTTGGCCAGTGTGGGTTGTGAGAAAGCTTGCCAGAATCATCTCGTGGGTCGGTGGTTCTTTCTGGGGCTTTTCCCGGGTTTTTCCTCCACCATTAATACTGGCTGCCAAAATTGCCTATCGTGTGTAGAAAAATGGCTTTAAACCCTACAACAACAACAACAACAATAACAGTTTGTTCTTTACCAATATGCTACTTGTTCTCATTTTTAGCTAATGACACAGATTCATAAATGCTATGTACATTATGACCAACACAGAAGACCCTTTCTGACCAGTGCTGTAGGAAGTAGAATAGATGTGTTTATTGAGTGATAAACTTTACCAAATAATGATATTCATCTTGTATTGTGATAGATTACCCTATGTATGTATTATTATACATGACTAGAGAAAGTAGATGAGTGAAATGCATACATGAGACCTGAGCTGTAGTGGCTAGGTAATTATTGATGCATGAACTCCAATATTACTCAAGCCATAATTTTCACCTAGTAAAATCTAGCAGTGGATAAAGATAATAGTTTCTGAAACAGGATATGAGAACAGCAATTTAAAAAAACAACACGTTATCTCCATTTTGTCAACTTGTTACATTATCTCTACTTAGATATCATAGAATTTTCCTCCCTGTTATTTCATTGTTGAGATCCCCTTTTGTTGAGATCCCCTTTTTATGTCTTTATTTTTTGTATGATAACTAATGTTTGTACTGGTTGCTGATCATCAGTACAAGCAAGCTCTGTAATAATTGATTACATTCTTGCTATTATAGTGATGTCATTTCCTTCCATAAGATAGTTAATTTGACAAAGAAAATTTGTATATTCTTTTTTTGATTGATCTAGTTTTGTTCTAGTATTAAATATGGAGTTTTAAATCTAACCATTTAGCAATGTGTGGATTACAGTCTAATAAAAGTGCTTTCTTGTTTATTTTTATGTTTAGGATCCAGGACTTTAAGATTTGAAAATTCCTTATTGTTAAAAAGTTTCTTCTGTATTTTTCCAATGAATCTAGTCATTGTTCCTATTTTACTGATAGTCATAGAATGCATATCCATATTTCCTTTGTGTCATACTCTAGGATAATTGTTGGTATTCATTCATAGAACAGGCCCAAGCTTCTCAATTTCAGAAAAATTTTCCTCACACAGTTAACATGCTTGTGATGCTTTAGCCATTGCTGGCATTTTATTGAGAGGCTGAGACAATGGAAGGGAAGAAATCTTTTATTCAAGTTCTCAAATTTAAAAGCAAAATCCTCAAGACCCTTTGGCAGAATTCATCTTTGTTTTAATTCTTGATTCTTACATAATAAAAATGTTTTGTTTACTTTTTAATCCTCAAAGCTTTACTTAAAAATGTTTGTAACCAAAGAAAGATCTTAATCTGTCTAATTTTGAGGGAAACGAATTCAGATATTTTGCAGGACTGAGGCCAGGTTTTGGGGGGAAAGGTATTATAAATCTAGCCATTATTATTGATTTTTGTTTGGGTACTAATTATGTTTACTATAGCGCTTATGTTAATTGTAACTAGTTGCACATAAAAAAGATTGATTGCCCATTTTTGTTTTTCTTGTTCCTTTACCGAAGAAGTTGAAAAAAAACTAGACATTTTCCACTTATTAAATAAAGTTCAGTTATTTTAAGTTTTAAAATTAGATTGTTCATTTACCATCTTTGTTGAGACTGCATATGACTCCGGTATGAATACTACAATTATGATGGAAAAATGACGGTATACATTTTAATTAAAACTTATGGAATGAAGAATTAATAGCCTCATCTATGTTGTAATGTAATTTTTACAGCCACAATTTGATTGAACATGTTATGTCTGTCTGTCCATTTCCACACATTATATATAGTTAGTCCCCACCTCTGCCAAACTTTGCAGATAAATGTTTGATGAAAAAAGAAGTCTCTTAGTTTTGAGATTAAAAGTCAACATCACTGTGACAAAGAAGAAAAATTGTTGCTTGACAAAACTGTGATGAATTGTACATGGTGTAAGAAACATATTGTTGATTTTGGGAGTCAAAGTTCAAGGACTCTGGCTTAGAAAGAAATGTTTATTTGCATGCAATTTGACTTCCCAACAGTATACTTTCACCAGAATTGTGGATGACTTGCATATTACATAAGAAAGAAATCTATTATGCAAGATTTTTGTATCATAGGTCAGAGGTCAAAGTCACTGTGACTGTTTATAGTAATAAAAAAAACCTATTGATTCATGGGTGTGAGGGTCAGAGGTCACTGCAACACTAGTAAGTAAATGAATGGTTGCTCTACCACAAGTTTAGTTTTAAGATTGCATATCTTGTCATGGTTCATTGAGAGGTGTTGTTCACTAAACCATAAATAAATACACAGATTATTTAACAAAGGTTGGGGGTGTAATGTGCTTGTCATGGTACTTTTGTTTTATACCTACCTCATTAGTAAATAGGAAGTTTTCAATATTCTTTAAGCAAATTGAGAGCAACTGTATTGGCAGAATGTTATATTCATAATCAAGGGTTGTGGATTCAGTACCACCAAGGTCAGTGTGTCCTTGAGAAAGGCTGCCACATGAGATAATTAATAGTGCATCAAAAGTACCAAATACTAAATAAAGCAAACACATTTCCAGACAAATATGTAAAACAATTGGTGTAAGACATGACAAAGCAGTGGAGTAAGACATGACAGTGACATTGGATTATGACATGACAGGTCAGTATGGTAAGACATGACAGAACAGTAGTTAGACATGACAGGAAAATTTGTGACATGACAGCAGTAGAGTAAGACATATTAGATTGGTGCATGAGATGACAGGGATAGTGGAGTAACATGACAGACATTGGAGTAAGGCAGGGTAGGGACAGTGAAAGCATGGTTATAATCTAGATTCGTTCTAGTCATTTAAGAAACTACAATAAAGCTGTAGTGCATGTAATTAGATTTATTACTTAATAATTTCATGGAATTTAGTAATGCAGAAGCTTGTCTTTGTGAGTTTTGTCAATACTTTTTATTCTTTTTTTTTAAATTAGGCAATTTAATTCTATTGTACTAAATTTTATGGACTTTTTACCAGATCCAAACATGCACTTTTATGACATGATGTACAATTTCATGAGAACACACTTTTATGACATGATGTACAATTTCATGAGAACACACTTTTATGACATGATGTACAATTTCATGAGAACACACTTTTATGACAACATGTAGTTTTCTGACAAGATACACACTTTATTGACAACATGTACAATTCTATGACAACATGTACACTTTTATAACATGTACAATTCTATGACAACATGTACACTTTTATAACAAGATAGTTTTATGACATGTAGATTTTTATAATAACATGTTTTTGAAGAAATTCAATAAGTTTAAAAGAACCTATGACTGTGAAACATCCCAAAACACAAATATTTATGAAACCATTTTAGAATTGTTTTGTTAAGAATCCAGTCAATAATTTGAATTATTCCATTGATATTTTTTTCAAATTGAAATTTGTCTTCCATTTGTGTTGTACATAAAAGAAATCGCTCTTCTAACTGGTTGAACATAAAGATGCTTACTGTTTCCTTGTTAATGAGTTCTATGGAAGTTTTCCTTGTTAACGAGTTCTATGGAAATTTTCCTTGTTAGCGAGTTCTATGGAAATTTTCCTTGTTAATAAGGTCTATGGAAGTTTTCCTTGTTAATGAGGTCTATGGAAGTTTTCCTTGTTAATGAGGTCTATGGAAGTTTTCCTTGTTAATGAGTTCTATGGAAATTTTCCTTGTTTATGAGGTCTATGGAAGTTTTCCTTGTTAATGAGGTCTATGGAAGTTTTCTTTGTTAATGAGTTCTATGGAAGTTTTCCTTGTTAACGAGTTCTATGGAAGTTTTCCATGTTAACGAGTTCTATGGAAATTTTCCTTGTTAATAAGGTCTATGGAAGTTTTCCTTGTTAATGAGGTCTGTGGAAGTTTTCCTTGTTAATGAGGTCTATGGAAGTTTTCCTTGTTAATGAGGTCTATGGAAGTTTTCTTTGTTAATGAGTTCTATGGAAGTTTTCCTTGTTAATAAGGTCTATGGAAGTTTTCCTTGTTAATGAGGTCTATGGAAGTTTTCTTTGTTAATGAGGTGTATGGAAGTTTTCCTTGTTAATGAGGTCTATGGAAGTTTTCTTGTTAACCAGGTATATGGAAGTTTTCCTTCTTAATGAATTCTATGGAAGTTTTCCTTGTTAATGATCTCTATGGAAGTTTTCCTTGTTAACCAGGTCTATGGAAGTTTTCCTTGTTAACCAGGTCTATGGAAGTTTTCCTTGTTAACCAGGTCTATGGAAGTTTTCCTTGTTAACCAGGTCTATGGAAGTTAACCTTGTTAATGAGGTGTATAGAAGTTTTCCTTGTTAATGAGGTCTATGGAAGTTTTCTTTGTTAATGAGGTCTATGGAAGTTTTCCTTGTTAATGAGGTATATGGAAGTTTTCCTTGTTAGCCAAGTGTATTGAACTTTTCCTTTAGTTTTACATAATATCTAGTTCTACACATTGAGCAAGGTTTGTGGAGGGCTTGCTCACAATTTATTGAAGAAGCATGTTGAATTTGGGATGAAAGGTCAGGGTCTTTATGATGCAAAGGAAGATGTCTGTACACGGTAACTTCTTTTCTAGACTAAGTTCCATGATAAACTTCATGGATTGCTTAAAATTAGGGTAAAGAAGAAATCCTGTTGGAGGCTAAATGTCACAGTCATGGTAATCTAAGAAGAAAATTATGGCTTATTCACAATAAATTTAAATGCAAGATTGACTTTTAGTCAGTTCAGTTTTAAAAGATCATGTCATTGGGATTCACTGGTCAGTAATTTCCATAGCTAGCCATTCCCTACTAGTAAAGGGCTATTATACAAAGTGTTGACATATCATGTGCTTTTCAAAAAAGTTTTTCTTGATGATAGAGTAACACAACTTGTAAATAAGTGATAATATTTAATAAATATTAACAAATTTATTATTTCAGCCTGTCAATGTACATATGATAGAGTAACACAACTTGTGAAGAAGTGATAATATTTAATAAATATTAACAAATTTATTATTTCAGCCTGTCAATGTACCTATGGTATTATTGTTTCCATATGTACTTTTGTTGGAATTCTGAAATGCTCAATATTATTGTTGGAGTGTAGCTTTGGTGATAGTGGTAGACATTTGTTTTCTTGCAAGTTATGAGCTTGTACAGTTTGATTCATCTAACCATGTATTGTGATTTTAACATGAGCGGAATTTTTATCATTTGAAGGTTGTTTTAAATTATAGCAAGCATGTAGAAATCATGTATTTAATTTGTTGTAATGGCATTTTGAAGGAGTTAAAATAAATGGAAGGAAAATTTTCATTCTATTCTTTTTTATTCTTCTTTGGCTATGTATCAGGTGAGCTTTTCAACTTGAAGTCTTTTGTCATTAAGCTACGGTGGCTCAGTAGTTTGCATGCTATATTCTCAGGTTTGAATCCTGCCTCATAGCCATCCAGGTTGGCTATTATGGTGTGTGCTTGATGAAGACATTTTACTCCCGTTGCCTGTTTGCATTTCTGTGCTGTAAAATTTCAGAAGCAAACAAAACCAGTCAGCATGTGAATTGTCCAGTATTGTCTGGACATATCTGATAGTGATTTACATTTAGGAGTATGGTAGTAGTCCATTTTTTCTGTCTCTACCGTCCTCCTCCTAGTAGAAAAAACAAGCTGACTGAATCTCTCTTTTTGGAGCAGTTTCCAAATCTTCTAGAGTATGGAAATTCGATGGGTGGCAACCTAATTATTCTTGGAGATTTCAACTTTCACTATGACTGTCCTGGTAAACCAAACACGTCAAAACTCCTAGATTCCATTCATGTTTTCAATCTTAAACCGTCAGTTAACCAAACTACCCATAAACTTGGTCACATTTTAGACTGGTTTCTTTATAGACCTGATGATAATATTCTGCAATCAACTCTTGTATCCCACGAACTTGCATCGGATCACCTCTGCATTGTATGCCATCTCGACGTATCAGTCCTTAACCCTCCACCACTATTTGCTACTAAGAGAAACCTCCGTATGATAAATAGAACCAAATTCATGCATGACATCCAAGAAAACCTAACAACTTTATTACATCCAACAGCGGAACAACTTGATAACTGCCTGCGTTCATTGCTTGAAAAACATGCCCCAGCCACCAAATGCAGAGTATCAATAAAAAAAAAAGTGTTCTCCATGGTATAGCAGTGTTAGGGACCAGCTTCGCATTGCTAAAAGACATCACCGAAAAGCAGAGAGGCTTTGACTTTCCACCAGACTCACTATTCATAAACAAAAACTACAGTTCTAAGATCACGGAGAGTTCCAGCTGCATAGAGCTCTTCGAGATAACTAACAAACTAATGTCAAGGAACAAATGTACACCACTTCCAACGACTTTCTCTCCACTAGACCTACCAGACCAATTTGCAAATTTCTTCAATGACAAAGTTCAAGCCATTAGAGATTCGCTTGACAGCACAATTTCAACTGATTCGTCACCATACAGGTATGATGAAGAATTTCAGCGACAATCGTTAGGAGCATTTGAACCTGTTTCTATAGATTTAGTACGGACAATCGTGATGAAAAATGCACCAAAGTCTTGTGAACTTGATCCACTTTCGACATCACTGCTGCTTGAGTGCTTAGAACCAATATTGCCTTCACTAACTGATGTTATTAATATCTCTCTCTCTCTCTCTCTCTCTCTCTCTCTCTCTCTCTCTCTCTCTCTCTCTCTCTCTCTCTCTCATCAGTGGAATTCCCATCATTTTTCAAAACTGCCATCGTAAAGCCACTGCTGAAGAAACCAACACTGGACCATAACGATTTAAAGAACTACCGCCCAGTTTCTAATCTTCCTTTCATATAAAAAATCTTAGAAAAGGTTGTTCTAACTCAACTTGTATCTCATTTAAATTCAAAGTCTTTTTAGCAATGTACAGTCTGCATATCATCCTTGCCACAGTACGGAAACTACTCTTCTGAAAGTATTAGTGACATTCTCTCCGCTTTGGATAGTGGAAAGATTACAGTCCTCACTCTCCTGGATTTATCTGCAGCATTTGACACAATAGACCATGATATATTACTTCACCGTCTCCAGCATGTATTTGGCATTCAGAATATAGCCTTACAGTGGTTCAGGTACTACTTAGTCAACAGGACACAAATTATATCTGCAAATGGATCACACTCCAGCCCAGTTGACGTATGTTATGGTGTTCCACAGGGATCTGTTCTTGGACCTGTTCTCTTAATTCTGTACACTCAGCCGCTCTCAAGTGTCATAGATCATCACCCAGTGTCGCACCAATTGTACGCTGATGACACCCAAATATACAAGTCTAGCCACCCAACTGAAGTTGATGCTACCATCCATGGAGTAGAGAAGTGCATTTCAGATGTGAAATCATGGATGACATGTAACAAGCTGCAAATGAATGATGATAAAACTGAGGCTATTCTGATCACAACACAAAGACTTTCTCATCCACGTTCTTTACCTCAGACAATAAATATCAGCAACACCAACATTAAATTTTCACAGTCAGTACGGAATCTAGGTGTTACTCTAGACAGTACTCTCACATTGCACCAACATATCATGAACATCTGCAGGGCTGCATATCTTGAATTGAGACGATCAGTCCATTCGTAAATATCTTTCACTTGTGTGTACACTGTTCATTAGTACTTTCAAGACTGGACTATTGTAACTCAATTCTGTCTGGTTCATTACAATATTTACTCCAGAAACTGCAAAAAGTTCAAAACACAGCTGCACGGATCATCTTTAGAGTATCTCGATCAGAGCACACTTCACCACTGCTCTGTACCCTACACTGGCTATCAATTTGATACAGGATCAAACACAAAATTTGTTCTATGTGCTATATTTCAATGACAGACTCCAGTCCAACATACCTATCCAGCCTCACCCATGTGTATACACCAGCTAGATCCTTACGCTCTTCTTCTGATAATCGTATACTCATTGTTCCCAAGGTGAAAACAACGTCATATGGACAACGTTCGTTCGCATACCAGGGCCCGGCGACGTGGAGCGAATTGCCCATTGAAATTAGACACAAAGACACGGCGGTCCCTTTTAAGAGTGCTCTCAAGACTCACCTGTTTCGACTTCAGGGACAAACTTAGCGACCTAATCATGTTTTGTATCTTATATATTTTCAGCATGTTTTTATGTTTTCCAATTTCATTGTTTTTGTCATTTGTTGTTCTGTAGTGTAGTCATATCATTATTGATGGTGTAAAGCGCTTAGAGCTTTTAAAGATTAGGCGCTATACAAAGTCCTCCTCCTCCTCCTCATCATCATCATCATCATTATTATTATTATTATTATTATTATTATTATTATTATTATTATTATTGTTCCCACATTTTGTCAGACCAAACTTTTCCTGACAAAAACTCATTTGCTAAACAGAATGTACATTAGGGTCTGCACTATAAAGAATAAAGATGACTTTAATTTTAAGTAGGCCTCCAATCTCCATATATGCAGCCACTGTTCATGTCGCAAAAGCAGCTTATTAATGTTACTAATACATGGCCTAGTTTCAGAACAAGTTTATCAATGTTCCTGGTACATGGCCTAGTTTCAGAACAAGTTTATCAATGTTACTGATACATGGTCTACTTTTAGAACAAACTAATCACTGTTGCTGGTGCATGACCTAGTTTCAGAATAAGCTAATCAGTGTTTCTGTAGCATGGCCTACTTTCAGAACAAGCTAATAAATATTACTAGTACATGGCCTAGATTCAGAATACGCTAACCAATGTTATTGATGGATGGTCTAGTTTTAGAACCAGCTAATCAATGTTACTGGTACATGGCCTAGTTTCAGAATGAGCTAATCAATGTTACTGGTACATGGCCTAGTGTCAGAATAAGCTAATCAATGTTACTGAAACATGGCCTAGTTTCAGAATAAGCTAATCAGTGTTGCTGGTACATGACCTAATTTTAGAACAAACTAATCAATGGTACTGAAACATGGCCTAGTTTCAGAATAAGCTAATCAATGTTACTAGTATATGGCATAGTTTCAGAATACGCTAACTATTGTTATTGATGGATGGTCTAGTTTTAGAACCAGCTAATCAAATGTTACTGATGCTTGGCCTAGTTTCGGAATAAGCTAATCAATGTTACTGGTACATTGCCTAGTTTCAGAACAAGCTAATCAATGTTACTGAAACATGGCCTAGTTTCAGAATAAGCTAATCAATGTTACTGAAACATGGCCTAGTTTCAGAACAGATGTTTGCAGTTCTTCCTCATAATGTGAAAGTTGACGTCCATTACTGCCGACCGTAGTAGATGAGAGAATGATTGAAACTTTGATGAATATGTTTTTCATGTGTGTTCCAAGGAAAAGAGTAAATCAATCAGCTGTATAAATGTATTCCTTTTAGTTTTTGTAAATTATATTTTTTCAGTTTATTTTTCCTTTTTTCATTGTGTCTTATAATGCTATAAAGAACCACATTCTGTGGGAAATTAACATCTATACCAGTTGATGAGAAAACAAAATTTCTAGGTATTATTTTCGACAAAACACTGACGTCCATTCCACTCATAAAGAACTTGAAATCTCTAGATTCTTGAAATCTCTAGATTTACTTAAAAGTAATAGCGCATACTGACTGGGGTGCTGATAGAAAAGTCATCCTCAATTTAAATAGAACTCTTATTCGCTCCAAACTGGACTATGGTTGAGTTGTTTATGGTTCAGCTAGAAAATCCTATTTGAAGCTGCTTGGCCCAATTCATCATCAATGAATAGGACTCGCTCTGGGAACATTTCAGACATCCCTACATGAAAACCTTTTCGCTGAAGCGAAGGAACAACCTGTATCACATCAGAGAGAAATGCTTTCCGCATTATGCTCTCAAATTACAATCGAACACCATGAATCCTGCCTTTTTGTCTGATTTTCAACCCAAATACAAAACATGCGAAAATAAGCCAAACGCCATACCTTCCTTTGGCATTAAAATATCATCCAGCCTTAACAGTCTAAACTTTGATCTTCATAAAATTCAGAAACAGCCATCTCCGAAATATATCCCTGGCAACCCAAAGTACATTTTACGCTACACGATGGAAAAAAAATCGGATACAAACCCTTCTATCTTCACAACTGTTATCATGAACTGCTCACCGAATTTAAAAACTACACAATAATTCATACGGATGGATCAAATGGCAAGGATAAGCACTTATTAATGGAAAATACTCAACAAAAGTCCGTTTACCAAATGGTACGTCGGTATTTTCAGCTGAAATCGGAGCAATAGACCAGGCTATGAACTAAATCGAAAGCAAATGCATTTTAACAGTATCATCTTCTCCGAAGCACTCTCTGTACTTCAGTCACTATAAAATTGAAAACTGGAAAATCCTTTACTAACAATATTCTCATTAAAAAAATACCCCACCACAATATAGTAGACTTGGTTATCCAGCCATATTGGTATTAAAGGTAAAGGAAAAGCTTATCGGTCTGCTAAAATGGCCCTATCCCTAGCAACATCTGATTTTAAAATACTGTAAACTGATTTTAAACTTGGTATCGAGTTTTACGTCAGACGTGGTAGGCATCATAGAATGATGCAGTGAATAAAACAAAAGCACTTAACGCAATCAAGCGGACCCTAGGAGAATGGATTCCTTATTCCATAACCATCCGTTGGGAGGCAGTAGTCACTGCAAGAATTAGAACTGGTCATACTTATTTAACCGACTCTCACATGTTAACACGTGAAAACCCACCAGAGTGTGTTTCTTGCAATGAACAATTAACTTTTAAACACTTATGATAGAGTGCTTTGACCTCCAGCCTATGTGTGATTAGTACTACAATGTGCATGGTATGAAGGAACAATTGAATTTGGAATTCATGAAAGAAACAAGCATTTGCAGAGGCGTAGCAGGGGGGGGGGGGGAGCAGTGTGGGACAGATGTCCCGGGGGAGGGGGCAGTGTGGGACAGATGTTCCTGGGCGCCAGACTAGTGGTGGCGCCAAAATCGGCTTTGAAAATGGGTTATATGTGGAATTTCATAATATCATTATATCACGTGTGATGTGACCGTATGCACTATGCATTAGTTTTATCTTCTCTTTAATAGCCGTTGGCGTTACAGTGGGTGATAGTGATTTTATTGACAATAATGGGTTTCAGAGTGAGGGGGGGGGGGGGGCGTAAAAATGAATTTTGTCCCCGGGCTCCGAACACTCTAGCTACGCCTCTGAGCATTTGTTCTAAGCTATAACTTTTATGATATCACCTTGAGTGTTTGCATATAACGTATATACCTTTCTTCATACTCTGTACCTTTTCATTAAATTTACATTCGGGAGCCCGAGTGGTCTAATGCACTCACCGCTACGGATCACTGCCATCTCACCTCTTTCTTGTCTGCGTGGATCTGTAACGAATATGTAACCTAACAAATTCTAATATAGAAAGTCCTCATTTCAGACACACATTGTAACGAATCTGTAACCTAACACAAATTCTAATACAGAAAGTCCTCATTTCAGACACACATTGTAATGAATCTGTAACCTAACACAAATTCTAATACAGAAAGTCCTCATTTCAGACACACATTGTAACGAATCTGTAACCTAACAAATTCTAATATAGAAAGTCCTCATTTCAGACACACATTCTAATGAATCTGTAACCTAACACAAATTCTAATACAGAAAGTCCTCATTTCAGACACACATTGTAACGAATTTGTAACCTAGCACAAATTCTAATATAGAAAGTCCCCATTTCAGACACACATTGTAACGAATCTGTAACCTAACACAAATTCTAATATAGAAAGTCCTCATTTCAGACACACATTGTAACGAATCTGTAACCTAACAAATTCTAATATAGAAAGTCCTCATTTCAGACACACATTATAATGAATCTGTAACCTAACACAAATTCTAATACAGAAAGTCCTCATTTCAGACACACATTGTAACGAATCTGTAACCTTACAAATTTTAAATATAGAAAGTCCTCATTTCAGACACACATTGTAACGAATCTGTAACCTAACAAATTCTAATACAGAAAGTCCTCATTTAAAACACACATTGTATTGCATACAAAGCTCCTGAAATTTATTACAAATTGCAGTTTTTATGTCTTTTTTTATCTCAACTGTTCATACACCATAAGAGCCTATGCAGTGGTCTTTCATTTGGCATCCAGTATCTGTTAGAAGGTTAGTATCACTACTCGTCCTATACAAATTCAAAAGACATGCATCCCATGGTGTAGTTGGTCCTCAAGAAAAGATGTGGCCAAGAAAAGTCAATATAGTAAAGTAAGTTTTTAATTGTTTCTGCTTTTAAAGAGTTGGTACTATCAATATGGGTTTTTCATGAAATGATTCATTGTGATGTTCGGTTGGTCTTAAATGAAAACGGTGTTGATCTAACATCCAATAAAGCAGCCATGGTGAACATTTTAATTCTTCTCACTGCTACTTCCAAATTAAAGGTCATACTGACACGGTTTTTTTTCTATTGAAAGACTTTATAAGATGTCCAGATGGCTCTCAATTAAAATGGTACCACTTGGACATCCAATCTGGCTGCCATGTCAGCCCGTCTTGAAAATCTCGTCATCGACGCTACTGTACAGATGACAGTATTGACACGAGATTTTCATTAATGACTTCATATTGTGTCGAACTGTTTGGTTTCTAAACAAAAAGAATGCAGATCTAATTGTCAATATTCCCACCGTCCAACATTCCTGGATCGACTTACTGACTAAGGTTGCGACCAAAAGACTAATTATGATGTATAGTTGGTCCAAAATGAATATAGTGTCAATCTTTCATCCAACATGGATGCCACAGTAGCCTTGTTGAAATAGCTTTATTTCTACATCTCCAAAACGGAAAGTGATAATAACACGGTGTTTATGCCAGAAAACGGAAAGTTGTTAATTTGGTCCGAAATGAAAATCTAACATAATGTGGCTACCATTATTGCTATCTTGAAAAAATATTATTGCTACTTGTCGTGAATGGTCGATCATATCAACATGCACTTTTCACCAAAAGACTTCTCAAGATACATCCAGTTGGTCCTACATGGAATTTGTACCGTTTTTATGTCCAGAATGGTCACTATGACAGCCATCATGAAATTCTTATTATTACTCCTCTTAAATTAATGGTCTAATTAACATAGTCTACTAATTAACATAGTCTACTAATTAACATAGTCTAGTTTGTACAGATCTTACATCAAGTATGATCGCTAGATGATTAAGACTCAGAAAGAACACATTGTCTTATCTTGGATTCCCGATGTCGTGTTGATGCCTTTCGACCATCAATTTCATTGTGTTTTCTTTCATATTATATTTTAGCTATATTTCCCTTGCTATTTTAAGAACTTTAACGCGGTGTCTGTCATACCAGGAATATTGCAGTATGGTCTGTTCTTTGTCATCTATTGGTCTTCTGTCTGCTAGCACTAACTTTGTTCTCACTAATTCTCATAAGCAACTTGGAGAATGGCCATACAATATTGCAAACTGAATATTGACATCACCGCTGTCACTGAGAAAATATTATTAATAATTTTACTGAAATGAGTTATTTCGACATGGGGTTTTCACCAAAAGTCTAATTTAGATGTCTGGTTGGACACATATGAAAATGTTACCGACATGACCTCCAGTATGACGGTCTTTTTTGGCATCTTTACAATTTTATTGGTACTCCTTTTTAGATGGATGATTACGCCAAGATGGGATTTTCAAATTTCTCCATGTAATGATCAGTTAGTCCTAACTGAAAGCGGTCACGATCTTACTTATTAACGAAATTGACGCCTAAAAGACAGTACAAATTTACATCATGGTGGTTATTTTGAAAATTGTGTCATTACTACACCAATTGAATGGATGGTCGTATTGATATAGGGTTTTAAAATAGCTGCTAATAATATCTTGTTTACCACAAACGAAAATGGTGCTGACTTTGCAACCGATACAGCCATTTTGAAACTCATATCACTACTTTTGAATGGGTGATCATATTTGCATGGAATTTTCATTAACGGATTCTTACCATTTTTCAGTTGGTTCTAAATGAAAAAAAAATGCTGATTTTATTTTACACCCAATGCGGATGCCAGTGTGGCCATCTTTAAAATTTGGTTTCGCTTCAAAATATCAAACACGATGTGAACACTTAAACATTCAAAGAAGAAAAGGTTTTTATTTTAGATTCCTGCAAATCACTATTAGCCAGTATGGTGCCAGCCTTTAAGGACGGGGGGGGGGAGCTAAAATTTGTTTGCTTGCGTTGTCAGTTTGGTAGGTGGGAATGACAATCTCTTCCTTGAGTATAGTTGGGTTATTAATAAATGTGAAATACTTATGGTATTAATAAAATTAGTAACAAGGCATAATATGACTGGCTTTTCAAGTAAATTGTTATGCCAAGGTAGGCAACTCAAATTCAGGTAACTGACTAGCAATAATAGTTATCTCCGCATTGTCACCCGGTAATATCACAAGACTATCAAAGGTATTTATCGCCCTGCATTATTTTAAGTCGGATGAACCCCTTCATACATCAAAACCTTTCTTTCTTTGAACGCCAAGGTCGGCTATTTTAACACCGATCACAGTTTAAAAGAAACAACTTATTATGAATCTAACAGAAACACTTCAACTAATTCAAAGGAAAAATGTATGAAAATGTATAAACTAACGATCATTGAAGTGTTTCTCCAAATTTTAGCTGTTAAAATTAATAATTAAATTTCACTGAAGTGTCTTTCCAAATTTTAGCTGTTAAAATTAATAACTAAAATGTATTGAAGTGTCTCTTAGCTATTAACATTAATAATTAAAATTCATTGAAGTGTCTCTTAGCTATTAACATTAATAATTAAAATTCATTGAAGTGTCTCTTAGCTATTAACATTAATAATTAAAATTCATTGAAGTGTCTCTTAGCTATTAACATTAATAATTAAAATTCATTGAAGTGTCTCTCCAAATTTTAGCTGTTAACATTAATAACTAAAATGTATTGAAGTGTCTCTCCAAATTTTAGCTGTTAATATTAATAATTAAAATTCATTGAAGTGTCTCTCCAAATTTTAGCTGTTAAAATTAATTAAAAAAAATTGCACGAATTTATTTCGAACCAGCTATTAGTGTCCTATGACAATTTAGAACACGTACCATATTGTCCTTTGTATTTACGCTGACATTTTAGAACACATACCTGGATAAAAGACGTGCATGAAGTGAATAAAACCAACCAGTCTGAAGGAAATTAATGTTAGTTTCCTTTTAGAGTACGCATTTTGCTTTAAAATTGCTGATTTCTGCGTATGCACATAATATATATATATATATATATATATATATATATATATATATATATATATATATATATATATATATATATATATATATATATATATATATATATATATATATATATATATATATATACATACATACATACATACATACATACATTGTATGTACAGACGCCAATAAGTACTGTTTGGGTGCTGACTTTGCTTCCGAGCTTTGATACAGTCAGCGGTATTTGGAACTGATTGATGTACATGTGGGAGAAATAACCGGCACTCAGTATTCTGGTCATCGTTCGGACCAGACAGGGTCAGATTATTCATGCAGAATGGTCCCTCCATCCCTCGGTTTTCATTGGATTTATGCGCTTTGGGGGTGTCCAATGATTAAGCTGTTTGCTATGTGGATCCAGCAGTTACCCACATTGTCTCTCCAGATCTAGACCCAGAAGAATTGGCAATGCATCCATGAACTCATGACGGACTGTACCCACGTGCACCGTCTCAGTACGGAAATTAATATCGAATATGAAGGATCATAATTGCAAGATAATTATGGCAGCCCCTCAGACGGGACAAGTCCTGAGTCTACTCGAGCTACCAAGAAAGATTACGACCAAACATAATCTTCTCAAACAACCACAGTTGCGTGAATTTCTCCCTTACACGTACCGACTTAACTTCGTATCTTGATCTTGTTAGGGCAGAGAGAAAGAATTCAGACCTTCGATTGTGGAGAGAATCTCTAGAGAAGAAACGCCTCAACTCTAAGTGCGCATGAAGGAGATTGGCCTGTTTTCAGGGATTGGTGTTGAGTCAATACAATATTCCATTTTATTGCATCGATATCTCAACAACTGTCCGAATTTTTTCTGGCTCAACGAGTAGAAAAAGTTGGCGCTAATTACCATCACAGGTACTACTCCATGATATGTACGTAAATTTCTCAGATCGACCTCGATACTCTTTTTAAGTAATTTATGCAGGTCTCAAAAATGGAGTCAATCCACAAGATGACTATAGAATAAAATGTGGCAGAAAAACTAAAATCAATGGTCCGTTTGAATGCATCATACATATTTATCAAATACGCTCCAAGGTAATTATATGCTTTTCCAGCCCCATATGAGAAGCTCTTTAATAAATTAATTAACATAAGAATAAGATAGATTTTCGGACAGCAATGATGCATGCTTGGTCACGCTTATGAACAGAAACGACGAAAATTTCCATAATATTATGCAAGAAAAATGACGTAACTGAAGTTAATTAAATTACCTACTAAATATGAAGTCACAAAAGTTAATTAAATTACCTACTAAATATGAAGTCACAAAAGTTAATTAAATTACCTACTAAATATGAAGTCACAAAAGTTAATTAAATTACCTACTAAATATGAAGTCACAAAAGTTAAATTGCCTACTAAATATGTAGTCACAAAAGTTAATTAAATTGCCTACGAAATATGAAGTCACAAAAGTTAATTAAATTACCTACTAAATATGAAGTCACAAAAGTTAATTAAATTACCTACTAAATATGAAGTCACAAAATTTAATTAAATTGCCTACGAAATATGAAGTTACAAAAGTTAATTAAATTACCTACTAAATATGAAGTCACAAAAGTTGATTAAATTACCTACTAAATATGAAGTCACAAAAGTTAATTAAATTACCTACTAAATATGAAGTCACAAAAGTTAAATTACCTACTAAATATGAAGTCACAAAAGTTAATTAAATTGCCTACGAAATATGAAGTCACAAAAGTTAATTAAATTACCTACTAAATATGAAGTCACAAAAGTTAATTTAAATTACCTACTAAATATGAAGTCACAAAATTTAATTAAATTGCCTACTAAATATGAAGTCACAAAAGTTAATTAAATTACCTACTAAATATGAAGTCACAAAATTTAATTAAATTGCCTACGAAATATGAAGTCACAAAATTTAATTAAATTGCCTACGAAATATGAAGGGTCTGAAACAACATTTTAAGCGAGTTACACGAATGAATGATATTGGATAAAATATTTAGGGTTAGAAGTCAGGATCTCAAATTAATTAAAAAATATTTGTTGGTAATAATATAACAATGAGCAGCAGATGGGGTGAACAGACCAAAGTTTACAGGCGTCAATTTAGCAAACTGAGGCTTCTCGAAATTGTTTATATAGGCTTCAATTTAGTAAACTGAGGCTTCCTTGAAAATACTTAATTAAATATTTTTATTAAATTTAGTAAATTTATGAAAATACTTAATTAAACTTTTCAGTAAAAAAAAAAGACGCCGACATTTTCGATGTTGTAGTTGGCGTTCACCCTCGTTGCTGCGTTACGCTAACCGAATTAGCTATAGATACAATGATGAATTAGCGATATATTTTTTATATAAATGTCAAACATCGGAGAAGCACAAATAACTAGATTAACACGAGAACGGTTGGCCGCGATTAAGAAATTTCTTCCAGTGAGAGATTCTTTCAGAGATAATCTTCAAGCGCGTCAACAAGCAAAAGAAGATTTTACTGCCGATACTGAAAAATTATTTAAGCCGATAACTACAGCAACTGAAAAAGTTGTTGTCGCTACTGAACAAGTTGGTACAGAGACCGCAACGATAGCAAAAAGATCTAAAACAGCAAAAAAATACTTGAAAACACTCCCTGGTGATATAGTAACTGCTATAAGACAACAAGAACAACCACCTGAACCACTTGAAGACGTTGAACAACTTGTTAGCGCTCCACCTGAATTATTTGAACAACAACAACAAAAAAGTAAAACAACACGAAGAGATCTTAACCCGGAGAAAATATTTAAAAGTGATGTGATAAATAGTATTAAGAAAGAATCTATGACTGATAAGCAATTTGCTCAATTTATCATCGATTCATTTCCAAAAGGTCAACGAGAACAATATATGAATAGCGGGTATGAAGACACTATAACTTCCAGGGATGAATGGAAAAAAATTATATTTGGCAAGAATTAAAAAGTCTGCACTACCACATAACGATATAGGATTAAAGAATCTTGAAAAGTTAATATCTAAAATAGAAAACCCACCGACACCAATTGCACCCTTTGTATCTCAACGTGTCCAAGTTGATTCTGAAGAAAAAGCAACTGGTACAACAGAAAAAGAGGGTAGTGGATATCGCGGTGGTAATTTAATGCCTTGTTCAAGAAGTGTCCTAGATGATATATCACGGTTAGAAGTTCTTATTGGGGGGAAGCGAGCTGGAAATAATTCTCCGGAAATAATTAACGAAGCGACTGAAATCTGTCAGCGGTTATTTCAAGGACATGCAATGGATATCGGACTATATCGTAGTTTCATCGATGAACTTACCGATGATTATTACAGTGATTAGACATATAGCATTTAAATAAAAATGATAGTACATCGTAGTATGAACAGAGCAAGACCTGTTTATGTTGTAAACTCGCGACTACCGGTTTATAAACTCACGTATGGAAATGGACTCGGTGATATTGTCACTGGATTATTTACTAGAATTGCTCCAAAGATTTTACCGGTTGGTAAAGAAATAGCGTCAAAAGCTATTGGGGTTTTCGGTGATAGAGCTGGTAAAGTTATCGGTGATAGCGCATTTGATATATTAGGTGATGCAAAAGAAAAACTTATATCGTTGGCAAAACGTGGAAATAGAAAATCCAAAAGAAATTTACAACTACAGTCTACGGAACAAATGCCATCTAAAATAGGTAGCGCGATTAATAAAATTGCAGTTGCACGGTTAAGAAAAATCGCTGGTTCTGGGTTGGCGCGGTTAAACATTTAGATCAACTACGTTAATATAAAATGTTCAAGGATGAAATCGATGATGCTTTTAAAGTAAATGATCCTGTAGCAAGAAATAATTCTATACGCGATTATTAATATTTTTCATATCAAGCACAGGATCCAAATACAAGGCCAAGAATTGAACTCAGATTCGATGACACATCTAAATACTTCTTGCCGTGTGAAGCATACATCGAAGTAGAAGGACAACTGCGGAAAGGTGATAATAATAAGACTCCGTTTACAGATGCTGATAATCTCGAAGATATTCCGATTGGATTTGTCAACAACGGAATAATGGCGTTATTTAACAACGCTCAGTATAGTATTGGTTCTTCTAGAATTGAATCTATCGATAATGATGTTGATGTTGCAACCACAATTATAGGTTTAGCTAGATATTCTGATGATTTTATTAAATCTGCGGGTCATTCAATGATGTTTGCAAAAGATACTACCAATCACGCTGATTATCGTCAATTTACTATAAGACGACCGAAAAAGCATACAGCTGCTGCTGATGATGCTAATATTGAATCTATTGTTGTAGGTAGTAATTCTAATTACAACGCAGGATTTGCATCACGAAAAGCGAACATAGATAAATTGGGTAGATTTTCATGTACGATTCCGTTGTCGCATATATTTGGATTTTGCAGAGACGTCCGGTGAGTGATATTTGGTGCTAGTCATACTGTAACACTCACACGAAGATCAACTGATGATTATGCTCTTTGGCGTGGTCCTAATAATGTAGAAGATGGCAGTGTAACATTAACAAAGCTAGCGTTATGGATGCCGGTTATGACTCCATCGTTGGCTGTTGAGACTCGATTGTTATCGTTTATGGACCAAGGAGGAAAATCGTTGATGAGTTGGGGTGAGGTTACAACAGCTACTACATCCGGTACAGGTACTGGGGTTTTTACTTGGCAACTTGCATTGACGAAAAATGTTTCCGCACCAAGACATGTTTTTGTTGTATTACAGAACGCGAACAGAACTCAAAAAATAACCGGTGCTGCAAATGATAGTCAACAATTAAGATCTCATATGATATTTGACAAATGTGATGTCAGTGAAGTATCATTGCGAATAAGTAATCAACAAGAACCCACAGAAAATCTTATCATCGACTACGATAATAATCAAATAGGACGGGTTTATCATCGATTGTGGTCATTTATGGGTCGTGATCAAAACATCGATACTGGACTTCAGATATCACAATTGGATTTTAAAGAATTGTATCCGATTTATTACTTTTCGTTGCAACATCTTGATCTATCTAAACATTCAACCGTTCATGTAAAATTTCAAGCTCGTATCGGTGATGCTCTTGGAGGATTTAGAGCAGTTGATGTTATTATCAGTGATAGAAGTATGATACTTGAAGGTGGTGGTGGAAGAATGAGAATCGTTGATGCACCAGTGGATAATATGTAATTGAATCTCTTCGAGATTTTCATGGAATTTTATTGAAATTCAAAGACATGTAATTGAAACAATCGGTGTTATATAAAATGTCGTATAACACTATTAATGTTACATTAACACCTGGTCAGATAAAAAAAACTTCAATCGAGTTCAACTAAAAAAACCGGTACTACGATTACGCTAAAACATAATCAAATGACTGGCGGACCAAATAAGTTATCGCTGACGAAAACTCAGGTTAATCATTTCAATAACGCTTTTAAAACAAAGAAAGGAGTTCAGATTACGCTATCTGCGGCTGCAATAGCAAATATGATAAAAATCGGAGGATTTTTCACGTTGTTGGCTGCAATTCCAGGATTGATTGCATCAGCGGCTCCGGCACTTCTTGGAGCGTTAGGAACTGGTGCAGCTGGAGCACTTGCTTCTAATGTTGTCAATAGGATAATGGGTAAAGGTCTGAACGGAAAATTACGAAAAAAAAAAGGGAAAGGGATTCAGACTACCAGGAAGTCGATTCACGCGATACTACAAAACCAGTTAGTGAAATCTTATGAAATTTCGCCAATGTCAAATTTTGATTTACTCGACGCAGTAAAAAAAAACTCCCAATAAAGCATTTCAGAGGTATATTCATGAAAGATCAATTACCAGCAAAACCACAAATACCAGAAACTGGCATAATTAATCTTGATGATAACACTGGACCTGGAACTCATTGGGTTTGTTACGCAATATATCCAGCATCAATTATTTATTTTGACTCGTATGGATTGCCACCTCCGATTGAATTTGTCAAATACGTGTCTATGATTTCTTCGAAATCGCGAAGTAATTCAATTCCAGTTTGGTATTCAACGTTACCCACGCAGACATTAACAGATCCTCCAATATGTGGACAAGAAACCCTCAACGCGTTGATGATTATCTCGGCAAATCCTAAATTACATCATAAAGCAATACACGAATACACAACGACAGTGATAAAATCACCGTTGTCACTGATGAATCATCGATGATTTTAACAAACAAATATATATATATAGCAATGTCAGATATTTTTGGAAGATCAGTAACACGTGTTCCCGAATCAGTTACTGTTGGACAAGTAAAAAAAAAATAATCAATAAGGCTATCTCATCGATAGCAAACTTAGACGAATTAAAAAAAATATATGATCAAATAAATGATATAACACAATTACAAAAAAACATCGACGATGTTAAATCCACCACTGATAACTCCGCCGAAGAAGTAAAAAAATTCAAACAACGATATGAAGATCATGTAACAGCAAATTCTAATCTTATAACGTTTTTAAGGGGTCCCCTCGAACGAGTTGAAATTTCCATGAATGATTTTTTTTGGCAATCCGCGTGTTACCACACCGAATCTTAACACGATAAAGGATTCTCTGTTGGAGTTGACAGCGTTACAGGGGAAATACGAAGACCATGTAAAAGCGTTTAATACATTTCGAAGAAATATCGTTGATAAATTTCTCGGATCTACATTTGATAAACTCGATATAAAACTTCCAGATATTAAGAAATCCATCGATGGTCTTAGCGCGACCACAAATGCAATAATATCAGATGCAACAAGAATGATAACAATAATTGAAAAAGTAAAAATTCCTCATGATAAAAATATCGTCAACAACGTAGTATACACGATTCAACACGGATCATATACGTGGACACCTACAAATAACATTAAATATCACTGCAACCGTAAAGGGAATTTATCGATTAACGTTAGTAACACCAACGTTGTTTACGATATCCTCATCGAGTTCATCTGGAGTCAATAATACGATATCAACAATCATCGACAAGGATATGATTGAACAATTCACGATTACATCCACTGATAATAATCTAGCTAGGGTTTCAATGACATGGTATGTTGAATTTGTAGCTGATTTAAGTAAACAGTTAAACTAAAATCTATCGTTGAAAATCTCTGATTTTCCAGGATTTCAGAGAATTATTGACGTCGTTAATAGATAAAATGTCAACGATGAAATCGTCAACAACGTCATTGTTATCGTTGGCACCAACCGCATTTGAATATCGTTATAACACTGTCAAAGAATTTCAAAATAAACTTGAAGCGTTAATCACCGAGTATAGCACTAAAAAGAAAAAATACCAGCGTAGAATTACCGCGTTAGATGTAGCTGTTTACTCGGTATCAGGCGTAATCACAGGCGCTGGAATAATACTATCTTCGGTGGTAATGATAGCTCCAGTTGTTGTACCAATTTGTATATCTGCGGCTGCAACAATCACTGGAATATTTTCTCAACAAAAATTACACGATTACGCTGTTAAACTTATTACTGCGTCAAACGCTTATTCGGAATTGTCAATGCTGATCTCGTCATCGATTGATGACCAGATAATCACCGACGAAGAGTTCTCTAGGATTGTACGGTTGTATGATTCAACGATTTCAAAATTGGAAAACAATAACAATAATAACAATGGCAACATCGTCGCAAGAAATCCTTCAACGAATAGCAACAAACACCGCCAACACAAAAACAAAATTGATCTCGGTGGTAACGAAAACACCAGAATTCAGCATTGAATTTAATCCTCCGTTGGCGGTATCTGCAATCGCGTTAACGCAATTAAGATGTTACTACATTTGGCCAAATGTGCGATCAGAACCATTCAATGGTAAACCTCCCAATAATAGTTTCACGTTCACGTATAAAAAAAACTAACCCGGATGGAAAAAAACAGAACCAACCACACATACAATATATCTGCCAACGGGCGCATACGATATCGAAGATATCAATGACGCAATCATAGAATCAATCCAGGCAATCACCGGACCAAATATCATCGAAGTCAAAGATGAACCTGATAAATACCCCATGCAGATAAAATGACACGAGCCGCTGCTGTCAACAGTCATCGAAGTAAATTCACCGGATTACTCCGTGGATATATACAATAGCTCAATTAGAACATTATTGGGTTATCCTGAGTTTATTCCAGGCACCGTCGATATAACGGATCTACCACCGGAACCGTTAAAATCTGATTACGTTTCCACAAAAAGGGATCATCATGGTTTTTATAGTGATGTTGATGGTATACCTAAATTAACATATGAATTACTATCTTCAATACCTGAATTTGTGGATTCTAGCGTTGTTGAAAACAATTTTAGATTAATGAACGCTGATTTTAATCGATTTTTAGGTTATTTAATAACTGCAGTAAGTGAAATTCCACCACGTCGTGATGATGTCATCAAATACATGGAAGTATGTAATGAAATTATCTATCAAATGGGAGTTTACAATCATAGAATTATTGATCATATTGATCAAACTGATCATCCTAAAAGTAGAACAGAATTTATGACGGCTAATAAACTCACCACCGAAGAATATTTAAAATTTAAGTTTAAAGGATATAACATACCACAAATGCTTCAAAAACTCAGTGACTCCATCGATGAATTCTTCCCACGGATTCACCAAAGATGGCTTGATAGTCTTCCTGCGTTTCATCCAAGATTACCAGAACCTAAATATACTGACTTCATCGATGATACACTTAGTGGTTCACAATTAAATTACTCCGATGATGGCTTCTTTCGTACAGTTATGTCAACAGATGTAACAATTTTTAATCGTGTATTAACAAACGACCAGAGTTCTGAGTATTTAACGGAGGGTCCAATTAAGTGGATATTTACATCACAGTCTACCGGGAAAAGTTTCACAATCACTTACAATAATTTACCTGCGAGATTCAATAACATGAAGCGATTATATCAAACTCATCAACAACAACTTAGAAATCTTATTCAAGGATCTCTCGGAAATTATTTAAACTTTTCAGATGTAACAATTACACGTAATTTAATCAAACAACATCAACGGCAATTAAATCAAATTATCGCTGATATGAATTCATTAAATAAAAAATTACTCGATGAATCATTCGATAGAAATTTTCAAAAAGTTTTTTCGCTAACAGATGAAACTCGACCCGATTATAAATTTCCAGGGTATGATGTACCAGCGTTAAAAACGTCAACGAGAAAACTCATTGACGAATTCTTCCCACAGATTCACGCGTTATGGTTTAAACTAATTCCGCCAGAAGCAATTTTAACATCAACGAATTCAGTGTACCGCAACAACAAACACAGATCTCCCGGTAACGTTGATATATCATCTGTTATTGCAATACACGTTATCTGTGATGGTATCTTGGGAAGTTTCTCAATTGATACTTCAAAATCAAACAGCGCCAACCAAGGATATATCATGTACACATTTTCTCCAGACGTATCACCAGGAAGTCTTATAGTGAAAAACCCACCTAATTTGACTTACTTGGAGCCCATTAATCCTTTTATAACCAAGATGAATTTTTCAATAACCGACCAAGAATTTAACCTAATTGACCTTCGCGGGGAAACACTACAAATAACGCTAGATGTGAAATCGTAGAAATTCTTTAGTGAAATTCTGAAAGATTTTTCATAAAATCATAAATTTTATAAATTAACGGTGAAAACTCCCCGAATTCATTTAGAGAAAATCGATTTTAGTTAAATTTTTCAACAAACTAATCATTCAACAACGTAAAATCGTCGTAAAAAACATCAAATATTCGATAAATATCAACGATAACACATTAAATTTACCTTAAAAAGTATCGAAACTTAACTAAAATCGATTTTCTCTAAATGAATTCGGGGAGTTTTCACCGTTGATTTTATGAAAAATCTGTCGACGGATTACACAAAAATGACCAAAAAAGTGAAAAATCAATGAAATTTTAACAAAATCAATGAAATTTTAACAAAATGAATGAAATTTTAACAATGAATGAAATTTTAACAATGAATGAAATTTTTACAATGACTGAAATTTTAACAATGAATGAAATTTTAACCTGTGTGTAGTATTATACAATGTGCCTGATTTTCAAAAATTAGAAAATCTAAAAGAACTTCAATAATGTATCAACACGTGCTAGTATCTATCCATGATAAAGAACTCCTTGAACAAGCTATCACAGAGGTATTCGGGGGCAACACAACAAGTGAATATCACGTAGATATAGTCATAGATAACTTAGGCACGGAAAAGTTTCTATTGACTGATTATCAAATGTTAAATCTTCAGCAAAACGTTATAACCGTGGTGAGGTTAACCCGTGATCAAATAATGCAATACGCCCATTCATGCCTGTCCGTGCAAAATCTTAAAAAAATCTTTCATATTTTCTAAAATTGTTCATTTCACGATTTCAGAGCTAAAAAAAAATACTGCATAAGTATTATACTTCCTTGTTATTGACCGCATACAATACAATTATACTTGTTATTGTTGACACAGGTTTACAAACTTTGTTCTAGTTGAGTGCGCGCTTCACAAACGGGGTATTATACATGCGTTTCACATTACCTGTGTACCGGTTATACGAAGGAGGCTCTCTACGCGTGGGGCTCAACTTGCTCGATTAACGCTTTTATCTGTCTCACCTTACAATTAATAAGTTTCCTTTGTTCATATTTTGCACCTAATTGCTTCCTAACATGTTCTACGATCGTACATAATGGTACAAAAACACTAACGTCTTCGGTATTAACTAAACTCTCACGTATAAATTTTTGAATTTGCTTGATTAAATAATACTGCTTAGCGAGTACATACTTTCCATTGTTTTGTGAAAATTCAATATCCTCAAAATCGGTCATTATTTGATCACAATCTAACCCTGAACATAGTTTAATATTTTGATTTTCAAGCTTGTTAATTTCAACAATAATACATTTGATATTTTCAGAATTCATATATATGAAAAAGTATATTTGTTGAATTGCTTGCAATTTCCATTGATGAGTGGAAATCCTTTGGATTTCACAAAATGAATTCTGGACCCGCTAAGGTGTTGGTCATCTTAGCATGTCCAGAAGCTTAATGCGATTACGATGATGATGGTATATATACAATGGATGACGACATCGCATTCAACCCCACTATCTAGTGTGTATGGCGGGTATATACATATAGGACAGCACATTACACATCACCCATTAGAACCCCCTTGGTGTATTTCTACATCAAGCGGCGCTTATAGGTTACATATAATCACGAAGCGTATTCCCCTGTGAGTAGAGTCTAACTCGGATAGCGGGTTTGACCTACAAGAGGATACGTTTGGTGCGTGGACACACGGACAGCACACAACAATAGATTATAGGTGATTATGGTTATATACAGATGCAATGAATGACGGCACAACAATAGATTACAATGATTATGGTTATATACAGATGCAATGAATGACGACGGCACAACAATAGATTATGGTATTTACAATGCAATGGATATATGACAATGGATGACGACGGTACAACAATAGATTATAACGATTATGGTATATTTACAATGCAATGGATATATGACAATGGTATGTACAATGGATGACGGGCTATTCTACATTCAAGTACAAAAACAAACCCCAAAATCCAACCCGGTTTGAATGTCAATAATAACATTCACACCACGTGTGACGGTGTGATTTGAGTTTGCACTTGAACTTCGAGCTAAAGCCCAAACATATAACAGGCCAGGTTGTATATAACCACTCATTACAACGAAGTTAGATAGAGAGATGTGTGCTTTTTATTCCTTGTTGTATATAATTCTGATTATTGACAGCACAGAATTAATAGTGAGTACTTGTAAAAAACACTAAAAAAAAGAATCAAATACGAAATATATATAAACAGTTCTGTTAGTTTTCTACAAAAAGACAAAATTGATTATATGTTATTGAGATTCATAACAGCGAAACCAACCAATCAGAAATCAATGACTGTGTTTAAGATCCGTAACTGTGTTAGACTGAAATATACCTAAGGGAGTTATTCCCCTTGAACAATGCAAGATTACATACTTATACATAAGTAAACCTAATTCTGTTTTTGAGAAGCTGGATAAATACCAAAATATCTACCAGCTGAAGACAAAGATTGAAATACTATTTTTTCGTTAGTTGCTATATTAAACGACTTGACGGGTCTCTTCCCAATTGATTTATAAGTACCAGTTTTCCCAGATGCAGTATTCTCACTTTGTGTAACAGCTCGTAAATTATTCAAAGAATTATCAGTCTTAATGCCGTTTATGTGATCAATAACAAAACCATCCTTGATCAATCCGTTATATACTTCGAAGACAAATCTGTGATTATAATAAGTTTTCTTTCCAGCACCAAACCTCAAATATCCTTGATTAGTCATAGTACCAACAGATTTCTTGAGTCTACAGTTTCTAACAACACCATCACGAGAGGCTTCATAGTTGGTGATCACGGGATGTCTTTGAAATTCTTGGTTCATTTATATACATAATATTTTATTTGTCTAAATCATTATTTGGTTGAGATATATTATTTGAAAATCTCTGAACGTAATCTTGAGCAGTTTTTATAATTCTATCATTGACGTCATTGACAGAGTCAGGATTTTTGATTTTTTTTTGGTCATAATAACGCTTCAACTCTCTATAACGCTTACCACCACAACTGATACATAACTGTGATTTGCCTCTAACACCTACCCCACAATACAGGCACGGAAGAGAACCTTTTGAACCGTTTCTCACACTTTGCATATGATACCCACAGAATTCATTTCTGCATGATTTGTTACACGGGATTACTGATCCAATCATGAGCCATTTGCAATGATTCATTATATAAAATACTTTTTTATTTAAATACTTGTTTTAATTATAATATGAAGGAATTCAAGAGATTAACGAAAATTAAGCCTAAATTTAATCTCGATAGAGTATCTGTTAAACCGAAACGTATAAACGACGATAGCATGAAGGAGTTCAAGAGATTATCAAAAATTAACCCGAGATTTAATCGGGATAGAGTCTCTGTTAAACCGAAACGTCTAAACGACGATAACATGAAGGAGTTCAAGAGATTATCGAAAATTGATCCCGGATTTAATCGGAATACTAGATTCGATCTCGATAGAATCTCTGATATGAAGGAGTTCGAGAGATTATCAAAAATTAATCCTTGGAAAAATGCTAGATTTAATCTCGATAAATTCTCTGATAAACCAAAAAGTCTAATAGATAACAAAACCATATTGAGTAAAATCAGCGACTGTTTTAATGAATTTAAGCGCGATGGAGCATCTCATGCGTGGTCGACATTTCGAATTATTGATGAAGATGTCAATGTACCCGTAATCGATGCTACCATGAACGATACAAGAGCAGCTGAGATAATCTCACATCTTCGCTGGAAATCCAAGGGATTTCAACAAAGGTACTTTTTCAGAATAAAATTCATTAACGAAGATGATGAAGAATTTATTATCAGAGATAAATTTGAACCAATCCTCAAGGATAAAAACTCTCATTGTGAGTAGAGATTCCAAACCAGGAATTCTAACTGGAATTGACAAACCATACTACACAAACCGTTACCCTGAAACAGTAGTTGTTTACGGAATATATCCGCTAAATGATAAGCCAAGTATTGCAAAACTAGCACCTATGAAATATTCACCGTTGACTTCGTCAAGGCTCAATTGTGTAGCAACACGTGTAATGGAACACTTCACGAATGCATCCCTTGGAAATAAACTAACTGAACAACGACGTAAGAAAATAACCGAATGGGAACTGACAGTGAAACAGCGCGGGGCAATGATTTCCGATATAGCTAAATTAGAAGCATCATTAAAATTTCCAATATCGGTAGCGACGATAACCGGAGAAGTATTATACGAACCGAAATATCAATCGCGAGGAGCTCCAATTGAAATTATTGATCATAACAAACACGCATGGACACCCGCAGTAAATGTATTTCCACGAGAACGAATCGTGAGATATATCCCCGGGGAATTTTGTAAGGATGTTTTCCACGAAGAGAAATTATTTGATGCTATTTATGCGTTGTGTAAAGATGATCCTGTGTCAGTGTGGCTACTTCGCAGCAAAGATTCAGAATCAGGATTTGATCAGTTTGTAAGACCGAATGGAGAATTATATCGCACTGAAGAGTTACACTCGAAGATGAAAAAAATCGCTGTAAAATACTCGAAGAGTTTCAATGAAAATTCTAAAGAATTTTCCAATGAAAAACTACTCACGGATAGGTTTACGATTCCATCAGTGGTAGCTCATTTTGCACGAGAAAAGAACTCATGGCGTCCAACACAAAGTGATTTTCTCGAAGATGTCAAATCAAGCTGTATAGAATTCGGTCATGGAGGACTGTGGAATACAAAATACCACCGCGAGGGTATGATTTCAATTGATATAGCTGCGTGTTATCCAGGGAGTTTTCTAGGATATGGAGAAGCCGCTAAGTACTTTAAACGATTTGGACACCCCACACATGAAATGACTCGTGTTTCGGTTAATGGTCCATTGCCTGATTTTGACTTAACTGGATTCGCTTGTGTGGTATCATTTGAATTAGCGTCAGGATTACATCCATGTAGTTATGTTTGGATTGGTAGACATATGTCTGTGAAACACTGGATGCCAATAGTGTTACTACGATATATGATTGATAGTGATATGCTGATATCGTTGATTATCAGCGAAGCAATTATATGCTATCGAGATCAGAAAGAAGTTTGGCTACCAAAACCAGATTTAGATGATATAATACGCGAACAACGAAAACAATTTTCTGATGGAAAATCGGAGATTTTCAATGAACAACAAATCATGGATAGGTCTAGGAAGATATTTGAAATTGAAAACGGACAAGCAAAAGATTTTGGACGAAAAATAATCGGTAAATTTACTCATGGTGGAAGATACAACAATGCAAAATACTCTTCGCGGTTGATCACAGACAGTCCCATTGGATAGAAAAGCATCTTTACGAGTTACAAGTTTTCCATGTTTCGTTAAATCCGCTATGATAAAATCGTATTCAGCGCTGTCTGTGATCAACCGCGAAGTTAGGTACAGTTGTTACCTACTGTGATGGATATAGTTGTCAGTTACACACTTAAGATCATCTATGCTCGGTTATTCTGCTATTAATCTATTTTCGATGATAAATAGATTTCCTAATACCGCGGTTAGAGTAGCCACTGATTCGATGTTTATCCACGAGAAATACAGATCAGATGTAGCTAAATTCACATGCCCGGAGGAAGCGTGGGGATGTTGGAGATTTAAAAAGGAGACGCTACACGAGTATTGTAAATCGGCAGATGTTACCAACGACGATAAATACTTGAAAAGCAACCAGTGTTCAGAATTTTCTAATGCACCACCGATATCAGATCCAATTACGCGATATAAAATCGTTTACATAAACGGATTAGGAGGATCAGGAAAGAAAACACGAGCAATTAATTTGTTCAATAAGAAAAGAAAACCAATTGAAAAATCCGTTGAAAAACCAATTGAAAAACTTACAGATGATCAAAAACAAATACAAGAAATCATACAACAAATTCTACACGAGGAGTCTCCAGAAATCATACAACAAATCTTAGTGGAAAATTCTACGGAAACCACTAAGGAAACCCCTATGGAAACCCCTATGGAAAAGTCTACAAATTTCACAAACATGATTGTGCTAACACCAACTCATAAACTTGCCAGAGACATAAAACAACGAGATGTAAAAAATTCTGGTACTTATCACAGCTTCTTCCGATTGAGCGGTGATAAATGGACCCCTGAGCGAACGGGACAGAAATATATTCCACCGGTGATATTATGGGATGAAATTTGTACTGTACCGTTACATATATTAAAAATGTTTCTTGAATGGCTGTCAACGAAAAATACAAAAATTATTATGTGCGGTGATCATGGTCAACCACCACCAATTTTCGGTGAATCTCCCCATGAATGGCTAAAAAAATACGTTGATTATTACACGGAGATGAATGATGACATTAGATCATTAGATGAAGTATTAAAGGAGTTGAAACAACTAATCAGATTACAACCGGATAGAATCCAATGTGAAATAATGCGTGAAATAATTTCAGAAACTCCCATGAATGATTTTTGGGAAACGTGGAAACCAAACGATTTGATAATAGCAAGTAGAAAAATAGTCAGAGACAAACTTCAGATGAAATTATTTGATTTGCTTAAACGTAAATTTGCAACACTTCCAGTGCCGTTGTGTTATAGACCAAAAGATACCCGACGACAAAATATCCTCGTTGACATTCCTGGACAACAACAAAAGCAGAAATTAGTGTTAAATGATATTGTGCTGGTTGATATCAGCGTCGTCGAAGATGCATTGCGTGCTAATAAATCCCCATGGACGTTAGGTTACGCAGCGACAATACACTCTTCACAGGGATTAACTATCACAGACACAATTGTTTGGATAGTAGATAATCGCATTGAGTGGTAAAATTTAGTTTATCTCGCAGTGGCTCGAGTACGGAGAATAGATCAACTTCGAAGAATTGTTTTAGATGATAATGACACTTCAATAAGTGATATTGTCAGCGTTGATAGAGTCAAGGACATAATCAGAAAAAAACTCTCTGGTTATAAACAACAGGATAAAAAAATAATAGAAAATTTGACATTGATGCTGAGTTAATAATTACGCTGAAGCAACAACAGAATAATCACTGTGCGAGTTGCAATTGTATAATGCGTTGGAGTTGGTCGAATAAAGATCCTCGCCAATTTACCGTAGACAGAAAGAATAGCAGCGTAGGTCATACCAACGATAACGTTATGCTGACTTGTCTTGAGTGCAACAGACGCCGGGGTGCCAGCACAATGCCTCTGGGGTGCTAGTTAAGACCACGCGGTGGTAATTGAGTATCCTCGGGAATTACCTGTAGTTGTTGTCGAGTAAATCCTCGCTGAGGAGCAGTTGAATCTAGTTTATAGATTGGAGGTCTACCAGTTGATCGTGTTATACTAGATATCTTATGCGTAGTGACACTCCAAATAGGATCGGTAGCTCTTTTTTTACCACCCTCAAGCTCTCCTGGTTCGTATAAGTACCTTACAGTTACATTACTACCAAGAATTGGTTCTTTTGAAAAATCTTTTTGTGGTTGTACGGGTATATACTTCTTTTTAATAGCGTTGCTAGGTTTCATGTTGATTGTTCTAGTAATCTCATTATTGATTGCGGTAACTACACCTGGTAATCTCTTGACCCATTCACGGGATGTTTATCCTGGATGAATTCTTTCGCGTATTGATATCCAAATAACCGCTCAGCAAGTGTCCGATTAAATCGTTCAACAATTGCCTGATCGCGATGTAGCGCAGTATGCCCTCGTCTGATGGTGACATTATGATGTTTCATCGTTGTTAAAACAGCGCCCTGAAATTCCTTGCCAGGATCAACTTGTAATAGATTTGGCCAGCGTAGTGGACCTCGTCGATAAATTTTTTCAAATGCAGAAGCCACTTCAGTTGATGATTTTGTCCTTAGCGGCTCTGCTTGTTTGTATCGACTCGCAATATCAACTACGGTTAACGCGTATTTGTAACCGCGATCATGCGGCAGAAATAATATATCAGCTTGATGAACTTCATTAGGAACTGTCACATCAAAATGCGAGTAGTTAATTTGTTTAGGCGCTGGTAGATAAATTTGCCATATCGCCTGTTTGGATAACCAATCCGCCGCTGTAGTATTTTTCACTTTTGCAGCGCTAGCGAGTTTACTTATTGCTGCCTTACCCCTCCAGTATCCTCTCGGAGAATAGTAAATAGATTCCATGTTGTTATTAATTACCCGCACCAAATATTAATTTACCTTTCATGGCGGATTTTATCAGCGTTGAGGCTAATTTTTCTTTGAACGATTTATCTGGAATAGCATTCAACGCGTGAATTAATTTAACATCTGCGAGATGACGCTGTTGTAGATCATCACTACGGTAAACTATATCATGTACACGACACGCTTCATCGATAGCGTTTATAGGATTTTCCCCCTGACGTGGATTATTTTGATCATCAAGTCTTATATCTAATCGTGTTCCCGGTCCACAATAATTATACCCGGGAAGGTGTTTTTCACCTGGATATTTTGACCATGGTAACCCTGGAAGTGATGTTAACTTGGCGGCAATATCACCTCCGGTTTTTCTACTTCGTTTTTTTTTTCCGTGAAAATCGAAGATTTTTCCGATTTCACAAATTGATATTTTTTTTATCCCACATCGCTCACAATTTCCAACTACCGCGCTTCGATTATTTTTCGTGGTAACATTTACAAGATTTAACGTTGGTGTACGTGTCTTACATTTCACACAATATAGATCCATAATTATATTTATGTTATATCAACAAATGGAAGTGATCGATTTCTCCGCGTTGAAGAAACAACAACCAGTAAAACATCATCCGATGTTACCAAACTCAATTAGAATGATTATCATCGGACCTTCCGGAAGTGGTAAAACCCAATTGCTGTTAACGATGATAATGAAGTATTTAACCTGGGATAAATTATATCTGATCGCACCCAGCGTAGATGATCAACATTGTTATCAAGTGCTAAAAGATTACGACGAAGCCGCTTCAGAATCTTACGGTGGAAGTGTAATTGAATTTATCACCGACATTGAAGAGGCACCATCCGTGGAAGACCTGGATGGATCCGTTAATAATCTTGTTGTATACGACGATGTTATGCTGGACCAACAAAAGAATCCAGCTAGAATATTTTCCCGAGGACGTCACAAAAAAACCGACGTAATATATGTAACTCAGCGTTATACTCAAATACCAAAAGTGATAAGGGATAACTGCAATTTGTTATGCGTGTTTAACGGAGTTGACACGCACACGTTAAGAAATATTTGGCAGACCTGGTGTCCTGACATGGATTATAATCGATTTCAAAATTTCTTTAGCGGCGCCAGAGCTACCCCACATGGATTTGTAACGATAAGTATACACGATCCTCGGACACGATATCGCGTCGGATTGGATCGTATCTATAGCTAATTCGGTTAACGTAACGCATATTTCTTAATTGCGGCCAACCGTTCTCGTGTTAATCTAGTTATTTGTGCTTCTCCGATGTTTGACATTTATATAAAAAATATATCGCTAATTCATCATTGTATCTATAGCTAATTCGGTTAGCGTAACGCAGCAACGAGGGTGAACGCCAACTACAACATCAAAAATGTCGGCGTCTTTTTTTTTTACTGAAAAGTTTAATTAAGTATTTTCATAAATTTACTAAATTTGCTAAAAATATTTAATTAAGTATTTTCAAGGAAGCCTCAGTTTACTAAATTGAAGCCTATATAAACAATTTCGAGAAGCCTCAGTTTGCTAAATTGACGCCTGTAAACTTTGGTCTGTTCACCCCATCTGCTGCTCAATGGAATCCGAACTCACTACCTTGAGTTGATATGAAACTCTGATTACAAACATGCAGAAAATGAGCAACGCAATATTTCAGACGCTATTACTAAAAGCAGCGAACTATTGAAGAATTTAACCAACACTCAAAGTCATTTGATTTTTGTGGGATAGAAACGTACAAAGTCGGGTAGTATTTGAGTTGGATTAATACTTTGCAAATATTGGCATATTCATCAATAATTATACCAATAATTATACCAATACATGTGACTGTACATACACCCGTGACTGCACAAACACCCAAAACAAAGAGAGAAATAGACAAGATAATAGCTAGGATTGAAGCGACCGCAGCTTTTGATCTTGGAGGAGAAAAAAAAATTAAAAAAGTTAGTTACGGACTTTTTAATTAGTTACGGACTTTTTAATTAGTTACGGACGTTTTAACTAGAAAGGGCTCTCCTCTTATATAAGCATGTCAACTGTGCATCAGCTAAAACAAATCGCACGACAGCGTATGCTACAAATAAAAAGTCTTATGCGAAAAGTTGACATACTTGAATTACAGAAACCCATAGTTGTACTGGATCAATTTGTTCTACCAGCTAATTCATGATCGGTTACTAATACATGAAAGATTGCTAATTCAACAACGGTAGAACAACTGAAAAATGTGCACGTGAGCGTAATATACGAATAGCAAAAGGTACAAGAAGACTGACCGCACTTGCGATATTAGACGTGAATGACTATGAACAAAACTGTCATCGTTCTGCTATCAAAGGTGACCAAAACCATCGTCATATTGCATCTACTGCATTGCTACTGAAGCCGCTGATATTATTAGGACAGAATTTTTAGTAAAGGTAATCAGATTGAAATTTTTCTCTAAATTGTATTAAAAGTAATTTTTCATTTTCTACTTAACTATATTGAGATTGATTTAATTTAATTCCATATAGCACAACTATATTCCATTATAATACAGATTAGCAGCAGAGAGGGTGAATCCTACAACGTTTTTAGACAAAATTTGATTGAAATCCTTAAAACGAGCCTTCCTACGATCTTATTTTAACCAAAAAAAGGCGAACCCTACAACGTTTTCAGACAAAAAAATTGATTGAAATCTACATACGAAATCATTTTAACTAAAAAAATGAAAACGATTTTTTAATTAATTTTGGTCGCAACTTGTTGTCATCCACCCTCTCTGCTGCTTAGTGATTTCATCACTGGGTTAATAAAAATAATAAAATGATTTTAACCGAATATTTGATCCAGTCCGATACGATATCGTGTCCGAGGATCATGTAGATTTATTGTTGCGAATCCGTGCGGAGTCGACTGAGCATGACTAAAGAAATCTCGAAATTGATTGAAGTCCATATCAGAACACCATGTCTGCCAAATATTTCTAAGAGTATGAGTATCAACTCCGTTGAATACAGACAATAAATTGCAGTTATCTCTGATGACTTTTGGAACCTGAGTGTAGCGTTGAGTGACATATATCACGTCAGTGTTTTTGTGACGCCCACGGGAAAATATTCTAGCAGGATTTTTTTGTTTATCCAACATTATATCGTCGTATACGACTAAATTGTTAATATCTCCATCAATATCATCAATGCTCGGTGCTTCATCGATATCGGTTATAAACTCAATAATACCCTCTCCGGATTTTTCTACCGCGCTGTCGTTAAAATCTTTTAGCACTTCATAACATCGTTGATCATCTACGCTAGGGGCAATTAAATACAACTTATCCCACTTCATCCATCTCATTATTAAATTGAGCAACAATTGCGTTTTACCGGATCCAGATGGCCCGATTATAATCATCCGGATAGAGTTTGGTAGCGCTGCATGATGCTTAATTGGTTCTCTTGTTTTCGTCGCTGAAAAATCAATTATATCCATATTTCTATACATAAATTATGGATCTATATTGTGTGAAGTGTAAAACGCGTACTGGCACAGATGATGTGACGACGATTACAACTAAAAATAACCGATCAGCGCTTTCTGGTAAATGCGTGCAATGTGGTACAAAGAAATTTAGATTTGTGTCTATGAAATCTGATTTAAAAAAAAACGAGGAGGTGATATCGCAGCCAAATTAGCAAAACTCCCTGGAACCCCATGGGCAAAGTACCCCGGAGAAAAGCACCTCCCAGGATATAGCTACTGTGGACCGGGAACCAGACTTGATATCAGACTCAATAGTCAAAATCAACCCAACCCCGGTGAAGAACCAATAAACGCCATTGATAAGGCCTGTCACCTTCATGATGTTGCTTATAAAAGCAGCAATCTGCAACACAGGCATCTAGCAGATGTGAAATTAATTCATGCGTTAAATGCTATTCCTGATAAATCCTTCAAAGAAAAATTGTCTTCATTTTTGATAAAATCGGCTATGAAAAGTAAATTGATGTTAGGTGCTGATAATTAATAATATGGAATCAATTTATTATTCTCCGACGGGATACTGGAGGGGTAACGCTGCAATCAATAAACTCGCTAGAGCTGCAAAAGTGAAAAAAACCACTGCGGCTAATTGGTTATCCAAACAGGCACTATGGCAAATTTATCTACCACCGCCTAAACAAATTCAATTCTCGCATTTTGATGTGACCGCTCCTAATGAAGTTCATCAGGCTGATATATTATTTCTGCCACATGATCGCGGTTACAAATATGCGTTAACCGTAGTTGATGTTGCGAGTCGATATAAAGAAGCAGAACCGCTGAAAACAAAATCAGCCACTGAAGTCGCTTCTGCATTTGAAAGGATTTATCGACGAGGTCCTCTGCACTGGCCAAATCTGTTACAAGGTGATCCTGGCAAGGAATTTCAGGGTGCAGTGTTATCTACAATGAAACATCATAATGTCACCATACGACGAGGGCATACTGCGCTACATCGCGATCAGGCCATTGTAGAACGATTTAATCGGACGATTGCTGAGCGGTTATTTGGATATCAATACGCAAAAGAATTCATTCAAGAAAAGCGATCCAGTGAATGGGTTAAAAGATTACCATCTGTGATTACTGCACTGAATAACGAGATTACTAGAACAATCAACATGAAACCTATCAACGCGATTAAAAAGAAGTCAATACCCGTACAACCACAAAAAGATTTCCCTAGAAACGCTAGCGTTTCCCAACCAATTCTTGGTAGTAATGTCATTGTGAGGTACTTATACGAACCAGGAGAGCTTGAAGGGGGTAGAAAAAGGGCTACTGATCCTATTTGGAGCATCTCTACGCATAAGATATCTAGTATAACACGATCAACTGGTAGACCAGCAATCTATAAACTGGATTCAACTGCTCCTCAGCGAGGATTTACTCGACAACAACTACAAGTGATTCCCGAGGATACTCAATTGCCACCGCATGGTCTTAACTAGCGCCGTTGCGTCTATTGCATTCAAGACAAGTCAACATCACATTATTTCTGACATGACCGAGATTGTTATTTTTTCTGTCTACGGTGAATTGGCGAGGATCCTTATCCGAATACTGCCAACGCATTATACAATTGCAACTCGCGCAGTGATTATTCTGTTGTTTCTTCAAAGTGATTATTAGTTCAGCATCAATATCAAATTCTCGTTGTTTTTTTTTGTCCTGTTGCTTGTAACCGGAGAGTTTTTTTATTAATGATGCTAACATCAATATCATCCATTGTTGTGTCATTATCATCGAAAACAACTCTCCGAAGTTGATTTATTTTTCGTACTCTGGATACTGCGAGATAGACTAAATTTGACCATTCGATGCGATTATCTACCATCCAAACAATTGTATCCGATATAGTCAATCCCTGTGAAGAATGTATCGTCGCTGCGTATCCTAGCGTCCACGGGGATTTATTAGCACGCAATGCATCTTCAACGACGTTGATATCAACCAGCACAATATCATTTAATACCAGAATTTGTTTTTCATTCTGTCCTGGAATATCAACTTCGATATTCTGTTTTCGTGTATCCGAAGGCCTATAACAAAGGGGTACTGGAAGCGTTGCAAATTTTTCTTTATGTAATTCAAATAACTTCATCTGAAGTGTGTCCCTGACTATTTTTCTACTTGCAATTATCAAATCATTTGGTCTCCATGTTTCCCAGAAATCATTCATTGGAGTTTCTGAAATCACTTCACGCGCTATTTCGCATTGGATTCTATCCGGTTGTAATCTAATTAGCGCTTTGAACTCGCGTAATCGTTCATCAAGTGATCTATAATCAGTGGTGATTTCTTCATAGTAGTCTACAAAACCCTTTAGCCATTCATGTGGAGATGCACCGACAAATGGTGGTGGTTGGCCTTGATCCCCGCACATGACGACTTTTGTGTTTTTGGTTAACAACCACTCAAGAAATGTTTTTAATACATCTAATGACACTGTGCATATTTCATCCCAGATTATGATTTCAGGAATGAATTTATCACCCATTCGATCAGGAGTCCATTTGTCACCCTTCCATCGAAAGAAGCTGTGATAAGTGCAAGCATTTACCCCTCGCTGTATCATCTCTCTGGCGAGTCTGTGAGTCGGTGTTAGCACAATCATGTTAGTAGAAATACAAGTATTTCCACCACCACGAAATAATTCAATTGCACGAGTTGTCTTTCCTGACCCACCACAACCGTTTAAATAAACTGTCTTGTATCTACATACTGGATCAGATACCGGTGGTGCATTAGAAAATTCTGTAGAAATACTAGTGTTTCCAATTTCAATACGGTTACAACAAATATATTTATCATCCATGGCAACGTTTGCGGATTCACAATACTCATGTAGCATCTCTTTTTTAAATCGCCAACGCCCCCAATTTTCTTCGGGATCTGTGAATTTAGCTACAGCTGATTTGAACTTATTGTGTATATACATCGAATCAGTGGCTACTCTAACCGCGGTATTAGGAAATCTATTTATCATCGAAAATAGATTAATAGAAGCATAGGCTAACATTGAACTTCTCAAATGTGTGTACTGGGAATTATATCCATCACAGTAGGTAACAACCGTACCTAATTTCTCACCATTGGATAGAAAAGCATCCTTACGGGATACAAGTTTTCCCTGTTTCATTAAATCCGCTACAATAAAATCGTATTCAGCGACGTCTATGATCAACCGCGAAGAGTATTTTGCGTTGTCGTATCGTCCACCCTGGGTAAATTTACCGATTATTCTTCTTCCGAGATCTTTTGCTTGTTCTTTTTTAATTTCAAATAACTTCTTAGACCAATTTATGATTTCTTCTTCATTGAAATCTGGAAACTGTTTTCGTAGTTCGTTGATTATTCTATCTAGATTGGGTTGTGGTAGCCAAACTTCTTTCTGAGCTCGATAGCATATAATAGCCTCGGAAACAATCAACGATATTAGCATACCACAATCAATCATATATCTCAATAGCACTATTGGCATCCAGGCCTTTTCAGATAGGTGTCTACCGAGCCAAACATAACTACACGGATGTAACCCTGTAGCGAGTTCAAATGATATCACACGAGCGAATCCGGTTAAATCAAAATCAGGCAATGGTCCATTAATCGCAACACGAGTCATTTCATGCGTGGGGTGTCCAAATCGTTTGAAGTACTCAGCGCATTCCCCATACCCGAGAAAACTTCCGGGATAACACGCGGATATATCAATTGAAATCATACCGTCACGATGGTATTTTGTATTCCACAGTCCTCCATGACCAAATTCGACGCAACTCAATTTAACATCCTCGAGAAAATCACTTCGTGTTGGACGCCATGAGTTTTTTTCTCTTGCGAAGTGAGCTACCACTGATGGAATAGTAAAACTATCCGTGAGTAGTTTTTCATGGGAATTCTGCGGTGAAAAATCACTAGCGATTTTTCTCATTCTGTTATCTAATTCTTCAATGCGATATAATTCACCATTTGGTTTTACAAATTGATCGAATTCTTCATCACTTCTAAGTAACCACACTGACACAGGATCATCTTTACACAACATATGAATAGCATCGAATAATTTCTCTTCATAGAAAACATCCCCGACGAACTCCTTAGGGATATATTTCACGGTTCGTTCTCGTGGAAATATTGTTACCGCAGGTGTCCACGCGTGTTTGTTATGATCAATAATCTGTATTGGTGCTCCATTTTTGTTATATTTCGGTTCGTATAAAACCTCTCCCGTTATCGTCATAACTGTTATTGGAAATCTTAATGATGTTTCTAATTTAGCTATATCAGAAATCTTTGCACCATGCTGTTTCACTGTCAGTTCCCACTCGGTTATTTTCCTACGTCGCAGATCAGTTAGTTTATTTCCTCGGGATGCATTTGTGAAGTGTTCTATTATTCGTTCTGCTACACAATTAAGCCCTGACGAATATTTCATAGGAGCTAGTTTTGCGATATCGGGTTTATCATTTAACGGATATATCCCATAAACCATTGCTGTTACGGGATAAGATCTTTCGTAGTATGGTTTATCAATGCCGGTTAGAATCCCTGGTTTGGAATCTCTACTCACAATGACAGCTTTTTTATTCTTGAGGATTGGTTCAAATTTATCCTTAATAATCCATTTGCCTTCGACTTCGATAATGAATTTGATTCGGAAAAAATGCCGTTTTTCCCCAACACGTGAAATTATCACTGCTGCTTTTTCATCATTCATGGTAGCATCAACAACACCATCGATTCGAAATGTTGACCAACAATAAGATGCTCCATCACGCTTAAATTCATTAAAACAGTCTCTGATTTTACTAATCATGGCTTTATCAAGAATTGTATTCTTTGGTGTATTAGAAGCTATATCGAGATTGAATTGAGCATCTTTCCAGGGGTAATCTCTCTTGGACGTTTTTTTTGGTTTATCGAGATTAAATCTAGGATTGATTTTCAATAATCTCTTAAACTCTTTCATGTTTCCGTCTATTGGACGTTTTTTGGGTTTATCGAGATTAAATCTAGGATTGATTTTGTTACGTTTTTTGGGTCTATCGAGATTAAATCTAGGATTGATTTTTAATAATCTCTTAAACTCTTTCATGTTTCCGTCTATTGGACGTTTTTTGGTTTTTTTTGGTCTATCGAGATTAAATCTAGGATTGATTTTTAATAATCTCTTAAACTCTTTCATGTTTCCGTCTATTGGACGTTTGTTACGTTTTTTGGGTTTATCGAGATTAAATCTAGGATTGATTTTTAATAATCTCTTAAACTCTTTCATGTTTCCGTCTATTGGACGTTTGTTACGTTTTTTGGGTTTATCGAGATTAAATCTAGGATTGATTTTTAATAATCTCTTAAACTCCTTATCAGCATTTTTCGAAGGCGTTCTCCCTAATTCCTTCATGCTATAATTAAAACAAGCATTTAAATGAAAGATTTTTATATAATGAATCACTGCAAGTGGCTTATGATTGGATCAGTAATCCCGTGTAACAAATCATGCAGAAATGAGTTCTGTGGGTATCATATGCAAAGCTTTCGTCGTGGAAGCCTTGGTCCGTTACCGTGCATACGATGTGGGGTTGGGGTTAGGGGGAAATCACGGTTGTGTTTGAATTGCGGTGGTAAGCGATACAGGGAATTGAAGCGTTATTATGATAAAAGAATAAAAAATGGACAATCAATCAGAAATTTTGACCCTGAAAAAGTCCCTGACACTGACACTGTCACTGACAAAATCATAAGAACCCCTCAAGACTACATCGAAAGATTCATCATTAAACCAAACAATGAATTAGACAAACAATAGTATTATGTATACGAATGAACCAAGAATTCAGACAGCATCCCTTGATTTTAAATTATGAAGCATCCAGTGATGGTACTGTCAGACACTGCATTTTGAAGAAAACGGTCGGTTTTGTGACTAATCAAGGGTATTTGATGTTTAGCGCTGGAAAGAAGAAATATCACAATCATCGTTTCATATTTGAATGTTTTAATGGATTGATCGAGGATGGTCTTGTTATCGATCACAAGGATTCTAATCGAAAGAACAATTCTTTATCAAATCTGCAAGCTATCACACAGAGTGAGAATTCCAAACGAGGAAGGACTGGCACTTGTTCAAAAAAAGCGAAACCCGTAAAATCTTTGAATACAATAACTAACGAAGAAAAAATATTTCAATCAATATATGAAGCCGGCAAGTATTTCAATATTTGTGGATCCTCAGTACGAAAAGTTGCAGAGGGGATTTATCGATCGGCGATTTCAAAAAAGACAGGACAGAAAGTTAAATTTAGTTACGTCTAATGCGTCATATTTTTCATTTAGAAATATATCATTGTTATAGAATAATGAATTCTGAAAACATGAATAGCATCATATCCGAGATTTCAAAATTGAAAGGTTGGGATATTGAACTATCAGATGGGTTAAATCCTGATCAAATCATGTCTGATTTTCAGGACATAGAATACGGAGTTAGCACTAACAAGTATATGCTACCAAAGAAGTATGCGCTCATCAAAAGAATTCAGAATTCTATTAAGGACTCTCTCGCATTTTCCAGTGACGTAAGTGTGTTCGCTCCGTTGTATACCATCGTAGAACGAATACGAAAAGAATTGGGGTACGAATACGAATTGAAAAAGGAGGTTAATTCTAAAGTTAGAAACCTACGGGCGTTAATTCAAGAAAATGAACAATTTTGATTGACCAACCATTTATCATTATTTGATTGACCAACCATTTATCATTATTTGATTGTGACCGTCCCTCATAGAGATTTTAATTTTTTTTTAGCATTTTTTGATCAAAACTGTTGAAATCAGTGAATAAAAAATTGATGGCTGGTTCGGATTGATCACTTCCACGATGGTGTTAGGTTGGATTGAAAAATTGTTTTGCAATTGAAAAATTGTTTGCGATTTCAAATAATGGTCAATGAAGCATTAACAACCCGATTGGCTCGTGAACGACTGGATGCAATCAGGAGATTTGTACCAATTCGTGACTCTGTACGGAATAAACTACAACAACGACAGAGTCTTCAGACTGATTTTGCTATGGGATCCGAAGAATTGTTTAAACCAGTAACCACAGCAACGAAAGGGATAGAGCGTGCTATACTGGGAGATGTTCCCGAGACGGGAAAATCTGTTATTGGTGAACTTGAAAAAATAGCAGCGAAAACTGAACAAACTGAACAAACAAAACAAATGGAATCAAAAGAAATAGTAGATGATTTACGCGTGATATTTAACGAGGCGGGTTTAGCAGCAATCATTGAGACTAAACTAGCAAAAATTCCTGCGCTTGTTGTTACGACTTATGAAAACAGGAAAAATTTGTTGAAACCAGAACATCATAACTTTGTTAGAGATATAACTCACTGGGCTGATATATTCTACAAAATCAAAACTGAAAAAACAGGTAGAATTAAGAAGAAGGGTAACGCATCATACATTGGATATATCAATGAGGTGGGCGAAGTGTATAATCAATACGAAGAGTTTAAACAACAACAAAAACCGCAAAAATTGCGAGGAAAGCGACAGCAACCTGCAAAGAAAGTAGTCTACTCTCCTAAAAAACAACAACTACCACCTGATGATAATCTTCTTGATTATTTATTACAAGAAGCCGATTTAGAAAAACAGGATGAAGCAACTGGTTATAGCGGAAGTGGATTGCAAGATTCCAGTGGAAACTCTTCGAGGGAAAATCCAAGGATTGGAAACTCAAAGAGTGGAAATCTAAAGATTTCATGTCCTGGTAGTGTTATCAATGATATATCACGATTAGAAGTTCTTGTAGGAGGTTTCCGAGCTGGAAATAACTCACCGGAAATAATTAATGAAGCAGCTGATATCTGTAGACGGTTATTTGCCGGCGGTATCATGGATATCAAAACATATCGAGATTTCATTGACGAGTTAGCGGAAAGTGGGTATCACAGTGATTAAATAAAAACGCTAGCGTTTCCAATTGAAAAATGGTTTCTGATTTCAAATAATGATCATACACTACAATCATGATAAACCAACCCCCGTCTACGTAGTTAATTCACGGTTTCCGGTTTATAGAGCATACTACGGAGATGGTTTAGGCAATACCATTGCAGGGTTATTTGCGAGAATGGCTCCAAAAGTGATGCCGTTGGCTAAACAACTAGGAATGAAAGCAATTGAAGTTATTCGTGATAAGGGTATTAGTGCTGTTGGAGATTTTGCTGGAAAAGCGTTTTCAACTGCGAAGAATAAAATAACATCATTAGTGAAATCACGAAAAAAGAAACCATTACCGTCTACAGCGGAAATGCCTGTAAGTGTTAGTAGAATTATAAATAACGCAGTAGACGAAAAATTAGCGTCGATGGCTTTAACTCCCTTGATAAATCAAGGGGACCAAAGCAATATTGCAAATATGATAGCAGGAAGCGGCTTTAAAAAACTACGTCGATGAAAATCGTTTACGATGAAAATCCTACGGATTTTTACGATTTAGACTCTGATAAATAGAATAAAATGTTCAAAAAATCACATGATCCGGCGTTTGATATAGACGCCCCAGTTGGCAAGGATGATTCTGTACGCGATTATCAATATTACGCCTATCATGCCATAGACTCAAATAGTCGAGCAAGAATTGAACTTCAAGTCCATGATACCAGTAAATACTTTTTGCCCTGTGAAGCGTTTATTGAAGTAGAAGGAGAACTTGTAACAGCTGATGATACTCCTGCTGTACCAGCACCGTATCCAGATGGTACTCAAGTCGGGTTTGTCAATAATGGTATTATGGCGTTATTTGAGAGTGCTAGATATCTCATTGATGGAAAAGAAATTGAGTCCATAGATCGCGATGTTGATATGGCTACAACAATAATCGGGTTAGCGAGATATTCTGATGATTATACAAGATCAGCAGGACCCTCTATGATGTTTGCAAAAGATGGTAAGAATACCGCTGGAGGAAATCAATTTGTTGTAAGACGACCAAAAAAACGTGATAATAGTGATGCTGATGTCGAGAATATGATTATAAACAACGACGTTAATTTCAATCTAGGAGCTGCAACACGAAACGCAATGTTGCAAGGAGCGCGTAAATCATTTTCATGCGCGATTCCACTGCATCACATATTTGGATTCTGTAGAAACGTCAGAAAAGTTATCTACGGGGCGAAGCATACAGTATCGCTTATACGAAAGAGTGATGATAATGACGCAATCTGGAGGATTCCAGCAGATGCTGCAAATCCCAATGCTGATGCCGGTAAAGTCAATTTAACAAAAATATCATTGTGGATGCCAGTGTTGACTCCAGCAATCACCGCAGAAGAACGATTACTATCATTTATGGACCAAGGAGGAAAGTCGTTGTTGAGTTGGCTAACCGTGAGTACAGATGTGAAGCAATCAAATATCAACGGGTTATTCACGTGGAATCTAGCATCAAAACAAGGTGTTGCTGCGCCACGTCATATATTTATTGCGTTACAGGATAACACACGAGTTGGCGATCAACGTTTCAGTCATATGATATTTGATCAGTTAGGTGTGAAAGACATCTCACTGAGAATAAACGGCCAGCAGGAACCATCCGAGGATATACAACTTAATTACACAGAAAATCATATTGCACGCGTGTATCATCGTCTGTTGTCATTTATGGCACGCGATCAAAATGTGGATACTGGTTTGCAAATATCACAATATGATTTTAAAAATCTATATCCGATCTATTACTTCTCACTGGAACATCTCGATTTAACAAGACAGTCCGTCGTTGATATACACTTTAGAGCTAATGTGACTCGTGGTGCTATTGCTAATTATAGAGCGGTTGCTGTCATTCTCAGTGATAAATCAATGCTACTTGAAGGTGTTGGTGGAAGAATGAGAGTGGTAGATGCCCCAGTAGAAAACATGTAATTGAAATTGTAAACGATTTAGAATCAGTCAATTATGTATAATGTCATATAGTGTTATTAGTGTTGCGTTAACTCCCGGTCAATTAAAAAAATTACAATCGGAATCAGCTAAAAAATGTGGAACCACAATCACGTTGAAACCCAACCAAATGACTGGTGGTGCAAATAAACTATCGCTGACAACTCGTCAGGTGAAACATTTCAATGATGCACTTGCAGCCAAAAAAGTTGTTCAGATTACTCTCTCTGCGGCTGCTATCAAAAATATGATTAAAACAGGCGGTATATTTCCGTTGTTAGCTGCGATTCCAGCATTGATTGCAGCAGCAGCCCCAGCGGTGGCTAAAGCGGCTGCGTTAGGAGCCGTTGGTACTGCAGCAGGAATGGCACTAAAGAAAGCAACTGGGAAAGGATATAAAAAAAAGGGACGATCCGTTCACGGATTGGGTCTAAGACTACCAGGAACCCCGTATTCGTGGTACAGCGGAAAGGGTCTAAGACTACCAGGAACGATTTATTAATTCAGGAATCGAAGATTCCCATGTCCACTTTTGATTTAATGGATGCGGCTAAAAAACTCGCGATTAAAAACTTCAGAGGTGTCTTTATGAAAGATCAATTACCACATCAACCAAACAGCGTTGAAACAGGTATTATTAATCTCGATAACAGCACCGGACCTGGTACTCACTGGGTTGCATACGCTATTGATCCACGTGGGATTGTTTATTTCGATTCATATGGATTAGCCCCACCAAAAGAGTTTATGCGGTATATAAAAACCCTTCCAATGAAGACTTGGTATTCTACGCTACCAACACAAACGATGATTGACCCACCAATATGTGGCAGCGAAGTATTAAATGTCCTTGACGCTATTTCTAACTCCTTGAGTAACCCAAGCGGAAAACCACCACATGTTGTCGTTAATGAATACACTAGCAATCGCTGGCAACGACGAAGTCGTCAAAAACGATTTTAGAGAGAGAAAGAGTTTTACAATAACATGATTGATATTTGGGGGAGATGTTTGAAACCCAAACCCGATGGCACTGCAACCCCTGATTCTATCAAGGATATAACAAAAAAAATTAAAGATGAAATAGCTGAGACGTTAAATTTAACAAGTGTTGACCCGAACGAAATAGTTGTATTTCAGGACAAACAGGGTAAATTGAAATCCAGTGATGTGTCATTGAATGACATTTTGATACGGCAGCGCGACGCCGCTGAAAACTCTATTGCGCTGTATTCCAACGACGGACTACTTAAACCAGGCGCACTTGTGTCTACGATCACAGACGCGATTGCCACCCACAACAACATGATTACCGACAACGACAACAGGATTACCACCCAAGACAACAAGATTACCACCCACGGCCGTGAGCTGGATGATCATATACGAGGTTATAATTCTTTTCGCAAAAATGTTATACATAAATTCTTTGGAACCCCTCTTGTGGTTGGCATGACTCTCACTGAAATTAAAGACTTGTTGAATTCATTCTTCGCTAACAAGGAAGCTGGAAGGATGATGACTGCTTCAGAATTCAAGGCAAATTATCTCGAGATTTCTAAACTAATAGAAGATCAAAAACCCACTAACGACATTGTTGGTAGATTCTTTGGAAACCCGCTTGTGGCAGGAATGACTCTCGCTGAAGTTAAAAAAGCTATTGATGAACAAAAACGCATCAGCGAAATGGCTAAAAATTTCTTTGAGGGCTCTGAAAGTTATAATATCACGACGACATATTCTCAACTCAACGGGCATCATCTCATGCAAAAAGGTTTGGAATTTAACCACCTTTTGATTTCATTTTTTAGTCGCCGCGATAAAACGATGATGAAATATACCGAAATCAATAAAACCTATCTCGACGTTTACGACGATATTCTTAAACTAAAAGAAAAATCTGAAAGGGTAAAGCATGGGACCTTTGATTGGATAAAAGACTCTAATGCTAAATTGAAAGTCAATATCGGGGAGTGGCCCCATGGTATCTACAGGATGACGTTAATCTCTGACAAGCAATTTGATATCATCGTAAGCGGTAAAACCTATTTTGGTGGCACCGCAACAGTAATTATCCGGGGTGAAGAAGAATTTAAGATTGTCGCGGTTGATAGTACGATTAGATCAAAAATATCCTGGTGCTTAGAATTCATATGCGAAGTAAATAACTAAATTGAAAGGATTTCACAATTGAAAACGCTAGTATTTTTAAAATAAACAACAATGACTTTGTCATCGACGCAATGTCGCTATGATCAGGTCAGAGAATTTCAGAATAGACTCAAAACCCTCACTGAGGAGTATCAAATAAAAATAAAAAAATACCGACGAAGAATCACCGCAATTGATGTTATTATGTACTCGGTGTCAAGCGTTCTCGCTGGCGCCGGAATAATACTTGCATCTGTTACAATGATTGCCCCGGTCGTAGTTCCAATTTGCATTTCTGCGGTGGCTACAATCGGGGGTATATTAACCGGGATAGCAAAAAAGATATCATCATGCAGCCAGAGTAAACTGCAGAATTACTTACTTCAATTTCATATTGCATCAACCGCATATTCGCAATTATCATTGATGATATCGTCGTCACTCGATAATACGGTTATATCAGATAGTGAATTCTCAGCGATGGTCAGTATTTTTGATTCCGCGATATCGAAATTAGAGCGACAACATGAGTATAATGACAACACCGATGGAATCAGAAAACACGAACCCAAAAAACAAAATGATCTCAATAATATCAACATTACCAGATTGTGAATTCTCAGTGATGGTCAGTATTTATGATTCCTCGATACCAAAATTAGAAATAAATCATGAGTATAATGACAACACCGCAGGAATTACTTCAACGAATAGTGGAGAACACGAACCCAGTACAAACGAGTATGATATCAATAACATCTACGAAACCCGAGTTTAGTGTGAATTTCCCCTCTCCGGTTCCTGTGAGCGAAATCGCGCTAGCAAAACTACGAATGTATCACAGTTGGCCTAATATCAGATCGGTAGCATTTGGTAGTCAACAACCCAATAATTCACTGGTGTTCTCGTATAAGAATAAAGACGATGGTACCCCAGACTGGAATGTTGTTTCGATACCAACAGGGTCATACCAAATAGAACAAATCAATAATGAATTCGCGCGTAGAATAAAATCGATTACTGGAGTAGAGTCAAAAATCGCTATAACAGTTCATGAGCCGACGCTATCATCCACAATTGAAATAAACTCAGAAGAATATGTCGTAGATATCTATCAAAGCTCAATAAGAACCGTACTAGGATGGCCTGAATTACCACCGGAAAAATCCACCACCGACTTAACCACGGATGTACAATCATATCATGAAATCAATCCCAGTTATCGAGATAATTTATCTGATATAAGAAAAGGAAGAATCGCCGATAGATTTATATTCACCAACAAAGACACATTGCAATGGGATTTTATCATTAAAAGAACAACCGACTCATCTGTTACTATTTCATTTACGCTAACTGACGTCCGTGGTTATTTTAATGAGATTAAACAATTATATGACACACAACTAGAACAACTACGGAAAACAAGATCGCAAACACACGTTGAAATAATAAATCAGCTTATATCGGACATGAAATATATCTATGAACTAATTATTCAAACAATAATTAATGACAACAGCGACAACAAACAACGATTCTTAACCGATTACAATATCACAGAGAACAATCTGCGTAATTTCAGGTTTCCGAAATACAACGCTGATGAATTAGTAAGAATTGTTAAAACCGATATCATCAAAGCGCTACAAAAATCAGATTCAACTGTCCTCCTCAAACATAATAATGATCCAGATGGTGGTGGTAGGCATATCGCTCCGTTCAATGTGAATATTTCATCGGTGATTGCGCTCAATTTAGTGTGTGATGTTATCGAAGGAAGCTATCAGATTAATCTCGAACGATCAAATCAAGCTCAGCAAGGATATATTCTTTATTCATTTGCACCAACAGCTCCTCCAGGATTTTTAATAATTGAAAACCCAATTAATCCTGTCTATATGCGATGTCATAATAATTCATTAACCAGAATTAATTTCAAACTCACCGACCAGTCAAATAATCTGATTGATTTACAAGAAGAGGTGTTAGCAATTAGTCTGTTTGTGAAATCATAAATGATTTTCGTCCTAAAGACTTTCATCATAAAGACTGGATCAAATCATTTTATTATTTTTATTAACCCAGTGATGAAATCACTAAGCAGCAGAGAGGGTGGATGACAACAAGTTGCGACCAAAATTAATTAAAAAATCGTTTTCATTTTTTTAGTTAAAATGATTTCGTATGTAGATTTCAATCAATTTTTTTGTCTGAAAACGTTGTAGGGTTCGCCTTTTTTTGGTTAAAATAAGATCGTAGGAAGGCTCGTTTTAAGGATTTCAATCAAATTTTGTCTAAAAACGTTGTAGGATTCACCCTCTCTGCTGCTAGATTAGACCCTTATGAGCCGAGGCGAAACTCTCTAGCACCAGAGCGGTTGATCAACTTAGTTGTTTAAGAAATTAGTGTTAAGAAAACAGGATTGTGACTCTAAAAAAGTCATCGAACACGAACAACTACTTTATTGTTTAAGTGATTCGGTAAAATAAACTGATATGCATTCTAGACATTTAGTAACTACATGTGTTGGCTATTTGTATAATCGAATGAGATATAGCCAGAGAGTAGCAGTACATAAACGGATTATCCGTTTCAATCATAGGATATCAGCAGTACAACGTAAGCACTAAGTAGAAATTATACACCATAGGGTAGTCGTAGAAGAAACTATATTTTGGTGTATAATTTTTACTTAAAAAGCACACCAATTAAAATTACTTTAATTTGAATTTCATATGCATATTGGTTAATTAGAAAATCACGTGGCAATTATTCCACCCACACATAAATAAGCAAAGACGATCGACAACTGTTATCAAATCTGATTTCTAGAATCTTTTCGGTATTATAACGCTCTGGTTCCTCTTGAGTTAAAGCCGATATTGTTTGTAATGCTCATTTGATTATTAATGGAAACTCTTCAGACAGCACTATTATGTCCGTACAATCATGAACATAAAAGATACCAAAGCCATTGATGACAAAACCGATAAACAAACAGGTCTCACTGGACAGATTTTTTTGACAAATTTTCATCCGACGATGACATATGGCAGAAAAATGATAATAATACTACATTAAAGATACAAATTAAATAAAATAACCAATGATTTTTGTTGAAATGGTACTTGTAAGATTTAGACTGGGGTATTACAGTTAATTTCTTATACAACTAGTGGCATTAATACTGATCCAACTCTGCCACCAACATCTCTTTTATACATTTCATTTTTTTTTAAATACAGGACCTATTTTGAATATTTTCCTGTGACAAGACAGCTAAAAGAATCAGTTTGTACCTTATGCATGAATACAGTTCACTAGTACTGTAACAAATTTGCATACTTTTCATCACACCTCAACCATCTAAATTTTTAGATATTTACCTCTGTATGAAAATACGTAAGCCATGTTGGCTGTTCATTTGAAGCCAAAGTTACGCATTTGATCTCCAGTGCTAGTATAACTATGACAGGCAGTCACCAACAAGTCATCCCATTTCCAAGCCTAACTTATAGTAATTCTAAACCACATTACAAATTTAGTTTATGTGTGAACTGAACATGCTACCGTAAATATTAGGGAGGTGTCAAAATACGAAACTATCCAACCATAGAAGGATCAGGATGGGCTCTTGGTGTACAAGTTCAAATACATATCTCCCCTCCCCATGTCAATTATTTATTGGATCCAGTTACTTAATACACGCGTGGATTTCACTACGGTCAGTGCTACATGTAAACAATGGTGACATCAGATGTTCTGAAAGGACAATTTTGTCAGCGTTATACTCTGTTTGTGGTATTAAAGATCAGCCTCGGAAATATCGGCAGCACATGGGTGAACTTAATTTTGGCAATACAGAATTTTCTGTGCAGGTTGTGAAGGCAACTCTGAACAAATATGGATCACGTAACCCAAGTATCGATTTTATTATGTTAATTTGGGATAAAGCCTTTCATCCGCTTGCACTATCACCACATGGACACCACACTATCACCACATGGACACCACACTATCACCATATGGACACCACACTGTCAACAAATGGATAGAACTAAGTTTGAATTGCTGTTGCGGAGTGACATGATTGATTTAGAATCGGTATTACATTATATATTACATTATGTATTACATTATGTATTACATTATTCTACATTATGTAATTAACATATTCTAATCCGGTTGCGTAACCGATGCAGCACGCACAAAGGCACAGTGTTCCATGGAGATATTAAAATCCCCCAAACTGCCTAATGACTGAATTTTGCTGATGTGGGATAGGTAAATGACCATAGTCAGCAATAATGCGACAACCCGGCAAAACTATTTTTAAATTTACTTTAATGAACGAAAGATAAACGTTTCGGATATCATCTTAGCGAATATTTAATGTACCAACGTTCCATTTAATGACCAGGACTTGACCCCCCCCCCCACCTCAACAACAACAAAATGAACAAAATAAAAACGACAACAATCAAACCTAGTTGTTTTGTACGTCCCATGCGGGTACAGTAATACTGCAATAAGATGCGATGGGCAGACTGAAATTTCAATGTCGTATCGTAACAGGGTTTCGGTTGACTTTTTGTAATACAAAAAATCGCTTCAAGTAACAGCGAAATCAATTCTACAACAACCCTATTCACCTCCAGGTATGATAGTGACTCGTAAAACATCTGTAACCACTCATTGCTGCATCAGTGATGGTCATTTTACATCCACCGCGACTGGAAATTATGGTTTAAAATTTCATGATCATTTGTGCATCACTGGCACATTTATAGGGGACGCATACAGGTAATGCAATCGTTTACCCCCCCCCCCCATTCCTGTAGTGCTTCATAACGTGCGTGAATATGATCTTCATTTGATTATGTAAACAATAACATAACCGTCAAAAGCAAAAATAAATGTTATTTAAAACAACATGAAGATACATGACGTTTCGTCTGGGTCAATTACAGTTTATTGATTTGGTACTGCTTCTGATTTCGTCCTTCGGCAAATTAGTAGTGAGCAATCTAGGGTTGGAAAACATAAAAATTACCCGTTGAGAACGTATCACCATCAATGACTCGTTAACGAGAAATGGTGTGTAGCCATACGAGTACATGAACGATTGGAACCTATTTGCTGAAACTAGGTTGCCACCTACTGAAGCGTTTTATTCCGCAAAATACAGTTTTGTAGTAATTTATTATATATATATATATATATATATATATATATATATATATATATATATATATATATATATATATATATATATATATGTATATATCTGGCAAAATAGTTTTAAAGATATTAACAGTGTAAATCGTATAGGATCTATAAATAGCTCTTGACGCAGGTGTTTACCATGAATAATACCAATAATAATAATATAGCCTGTTTACGAGTTGAGATTATTTCCCACTGGCCAGGTCGGCCAGGTGGGCTAGGAAGAATTATTTTATGTTGGATGCGATAGGTCATGTGGATTCTTTTACATTGTGGAATAAGTGCGAAAAGTCCAGTACCTATCCAGTAACAGCAAAAATGCGTTTCCACCCTTGATCTTGTAGATACGTCCGTGGACAATTTTGGTCAGTCTTATTTTTTATGATCTTTTAAGCTCAAGTGTTCAGACGTATATTATGCTGGCTGTGTTTAGATATTATGTAAGATCAAACATTTGTTTTGGTTACTCATTGGAACTACAAAGTGCTCATTGAACTAAATACTATTCTGGGACTACTGACAGTTATTCAAATGAGTTCTGGACAATACATTTCGATACAGCAAGATTGTTAACATATCTGTGCGTTCGAGAATTTGAAACTCATTCTGAACGTTCAATTCTTTGAATATAACTTATTCAGGATTATGTTGGATTCCGTTTACATTCCTGTACGTTTCACTTACATTTTAATTTTATTACTTTGATAAATATATGTCCAATACACATATACGTGTTTGCTTCAAATCGAACACAAGTTGTTTTAATTGCTGATCGTCCATTATTAGTTCTAACTCTTGTTGGATTTGCGTTTAGAGTTTCACGCTGCATCGCAAACAATATGTATACATGAATGTATTATATTCTGTATTTTTCCGGCGATTTGATCTAAATTTGCCTCTGCTTACATATTTATGAAACAATTGCCATCAAAATGTTTAATGGTGCACTTATATCTCCATTCAGTAGCCGATTTATCGCATCCTTTGGATTTTATGGATAAAAAGTTGTTTTTAAACGTCGGAATCGATGTCAGACATGATTGTTTTACTCCTACTTACTTTCATAATGGAGACGAGTTTCTAATTTACTTATATTTACTTATATAAAATTACGAGTATACCGGCATTACCATGGTAATCTGACCAGAGAAAAACTCCAACTCCGAGTTTGTGCTAATGGGTGGCAAGAAGCAAAATATGTCATAGGATTCTGGTTCAGTTCATTCAGTGTTTCTTATCATCCAGTAGGAGCAATCTCCCATTTTCTGCCAACACCAGACACAGTTTTGAGCAAATGATGTGAATTTATTTCTCCAGTTCTGAGGAAACACAAACATTCTTGCGCAGCGAAGTTGTTCAAAACCTATTATCTGTTTTAAGACTGTATATGGATTAAACAGCAGGTCATTTAACAAGATCAAATTGAGAAATATATTTAAAACTGGAAGTAGGCCTACATTTTTAAAAGTAATCAATACTTGAATTTCAAATATGAACTTTTCTGAACCCCAAGATTTTATTGTACTGTTGATCAATATTCATCGTTACCATCATCATCATTATCATTATTAGTTACCTTCCTTCATTCGTATTTATTGCCTTCAGCTCAAATTGAATGTGCACCATACGCACGGTTGTTGAGTGTTATTGATTACCATACTTGAACAAATTTCATTACCATACTTCCAAACATGTCTAAAATATGACGTCATGTGGTTATTAAAAGATTGCTTCTGAAACCAGGTAGATAAAGTTTGCAATAATGATATATCTCCAGGTAGTTAATATATTCTAGATCAATATTGCACGGGGAACATGGCACGTGTGCATAACTGAATTTCTGCGTATCATAACAATTTATAATTAAGTTGCGCAGAATCAGAACAAGGAAGATACCTGTAAATATCGCAGTTGGAGACACCATTATCTCGAGCAACAGGCAAAACAAGAACTAGGAAGTTACCTGTAAAATACTGCAGATCCAGATAAGATTATCTGGAGCAACAGGATAAGAAAAGCTGTTTCTCGGTCATCACCAGGTTTGTATCCTGATAATTAATTACATATTTAACATCCAACCGATTCTTTAGAAAGTAGTGTGTTTTTCTAAGTCTTTGTCTTTTGGTTACCATGGAAATCATATTAAGCATCATGGTATCACACGTTTTGTCTCTATGGCAACAATTTGCAAGAGGGGTAGGAATTATTTGTGGTTGTAACTTCCGGGGTCATTGGAGTGGGTAGAAAAAATAGCATTCCGACAATGTTTGTTGCACCTTTTGAAACGGCGGCAATGATATCAGCTCAGTTGTTTTATTTATTTTGTATTAGCCCATGAGTCTAAAACTTCCAAGAAGAATTTGATCATACTTTAACGGTCTGACGATTGCTTTTTTTTAAAAACGCGATTCTTACTTTTTGGGGGAAGGGAATGGAGGGTCAACCCTATAATTACAACACAATGTGATGATCATATTGATATTTCATATTTGGAGATTTCTTTCTAATATTGCATCATAACTCTAAGGTCATTGGTCCTTAACTTCAGAATCTAAGGTTTTTTGTCAAAAACCGATTAACCATTAAGAGGCTACCAGCAATAGTTTTGGTTCGATTCCTATCTCACGAGGATTGACAAATATACACACATGGATTTTAATTTTGAAACTGTTCAGTCAGTGTCCCATCCATATATATATATATATATATATATATATATATATATATATATATATATATATATGTGTGTGTGTGTGTGTGTGTGTTTGTGTGTTTGTGTTGTGTGTGTGTGTGTGAGTGCTGTTTGGAAACTTTTCTGAAAAATCTCACCAATAAAACCATTGCTTGTCAGTTTTGATTTACATCAATTGACTACTATAAATATTATATGATAGTACCTGATCTGTTTCTGTAAATTAAATCATTATCATGTATCAATAATGCCACTAGTCATTACATATCTCTTACACGTGCTGAAATTCAGGACGTTAAAACATTGTCGAGGATTTTACTCAGCAAGGCTATATAGAGTTATGACTGATCCTGTTAAGGTTGCTGGGGATACATATCAACAAACTACGGTACCATCTTCTTAAGCCAGATTTATATAACACCCAAGAATACGAGTGGGCCGATGGAGCATTTCGCAAGTACAAGGAAAATTCACAAATCAGTAAAAAAAAAAAAAAAATATGGAAAAAGAACGTAGTTTATTGATGAAGTCAACGAAATTAAAAAAGTAGTATTCGAACGCCAGTAAAATCGCCATTTAGATCACCCCATATTAAGGAAGAGGAAGATTCGCAATTTGAAGAAATTGGACGAAGTAAGGATTTACTTTCACCATAAAGGTAACAACTTCGACAATAGATACGACCATCACTTGACCCCGGCGCAACCAGAAGTGATTTTTTAAAACGGGAATTGGTCTTTTTTCTTGTCCCAACAATATTCGTTCTGATGTAGAACAATTAGAAATACTGATTGGAGGAAAATGAGCGGGAAATAATTATCCGGAAATCATTATTGAAATATCTGATATTTCTCGAAGATTATTTACTGGCGACATCATGGATTTCGGCATTTATCGTTCACTTATCGATGAAATAGCCGATGATTATTATAGCGACTAAACAATTAACTATTAGATATATAAAGCAGTGATCAATACATTGACGATGATTTAGATCATGATAATTATAATAAAGATGTTTAGACGTGTATCTCACAAACCATTCGACATGGATGCACCGGTTCTCAAAGAGGAATCCGAGGGCGATATTAACAGTGTAAATCGTATAGTTCTTGGATCATTTGCGATCGTATTGAGTGGTCAAACTTAGTCTATTTCACAGTATCGCAAGTCTGGAAAAAAGGAGGGTTATTGTAAATTTTACTGACACCAACAACGAAATTCCTAGTGATGATATAGTAATAAATACATTGCTAGTGATGATATAGTAAGAAATACATTGCTAGCGATGATATAGTAAGAAATACATTGCTAGTGATGATATAGTAAGACATACATTGCTAGTGATGATATAGTAAGAAATACATTGCTAGTGATGATATAGTAAGAAATACATTGCTAGTGATGATATAGTAAGAAATACATTGCTAGTGATGATATAGTAAGACATTAGCTGATTGTAAACAATCAAAAAGTATATTGATGCTGAAAATATCATAGCGCTGAAAAAATAACAAAATAATTATTGTACAAGCTGTAAGACAGTAATGTTGTCGATGTATTAAAATAATGATCCAAGACAATTTACCGTAGATAGAAAAGATGGTAGTTTTGGTCATAAGTGTGAAAATACGACGTTGACCTGTCTTGAAAGAAATAGACGTCGAGATGCTTGTTAAGTGATCGCAATAGCACCACCATACTTACACTTGAGTGTTGTTAGGTAAAACCGAAAAGTGTTTTCTTTAACATATATAAATTTTTCCACCATATGCTTTTGTTGTTGTTGTTGTAACCGCGGGTTAATCAGTAGCTGCAGTTTTAACTCTAGAACGTAAACAATATAAATCCATATAATTATAGTATGGACATAATTGATGATTTTTCAGCGACACGAAAGCAAAAACCAGTAAAATATCATCTAGCACTACCAAATTATATCAGAATGATAATAATAGGTCCGTCTAGAAGTACAAAGACACTTATTACTAAATGTAATAATGATATGGCTCAAATGGGACACATTGCATTTAGTAACACCATCTGTAGATGATAAGAGATGCTACTAAGTACTTGCAGTTTTTAACGAGAATACAAAGTTATTAAATGGACAAGGTAATGATATCATTGATTTTATAATCGATATTGATGATGCGCCGACTATTGATGAATTTGATCGATTTATTAATTATTTAGATGTTTATAATGATGTGATGCTGGACATACAATCAAATCCAGCAAGAATATTTTCTAGAGGCAGACATAAAAATACAGATATTATTTATGTTACTCAACGATACACACAGATTCTAAAAGTAATTAGAGATAACGGTAATATTGAAGCTGTATTTAATGAAATTGATAGCCATACTTTAAGAAACATTAATCAAACATGGTGCAGTGGAGATGCTGGTATAATTACGTTTAGAATTTTCTTTTCAAAAGCGCAAGCTACCCCACACGGGTATTATTATAACAATAAATTTACATGACCCCAGACCAAGTTATCGTGTTGGTATTGATTCAATATTTGGTTGCGAGAATGATAGAATAATTTACAGTAGCGGAGGACGTGTGACCTCAATGAAATGGTGAGTCAGCAAAAAACAATATCCTTTATATTTTTTAAGAAACACTAACTACTGATAAAGTAACAAAAACAACCAAACCATTTATATCAATTCTCGGTAAGTTAGAGGCTTCGGATAAGCGTTATTTATTGATTTTTTTGCATTTTCATAGGAGCTTTATTTTTAAGCAAATGACGTTTCAGCAAAATGACTGTTCACCTCCTCTGCTGCTCATTTACATACATACACACTTATTTATACACACATATATATGCATACATAAACGTTTATCGTTACATTATTGCTTATAAGCATACACACATGTATCTATACACACATACATATGCATACATACACATTTATATATACAGATATACATATGCATACGTAGACACACATCTGTATACACACATCTGTACACACACACCTGTACACACATACACACACCTGTACACACACACACGCATGCACGCACGCACACACACACACACACACACACACACACACACACACACATGATCTCAAATGGGTAACGATTTAATATTGAATATGTGAAACATGTTGAATAATATCAGCTTTTGCGAGCCTTGGCGATTTTTTTTATCACAGTTTTTATTTCAGTGGAAATTATTTAGATAGTAAGAAGAACTAACAATTTCGTTCATTCTGACAGACGGTGCACTTTTCATTTGTTGTACATAAAATATAGTCCCCAAAAAAGTTGAACTAATAAAAGTATATTTCAAAATTTTACAAAAGATAAATCAGCGAAAAAACTTCCATCCCAAAAAACATAATTTTTTAAGGATTTTTTTTTCTTCAAAACAGAATGATCAATGCGATATGATGTCACATTGTTTGATATGGAAAGCAGTAGGCCTAGAGTATATGTTTACACTAAAATGTCACTTGCAGAAGTATACATTACATTGTTGCGATTTTTATGTGAAATAGGATCATCGGATGTAGAAATTCCCACATTTACAGCAATGCATTTGTGACCGGATATTTGCAGTATTTGACTGTAACAATAGACTGTACAGAAGACGTAAACATATTTCTTTTTGAGTTGGAATTGCATTCCATTTACACTGGGTAAAGATACTGTGGTTGGATAAAGTTCTGTCAGGAGACCCATTTATGTCCAAATTCTTTGTGAACAGAGGTGAGTTTATTTACTTCTGTAAATTAACATTTAAACCACTCTTGTTTATACGGTGGATTCTATATCTGTGTTACAGATATACTGCTTCCTTCTCCCACCCTGCCATCAAATATGCAATACCCTTATTTTGACTTCATATTGCTGTTGTTGTTTTGCATTTTTACGCCATGTTTCCAATGATGATATTGTTATAAATGACATAACAAACCCCTGTTTGGGTAACATATCCATATTCAGACAGCCGAAATAATGTTTTCTTAATTTTCTTTCGCGAGTCGAGTTCAAAATTGGCCGCCTCAATGTTCATTCAAAACCAAACATTCTAGAAGGCGGAGTAAAAAACGGTTTCCTACGCTCCAAGCCAATCACTAAAGAGGATACTGCAAAATAAGTTCATACCCTAATTTGGACCATTCAGAATCATATAAAGTGATATTTTAACATGTGGCAATCTAACAAATATGTAACTGCACGTATTATATGAAAACAAAACCTACTATACGATAGATATACCTAAAGTGTTGGATGGTTAAACTAAAACGTACTGACGAATTTATTGATCAATGCGCAGTCTTCGCTAATGTTTCTCTAAGAAATCTCTTATGGATGATATTCGTACCTTAATTGATCATTGTTCTGAGCTTATTATCCTTTGCCTACCGCGGATCATAAAAGCTGAGTATAGTCCATGTTTTTGGCTATTTCCTATGTCTTTTGTTTGGTATTTTGTTCTTGCAGTTCCATATTTATACACCTTCTGTTTTGGTTTGTCACAGAAATATCCTGATAATAATTAGCAAATTCGAAGACGGAATAAACTCGACCAGACCGCACATGGTGTGGGGTTGAATGTGTTCAAGCATGGAGGGATCAGTGATCGACCGAGTTGCGATTTTGAAACAAAATCAGTGCTCTGTAAAGTTGTCAAACATTAATGTTAGATTTATCTAGCGATCATGACTACTTCTGCGCATATATATTTAAATATTTGTTCACAAAATTGTATGTAAAGGTTTCTGTGCTCTGTTTGTATATAGGCATCATTTTATAGCTTTGCTAACAGTGGAAATGACCAATGGCAGAGTGCACAACTATGTATAAATGACACGCGTGTAGTTTATATCCTCCATTGAATATTTCCTCTTCATTTGCTTATTCATTGATTTATAGTTTCCTAGACACTAATTGCATATAGTGATAAATTGTGATATATGTATTCACCTTTGTTGCTTTTGTTTAGCATTCATACAAAGTTGTAGTCTTTTCCAGCTTTAAATGAAGATGTTGTGTTTATCGACTAAGCTAGTGATACATTGTGTTTACATGAATTTTCCATTATATATTTATCTCTCTGGATATGTTTCATTGGAGCCAATTTTATTCTCATTTATTCTGCGATCTGGAGGTAACTTTGTGCGTCATCTATTGATGGCTTTAACCCATATCTTAGCAACAATTTAGATCGACTGCCAAAGTGGTTTGAACTCCAAAGCAAATAATAAACCCCATCAATGCCTAAAGAAGTCAATCGAAAATGTGTTCAGCTAAGATGACAAGAATCTGAGCGGCTCTCTTCTTATGAACTTGTAATATAATTAAATATTCGTTGTTTATTATTGCATGATTATGTAATGTATTGTAATACGCACAGGGGTATTCACTTGACCGAGCGGTGTCAAAACCCTGGCGCTAGTCACGCTGGAAGTCATAAGTTTTCCCCCAAATTTCCAAAGACTTCCATACAACTTGAGTTGTAAAATGGAAAGAAAGCCGTGTCTGCTATAATTATTAATCTTTGCTGTAATCAATGGGCGACCCAGAGGAGACAACTTGTCCAAACGTCCATTAACTGCACCTTTGCATGGTTTTTATTCATTATCATCCGAATTCCGTACCGCAAGCCCGTCATGCCATAGAAATTCCACTAGTATTCCCTTACTAAATGGGAAATATTTAACTGCGCGACCCTAGGCCAGTCAATCCACAGAAATTCCGGCGTATCACGCTCATATACATACGCCCATTTTCCACTATGGCCACATAAACGGTACCTACCAAGTTCCAACTTGTTGATTCCATTCTATAATTTACTGATTTCCAACCATAAATGCTGCCTTTTCAATCACAATACTTGTATACACCGCTGAGTTTTAATATGGACTATGTTACTGAAAGGGACAGTCATTCGGCTTGTGCCTAAAATCACTACTAACGAACCCAGCATGGTTCAAATTCACTAACACTCCTCTCTGTGATGTTTGCTCCTACTAACTGGCTAACTATTTCGGGCTAGTACGTCCAAATTTATTACAGTATAATTATATTTTGGAATTAATTTAGTCAAAATTCAAGTTCATGCTGTACATGACTATGGGCATTGGTTTCGTAAACAACATACTACATATCTAATATTCCTCTGCGAGTATAGATTAAATACTAGGATCATTATCCATTGAGGCAAGCATGTTTTTTTTTTTTATTCTGAGTCTATGTCTTTGGTGGTCTCCGATGGACAAACCTGGTATACTTAATGTTTGCCTTGTTCTTTATTATAATTTTATTAATAGACCTTATCATATTGAGAACTTAGAATGTTCTAGAAATCATATTTAGACTATCATCCTTGTGCTATTTTGGTGCCTCAGCCTGCTTATGTATAAATGAAAAATACTAATTCTTGACTTAACATCTTGAAGCAATCATGTTGTTGTGTTCAGACTGGGTGGAATTATTTTTTCAAATTATCATTTGTTAGAAATACAAAGCTCTCATAAGTAATAGTCTTGGACACAGAAACATTAATTTGGAATTATATTTAGTTTAGACAAGACATGTTTGGATTATATTGTTATAATATCCCAACTGTGTTAGCGGTCCAGCGACATAAGCCTTTAAAACTATTCTTGATATACATTGTGTTTATGAGTATGTTTTCTACCTGGTCTCTCTTCTATCCTTTCAAGCATCATCCTAATTGATTGTATTTTCGATTTAACAATGTTTACAGGAGTCGCATAACCCATTAAATCTCGCCCCTCTAAATAATACATAACTTTGTGACCGCATGTGTAAATTTCCACATTTATTTTTTTGTTCAGTTAATCTATAAAATGTTTGGTTCTTCTACCTGTTGACCACCTTGCTCATTTGTGTTTGTAGCTCACTATCTTCAGTGACCTATATTGGTTTCAACAGTACAACAGTAGTTTAATATGGCTATTTAGGTTGTGTTGTTGCGCTGTGCGCAGTTTCAGTCACTTTGTCCAGAATCCGACTTTGTACTTTCGGGAGGATCTGTCCTTGTTACTGTATATTTAAGTCTATTTAACATGTAATACCATTTTTCTGTCAATGTAGACGTCTATTTTGATAGATCCCAAAATTCATATTTTACCTTATGAGTCGGTTCTGGATATCGATTTTGCTACGTCTTTTTCTTACAATTTGTTGTTAAATCTGGATCCTTGATGACATTGCGCAAGGTACACAATGTTTTTAAACTTACCACTATTTATTTGGATCTTACATTCAACTGTACCTTTCTCGGGATTTGATATATATATATATATATATATATATATATATATATATATATATATATATATATATATATATATATATATATATATATATTTCATTCATACGGTCTGTGTCTTAACGTTTTTACCCATAAGGCTGAGTTCTATTTTATCCTGACGTCTGTGCAAAACCACATGCAAACATGATTTCATTAGATACATTAGCGAAGTTGAGCTGAACAAATATAATGTCTGGATGATGAACGGTGGAAAAAAGTAAATAAAATCAGAACGGAACAAAGACAAATTGGGTATGGGTGGAACAATTAACTTAAAAAATAGTTGTAAAAATTGGATGTTTATCGAATTAATAAAACACCAAAAAATGTAATTTCATGAGATGCTAAAGTATCTATCTCATTATCAAATTAAATATGTAGATTCGTTACTGTTCACTTTTCCTCAGATTTACAACTTTGAGAAGTTTACAGAATACGATTCAGTAAATGACATAAAACATAATTACATAAAACATAATTACATAAAACATAATTACATAAAACATAATTACATTATTGCCACTTGCTACCTGTGGCTTAGATGAAACTTAAATGGCATATATTGCAGTTATATTCGGCCGAAAATTGTGTATCCACCCTTGTCAGTACCCCCAGTGAAACGGGTGCGTGCGTGATTTGGATTTTTAACATAGCTTTAACAACGTTTCAGTCAAATCGTTACGATGTCTGCAGTCTGGTGATGTTTATTAGCATTGGGGCATCATGCCTCAGACATCATCCTGACACCAGTCCGACCAGTCCTAAAACTAACCTGTTAATGCTGAGCACCAAGCGAAGCAGCTGTTAGTATCATTTTTGTAAGTCTTTGGTGTGATTCGCCTGGCGATCGAACCCACGACCTCACTCATCTGCGTCAGACGCTCTAACCACTAAGCCACCGTAGTGGCCCCAGATAAAATGGTCAATATCTATACTTGGGGGGGGGGAGTGAGTTGCGAATGGGAAGTCGAGTTTGATGAATTCGAAGAGTTATATCATGTTTTATTGTATGAAATTCCCAATTTTATTTCTCTTGCTGTTTTGACTACATGATATCAATGTATATAGATCATTGTAAATGTAAATAACGTCACTGTTTCTAAACGGAATATATATCCCTCAGTGTATGGCAGTTTTTCATAGGCTTCACTGTGAGGAAGATGTTTAAATTTGTTGTGACACATTTTTCGTAAAAAAAACGAATTCAATCAAGGAAGACAAAATAAAAAGTCTGTTGTTAAAGCGTGTGTGATGTAACAAGGAAGTTCGAGTTGCACTGTGTTATCAACTACAAACCATTAGTGCTAGGAACGATACATTTATTCGGTCTGCGCATGTTATTTCAATCACAGATGGATAGATCCAACTGAAAAATATTATATCGACTCCTTTTGCCCAATCTTTTAACTGAAACCATCAAGTCTAAAATTACAAACCTGTTGAATGCTATCATAGGAACCGAATAGGATTGTTGACTAAGTAAATGTATGTGTCCGAGTTCTGTTCCGAGGTTAGGGAAATCTTGGGTTCGACTTCCGGTCGGGCTGATCTTGTCATCCTCAGTACATCATTACTTGGTGTTGTTGTTCTAAAACTGAACAAATATGAATTGGTATAGACGGACCACTAATTTAAATGTCATAAGTATTGATTTAATTCTATTTTCATTACCTTTTGTTGCAATATATTTTCTCATTCTTGAACACCTTTTTACCTGCTACTGAAAAAAATCTGATCGACGAAATCGATATGGGTTTTAGATGTGTTCGATTATATTGATCCAACGAAGGGATACAAAAGCCAATTTACCAACATATACCTCGATCTGCATATTACTATCTAGCTGTCTTATCTACATATCAACCTGTTTATCTGTCTGTTTATCTCTCCTCCTCTATATCTTTGTATACATGCTGTGAAATATACCGATTATTTACTCTTTGAATTTGAATAAGTGGAATAGGTATTAGAGAGTTTTCCCGAGACCATCATCATTACTGTTCATAAATGCATGGTGTGCTAAAATTCAAACAAGCAAAACCTTGGTATGATGTCAGGGTAACGAAGGCAAATGGTTTATGAACGGAGATAGCAAAAACAAACAAGGAAATGTAGATAATTATATAAACATTTTCACATACTGTTATTAAATTGATGAGAAATAAAGTCAGACATATGAAGATATAAGAAGACATAATAATATATATTAAGACATAATAAGTCATATTAAGACATAATAAGTCATATTAAGACATAATAAGTCATATTAAGACATAATAAGTCATACTAAGACATAATAAAAAATATCAAGACATATTAAGACAAATTAAGACCTAACAAAAATATTAAGACTTATTAAGACAAAGAAAGACCTTACAAAATATATTAAGACTTATTAAGACATTAGACATATTAGGATTTAAAAAGATAGTTACCAGATAATAGAATTCACGTTTTTAAAAGAGAGGTAAATAATCATTAAAAATGGAAAAGAGTAGACGACATCAGATATGGCCGAGGAGTTGAAAGTCTTTGCAAATCACCACATATCGCAGGTTTGAATCTCAGTTTCAGTTAACGCCGGTTTTAAGAAAGCGTGCCAGTCGCTTCCATAGGATCGGTTTTTACAAGGAGTTTGCTTGAAACTGGAACAATTGACGTTTTTAAAAAGATTTGTTTGTATTTACTGTGATACACTTCTATCTTCGTCATAGATAACCTTCGACTATATATTAATTCGTTAAGATCTGCACATATATATATATATATATATATATATATATATATATATATATATATGTGTGTGTGTGTGTGTGTGTGTGTGTGTGTGTGTGTGTGATAGTATTTTAATATACAATTCATTGGACTCTAATATATTTCCATGTTACTTTTAAACAAACTAAATTATCCTAAACTGTTTTCTTTCTATTTCATTAAATGTGCATGGCACGCGCGGTACTAAATGGTATTTAGAACTGAAATTAAGTAAATGCATACTCATAGTCGAAACATTTTTTTTTCACACCAGGGCGGTAAAATATGACAATAGTCAGTTGGTGTCATCCAGGAAAATTATTACCTGCTACATAAAAAGAGTTTCGGATATTAAGTTTAAAGTTAAGTTTCACAAAATCATAACTAGGAAGCTACAGAGAAGATACCGGACGTTCAGGTATACGAGCAAACCATCAGAATAACAGGTGTGGAAATCTGAGTCCACAAGGTATGTATCACGTCAATTAGTTACCTGAGTATCATCTCTTTAATTTCGTATAGGAATCTGGATATTGGTTTGCTATCCCTCCTTAACTGTTGAATAGCAAGTTTATTTGTCTATATGTTAAGTATTGGAAAACAGAATTTTATGTTTGAGTGCTTATCCAGTCCACGGTGACAAAAGTGTCAATGTATGTATTGTCAATGATAAATAAATTTCTTAGTCTAGAACGAAAATGTAAGATGTAGCAAGGCATCAATTTCATTTTGAAGTTTTTTTGGAATCCCGTAGATCAAAACCTATCAGATGAAATGTGAATGGATTGACTAATAGTAATGTTGAGGGAAGAGGCATTACATTTTTCATCAAAGTGACTCCCACCCAGTTCGAAGGTGGGTTTATGTAGATAGGTCGGATGGGGTGGGGTGGGGTGGGGTCAACGTTCCCTCTAAGAGAATGGTAGATATGCGCGCAGTGATCGCTGCATTGCGCAAGTATTACGGAGACGAGGAAAATTTAACGTTGGATTGACAATTCAGCTGCGCGGGGATGCCTGAGCAGCTGCGCACGCGCGCGCTCGCAGCTTAGAGGGAACGTTGGGTGGGGTATGTTGAGATCAAATATCACCTCTAATTTCTACATATTTTCATAGAGTTCAACGCACATGTGATATTTTATATAATAAGTAGTATTTTAAAAAAAAATAAATTTAATCGTCGGGATAACCCTTAAGTAAACAGGTTAGAGTAATTTGAAACCATCATTACCCGAGTCATTTATTTTCCTCTCTCATAAGTGAGTTTCGGGCTATTGAGTTTAAAATCAAGGCACTAAAAATCGAACAAAGTCTTTACAAGGAAGATATCTTACATCCACGTACAAAAACATGTCCCCAGAGTACCAGAAGTAGCAAAGCTGTTTCTTTGTGGTGTTAAAATCAGTGTTAGATTGCTTGTGAAAGCCAATAGCTCTAAATATTTTAGCAGGAATCTTGAGAAAGCTTCTACACCTGATATCTAGGGACGGAGGATTGCTACAATTATCAAAGTGAATCCCACGGATCTGGGCGTGGACGGAATCAGAGTGGGAAAAATGTCATTACTTCATTTGTACATATTTTTGTATTGAATTCAACGCATATTTATTATACTATAGTATTGGTTTGTGATTGAATGTATCCCTGAGTTAGACGGGTAAGTTTATTCCAAAGCCAACATTACCCTTGGTTATACGCCTGTGTTTCTCATCGCTTGGAAACCAGATTTCACTTTTATCGTCTTACGCGTTTTTTATCGGTTTTACAAAAATAAAGTAATTTAATATTTATGCAACAAATATTGACCTTTTGGTTTCTCCCAACCAACTGTGGTAACGGACTATAGGTGTTAATAACTGTATATAGTTACACAAATTTACTTCTCTAAATCATTAATACACGGACTATCAAAAAGCTCAAGATTAATTATGTCAGTTTTAACTCGGAAAAGGAATAAACATTTATATCCCTGATATAAAGTACTTATCTTGTGCAAGTGTTACTAATTTAATGAGAATTATATTGCTGAAACGTAAACCATTCTCACACAGAGTCATTGTAATACATGTAGAATATTCTCACACAGAGTCTTTGTAGTAAATGAATAGTGTTCTCACATGGAGTCTTTGTAGGAGATATGAATCATTCTCACACGGAATCATTGTCGTAAATGTCAACTAATCACACATGGAGTCTTTGTAGTAAACGCAAACTATTCTCACATGGAGTCATTGTAGTACATGTAAAATATTCTCACACGGAGTCTTTGTAGTAAATATAAACTATTCTCACATGGAGTCTTTGCAATACATGTAAAATAATCTCACACAGAGTCATTAAAATTAAATATAAATGTTTCTCACACGTCGTCATTTATGAAAATGTAAACTTTTTTCACATGGAGTCTTTGTAGTAAATGTAAAATATTCTCACACGGAGTCTTTGTAGTAAATGTAAACTATTCTCACATGGAGTCTTTGTAGTAAATGTAAACTATTCTCACATGGAGTCATTGCAGTAAATGTAAACTATTCTCACATGGAGTCATTGTAGTACATGTAAACTATTCTCACATGGAATCTTTGTAGTAAACGTAAACTTTTTTCACATGGAGTCTTTGTAGTAAATGTAAACTATTCTCACATGGAGTCTTTGTAGTAAATGTAAACTATTCTCACATGGAGTCTTTGTAGTAAATATAAACTATTCTCACATGGAGTCATTGTAGTAAATGTAAACTATTCTCACATGGAGTCATTGTAGTACATGTAAACTATTCTCACATGGAATCTTTGTAGTAAACGTAAACTTTTTTCACATGGAGTCTTTGTAGTAAATGTAAACTATTCTCACATGGAGTCTTTGTAGTAAATGTAAACTATTCTCACATGGAGTCATTGTAGTAAATGTAAACTATTCTCACATGGAGTCATTGTAGTACATGTAAACTATTCTCACATGGAATCTTTGTAGTAAACGTAAACTTTTTTCACATGGAGTCTTTGTAATAAATGTAAACTATTCTCACATGGAGTCTTTGTAGTAAATGTAAACTATTCTCACATGGAGTCTTTGTAGTAAATGTAAGCTATTCTCACATGGAGTCATTGTAGTAAATGTAAACTATTCTCACATGGAGTCTTTATAGTAAATGTAAACTATTCTCACATGGAATCTTTGTAGTAAACGTAAACTTTTTTCACATGGAGTCTTTGTAGTAAACGTAAACTTTTTTCACATGGAGTCTTTGTAGTAAATGTAAAATATTGTCACATGGAATCTTTGTAGTAAATGTAAACTATTCTCACATGGAGTCTTTGTACTAAATGTAAACTATTCTCACATGGAACTCCACATCCTTTTCTACGTATGCTATTACACCCGTAAGCAACGCAAAACGGCATTGTACTCTATATGAAATGAACCTTGCAACTGTAGGTCTGGATGCTGGAGTCGCCAGTATGACGTCACTTTCCGAAAGTAACCGAATAGGCGCGGAAAATATGCATACGAGGTCACGGAAACTCAGCGCCTAGAAGATATGCCAATATCTCAATATTGGCAGTACGGTTGCACACGAAGCTTCAGAATCATGTTTTTCTCTGCCGTGTATTTAATATTATTGTATATTTCCGCTGGTTTCTAGTTTCCTTTAAGGAAACATGTCAGCAAAGAATATACATCTGAGGAAGACATGTCAGTAATGGATGGAGTAGTAGGGAAGGTGAACAGACCATGTTATAGAGCTGTTATTTTAACAAAATAACGATTATTGTAAGTCATCAATTTATTTTCCACGTGGTGAAACAATTTACATTCGCGCCACGAGTATATCCTCGCAGGGATGGGGTTTGCCCACCATTTTAAAGGAGACATGTCAGTAAAGAACCATATTCGGAGGAGAATTTTCCCATTGTGGTGAAAATTATATCGGAGGGTGATCGAATACAAATCGTGCACGATTAGGTTGTGATTTAGTAACTATCTAGTCCGATTCGATATCTTTTTCGAGGGTCACCTAAATTTATTGTTACAAATCCATGTGGGGTCACTTGAGCAAAACTAAAGAAATTTGTGAATTTGTTATAATCGTAATCACATTAGCACCAAGTTTGATGAATATTTCATAGTGTATGAGTGTCAATTCCATTAAACACTGCGAGAATATTACAGTTGTCTCTGATCACTTTATGAATTTGGGTGTATCGTTGAGTAACATATGTCACATCAGTGTTTTTGTGTCATCCACGGGAAAATATCCTAGCTTGTTTTGTTTGTTTATGTAGCATCACATCATCGTACGCTACTAAATTGTTGATACTACCGTCGATATCCTCAACGGAGGGAGCTTCATCGATATCAGAGTGATAAATTCAATACTATCTTCTCCTGTTATCTTCGCTGCCCTCTCGTTATAATTTTTTAGTACGGTATAGCAACGTTGATCATCTACACACATCTACCAAATAAAGTTTATTCCATTTCATCCAATTCATTATCAAATTAAGAAGCAATTGTGTTTTACCACTACCGGATGGTCCAATGATAATCATTCGAATTGAATTTGGTAACATCGGATGGTGTTTAACACGTTCAAATTGTTTGATAGCAGAAAAGTCAGTAATTTCCATTAGATATAACGTAAATATATTATGAATTTATATTGTGTAAAGAATAGATCACATATATCAACAAGTGACCCAACGCCTGATGCAACAAAAAATAATCGAGATCAAATTACCGGCAAGTGTTCACAATGTGGAATAAAAAAATTCAGATTTGTCAGTAAAACAAGCGGAGGTGATATCGCCGCCAAGTTAACAAAACTTCTAGGGTTTCATGGGCGAGATACCCAGGGAAAAACACCTTCCGGGATATATTTACTGTGGTCCGGTAACTAGACTCGACATTCGACTCGCTGATCAATATTAACCCCGTCCTGGTGAATATCCGATAAACGCTATCGATAAAACTTGTCACGCTCATGATGTTGCATATCTAAGTAAGGATCTTCAACAACGACATATCCCGGATGTGAAATTGATTCATGCGTTGAATTCCATCCCTGATAAAAGATTCAAAGAAAAATTAGCTTCATGGTTGATAAAAACAGCTATGAAAGGTAAATTAGTGATGAAAAATGGTATTTAATTACATGGAATCGATTTATTATTCTCCAACCAGATACTGGAAAGGTAACTCCGCAATTATTAAACCCGATAACGCGGCAAAGGTCAAAACTGTTACAGCGGCAGATTGGTTATCCAGGCAAGCGATATGGCAAATTTATCTACCACCGCCGAAGAAAATTCAATATGCGTCGATTGATGTTAGTGTTCTAAATGAAGTTCATCAGGCCGATATATTATTTCTGCCACATGATACTTTCAATGAATGTATTTATAAATTCGCGTTAACCGTTGTTGATATTGCCAGTAGATATAAAGAAGCTGAGCCGCTATCACAAAAACATCATCGGAAGTTGCCTCCGCGTTCAAAAGAATTTATCGTCGAAGTCCTCTGCGATGGCCAAATCTCCTCCAGATTGATCCTGGCAATGAATTTCAAGGTGAAGTATCATCAACGATGAAGCAACATAATACTATGCTACGACGAGGACATACGGCAATACATCGCTATCAGGCAGTTGTTGAACGGTTTAAAAGAACACTTGCAGATAAATTGTTTCATTATCAGTACGCGAAGGAATTCACGTGAATGGGCCAAGAGATTACCAGGCGTAATTACCGCGCACTACAATGAAATTACTCGAACGGTTAATATGAAAGCAATTATCGCAATAACAATTTTTTAAATAAATTTACCCCGTCGTGATTTTTTTATCGCTGATATTACCTAGCAATGTCACTGTGAGATATTTGTATGAATCTGGTGAACTTGAAGGTGGTAGAACGAGATAAACTGATCCTATATGGAGTATCACGTCACGTAAATATTCAGCGTGGTCACATCTAAAAACAGACCGGCAGTATATAGATTGGATCCAACCGCTCCATAGCGTGGATTTACTCGTGAACAATTACAAGTGATTCCCGATGATACTCAATTACCACCGCGGGATCTGAACTAATATCATCAGCGTTGATAACAACTCGCCGACGTTGATTCATTCTTTGTACTCGTGACACTGCAAGATAAACAAAATTTGACCATTCGATGAAGTCATCGATGATCCACACAACTGTATAGGTGATAGTCCTTGCGAAAAATGTATCATCGCAGCGTAACTTAACACCCATGGAGATTTATCAGCGCGTAATGCGTCCTCGACAACATTAATATGAACCAGCACAATATCATTTAACACAAGTTCTTGTCGTTGTGAAGTTCCAGTAATATCAACTTAGATGTTTTGTCGTCGTCTATCCGTTTTTCTATAACATAACGGAACCTGCATCATTGGGAATTTGTTTTTGTGCGTGTCAAATAATTTCACCTGAAGTAAATCTCGGATTTTTCTTCTACTCGCGACTACCAAATCTGTTGGTTTCAACGTCGCCCAAAAATCATTAATCGGGGTTTCAGGGATCGTTCAACCTGTTATTTTGCATTGAATTTTATCTAATTGTAATCTTATCTGGGAGTTTAGCTCGGTTAACTTCGCGTCGAGTGATCAATGATCTGTGTTAATTTCTTCGTAGTACAGTTGCTTTTAATCAACAACGAGGAGATTCACCGGTAAATGGTGGTGGTTGGCCGTGATCACCACACATTATCACAGCCAACCATTCCAGAAATATTTGTAATAGCTTCAGTGATACTGTACATACTTCATCACACATAATTATCTGGGAATGTATTTTGTTCCCATTCGCTCACGAGTCCAATGGTTCCGATCTTTTCCCCCGCTGACAAATAAACATTTTTTTCTAGAACAAAACTTCTCATCGTTGGTTGTATCCGCGATTACAAAATCTAGTTCAGCGTCATCGGGAATTAATCGCGTACAACGTCGTTTCTAATCGCATGATCCACCTTGAATAAATTAATAACAGCGACATTGATTACATTTTGACACCGTTGTATATCGTTGTCAAGATAATAATCGACGATTTAAATAAAACATAACATATATAACGAATGATGAAAATATCGCCGAATTGAAAATTGAACTCGATCGTGTACAACATCTCAACGACAGTAATATATTTGCCAGTGATTACGTCGGCGCCGAATATAAAAAATGACATCCGCTTCAAAGTTAGTTTTTCCAACATATGAGTACCGGGTAATTTCGTTGCGGTATCTTCGATCATAACAAAGATTCTTAACGCGGTCCATGATGTATTCAACGAGGAAGCTCTCATAGATTCCAACGCGAAAGAATACGAAAAGAAATATCTGAATGGAAAATCCGAAGGATTTCAACTAAACTCAAAATGAAAATTTTATCAATGTCGATTAGACATAAAAATCGAAAAGATACCTTTGGAACACTGAGATGTTGATCGAGGTTTTTCATATCTTGATAACCGTCTTTGAATATTTTATTCATATCTTGATGTTCTTTGTTTTAAATATTTTGTTGAGTTCCATATCACCGTATCTGTGATACTAGCTGATTATTCACCGCGATAAGTTTTTTTTTTTTTATAACGACTAGATAGTTCATTATTTGTTTTTTTTTCCAACTTGGCGATTCTGTTAGTATTTGCTATTCCCAGTTTGAATTTCTGATACTGTTTTACTATATTCGTCGTTGGTTTTTCTCAACACGGAAATTTCTTGTTTGTAATCAGGTTCGTTTTTCGCCGCGGTGATTCGTAATTGATCACGCGTCTCAGTTAGCACGGGTATCTTTTTAATTGCTCGGCGATATCTTCTCGAAGTTTTCGTTTTCTGGCCCGGTATTGTTGTTGGGCCTGTTTGAACTGTTTAGCGTTCCCCTGCGTTATAGCAGAAATTGGTTCCTTGGACCATATTTTATACAACCGTGATAATCCTATTTTGAATTCGTTGGCGACTTCAACGGGTCTTAAAACAGATATATGGTGGATATTATAACTGAAAAACGATAACGTAAATCACAAAATAAAAAAATGAGAATAATAATGATGGTCAGTAATCATAGATTACCTTTTAAATTTGCTGGATTTTTGTCATCTCAATTTGTTTATAAAGATCTTATCTTCGAATTTATTTATTTATTTATTTGTTTTCGAATTTACTTTTCGTCGACGTTGTCCCGGGAGACTTCGCCAGCGGACAATATTTCCTTGAGACATTCCAGAGATATACACGAGTGAGCATAATTTACTATCTGATCACAGTTACAACTAATTAACGTTATGTGGTCACGTTGAAGTTGTTTTAGTTGGTGATCCGTCAGTAGAAATTTTTCAAAAACAAATTTATCGATGACAAGTTCAAAATTTCCCACGATGGTGTTCTTGAATGATTTTCTGATCGCGGTTCAAGTTGCTCCTTATCATAGACGAATACTCATGCGTATTGATACTTTATTGTTGTAATTCTTGTAACTTTTAATTAAGATGAAAGTCTACGATGAAAATCTTAATATGAAAGTATTTGACTTCACATCAAGGATAATTTGTAGTTGTTCATATGATTGATCAATCAAGTTGAAATTCTGATCGACGAGTTTAAAGTTTATTTTTGTTATCCAAGAATTATTAAATGCCAAATACACGGGTTTAATTGGTGTTTTTATGATTAAATTTCCCGGAGATACTTAAATGGAGAAATGTATATAGGATGTACCCTTGATCGGCCCGTTTTATCAGCGTGAAAACTTCCCATGACGATATCACATACAAGATGCACCGCGATGATTGATGTTATATCAACGTTGCCCACGGATACATGTCTACCGTCGGGGGCGTTGTAGTATCTGAGAATTTTTGGCACAGGTAATGTTTCTATCCACGCGGCGTCTATCTTGGAAAATTCTTCATCGATGAGATTATTAAGTGCTTTTTTTTAAAATCGGGTACATTATATCCAGAAAATTTAAATTTGGATGATGTATCTTCTTTTAACGAATATGTGTCTAAAAAGATCTTTTTATCTTTTAAAGTATATTTCCCTTTAACTATTATCTGAACAAATCTCTCGTTGATATACTCCTTGTCGGATATAAGCTGGTTTAATACCTCAACGCGTTTAATGATATATTCATATTAAGTCGGTATACCTGAAAGAACTGGAATATTTGAACGATATATTTTAAAATGTATTCGTAATTGTTCTAGGTGGTTTCATATTCTTGATTAATCATTTAAAAATATTCAAGAATACGATTAAAATCCCAAACATAAACAACAACATCTTCTTCTTTTTTAGTGAATGTAAATTGAAAATACCATAAAAATTCTTCCTTGTTATCTTTTACAACAAAATAAAACCTATCATCGGTTGATTTTTTTTATAAATTGCAAATCATATGTATCATTCAAGGAGTCAAGTTCAGGATATAACGATTTACCATCTGTGATGTAGTCAGATTGTTTAGGTTTGGGTATTTCTTCCAGTGGTGGATTTTCTGGCCATCCTAATAGGTTCTTATCGACGATTTATATATATTTACGGCCTACCCGGGAGAGTTTATCTCGATGGGGGTTGACAACGATAGTTCATGAACAGTTATCTCGATCTTAGGTTCAACCCCGGTGATAGATTTTATTCTGAGTTGAATTTCATCGTTGATATCTTCGATGTCATAACTTCCTTTAGAGAGATATATTGTTTGCCAATCTGGTGTGCCGTCCGGTTTATCTTTGTTCGCGAACATAAAAGTGTTATTGGGTGCTTTACCAGCAAAAAATTCTGTTTCGTTTTCACCGAGGTGGTATTTTCGACTATTCGTTGAAGTAATTCTGTTGGCGTTGCCATTATCTTCTATATATTTTTCTAATTTTGACATAGAGGATTCATAAATGTGTACCATCGTCGGATAGTATAGTGTCATCGAGCGACGATGATATGATCGCGGCAATTTGCGAGTACGCGGTTGATACCGTATGAAATTTAACAAGGTAATCGTGTAATTTACACTGACTACACGATGATATTTTTGTTGTGATAATTGTTATTCCCCCAGCAGTTGTTGTCGCCGAGGATATACAAATTGGAACAATTACCTGGGTGATCATTGTCACCGACGATAATATCACACCGGTTTCAGAGATAACACCTGAAACCGAATACACGATTACATCCACGCAGGCAATCCTTCGTTGATATTTTTTAAAATTTTTGTTTGATACTTTTCTGCGCGCGATTTAAGTCGAGTTTGTAATTTGCGGACTTGGTCATATCGATACTGCTGTGATGTTTGCAACGGTGATATTGTCGCGTTGGTCATTATTTTAATTAAGTTGTTTACTTAAATCGGTTACGAATTCTACGTACCATGAGATTTATGATCTAGCTAAATTAGCATCAGTGGTAAACTGTTCAATAGCTCCTTTGTCTATTACCACGGAGATCTTATTATTTACCCCCGATGATGAACTGGATGATATATTAAATTGTACCGGTGATATTAAGTTTAGTCTATATATCCCTTTTATTTCCGCGGTAATATTAAGAATATTATTTTGAGGAATCTAAGAGTAGAACCCGTATTATATCGAGTATATGACATTGATATTTCTTCCGTGAGGGATTTTTACTTTTTTAATTACGTTGATCATCTGAATAAAATCTTCCTTGATATCATCATTATTAATTTTAATATCATTCTGAGTCGTTTTAATTTCATCGAGGGATTTTTTAATGTTAGCGAGTTTCAACGGGATAGTTATACGTGGTTTACCCAAAAAATCATCAATGAAATTTCTACGTACACTTCCAAACGTTTTTACATGCTCGTCATATTCAGATCGCAACGTTGTTAGTTCATCGATGGCGGTTTTTACATCCGTGAATTTCAGTGGAGTCTCCGGTGGAAGTTTTCCTAGAAATGTTGTCAATTCGGTTTTAACTTCGACATGCTCTTTTATGTAATTGTTGTAGAAGGAAATATGTTCATCATACTCGGTTCGCAACGCTGTTAGTCTATCTAAGATAGTTGAAACGAGATCAACAGTGTAACAGAATTGTTACCGAGAGGAGGGTGGATTAAATAAACAATACAAACACAATTTGTGAAAGAAAATATAAATTTATGTAATAAATTATAAATGAAAAAAATACAGATGTAACAACACAATAATTCATGCACTCAACCCACAATTAAACTCACAACCATTCACAATACATGAACAAATTAAATAACAATACAAAAGGAATCACAAATGTAAAGGGATCTCTTGGATTATACACAGATCCAAGAATCCTTTACGAAAGTTAAATAAATGCAAGTATGATTTACGAAAAAAAATAAACACAAACGACAAACTATCTATCGCCCGATGGATTGCGATAACTAGCACGATCATATACTTGTATTCAATCAAGTTGCTAGCTTTTATTGATATCTATGTGATCACTTGAAATATTATTGCGATCTGACATAAGCATGCAAATACAACAATGTATTAAATTATATCACAATTTCAATACACCTATGTGTCTCCCCTGTATAACCGCACGATTCAGCAACAGTTGAATCGTCTCCCAGTTTCCCCGAGAACCGAGGGTTGACCAATACTATTATCGGACGTTTCCCTACACGGATCCACCACAGTTATACGTTCAGACAGCATACAACATCTACCCGAACCAACGGTTCCTCACTCCCCTAGATGTCGACCCGGACGTTTTACAACTCTAAGACAGCTCCGACACTCGGACTTCTAGCTTTCCGGATATTTACACGTTACACAGATATTGACGAACAGACAGTTCGACACACAGACAGATACTTCAATTCCGTTTGCACAAATTAACGGCACAAGCACATTCAGATATTTATACAGAGATGTTCCAGAACAAACAATAGATGTCCCACAACAAATCAAACGATATCAAAGACGTTTATCAAAAGATGGTATCAGATGTGTTTAACAGCTACGGTATCAACGATGTTATTAGCAGCTACGGTATCAACGATGCTATTAGCAGCTACGGTACCAGAAACAATGTAACAACTATGTTAGCAGCTACGGTATCAGAGACGGTATCAACGATGTTATTAGATGCGCTATCAGTGATGAACTTCTACGGTATCAACGACGGAATCAGCTGGAATCAGACTGAATCAGCTATAATAAACAAAACCAGACTAATAATAGTTGTCTCAAAAATAATCTAAGCCGTAGATTACGATATTGTATTTAAAGTCTAAAAGTGACTAGTAATTCCAAATATTCCACGTTTAATTGCAATAAAAGCATCATTATACGAAATGATAATCTGAATAAAATTCACAATAAAACGAAATGTAAATTTAACACTCACCCCTTTGGCTGGAGATTTGCAAGACGAGGTTATCTATCCTTCGATTAGATATTTTGGTTCCCGTAAAAAATTATGATAAATAGTTCGCCTTATATACTCTCAATAGGTGAACATAAATCACATCGAGCTTGCCGTACACCACGTAAAACGAGTATTTCGGATTTCATGTAAATTACAAATTGGCACATGCAAATCGTTACACGCCACTTAATCACCCCAGGTAATGCGTGTACGACGTAATCAAGAAAATGGTGAGTTTCGTTTGCAATTCAAGTACAACAAAAATCAGTTCAAATTTTCGCCTAATTCTGTGACAATACCTCCCCCCTAAGAATAAAAATGTACACATTTTTAAAACTAACACAGAATAGAAGAAAAATAACTTCTGATGATATCTTACAACATTTACACTGGTTATACTACAAACTGGATTTTATTACTGGGCAAATTCATACAAATTTCCCATCACGCCCTACTCAAGTAGTCTGCGCCTATATTTTCAACTCCCCTTATTGACATTGTCGCTCTGTCTCTTGATGTATAACTTGAGCATGTTTGCATGGAATGTCTTTACATTACCGTCCATGTCAATTTTATAGTCCATGTCACCTTTTACTTCTTTAACTTCATATGGACCTTTCCACTGGACTAATAACTTATTCGAACTCGTTGGAAGAAGCAATAGCACCTGATCTCCCACAAGAAATTTCCTATTACGCGCTCTGCGGTTGTAATACTTGGCATATCTGCGCCCCGATTTAATCAATTCGTCACGTGCCATCTGGCATGTACTCTCAAGTTTGTTTCTTAGATCTAACACGTACTGGTAAGTCGTTTTTATTTCCTCGTTCGCGACATCACCAGTCCATAGTTCGCGTAGTATCCGCATCGGGCCTCGAACTGTTCTACCATACAACAGTTCAAAGGGCGAGAACCCTAAACTTTCCTGCGGTACTTCACGGTACGCGAACAGAACAGCGTTTAAATAATGGTCCCAGTCTTGCGGACGTTCCGCGCACATCTTCCTCAGCATGCTTTTCAGGGTACCATTAAACTTCTCTACCAGTCCATTGCACATCGGATGGTATGGGGTAGTGTTTAGCTGTTTGATGGATAACAGCCTACTTATTTCACCCATGAGGTCAGAGGTGAATTGGGCACCACAATCAGTGAGGATTTCCTCTGGCACCCCTACCATACTGAAGATATCAACTAATGCTTCAGCTACCTTTTCCGTTTCAATAGTTGGTAACGCTACGGCTTCGGGGTATCTGGTTGCGTAATCAACCAGAGTAAGTATGTACCGATTCTTTCTTTCGGTAACCGGGTGTATTGGTCCTACAATATCTACTGCCACTCTTTTAAACGGTGTATCTATTAATGGCATTTGTCCTAAGGGCACCCTTGTGACCCTTCCCTTACAAACGGTTTTCTGACATACGTCGCACGACCTACAGAACCGTGTGACATCGCCATTAACACCTGGCCAGTAGAATTCAGCGACTACCCTGCTAGTGGTCTTAGCCTTACCTAGGTGTCCTGCCATGCTTGACTCATGCGCCACCCTAAGTACTTGAGATCTATATCTCTGGGGTACGACCACTTGCCAATACTTCTTACCCTCCCGAGCGCTAAACTCCCTATGAATTAATCCGTTCTTGCGTACGAATCTAGAGCTACCCCCACGCTTGCAATGTTTAATCGCGCCGGACGTGATTTTCTCAACAATTGTTCTGATGGATTCATCACGATCTTGCTCTTGTTTGAAATCATCACGGGAAATTCCTGAGATCGATTCAGGGACTATTAATTTATGAAACGCGGATTTCTCTCGCCGTGTTTGCGCTCGCGTTTCGACTGCCTGGGCCAAAGGTATTTTAAAATCGGCCATGGTTGGAAGACGGGAACCTTCAACATTACCGATCGTCAGATCGTAAATAGGATTGTCCATACAAAGGGCATCAACAGTTCCCGTTAAGAAAGGTGTTTTTACTGTGATCCTTGCTACGGGAATGCGACCCATCGTCTGATCAAGCAACATACATGGGGATTCCCACCCGAGCATTTGGTTATCCTGCACGAGACTACGTTTGATCACTACGCCCGTACAACCAGTATCACGCAATACCACGACTTCTCGACCGTTGACAAACCCTCTCGCAGTTGGTACACGCGCTTCAGGAAATAAACACGTGCCAAGTGAATGAATACAAGGTTCTACATGTACGTTGTTATCGGATATACCTTTACTTTGTATAGCCACTGCTACCTTATGTATAAGTGCCTTTCTTTTAGGACAGTCTTTTTGAACATGACCCAATGCATTACACAAGAAACACCGCACACGCTGAAAAACTGGATTCCCAACTGACCTTTTTACCTCAGCTGATTTTACAGGCTCCCTAGGCATAGGTCTTACAGACTGGTTTCCAGACTTAAAATCTTTTAAAACCACGTTCTGGGTTCCCCCATGAGCTTCGGCAAATAAATCGGCTTGCTTAGCCATATCTTTTACGTTTGTGAAGACTTTCTCCTTCAGAAATTGATCTAATTCTCGCCCAACTGTATTAAATAATTGATCTCTGAGCAAGAAATCAGTCAACCCTTCAAACGTTTTCACCGCTTTGCCGCATTCAATCCACCGCTCAAAATAGTTCGCAATTCTGACGGTGAACTGACCAAAGGTTTCTCCCTTATCGGGCTTGCTATACCTGAACTTTTTTCGAAAACCTTGTTCAGTGAGCTCGTACCTTTTGAGAAGTGCTTCCTTTAGGACGTCGTACTTAAACACATCGTCCCTAGGAAGTCGCGAGTATACATCCAGTGCTTTACCTTTTAATAAAGCACTCAGATGCAGCGCCCAGTCATTTTGACTCCACTTCTGGTTTTCGGCATACCGCTCAAACCGATGAAGATAACTATCTATGTTATCTTTTTCATCGTCAAAGGGAGGTAATTTGGGGCCCCTTAATTTGCTAAAGGCAGAATCGTGTTCTCTTCCAGATGTCGCTAATTCTACCTTACGCTCATGATCCCGTTGTTTTGCTTTTTCATCTAACTCTATTCGCTTTTGCTCCGCTTCCATTTCCCATCCTATCCTATCCTTTTCCGCCTGCTTCTCTAATTCTATCTTTTCCCTCTCGGCCTGCTTCTCTAATTCTATCTTTTCCCTCTCGGCCTGCTTCTCTAATTCTATCTTTTCCTTCTCAAAGGCCCATTTCCTATCTTCGGATTCCCTTTCTACTTCCCGTTTCCTTTCATCAGATTCCCTTTCTAATTCCCGTTTCCTCTCTTCGGCCTCCCCCTTTTCCTTTTCTAATTCCCTATGTAATTCCCTTTTCCTTTCTTCGGCTTCCCTTTCTAATTCCCTTGCTCTTACCCTTTCGTCCCTTTCCCGGGCTTGTTCTTCTTGAATAAATTTCCTTAAGCTTTCACCTTCATATCCAAATTCTTTGCCTAAGGCAACCAAGTCCTTAAGGGATGACATGACAATTGTAATATGAATATAGATATATAACCAAACCAATAATGTAAACACGTTTATACTGGACACACGGACCTAGGTAAACTAAACAAAAATAAACTCCAACTAGAGTATTATCTTAACAGAAGGTCACGCTCAAATATAAACATTAAATGTATACCTTCACAAAAATGATTGACAGTTCACTTAATCCAACGATCCCACTTCTGACACCATTGTAACAGAATTGTTACCGAGAGGAGGGTGGATTAAATAAACAATACAAACACAATTTGTGAAAGAAAATATAAATTTATGTAATAAATTATAAATGAAAAAAATACAGATGTAACAACACAATAATTCATGCACTCAACCCACAATTAAACTCACAACCATTCACAATACATGAACAAATTAAATAACAATACAAAAGGAATCACAAATGTAAAGGGATCTCTTGGATTATACACAGATCCAAGAATCCTTTACGAAAGTTAAATAAATGCAAGTATGATTTACGAAAAAAAATAAACACAAACGACAAACTATCTATCGCCCGATGGATTGCGATAACTAGCACGATCATATACTTGTATTCAATCAAGTTGCTAGCTTTTATTGATATCTATGTGATCACTTGAAATATTATTGCGATCTGACATAAGCATGCAAATACAACAATGTATTAAATTATATCACAATTTCAATACACCTATGTGTCTCCCCTGTATAACCGCACGATTCAGCAACAGTTGAATCGTCTCCCAGTTTCCCCGAGAACCGAGGGTTGACCAATACTATTATCGGACGTTTCCCTACACGGATCCACCACAGTTATACGTTCAGACAGCATACAACATCTACCCGAACCAACGGTTCCTCACTCCCCTAGATGTCGACCCGGACGTTTTACAACTCTAAGACAGCTCCGACACTCGGACTTCTAGCTTTCCGGATATTTACACGTTACACAGATATTGACGAACAGACAGTTCGACACACAGACAGATACTTCAATTCCGTTTGCACAAATTAACGGCACAAGCACATTCAGATATTTATACAGAGATGTTCCAGAACAAACAATAGATGTCCCACAACAAATCAAACGATATCAAAGACGTTTATCAAAAGATGGTATCAGATGTGTTTAACAGCTACGGTATCAACGATGTTATTAGCAGCTACGGTATCAACGATGCTATTAGCAGCTACGGTACCAGAAACAATGTAACAACTATGTTAGCAGCTACGGTATCAGAGACGGTATCAACGATGTTATTAGATGCGCTATCAGTGATGAACTTCTACGGTATCAACGACGGAATCAGCTGGAATCAGACTGAATCAGCTATAATAAACAAAACCAGACTAATAATAGTTGTCTCAAAAATAATCTAAGCCGTAGATTACGATATTGTATTTAAAGTCTAAAAGTGACTAGTAATTCCAAATATTCCACGTTTAATTGCAATAAAAGCATCATTATACGAAATGATAATCTGAATAAAATTCACAATAAAACGAAATGTAAATTTAACACTCACCCCTTTGGCTGGAGATTTGCAAGACGAGGTTATCTATCCTTCGATTAGATATTTTGGTTCCCGTAAAAAATTATGATAAATAGTTCGCCTTATATACTCTCAATAGGTGAACATAAATCACATCGAGCTTGCCGTACACCACGTAAAACGAGTATTTCGGATTTCATGTAAATTACAAATTGGCACATGCAAATCGTTACACGCCACTTAATCACCCCAGGTAATGCGTGTACGACGTAATCAAGAAAATGGTGAGTTTCGTTTGCAATTCAAGTACAACAAAAATCAGTTCAAATTTTCGCCTAATTCTGTGACAAACAGGTTTAAGTCTACATTGGGAATCAAACAACGCGATAGCACCATCGGTTACACTGCTGAGTTCAACTAAAATATCCTTCAGGGAAACATTACTCGTTTATAATTTACCCTGCCGGTCTTGAAATACAACTATTTCAGCCGGTGATACGTCTACGAGATTTAATGTTTCCGGTAACGCTTGCGATAAAAGCTTCTTTACTTGTTCGAGTGAAACACCTTTAATTTTTCCTCCTCGTTGGAGAGATCTTCCCCAAATATCTACCATTATACGTTTAAGATCTCTTTAAAAAGCTATCACTGGTGTATTCGTGTACGGTTTTATGAGGTGGCGATGATTATTTTGAAATCGCGGTGAGAACCTTAATAACTTCTTGGCCATATATCGGAGGATCGGTTAATGTCTGTGTGGGTAACGTTGAATACCAAACAGGGATCTTTAACCCGTGGACGTATTTGAGAAATTCTTTATGCGGCGATAGCCCATACGAGTCAAAATAAATAATTGATTTGGGATGTATCGCGTACGCGACCCAATGAGTTCCAGGTCCGGTGTTATCATCAAGATTAATTTTACCTGTTTATGGATCTGATGGCTGAGTAGGTAATTGATCTTTCATTAAAAAAAAAAAATGTTTTATCGGGGACTGTTTTACCGCGGCTATGATCGAATACTTCCTGGGAGTCTCAGCCCTGCTCCGTATCGGGTAAATCGATTGCCTGGTAGTCTCGGACCTTTTCCTTTTTTTGTATCCCTGTCCAGTAAATTTCTTTACAACAGCTTCAGCGGCAGTAGCAACAGCACCGGTAAATGCACTCAACGCGGCGGATTTATCAATCACTGTTGCCGCGGCGGCAAGTAGCGCAGGAATCGCGGCAAGAAAAGGAAATATACCTCCTGATTTCATATTGGTAACCACGGAGGGTGGAAATTCCAACTGAACTCCGGTGTTTGCTTTTAGTGCTTTGTTGAAATGATTAAGTTGAGTTTTTGTTCACCAATAGCAATCTGTTCACGTTATAAAGTTAGTTCTACCCCACACGTGGTAGCGTTTCGCGACTGTAGTTTCTTTGCTTGACCTGGAGTCAGGGTGACATTAACGTGATTGTACGACATATTTATTTAAATAATAGTTTGATCTAATTGTTACATATTTTTGGAAAACATTACATATTTTCTACTGGTTCATCAACGACTCTCATTTTTCCACCACCACCTTCAAGTGTCATCAATTTATCACTAAGAATAACAGCGATTGCTCTATATGGGCCACGTAAAGGTGGATTTACACCCGGCGCCGATATAATAGGTTTTTCTCCTACACGAGCTTGAAATTTTATGTCGACGACGGAGTTTCTAGATAGATAAAGATGTTGCAATGACAAGTATTAGATGGGATACAAATTTTGGAAATCCAACTGTGATATCTGTAGGCCAGTATCAATATTTTGATCACGTCCCATATAAGACCACAAACGATGATACACTCGAGTTATTTGGTTATTAGGATAATCGATCAGAATATTTTCGGCGGGCTCTATTTGATTACTTACTCGCAATGATACCTCGTTGACTGCTAGTTTATTAAATATCATATGACAACGCCGTTGTTTATCATCCCCATCTACTTTGTTTTTGTTTTGCAGCGCAATGAAAATATATCTAGGTGAGGAGATATTTTTTGTTAGCGCGACCTGCCATGTAAATGTACCAGTGATTTCACTTGTTTTGACATCCAACCGTAGCATCAATCATTTACCACCTTGATCCATAAATGATAATAGTCGTTGTACTATGGCGAGTGATGGAGTCATTATTGGCATCCACAATGCAAGTTTTGATAGAATTACTCTACCGTCGTTGGGAACATCAGCACAACGCCAGATTGCATTATTGTCGTAAGATTTTCTCATAAGAACTATGACTAGCTCCAAGGATAACTTTTCTAACATCTCTGAAAAAACCAAATATATGAGAGAGAGAGAGAGAGAGAGAGAGAGAGAGAGAGAGAGAGAGAGAGAGAGAGAGGAATCACACACGAAAATCTTCCATCGTCGTTTAACATCGCTTTACGAGACGCAAATCCTATATTGTACTTAGGATTATTTTTAATAATCAGATCCTCGACATCAGCATCAGCAGCACCAGCATTATTTTTGGTCACCTTACAATACATTGAATATTATTAGCGTTATCAGTTATATCCTCCGCGAACATTATTAAATAACCTTCATAACGTGTATTGCAGTCGGAATATCGAGCTAGCCCCAATATTGTAGTTGCGATATCAACGTCGTTATCAATAGAATCGATTTTGTTACAATTAATCATATATTGTACACTACCAAACAACGCCATGATACCGTTATTGTCAAATCCGATTGGGGTAATTGAGAGATTAGGAAATGAATGACCATTAGTAAGGTTAACTAGTTTACCTTCCACCTCTATGAAAGCTTCACATGGTAAGAACTATTTGGAGGTATCATCAAACCGAAGTTCAATTCGTGATTTAGAATCGGGGTTTATCGCATTATATGAGAAAAATTGATAATCGCGCACAGAATCATTTTTTCGATACCGGCGCGTCCAAATCAGAATCTTCATCTGAAACCGGTTTGAAAATTTTATTGTGGATCTAAATTATGATCTTGTTAAACCGCTACCAGCGATTAAATTTGCAACAATATTATTTTGGCGATTTACCATCTTGATTTATCATCGATGATTGTATCAAAGGGGCTAACTTTTTATTTACTAAGTTATTTACTAATTTACATACATGCAGTGGCATAAGTTTCATAGACGGTAGTTTTACTGGTGTTTTTCTCTAGCGGTATTAAATGCACTACAAGCAAGATCACCTATCGAGCTTATACCTATATCGCGAATAACACCAATTGCTTTCATTGATAGTTCTTTGGCGATAGGTGCGATTTTCGGAGTAATTCTGGTAAATAATCCCATGATCATATGTCCGAGTCCATCTCCGTAGTATACTCGATAAAATGGCAACCATGAATGTACTACGTGAACAGTAGTTGGTCTATTGTGACATCGATATTTGATCATTTTACTTAAATGCTATGTATCTAATCGGATGACAAACAATTAATCACTGTGATAATCATCAACTAATTCATCGATGAATTCGTGATATACACCGATATTCATGATACCACCTTGAAATAGTCGTCGGCAAGTATCAACGGCCGATTAATTATCTCCCGGGAATTATTTCCAGCTCGTTTATCCCCGATGAGAACTTCCAATCATGCTATATCAGCGAGAATATTATTAGGACAAGAAACAAGACCACTGCCATGAGTTCCAGATGGAGTTACATTCTGGGAAAATCCTTTACCGGTAACACCAGATGCACCTTGTGTATCATCATCTTCAAGTTGCTCAGGTGGTGAATATGGTGGAGGTTGTTGTTGAGGCGGTGATCTATATTCTTTATCAAGTCTTACCATCTCGTTTATAAAATTACCAAATTTATAATCATCTTTTCTTGCCTGTTTTTTTAATATAATATACACGATATATCCACTTAATAAAAGCATCATCGTTTATAGTAGCTTATTTTTGTTCTAAAAAGTTATCTTTTTGTGCCAAACTCATTAAAGTTAAACTAGGTAAATCATCTTCATTAACCTCTTTGAGCTGTTTAATTGCACTTTCTTTAAATTTTGTCATTAATTCAATATTTTCCCTTACTAGTTTAAAAACAATTTTAGTACGAATATCTTTCTCTTATTCAATTTTAGGTTGTGCGGCGATTTGTTTTAACAGCGGAAGAATACCATTTTTTCTATCTTCGTCATCAACATTATCTCCCAATATAGCTTTTTTAATAGCCGTAGCAGCTTTCTCAGTGGCGGTAGTTATAACTCGTTCAGTAGCCGTAGCAGCTTTTTCAGTGGTTGTAGTTACAGGTTTAAATAATTTTTCGGTATCAGCAGCAAAATCAACACGAGCTTCTTGCCGAGCTTGTAAATTATCTCTGAATGAATCTCTTACCGGGAGAAATTTCTTAATTGCTGCCAATCGTTCTCTAGTTAATCTAGTTATTTGTGCTTCTCCGACATTTGCCATTATGTATATTATAAAATATATAGTTAATTAATCACAACCTAATCGTGCACGATTTGTATTCGATCACCCCCACAATGGAATTTTTCACCACTTGGGAAAATAAATTAGTGAATTACAATAACCGCTACTTTGTTAAAATAACGGCTCTATAAAATGGTGGGCAAACCCTACCTGCGAGGATATACTCGTTGTGCGGATGTCAATTTTTTTCACCACGTGGAAAATAAATTGGTGGATTACAATAACGTTATTTTGTTAAAATAACGGCTCTATAAAATGGTCTGTTCACCTTCCCTACTACTGATGGATACATGTTAGTAAAGACCTATATTTGATGGACACATGTCAATAAAGACCTATATCTGATGGAGACATGTCAGTAAAGACCTATATCTGATGGAGACATGTCAGTAAAGACCTATATCTGATGGAGACATGTCAGTAAAGACCTGTATCTGAAGGAAACATGTCAGTAAAGAATATATATCTGATGAAGACATGTCAGTAATGGATGTAGACATGTTAGTAAAGACTGTTCATGAATGATTGTGTATTATTTATAAGAGAGTTATGAAAGTAAGCAGTATTGTCGGGATTAAATAAATGCATCAAAGTCAAAGGAAGGTTTGCTTTCCTGATATGAATACCCAGAATACTAAAATCTCGAATAATATGGACACTTATATTTATAAATCTTGTAACCTTAAAAATACCGTTGTATAGTCATGTATCATTACTTTAATAAATATTTCATTTACATGATTTCGGATCTTATGTTCAAATTATTACCGTTAATGTATTACCTTTATTAATGTGGATATATCTTTCTTCTTAAGGAGAAGTTTTGTTAATTAACCTCATTTCTTATGCTTTCATCTGCACCTGCATGAATATGTAATTTTTTTTTTATATATACCACTGTGTTTGTTTATCGTATCGTATATCATAGATCACTTTTTGTATATCGTACTCTTCATCCCTCAGGTGAATTAATGGAAAACAACAACGTATCCTCTTAGCAGTCTCTTTCTGTTGTTGAAATTAATACGGGCTCTTCTTACACACAGTTTGACGACAAGGTTTTGTAATCATGGCGATATCATTGTGACAAGTGTTTTTTAACAAAAAGATCTTGTATTACAAGAATACAGAAAAACAGGTAAAACACATTAAAATACAAGGTCATTTTGTAATAAAAGCGTTCCATTAAAAGATGCACTACTAATTTATGAAACAGATTGTAAAGTTAGAAGCTATGACATATTTCAACGAAATGTTCTGCGTCAATGTGTACATTTACATATATACAGGTGCACGCCACTTAAGAATACTAGACTAATAGCATGGTATCTGAACAAATTATATCAGACACGTATACCATGTGCAAATATGCAACAAGTACATATTCAAGAAGCGTAACAAGTTCTGGCGTGATATTCGTTGATGGCACTAAATCACACCTCTAGAAGAATAAATATTGTTTCAGTTGCACCCTCATATCGGATCTTCCGCATCAAAGGGCAGTTATGTGGTAGGCATAATTTGGCAATTACGTGAAATACATTAATGGAAAATTATGTGATAGTCATTAATGGGCAGTTATGTAATAGCCATTAATGGGCATATATATGATATTCATTAATTGGCAATTCTTGATATGTTTAATGGGCACTATGTGATTGGCTTTAATTGGCATTTATGTGATATGGATTGATGGGCATTTATGTGATAGGAACTCATTACCAATGTTGTGATAGTTTGTTGGAAATTAAGTGAAACTGTCGTGAAATATGCCAAATTTCAGTTTTTTTATGTTGATAAATTACATTCATATGTCCAGATGAAATGCTGACTATAGATGGGGCATGTGGGTAGCGATGGAAGGATATACAGTGCTGTTTTGGCAGTACAGGTTATACCTGTATATTATTGATTTGATACTGATGCAATATGAACAGAATCAGCATTATTATTAGTCCAATATTGTTAAATAATGGTGAGTGAGAGACCTTGCCTACCATCGTGAGGTTCGCAAATCAGAGATTTTGAGGTGTCATTAACACGAACCCATCATATCTTTAGTATCAATTGATTCATGAGTAGCAAGAGATGGTGGACTTGTTTTCATGTTGGTGTTTACGTGTTGCCTAAAATTGGATGAATTGATGTTTTTTAAAAAAAACACAGAGACAGATAGCTTTATCTATATCCCAGACCAATTCGATAATTGAGTCGATTTACATTAATGGACATTAAGTTATAGAGAAAATGATGTTAGAAGATAAGTTCCCAATAATAAACAAACGAATCATCTCGTTAATTAAACTGCTTACTACGTCTTTTTGAATTTAATGTGCATCACTTGTGTATTTTATTGATTATTGAACTTAAACGAATTGTATTCTTCCATTTTAAGTATTGTCGAAAATGCTGCATAATTAGCAATGGAGTGTTTGTGACTCCAGGTAAATATCACAATGGAAACAAAATACTTGTGCAAAAACAAATTTCAAGGTTTTAAGTGTAATGTTAACTTTAACAGCGAAGATCCCACACGCGCAGGTATACGAACAAATCATTACAATAAAGATATGGAAATATAGGCACACAACATGTATTTATCCTGAGAATTACCTATCGTTTTATCAAACAATATAAATACTGTTTTTATTGTCTGTGTTTGAAACCTTATTTGATAATACGGTTAGTATTGGAAAGAGTTGTTATTTTGGGGTTGTACCTCCTGTAAGCTATGGGAGGTAGTAAACAAGTTAAATGTATAGCTCACCGACGATTGTTTATTTGCTTATTCAAGAGCGAAAATGAGACTTTTAGAGATCATAAGATCGTCTCGTTGGCGAATGTATTGATGTTAAAGCGTTTGTGCAAGTCAAGAACTCGAAAACTATCGGATGCAATGTGATCAGCTGTCTATATGTCAAGTTTTCAGGATTGAGAATAAAATAGAATAAAATCGTTTCATCACAAACAATCATACAAATTAAATATGGGAATGGGGGTGAGAGGTGAGCGGAGGCGAAATATCTATGCCTAAATATTTACATATTGTAATATACTTCAATGCGCATTTGATATACTGATATAATTAATTGTATTATGTTTGGATCTCTCTTTGGAATAATTCGACAGTAGTGTTTCTATTTAACAAAAAAACAAAACAAACAAACAACAACTTTGTATTGGAGTCGTTCCGTTTTCTATACGTAACCTTCGAGGCCCTGACCTGGAGTCATAACCTGGGACCTAGAATGTGAATCCAACCGTTTCACCATTTATACATACATACATACATACATACATACATACATACATACATACATACATACATGCATACATACACACATACATACATACATACGTACATACACACATATACATACATACATATATACGTACGTACATACATACATAGTACATACTTATATACATGCATACATACATACATACATACATACATACATACATACATACATACATACATACATACATACATACATACATACATACGTACACATACATACATACATACATACATACATACATACATACATACATACATACATACATGCATACATACACACATACATACATACATACGTACATACACACATATACATACATATGTACGTACGTACATACATACATAGTACATACTTATATACATGCATACATACATACATACGTACATACATACATACATACATACATACGTACACATACATACATACATACATACATACATACATACATACGTACACATACATACATACATACATACATACGTACACATACATACATACATACATACATACATACATACATACATACATACATACATACATACATACGTACACATACATACATACATACATACATACATACATACATACATACATACATACATACATACATACATCCCTGTTTTTCTCACTTCATCTTGGGGACGTACCTTCAGTCATAACTGTCAAACGGTTCATTGACATATCCTGCATATGTTTGGTATGAAAAGCAAAACTCATTTATAGTGACCAAAGTAAAAGCGGAAGGCTTAGCCATCGGAACGAGAAAAGGGTTGACGTGCGTTGTGATTTGCTTGATATATTGAAGTTAGATATTTAATAAACTGTATAAAAAGAAAATAATCACTGTGATAAAGCCAGTACACAGTTGTTTTCATTCTTTATTACCGGTTCTACAGAGCCCGCTGTTAGAGAAACCCAGTGATTTCAGTTCCAGATGTTCCTCTTGTGTAACTTTCCAGATAAAGCTTCTATATCCCATAATTTCTATCAGAGGTATCCCGAATTAAATTAAGTACTATAAAAGGCTGAGGGCGTAATGTGTGGTGATCATACATCATCATCCAAGCAGCGGTTGCGGACCGAGTTGGACGGCTTTTCTGGAGCTGGTGACCTGGTGATGTCACAATGGGAGTGTTAGAACAGCGTGGATTGGGCTACCTGGCGCTTAGCAAGGTGCCACGTTTGTTCATAGCATGATGATATCCCGGGCTTTGCTAAGGACAAATGTTGTGACATTATCCCGTCACAACCACAGAAAAGAAAACTGCGGGCTGAACGGAGGTGAAGACTACAGAATAGACCACCATTTGTATCCCGTAACTCCCGGACTTGTCTGCGGCAGGGACCAAGTGGCGGGAAAACTGGAAGCCATGGCGGCCATCTTTGACTGGACAAGAAAGGCGCATAAGTCCCAAACTTGATTTGTGGCCGTGCCTGGACTGGAAGGAAAAACTACGGCAGAGCTATCACCCCCTACAACACGCAGAAACTTTATCACCGGACCACACGGAGAGACAGATGGAGTGATGTATATAGCCATTGTTATCGTTGCTTGAATAATAGGGACTCATTTGGCTTCGAGTACCCTCTTCGACTAACTATTTGGCCCTGAAAACACAAATATGACCTTTTTGGTATGCCTTCGACAAAATTCATAACCAAAATCCCCTACCATTGACTACACTTTTATGTGTCGCTTAGACACTTTAGTTTAAATACAATAGGGACTTCATATGTACACTATAGTACTAGTCCCTATTTTTTATATAGGATGTTTAATTAATATTTTTTATAACTCTGATATTTGGTAAATTGCACAGGTGGCTTACACATTATTGGTTGTTAGGGTGTCCATTAGCATAACTGGACTGAATTTGATATACAGGTGCGTGCTCTGCTTTTTGGCACCTTTCTTCCCTGCTGCCGTAATTTCTCGTGCTTGCACGACCACATTACGCGCGCCGACATAAGCGATATGAGAAAAACTAATTTTTCTCTCGCTTCACTGCTCTTGCAGATCAGAAATTGAATGATAGGGGTGGGTGTGAGTAGGTTCCATTCCTACCCACCATATGGCCTTACATTCACCCAGTGGCAGTTCAATAATTGCCCCGTGGTGACGGCCTAAGTAAATAAGCACTCCTTTGAGTGCATAAACGCCTGCAGGGGATGTGGCACAATTCCTTCCCCTCAGGATAAATTAAATAACCCTCTTTTGAGGGATAAAACGGTGCCAAGAGCCTTCTTGGACGAAGCACCTTAAACAAATCTAATCAATCATGTGTGGTGATCATAATGAAATACCGGAGATATTCAACGTGTTTGGATAGCTCCCGTTATGGAACCTGGTCCGCAGCTTTGAAATGCCCGCTTGGGTAGACATGTCCATAAAATATTAAATTAGTTTCCAAATTTTTACAATAAACCTTAAAATCAATGTTTCAAAGATTTTATATTGCTAAATTGTTCTTTTTTAAATTATTGTATATGAATTTATTAACTGCAATGAGACAAGTCTATGTTACAACTATTTTTTTTTTATGTGGAAGAGCTTCACAAGAGTTGAACATTTGTTTTTTCCGTTATTGTGTTTTTGTATGGTTCTTGATGACTGTTTCTCTTACAGCTAGGGAATCCTAAAATAGATTTCAAACTAAAACTGATGCCTAGATAGGAACACAAAGGTTACATTTTATTGATAACAGAACTGCTGACAAGTGTAACAAAACCATGTATTGTGCATCACTGCGCAGTTTCAAATTACATGTTTACTTACGAATATGTTAAAAGACAACATGAACAAAATATAAGCTGAATGTGTGCACCTTAAATCCTTGAGTCCAACCTTCCCAGAAACCTCTTTCATAATTTATATTTATATTTTTCCAATGTTTGACTTATTATTTACAAATTTATTGTTGAGTACAAGAGATCGTTAATATGAAATGCTTTTTCTAATATATCATCATTTTGATATTACCTTTTGTTATCATACTCTGTTTCATCGGTGTGGAGCAATGAATTAAATTATTGTGACAGTTTTACCGTATAAAGATAATTCAATCAAGTTAAAGAAAAACTAGTAACGTTGTTTAAGTTCAAGTTATGTCTAGTTACAACATTATGTAACGTGACAGGGAAGTTCAAGTTATGTCTAGTTACAACATTATGTAACGTGACAGGGAAGTTCAAGTTATGTCTAGTTACAACATTATGTAACGTGACAGGGAAGTTCAAGTTATGTCTAGTTACAACATTGTACAAATGGGCATAGTATTGATTTAATACATTGTAATAAAAGAATGATGTAACCATGTTTGAAGTATAATAATGGGCCGTTCTGCCATGACGCGATTCTAATGGAGCAAATCCACGTAAGACTGACAGGAATGAAGTCATGTGATCTCAGGACCGGTGTTAGCAATGTCTTTGGCTGGACATCCTGTCCAAATCGGTTTATTCCTTTGTTAGCGATGTCTAGGGCTGGACATCCTGTCCGGATCTGTTTGTTCCTATGTTAGCGATGTATATGGCTGGACATCCTGTCCGGATCTGTTTATTTCTGTGTTAGCGATGTCTGTGGCTGGACATCCTGTCCGATCGGTTTATTATTATGTTAGCAAGAAATTTGACTGGACGTATTATTTACAAATGTATTGTTAAAATAAATGGAAATAATATAATTTTACAAAACCGCTTCTTGCTGTTACAGTTTTACAACTCAGTAATAATAGTAACTCAATATGGATGGAGATTTGTAAGTGCAGTCTTAAGAAGTATCTGATTTCAAGTTTTTGTTATGTCTGACTACACATTTATTTGTTTGCGGAAAATCGATACGAGTTTAAATATGTTACATTATATAGATCCAATGGGGAGACACACATACCCACCCACACCATAAATCCTGCATCAAGTTGCTGTTTCCAAACCAATTGTTATTTAAAATTAAAATAAATGGAAATAATATAATATATCCGGCTTAATGTTGTTCTGGCAACAGTGACGTGCATGTAACTGAGTTTAAATTTATAACAGTAACATGAATGTAACTGAGTTTATAATTATAACAGTAAACTGCATGTAACTGAGTTTATATTTATAACAGTAAACTGCATGTAACTGAGTTCAAATTTATAACAGTGACATGCATGTAACTGAGTTTAAATTTATAACAGTGACATGCATGTAACTGAGTTTAAATTTATAACACTGACATGCATGTAACTGAGTTTAAATTTATAACAGTGACATGCATATAAACAAATGCTGGTCTGTCTCTATCAAACCACGGGGTAAGGTTGAAAAAGAGTTGTTGGAGTAAAAAGTATCTGATTGCAGAAAAGACGGGATAGGCTCCTTTGTGAGCAAGGTCAAACAAGGCAAAAAGAAAGACATAGACATTGCCTTGCATCATTGCCTGTGCTTTCTGAAGCAGCTCAAAGGATTGTGTTTTTTTCTCGGCTATCATGACATTTTGCTTTTTAATTATATTAGTTGACATGTTGTTTGTATCACAGGTAATGATACGTGTCAATCAGGATAAAACTTCTAATCATTTTTAAAAGTGTAAATTTAGCCACAGCCTTGAAAGTGATAAGCGAGTTGGACAACATCTGGAAAAACAAGTATGTCAAGAGTGAGACGAAAATGAGGCTATACCGAGCTCTTATAGTCCCAATTGCTCTGTACGGGTGCGAAGCTTGGACACTTAGAAGCGCTGAGGAGAGGAAACTACTTGTATTTGAGATGGCGGCGCTTAGAAAGATTCTAGGAGTTCACATTATGGAAAGGATGAGAAATGAAGACATCAGAAAGGCTCTTAATCAGACAGAGACAATCGTGCAAAAAGTGCACGAGAGACAACATCAATGGCTAGGACACGTGATAAGGATGGATAGGAACAGGATAGCGAATATTGTACTGCACGGTAGAGTAGAAGGAACGGCGAAAGTAGGGCGTCCGAGAACGACATGGATGAAATCTGCACTGGCTAGATACGACGTGGGGAAGCAAGTTATAATGAGGACTGCACAGGAGAGAGAAGAATGGCGTTTGTTGTCAACACATGCAAGAGCCCACGTCGATGATGTACAATAGAAATTGTGCATAGATATGGCGGAGAAGAAGAACAAGAAGTGTAAATTATACCAATTCCTGCAATACCATCGTCATTATAAATGATTGTTTACTTGCTCATTACATTGTGTCTTTTATTTAGAGCATTTCCGACCGCTGGAATAATATTCTTTACCACATCAATATATCAAACGTTTCCCCATCCTTATTTATAGCAATATTTCCAGATTCATATTTATCAGTATTTCCACATCCTTATTTATATAAAGCGTTTCCAGATCCGTATTTATAACATTATTTCTAAATCAGGATTTATGGCAGTGTTTCCACATCCATATTGAGATCAGTGTTTCAACAACCATATAGCAGTGTTTTCCACATCCTTATTGATAGGAATGTTTAGCCCTTGTTTAAAGAAATAGCACTGCAGATTTTTATCACACATTACTAACAATTGTTTGCACTGGCTTAGGACAGAATTTTGTGAATCAGAAAAGTGAATTAATTAGCTAATAATGATATATATAAAAAAAACCTACTTTCTCTATGACTTTTCCAGGTGTATAGATTTAGGTAGGGTACTATTACAAATTTGCAGAGAAACCCACATATATACTAAATCACAAAAATTGGGTTGTTCGTTTTCAGAAAATATGTCAAATAAACCTGATAAATGAACGTCAGCGTGTCCCATTATTTGGATTAATATATTCTTCTAAAAAGATGACATTTTACAGGAAAATGAAGACGTTCTGCTTCGTATGAATCAATACCAAATTGTCTATAAGGTAAATGAATGCATTTGGAGTGTGCCAAATAATAGAAAGGTCGCGTGTATCCGAAGGTCTAATGGAATGCGCAAACATCGAAGCCAATCGGAGATAAGGGAGACCTTGTCTTGACTTGAATAGATTTGAGTATGTCCCTAAGTCACGTCTCCGGTCACATGTAGAGTTTCCATCACATAGCCCCAGCCTATACGAAGGAAATATGTACACTAAGAAAACTTTCAAGTTCACAAACGCGGTGAAAATGTTAAAGATTTTAGTGACGATGAATTAATTTATATATTCATACGCCCTTCTTGTGTTATTTGAAAATATTCGCAAAATATTATTACAATAGTTCTGTTGATTCATGAGTTTCCTTCTTATTTTCAAAGCTGTAAGTATAAGAATTAGGTTGGCTACAGCCGTTAATTTATTTTTAAGATGCAAGACGTCATGATTCTTGTAAAAAATAAAATAAAATTTTTAAGAGATGAATGTCTTAAATTGTCCTTATAGACAGCCAAGCTACCCGTTTTCATCATCTTATATCAGTGAACGCCACCAACAAATTTAGTCTAATATACCTTTGAAACCCTATCATAAAATGTTTTATTGTAGTCGAACAAAATTAATTTCTGAAATAACTCTATGACAGCGTCTTCAATAGTTCATATTGACCGTTGAATATTTGTCTTGAGTTGGAGCACCTACAATTCATATAACATTTACACCGGGCACATTGACTGAATGTGTAAACCTTCATCTGTTAGTCTTGAAATACAGAAGCATACCCATAAAGTTTTGCCATGAGTTCATTTTATACGCTTTCCGTTCCGTGCGCTCATGAGTAAATTGTATACGCTTTCCGTTCCATGCGCTCATGAGTAAATTGTATACGCTATCGTCACATCCTCTCATGAGTTAATTTTATACGCTTTCCGTTCCATGCGCTCATGAGTAAATTGTATACGCTTTCGTCACATCCTCTCATGAGTTAATTTTATGCGCTTTCCGTTCCATGCGCTCATGAATAAATTGTATACGCTTTCGTCACATCCTCTCATGAGTTAATTTTATACGTTTTCCGTCACATGCTCTCATGAATTAATTTTATACGTTTTCCGTCACATGCTTTCATGGGTTAATTGTATCAGCTTGCAATTGTTGTATTAGATAGTACCTGCTCCACTTTTAGCGCATCGGTATGTGTAGGCGTTTCAAAACACTGATGTTTTTTTTGTATCTTCTACATGTTCTTTTCTAATCAAGTATCCCCTCCCCCTTGTTACGAACACCTGATTTGATAGAATACTTAACTTCTTACAGATTACATTAAAGTGTACCAGATCTATGTTGTTGTTGTTGCAATATAAATGTCATGAAGAAATTGTAACTGCAGTTATGTACAATTTACATTGATTGGGAATGTTCTGGCAGCTTATCTTCCCTACAGCTTCCTGTAACGTTGAATGCTACGAAAGTTGGAGGAAAATGAACAATACAAAAAGAAAATGGCTGCATCAAAATATGTAGCCACTAATCATGGACTGCGTGCAGAGTAAAACATTACTAGCCATAGACGTAAAACGAGTTTATTACCGCTACTCTGCACAAACCTTATCAGATTAGCTTTGTTTAATTTATTTTTAAAATCCTCTTAACTCAAAATACATGGTATCAAAATTTAGTTCTCATACGGTCTTTCTGAGTTTTAAATGTGCATGTATACCGAGGATTAATTTTTTTTTTAGAATTGCCAAAATTTTTTTTTCCTTTATCGTGTTTAATCTTGTTAAGTCCATAATGCAAAACGCCCTTTTTCCGAATATGACAAGCATTTCACATGTGTTAAGCATAAAAGACACCTACCATTATTTATTTATTAATAGACATAAATACCTTGTAGCGTTGTCTATTATAGTTATAGATTTATCTGACACTGCTAACAATAAACTGCTGCAGACGGCAGACAAAACTTGATTTTAATCGATGATAGAATTAGATCCGTTTTGCCTTTGAGAGTAATACATTCCCTTATTGCGTATTGCAAAGTTTCAAGTTACGCATTCACGAACAAGATGGAACAAGACTGTGTTTGCGCGCGCGTGTGTGTGGGAGAGTTTGGCATGGGTGGGAGACCCGATGTTTTGACAAAAACTGGGACAATAATGCCACTAATTACAATTCATATTTTTCTAAAGTTTCTTTTAATCGATTTTATAGATAGAGATAAATGTACCAGACAATAAATACGAAATTAGTAATGTTTATACCATTCCTATTTATAATGTACCAGACAATTAATACGAAATTCGTAATGTTTATACCATTGCTAATTATAATGTACCAGACAATTAATACGAAATTCGTAATGTTTATACCATTGCTAATTATAATTATTCGACATCTGCAGTGAAAAAGATGTCATAAATTCTTTAAATATATTTTTTATTTATCGAAATACTTCCGTCCATTAAGAATAGTAATCAAATCTGCAGTCAAAGGATTGCAAGTTGCAGAAGAAAATTTCAAATTAGTGGCGACCCAATCCAGCCAACGACCCAAGCAACTGACATACTGGTACATCTATATTTCCAACGACCCAAGCAATTGACATACTGTTACAACTATATTTCCAACGATCCAAGCAACTGACATACTGTTACAGCTATATTTCAAACCACCCAAGCAACTGACATGCTGTTACAACTATATTTCCAACGATCCAAGCAACAGACATACTGTTACAACTATATTTCAAACCACCCAAGCAACAGACGTACTGTTACAACTATATTTCCAACGATCCAAGCAACTGATATACTGGTAAATCTATATTTCAAACGACCCAAGCAACTGACATACTGTTGCAACTATATTTCCACCGATCCAAGCAACTGACATACGGTTACAACTATATTTCCAACGACCCAAGCAACTGACATACTGTTACAACTATATTTCCAACGACCCAAGCAACTGACATACTGTTACAACTATATTTTCATTTAAGGGGTAGTACACTTATTTTCAAGTGCATTTCATTCAAATCACAAAATAATATATGCAACGTTTAAAGAATGTTAGTATTTTCTTGTTCGATTCTTCTCAATGAATCAATAGATGTAGAAAACATAATGGCATTGTCTGTAAAAAACATAATGGCATTGTCTGTAGAAAACATAATGGCATTGTCTGTAGAAAACATCATAGCATTGTCTGTAAAAAACATCATAGCGTTGTCTGTAGAAAGCATAATGGCATTGTCTGTAGAAAACATAATGGCATTATCTGTAGAAAACATAATGGCATTGTCTGTAGAAAACATCATAGCATTGTCTGTAAAAAACATAATGTCATTGTCTGTAGAAAACATAATAGCATTGTCTGTAGAAAACATAATGGCATTGTCTGTAGAAAACATAATGGCATTGTCTGTAGAAAACATAATGGCATTGTTTGTAGAGTAGCCTAATGGATTTATCACTTCGATAAGTGAAGGTGGTGTCTTGTAAAAAATTAATGAGGCTTTGAAATTGACGGGTTGCTGATTGTATCTTCTATGTAAACAATGCTTTGTTGTTGGTGTTGTCATAATAAAGACCAATCATTTTAGATGGAGATTATAGATGGAGACCTTGAATGACCAGTAACTGAATTATATTTCCTTTATGTTATGTTGGAGTATATTTTATTTTCACGAATAAGTATAGTTCATATGGAGACAGAACGGCGAGATCTATATGAACTTACACATATTGGATGGAGATCCAACGGTGGTACACGAATGCAAACTTACAAATCTACTGTATTAGTTTTTCTATGAGTGTATGTATGTCTGTCTGTTTGCATACATAAATTCTAGTTAAACTTGTAACTGTCAACAAAAATTAGACATAAGACCAAGTGTTGGTTTTGTCTCTGAATGGTCAATTGAAGTCTTCGACATCCTAATCGACACTAGTAGAGCCATCATTCAATAGAAGATTTCATTTAAAATGTACATGCTGGTTATAATAAGGAAAACAACAAATGCATTCACGTGAACGCGTTTGGTAAGAAATACACGTTCATACAAACACAATAAGGCAACACGTACAGACCACACACAGACTTTGAAGCATTGCACTGAACAACCTTGAAAGCAGTTCCTAAAACAAAAATGCTGGGAAGCACATAATGACACAATAATAAATGTATTTTGGTAATAATAAAAGTGAGAAATATTAGGATGATCATGAACATAAACAGTCTGGAATAGTTTTATCTTCAGTTTTATGCATGTTGCAGAACTATTTAATCTACAGCACTGGTAATAAAGTTTTATATACTGTATTAAGTATTTAGTCTTCAGTTTTAATCTCAGACCAATCTCTCAATATCCTTGAAATGGGTTCAAGGCAATATCAACAAAATGTAAAACTTGGTTGTCCTTCATGTCTAGCACCAGGCACATTAATCTGTTTCACTCACTGTATCATGCTTCCCTGTATCGTGCTTCCCTGTATCATATCATGCTTTACTGTATCATATCATGCTTCCATGTATCATGTTTCACTGTATCATGCTTCCTTGTATCATATCATGCTTCCATGTATCATGGTTCCTCCCTGTATCATGGTTGACTGTATCATGCTTCCCTGTACCATATCATGCGTTCCTCTATCATTGTTCCTCCCTGTATCATGCTTGACTGTATAATGTTTCCCTGTATCTTATCATGCTTCATTGTACCATATCATGCTTTCCTGTATCATTATTTCCTGTATCTTAGCATGCTTCATTGTATCATATCATGCTTTCCTGTATCATGCTTAACACCTTGATTTACAATTTATACAGTATCAAGATCTTAACATTAGGACTAATATATGCCATCGTACAAATATTTTCATCGTATTACCGCGATATCATAATAATGAAATATTTTCATCGTATTACCGCGATATCATAATAATGAAATATTTTCATCGTATTACCGCGATATCATAATAATGAAATATTTTCATGGTATTACCTCGATATCATAATAATGCCCCTTAAATAACCTGCAATCTACATGAAGTATGTGTATCGATCGTTTCCGATGATCATCGGATTTAATCTGGAAATTAGATGTATGCTAATAAATATCGATCGTTTCCGATAATCATCGGATTTAATCTGGAAATTAGATGTATGCTAATGAATAGCAATAACACCAAATAGACATATATAATATATTGAAGATGAGTAGCAGCAGGGAGAGGGCGAATCGGACAACTTTTTCCGACAAAATCACTTTAAGCCCTCAAAACGGAAAATAGAACCTTCCTGCGAATCTCATGTTTTAACCAAAAAAAAAATAAGTCTTGCTCAAAACATGAGTTTGCGCGGTGATACTCTATTCGCGTTTTCATTGCTAAACCATAAAACGTCGCATCGGGTTGTCATCACCCCCTCCCCCCCCCCCCGCTGCTATGGGTTGATAATTTATTTCAACTAAATATTTGATCAAGTCCGATACGATATCGTGTTCTAGGATCATGTAAATTTATTGTTATAAATCCATGCGGGGTTGACTGAGCATGATTAAAGAAATTTCTAAATTGATTGAAGTCCATATCAGAGCACCATGTCTGCCAAATATTTCGTAGCGTATGTGTATCAACGCCGTTGAATACAGCAAGAATATTACAGTTATCTCTGATCACTTTTGGAATCTGAGTGTAGCGTTGAGTGACATATATCACGTCGGTATTTTTATGCCTGCCTCGGGAAAATATTCTAGCTGGCTTTTTTTTTATCAGTTATGAAATCGATGACGTTCTCGCCTTTAATTTCTGATGCATTCTCGTTAAAATCCTTTAACACTTCATAGCATCGTTGATCATCTACGCTAGGAGCAACTAAATACAACTTATCCCACTTCATCCATCTCATTATTAAATTGAGTAACAATTGTGTCTTGCCGGATCCAGATGGCCCGATTATAATCATCCGGATAGAGTTTGGAAGCGCTGCAAGTAGTATATGGGGGCACTCTAGCCTCAATGGGAAATCCAGTCAAAAAGGGCTTGGGCACATCTAGCCTCAAGGGGAATTTAACATGGGGAAATGTAACATGGAGAGAATGGGGAATTGAACATAGTGACAAGGATTGGGTCACTTTAGTATCATTGGGACCTTAACGTTAAAAATGGGTTTATCAGAATTAGTGTTAATGGGAATTTAACATGGGAATGTCGCCTGGAGTTCGAAGGGAATTGAACATTGGTGACTCCATTGTGTTTATAGGGTCAAAACTATTGATAGGGTAAAATGTACGTGTACGGACAAAGGGTTGATAGGGACAAACATAGATATACATAAAGAAACAAATACACATCGAAGCACACAGAAAAGAGGGCAGAGATTTTCTAAATAAATACCCACAGATAATAAAAGTCTACGATATGGGTTCAAAACATTTATTCAAGTATATACATGGGCTCTCTGGCCTGTGCTTTAGTATAAGCACTATCCATTTAAAACATTCAAATATGGACATGGAACAAATCTATTCACATGTTATCTATTTCCTGGATCTAGAAAAAATACTTTTAAAATTAAAGTTTATGCCTTCAAAAAAGACCCTACATTACATACAACACATAAGCATTTAATATAAGAATGACACTTTTCATACAACAATTAATATTCATTTTTAAGAAAAAAGCTAGACCAAAACAAGTAACAAACAATCAAATTGGAGAAATTTCATGTTGCTTTCTATATCCGTCACACACATTGTTTAAAATCTGGTTAGCTATCGCTTGTGTCCCAGCGTAGATGTTTCCCATTACGTACCCCTTTTCATTCATAAATCTGCTTGAGTCTTACGCTCGATACTTGGTGTGTGAAATGATTCATCCTTCTCGCTTGGCAGTGTTAGTCACAATGAACTATTGGTCTTGGACGATGTCCCTTTTTATATGCTGCCCAATTTCGACGTGACCGTACGGTAGAGTGAAGTGATTGGGAAGTCGTACTCTTTTTTGGTACACGATTTGATAGACTTTTTCCAAAGGTCGGCTAACGATTTGGTGTGTGGGTAAACGGACAATCTTGTGCGGCTCGTGGGTGGTCACTTTAAACGTTTCATCCTGTCCAGACTGTAAGGCTTCTTGAAGCACGTCAAAGTTCACCACTCGACTGGTGCGATAATTGAGAGTCAATCCTTTCACTTTACATTCGGTGTGCATTTCTCCTTGTGGGTCTCTGTATTCGTAGCCGTAATTTTTAGGACCGCCACTTGCAAAACATAGAATCTTGTCATCGGGATGCTCATCGGTCCAGGCTCCTAAACGGTCTCCTTCGATAACAGGGTTACACTGGTTCGGTCGGTGAATGTAGATGCAACTGTCCGTGTCAAAATACAACACACGATCTCCTAACAGTTCTAACACTTCGTACAATTTTAAGCGAGCATGGGCTGTCACGTAAGCCGCAATGATGACATTTCCAAATGTGTCGGCTTCTACAAAATCTAGTTCTTCTTCGTAATTGACTAAGATCAAGTCCTCACGAATGACGTCAACGTGTTTGATGACTTTGGTTTGGTCGTGAATCATCTGGAAGTAGCGAGAAGGTTCAGACAAATACTCCGTCTTGGGTAAAGACGGTCGTTGTGCCATTTTACCCCACAAGCAATTGAGCATCACTTTGGCAAACGATCGCCTTCCTTCGTTTTTCTCGATGTGGTCTAAAGTGATGCCTTCCTGCTCCCTATATTTTTCTTTGAATTTCTTTTGGTCTTCGGGAGTGTGACACCAGGAAGGATAGCCACTAGCTTCTTGTTTTAGTTTTAAAAAGGCATCCACGTAGTCTGCAAAAATACCTTTCTGTGTCTCGTCGCCCTTGCGGTATTGTTGTGTCTTGGGAAAGTGATAAATTTCGTACACTTCTAACAGTTGGTATCCCAGGTCCAGAGCTTTAAACAATTCCACGCTCACCCACGTTCCTGTCAAGGCACGTTCTTCCTGGCTGTGCTGACAAGGTTGGTCTTGGATGCACATTTCGGCACAAGTGCGACACAAAGGAAACATCAGTTTTCCTTGGCAATGGTGAGGTAAAACGGGATGGTACAAGTCTGTGGGAGGTAAGACTTTGCACTTGATTAATCCTTCGTACTGACGAATGTGGTCCAAGTCAATGTGTTCTGTCATCAATTCTGGATGCCCTACGGGAAAGTGACAATATTTGCACACGTAAGGATACAGCGAACACACGTCCAAGTATTTGATTTCTTCTCCCTTCTCCTCGTCCGCTTGGTACAGCAAACAAGTGGCATTCGTTCGTCCTCCGTACAAACTATCCCGGGGGTTCAATGGGTCCACCAACTTGTAACTTTCTACGATGCGTTTAAACTCGGGATCGGTTTTCAAACGCTGATCGTACTCGTGTTCCCACATTTCCACTACCTGGTATCCTTGTTGTTCTAACTTCAAACGTCGTTGACAAGTGGTCTGGTACAAATCTTCCATAGTTCGTTTTAAAAACTGATTTTTGATGTCACGCTGAGGGTAGCACATAGGACATCCGTGAAATAAGCATCCGTTAAACTCGTACACGATATGAGGGTTTTCTAAGTCCCATCCATCCATCGAATACGTTCCGATGGTCTTTTCGCCTCCTCCGTTGCGGGCGTGTTGGATCCGTTTGTTTTCCTTGTCACACAAATAATGGAGCCAGCGTAGGGCTTTGACCGAGTATTGACGTTTGACAAAATTTGTCGTTTGAGGACTAATGACAGCCAGTGTGTTTTCGGGCATGAATCGATGGCGGTACACTAAAGAACACGCTTTGGCTATGGTACAAGCTTCTTTCAAAGGATCGATCCCTCCGTGCTCCATGAAGAATTTTCGAAATTTTCCACAACAACGTCGTAAAATGTCCACGTCAGATCGACAATACTTTAACATTTCTTCTTGAAAGTCAAAGGGGTCCGAGGCGTGAGTCTGGTACCAAGCGAAGAAAGCTTCTCTTTGTTCGGTACGCATGTTGTCGGGGTCGTAATAGTGAGCCTCGGGCAAATGGGGTAGAACGGTATGTTGATTGGCTTCGGTATTGAAAAAGTGTGGAAAATAACCTTTAGCCATTTCTGGCATACCAAACGTTTTAGGCATGCGACTCAATGGCATGGCCAAGTAACTCATCGAATCTTTAAACTGCACTTGTCCTACTTGCATGTAAATGATTTTGGCTCCGTTCAAAGTCACTTTAGGACGTTCGGTACTTTGTTCCGTATAGTATCTGAGCAGAAATTGCCCATCGTATCCCGAGAAATTGTGAGCCATGACCGTGGCATGGCGATGACACTCTCCGTAACGTTTGATGTCTTCTGGACTCCACGTCTCGTCGATGGGGTTTAAGATCCATTGGGCAAAATTGACCAAGGTGTTTGACCCTCGAAATATTTTTTCACGTCCTCCAGGAATCTTGCTACAGTGAGGGCAATGACTAAAGATGGGCTCTTGGATACACTGCTCGCACGCTCGATGAGCCACGCAGAAATTGGGAATGTGAATACCGGTCTCTTGCATGCATTCGAAATCAAAAAAGATAAAATTTCCTTTCTTCTGGGTATCGTCTGATTGGGGTTGGTATTTTTGAATGAAGCATTCGTGTTTCAAATCCACGATTTGGCGACAAATGTGACATCGTTTCTTACCTCGACAAACGTGAAACTTGGCACTATTGGTACGTATGCCTTGTCCACAAGTAGTGCACAATCTCAGGAGTTGACAAGCATTTCTCTGCTGTGAACCTTGCATCTTCAAATGTTGTTTGTAACAGGTAGGACTGACAAAAGTGCGCTGACAAACAGAGCAATGCACTCTTTCTTTTCCTTTGTCCAGACAAGGTTTAGAGGCCAAACATCCCTCACATTTTGATCCACAATACTTGTGTTGCTCTCGATTGTTATAACCATAGTCACATTTTTCACAGTAGTAACTGTATCCCAGGAATCCAGTGATACTGGTAATGGTATCAAAATGCTCATCGTGATGATAGACGTGAATGTATTTTCCGTCTTTGAAATCGTGGCCTCGAAACAAAAGAGGTCCACGCACTTCTTGAGGGTGCACTTTCAAGGTGTAACGTGGAGCCAAGACGTCTTGCAATTTTTGCATTTCTGGAATGCCGCAAGGGGTGTCTTTGGATATTCCCGCTTGCTGTAACAAGAGTTCTGCTTCACTTCTTTGTTTGGCTCGGTCCAATTGTCGAATAGTTTTCCAGGCTCTTTTCCATTCTGCCGTATCGTTCTTGTTGGCATACGTTCGTCCCACGACGACAGCACGGGCTAAACACATCTGGTCTTGAGGATTGTTAATTCGGACGAGGCTTAGTTTGGTGCTGCGAAGGATGTCGACCAATAATACTTTTTTGCGTCCTGTCCCCTGGGGAAGAGACACGTGGGTCATGAACAGTGTGGCTTTTCCATCGGCGATGTGAAACTTGTCATTGGATTGTTGCACATGTTGAATCTTGTCGATGACTTTGGAAGGTGTCAATTCTGATGGACTGCTAAACTCGATCCAAACAGGAGACTTCAAACCGTCGTGATGAATGGAAAGTGTCAAGCGATCGTCTTCTTTGCATTGGCATCGTAGTTTCAGTGAGGTTAACAAAGAGTCCCACAAATCGGTGATGAGCCCTTCTACTTTCTCCAAAGGTACTTCCGACTTGAAATTTTTAATTTTCACCGTGTACCTGTAGACTGTAGTTCTAATTTTTCTAGAGGAGCGTTTTTCCGTCTCTCGAATGTGGTAATACTTTTCGGGTGATACTGTTGGACTTTGGTTTGGAATATGCTCCCTCGGTCTGGCCGCAGACATGGAAAGTATCGGTTCAGGTTCGCTGATGTCTTCGATTTGAGCAAACACTTCTTTACGTGTGTGAGGCGATACGTTACGTCGCTGCCTTTTACCTTCTTCTTCTCTCTCACTGAAATCGTGCGATCGTTTCATCTCAATAACAGATTCAGAAATGTTTTAACTATGTTCGATTTCTCTTTATATATACCCCTATGTACCTCTAGTTATGATAATGACTTGGTATATTTCACAAGGACAAGTGAAAGTCCAACAGTTTGGAAGCTTTGGATGACTTATGCAAACGCCAATAGTAAGTCTGAAACACCTCATGCATCTTGACGACCCTTCGATTCAAATCTTACCACGATAAGAAAAAGGTTGCAAGGAAAGGAAAAAAACTAGACTTTTAGTGTCATAAGAGCTCCAGAGACCATATTGTACTGTTAGAACACGTACGTACTCCATCTAGAAAACAACGCTACTTGACTACGATGTCTCATTCAGCAGCAGAGAGGGTGAACAGACCACGTTTTCAAGCAAAAATAAGGCTTCCAGATCACGTTTTCGAACAAAATATGGCCTATAGATTACGTTTTCGAACAAAATATCAGGTTTCCAACAAATCTCATTTAACCAAAAAAAAGTCTCCATTTTTGCAAAAACGGAGATTTTACGATTTTTTAATTAATTTTGCTCGCAACGATGTGGTCATCCACCCTCTCTGCTGCTAAAGTTTTCAGTTCTGGGTTAACAAAAAATAATAAATGATTTGATCAAGTCTTTAGGATCTCACAAACAGACTAATCGCTAACACCTCTTCTTGTAAATCAATCAGATTATTTGACTGGTCGGTGAGTTTGAAATTAATTCTGGTTAATGAATTATTATGGCATCGCATGTAGACAGGATTAATTGGGTTTTCAATTATTAGGAATCCTGGAGGAGCTGTTGGTGCAAACGAATAAAGAATATATCCTTGCTGAGCTTGATTTGATCGTTCGAGATTAATTTGATAGCTTCCTTCGCTAACATCACATACTAAATTGAGCGCAATCACCGATGAAATATTCACGTTGAACGGAGCGATATGCCTACCGCCACCATCTGGATCATTATTATGTTTGAGGATTTTTATTTCCTGTGATGCTGTTTTTTTCCATGCATCATGAATTATTTTAAAACCAACATCGATGGTGTCACTGAGAAGTTTTTTTAGTTCCGGTACGTTATATCCCGGTAGTTTGAATGTCGGAATATCCTTCAAGGGGATTTTATATTCTGATGCAAATTCTATTCTCGATAGGGGATTATCGTCATCTAATATATCCTGAATAATTTTTAGGTTAAATGTTTCCATATCGTCGATAATTTTATTGCATGTTTCTACGACGCTGATAAATTCATCTCGGATGAGAGAGCCGGATTTAAGAGATATTAACAACAGTGAAAAATCATTATTCATTGCTGTGAAATTTTCAATGATTTTAGGTTCGTCAACAAAATGATGTCCCTCTATTCCCTCCCCTGGCTTCTCTTCTCCGGTTTCGTAGTATCCGATACCAAAAAAATCTATAGTGAATTGGTGATCTTTATAACTCTTTATTGGATTATCAGGTTTTATTCTGTCGGTGATATAATCAGTTTTTTGTGGTTCTGGTAAATCAACGGTTTGTCCCCCTGGTGGTAATTCAGGCCATCCTAGTACGGTTCTAATAGAACTTTGATAGATATCTACGACGTATCCTTCTGTGTTTATCTCAATTGCGGATGATAGCGTCGGTTCATGAACTGTTATAGCGATTTTTGACTCTACTCCAGTAACCGATTTTATTCTACGCGCGAATTCATTATTGATTTGTTCGATTTGGTATGACCCTGTTGGTATCGAAACGACGTTCCAGTCTGGGGTACCGTCGTCCTTATTCTTATACGAGAACACCAGTGAATTATTCGGTTGTTGACCACCAAATGATTTTGATCTGATATTAGGCCAACTGTGATACACTCGTAGTTTTGCTAGCGCTATCTCCTTCACGGGACTGGGCTAGGGAAATTCACACTAAACTCGGGTTCCGTTGATGTTATTGATATCATACTTGTTTGTACTGGGTTCGTGTTCTCCACTATTTGTTGAAGTAATTCCATCGGTGTCGTCATTGTTATTATACTCATGTTGTCGCTCTAATTTTGACACCGCGGAATCATAAATACTGACCATCACTGAGAACTCAAAATTTGGTATGGTTGAGGTTATTGAGATCATTCTGGTTTTCGGGTTCGTGTTTTCTAATTCCATCGGTGTTGTCATTGTTATTATACTCATGTTGTCGCTCTAATTTCGATATCGCGGAATCAAAAATACTGACCATCGCTGAGAATTCACTATCTGATATAATTGTATTATCGAGTGACGACGATATCATCAATGATAATTGCGAGTATGCGGTTGATGCAATATGAAATTGAAGTAAGTAATTCTGCAGTTTACTCTGGCTGCATGATGATATCTTTTTTGCTATCCCGGTTGATATACCCCCGACTGTAGCCACCGCAGAAATGTAAATTGGAACTACGACCGGGGCAATCATTGTAACCGATGCAAGTATTATTCCGGCGCCAGCGAGAACGCTTGACAAAGAGTACACAATAACATCAATTGCGGTGATTCTTCGTCGGTATTTTTTTATTTTTATTTGATACTCCTCAGTGAGGGTTTTGAGTCTATTCTGAAATTCTCTGACCTGATCATAGCGACATTGAGTTGATAAAATCATTGTTATTTTAAAAACGCTAGCGTTTTCAATTGTGAAATCCGAACGATTTTCCTTTCAATTTAGTTATTTACTTAAATCCGCTACGAATTCCACATACCAGGTTGCTGAAACCCTAATCAAATTTTTATCAGTAGCTGTTATAGTGAACTTTTCAGTTGTATCCTTGTCGATGATCGTTGAAATCGTATTATTGACCCCGGATGAACTCGACGATGATATATTAATTTGAGTTAATGGTGTTACTAGTGTTAATCGATAAATACCCTTAACGGTTGCAGTGATATCTAATTTGTTGTTTGTAGGTGTCCACGCAAATGATCCGTGTTGGATTGTATATACTACGTTATTGGTTTTCTCATGAGGAATTTTTGTTTTTTCAATGATTGTTATCATCCTCGAAAAATCACCTTTGATGGCTTCGATGAAGTTTTTCGTCTCATCGATGGATTTTTTAATATCAGGGAGTTTTATTTCAATTTTATCTAACGGGGTTCCAATAAATTTATCAATGATATTTCTACGAAATGATGTAAACTGTTTTCCGTTTTCTTCAATTCTAGATTCAAGTGTTGTTAGTACAAACACAGAATTGTTTAACTCATCGTTGAGAGTTTTTAATCGATCTGTAATCGTCGAAACGAGTACACCCGGTTTGAGTTTACCCTGATCGGAAAATAGCGCGATAGTATTCTCGATTGCGTTTCGTTGTTTAACTAAAATATCATCCAGAGAGACATCACTAGTTTTCAATTTACCCTGATCGGAAAATAGCGCGATAGTATTCTCGATTGCGTTTCGTTGTTTAACTAAAATATCATCCAACGACACATCACTAGTTTTCAATTTACCCTGATCGGAAAATAGCGCGATAGTATTCTCGATTGCGTTTCGTTGTTTAACTAAAATATCATCCAACGACACATCACTAGTTTTCAATTTACCCTGTTTGTCTTGAAATACAACTATTTCATTAGGATCAACATTTGTTAAGTTCAACGTCTCAGCGATTTCATCTTCAATTATTTTTTTTATATCCTTGACAGAATCAGGTGGTGCAGAGCCATCGGGTTTGGGTTTCAAAGATCTCCCCCAAATATCAATCATGTTATTGTAAAACTCTTTCTCTCTCTAAAATCGTTTCGATTTCCAGCGATTACTAGTGTATTCATTAACGACAACATGTGGTGGTTTTCCGCTTGGGTTACTCAAGGAGTTAGAAATAGCTTCAAGGACATTTAATACTTCGCTGCCGCATATTGGTGGGTCAATCATCGTTTGTGTTGGTAGCGTAGAATACCAAGTCTTCATTGGAAGGGTTTTTATATACCGCATAAACTCTTTTGGTGGGGCTAATCCATATGAATCAAAATAGACAATCCCACGTGGATCAATAGCGTATGCAACCCAGTGAGTTCCGGGTCCGGTGCTGTTATCTAAATTAATGATTCCGGTTTCAACGCTGTTTGGTTGATGTGGTAATTGATCTTTCATAAAGACACCTCTGAAGTTTTTAATCGCTAGTTTTTTAGCAGCATCCATTAAATCAAAATTGGACATAGGAATCTTCGATTCCTCAATTAATAAATCGTTCCTGGTAGTCTTAGACCCTTTCCGCTGTACCACGAATACGGGGTCCCTGGTAGTCTTAGACCCTTTCCGCTGTACCACGAATACGGGGTTCCTGGTAGTCTTAGACCCTTTCCCTTTTTTTTATATCCTTTCCCAGTTGATTTCTTTAGTGCCATTACTGCTGCAGTACCAACGGCTCCTAACGCAGCCGCTTTAGCCACCGCTGGGGCTGCTGCTGCAATCAATGCTGGTATCGCAGCTAACAACGGAAATATACCGCCTGTTTTAATCATATTTTTGATAGCAGCCGCAGAGAGAGTAATCCGAACACCTTTTTTGGCTGCAAGTGCATCATTGAAATGTTTCACCTGACGAGTTGTCAGCGATAGTTTATTTGCACCACCAGTCATTTGGTTGGGTTTCAACGTGATTGTGGTTCCACATTTTTTAGCTGATTCCGATTGCAATTTTTTTAATTGACCGGGAGTTAACGCAACACTAATAACACTATATGACATTATACATAATTGATTGATTCTAAATCGTTTACATGTTTTCCACTGGTGCATCTACCACTCTCATTCTTCCTCCAACACCTTCGAGTAGCATTGATTTATCACTGAGAATGACAGCAACCGCTCTATAATCAGCAATAGCACCACGAGTCACATTAGCTCTAAAATGTATATCAACAACAGATTGTCTCATCAAATCGAGATGTTCCAGTGAGAAGTAATAGATCGGATACAGATTTTTAAAATCATATTGTGATATTTGCAAACCAGTATCGACATTTTGGTCGCGTGCCATAAATGACAACAGACGATGATAAACTCGTGCAATATGATTTTCTGTGTAATTAAGTTGTATATCCTCGGATGGTTCCTGTTGGCCGTTTATTCTCAGTGAGACGTCTTTCACACCTAATTGATTAAATATCATATGACTGGAGAGTTGATTGCCAACTCGTGTGTTATCTTGTAACGCAATAAATATATGACGTGGCGCAGAAACGCCTTGTTTTGATGCTAGGTTCCAAGTGAATAACCCGTTGATATTTGATTGTTTAACATCTGTACTCACGGTTAGCCAACTTAGTAATGATTTTCCTCCTTGGTCCATAAATGATAGTAATCGTTCTTCTGCGGTAATTGCTGGAGTCAACACTGGCATCCACAATGATATTTTTGTTAAATTGACTTTACCGGCATCAGCATTGGGATTTGCAGCATCTGCTTGAATCCTCCAGATTGCGTCGTTATCATCACTTTTTCGTACAAGCGATACTGTATGCTTCGCCCCGTAGATAACTTTTCTGACGTTTCTACAGAATCCAAATATATGATGCAGTGGAATCGCGCATGAAAATGATTTACGCGCTCCTTGCAACATTGAAATACGTGTTGCGGCTCCTAGATTGAAATTAACGTCGTTGTTTATAATCATATTCTCGACATCAGCATCACTATTATCACGTTTTTTTGCTTGTCTTACAACAAATTGATTTCCACCAGCGGTATTTGTAACATCTTTTGCAAGCATCATAGAGGGTCCTGCTGATCTTGTATAATCATCGGAATATCTCGCTAACCCTATTATTGTTGTAGCCACATCAACATCGCGATCTATCGACTCGATTTCTTTTCCATCAATGAGATATCTAGCACTCTCAAATAGCGCCATGATACCATTATTGACAAACCCGACTTGAGTACCAGCTGGATACGGTGCTGGTACAGCAGGAGTATCATCAGCTGTTACAAGTTCTCCTTCGATTTCGATAAACGCTTCACAGGGTAAAAAGTATTTACTGGTATCATGGACTTGAAGATCAATTCTTGCTCGACTATTTGAGTCTATGGCATGATAGGCGTAATATTGATAATCGCGTACAGAATCATCCTTGCGAACTGGGGCATCTATATCAAACGCTGGATCAGGTGACTGTTTGAACATTTTATTCTATTTATCAGAGTCTAAATAGTGAAATCGTAAACGATTTTTCCATTCTCATCGTCGTAGTTTTTTAAAGCCACTTCCTGCTATCATATTTGCAATATTGCTTTGGTCGGGGGTTAAAGCCATCGACGCTAATTTTTCGTCTACTGCGTTATTTATAATTCTACTAACACTTGCAGGCATTTCCGCTGTAGATGGCAATGGTACCGGTTTCTTTTTTCGTCTCACTAATGATGTTATTTTATTCTTCGCAGTTGAAAACGCTTCTCCAGCAAAATCTCCAACAGCACTAATACCCTTATCACGAATAACATCAATGGCTTTCATTCCTAGTTGTTTAGCCAACGGCATCACTTTTGGAGCCATTCTCGCAAATAACCCTGCAATGGTATTGCCTAAACCATCTCCGTAGTATGCTCTATAATACCACCCTGAAATAATCGTCTACAGATATCAGCTGCTTCATTAATTATTTCCGGTGAGTTATTTCCAGCTCGGAAACCTCCTACAAGAACTTCTAATCGTGATATATCACTGAGAACACTACCAGGACATGAAATCCAAGGATTTTCCCTCGAAGAGTTTCCAACGCTAGCGTTTTGGAATCCACTTCCGCTATAACCAGTTGCTTCATTCATTTTTTCTAAATCGGTTTCTTGTAAATAATTAGAAACATCATCTCGATCAGGTGGTAGTTGTTGTTTTTTAGGTGAAAAAGATATTTTCTTTGCAGGTTGCTGTCGCCTTCCTCGCAATTTTTGCGGTTTTTGTTGTTGTTTAAATTCTTCGTATTGTTTATACACTATACCCACCGCATTGATATATTCAATATATGATGCGTTATCCTTCTTCTTAATTCTACCTGTTTTTTCAGTTTTGATTTTGTAGAATATATCAGCCCAATGATCTAAATTTCTAACAAACTTATGATGTTCTGGTTTCAACATATTTTTCCTGTTTTCATAAGTCGTAACAACAAGCGCAGGAATTTCTGTTGAATCAGTCTTATTAATCGCTGCTAAACCCGCCTCGTTAAATATCACGCGTAAATCATCTACTATTTCTTTTGATTCCATTTGTTTTGTTTGTTCAGTTTTCGCTGCTATTTTTTCGAGTTCACCGATAACAGATTTCCCGTCTCGGGAACATCTCCCAGTATAGCACGCTCTATCCCCTTCGTTGCTGTGGTTACTGGTTTAAACAATTCTTCAGATCACGCAGCAAAATCAGTCTGAAGACTCTGTCGTTGTTGTAGTTTATTCCGTACAGAGTCACGAATTGGTACAAATCTCCTGATTGCATCCAGTCGTTCACGAGCCAATCGGGTTGTTAATGCTTCATTGACCATTATTTGAAATCAGAAACAATTTTTCAATTGCAAAACAATTTTTCAATCCGACCTAACAGACGAAAACACTTTTTGTTACATGTCAGACATGTCAGTTAATTTTTAACACGATCATAGAAGCGTTATTTCATCCTATAAGAGCTTCGTTCATCGATGAGGGAACTATCAAAATTGTATATAAATAAATAATACTGTTAGTTCCCTCATTCTATTTTTGATCAATCCGAACCAGCCATCAATTTTTTATTCACTGATTTCAACAGTTTTAATCAAAAAATGTTAAAAAAAAATTAAAATCTCTATGAGGGACGGTCACAATCAAATAATGATAAATGGTCAATCAAAATTGTTCATTTTCTTGAATTAACGCCCGTAGGTTTCTAACTTTAGAATTAACCTCCTTTTTCAATTCGTATTCGTACCCCAATTCTTTTCGTATTCGTTCTACGATGGTATACAACGGAGCGAACACACTTACGTCACTGGAAAATGCGAGAGAGTCCCGAATAGAATTCTGAATTCTTTTGATGAGCGCATACTTCTTTGGTAGCATATACTTGTTAGTGCTAACTCCGTATTCTATATCCTGAAAATCAGACATGATTTGATCAGGATTTAACCCATCTGATAGTTCAATATCCCAACTTTTCAATTTTGAAATCTCGGATATGATGCTATTCATGTTTTCAGAATTCATTATTCTATAATAATGATATATTTCTAAATGAAAAATATGACGCATTAGACATAACTAAATTGAACTTTTTGTCCAGTCCCCTTTGAAATCGCAGATCGATAAATCCCCTCTGCAACATATCGTACTGAGGCTCTACAAATATCGAAGTGCCTACCGGCTTCATTCATTGATTGAAATATTTTTTCTTCGTTAGTTATCGTATTCAAAGATTTCACAGGTCTCGCTTTTTTTGAGCAAATGCCAGTCTTTCCTCGTTTGGTATTCTCACTTTGTGTGATAGCCTGCAGATTTGATAAAGAATTGTTTTTCGGATTAGAATCGAAATGATCAATAACAAAATCATCCTCGATCAATCCATGGAAACACTCGTACACGAAACGATGGCAGTAATATTTCTTCTTTCCAGCACCAAACATCAAATACCCTTGATTATTCACAACACCAACTGGTTTCTTCAGTCTGCGGTTTCTTACAACACCATCACTGGATGCTTCATAATTTGTGATCACAGGGTGTGGTCTGAATTCTTCGTTCATTTATATATTATACTATTGTTTGTCTAATTCATCGTTTGGTTCAATAATGAATCTTTCAATGTAGTCTTGAGGGGTTCTTATGATTTTATCCTTGATGTTGTCAGGGTCAAGGACCTTTTCAGGGTCAAAATTTCTGATTGATTGTTCATTTTTTATTCTTTTATAATAATAACGCTTCGACTCCCTGTATCGCTTACCACCGCAATTTAGACACAACTGAGATTTTCCCCTGACCCCAACTCCACATAGAATACAAGGTAACGGACCAAGGCTTCCACGACGAAAGCTTTGCATATGATACCCACAGAACTCATTTCTGCATGATTTGTTACACGGGGTTATTGATCCAATCATAAGCCACTTGCAGTGATTCATTATATAAAAATCTTTCATTTAAATGCTTGTTTTAATTATAGCATGAGGGAATTAAGGAGAACGCCTTCGAAAAATGCTGATAAGGAGTTTAAGAGATTATTAAAAATCAATCCTAGATTTAATCTCGATAGACCCAAAAACGTCCAATAGACGGAAACATGAAAGAGTTTAAGAGATTATTAAAAATCAATCCTAGATTTAATCTCGATAAACCCAAAAAACGTAATAAACGTCCAATAGACGGAAACATGAAAGAGTTTAAGAGATTATTAAAAATCAATCCTAGATTTAATCTCGATAAACCCAAAAAAACGTAATAAACGTCCAAGAGACGGAAACATGAAAGAGTTTAAGAGATTATTAAAAATTAGTCCTAAATTTAATATCGATAGACCCAAAAAACGTAATAAACGTCCAAGAGACGGAAACATGAAAGAGTTTAAGAGATTATTAAAAATTAGTCCTAAATTTAATCTCGATAAACCAAAAAAACGTAACAAAATTAGTCCTAAATTTAATCTCGATAGATCCAAAAAACGTTTAATAGACGGAAACATGAAAGAGTTTAAGAGATTATTAAAAATTAGTCCTAAATTTAATCCGATAAACCAAAAAAAACGTCCAAGAGATTACCCTGGAAAGATGCTCAATTCAATCTCGATATAGTTTCTAATACACCAAAGAATACAATTCTTGATAAAGCCATGATTAGTAAAATCAGAGACTGTTTTAATGAATTCAAGCGTGATGGAGCATCTTATTGTTGGTCAACATTTCGAATTGATGGTGTTGTTGATGCTACCATGAATGATGAAAAAGCAGCAGTGATAATTTCACGTGTTGGGGAAAAACGGCATTTTTTCCGAATCAAATTCATTATCGAAGTCGATGGTAAATGGATTATTAGGGATAAATTTGAACCAATCCTCAAGAATAAAAAAGCTGTCATTGTGAGTAGAGATTCCAAACCAGGAATTCTAACCGGAATCGATAAGCCATACTACGAAAGATCTTATCCCGTAACAGCAATGGTTTATGGGATATATCCGTTAAATGATAAACCCGATATCGCAAAACTAGCTCCTATGAAATATTCTAGTTCACTGAATTGTGTAGCAGAACGAATAATAGAACACTTCACAAATGCATCCCGAGGAAATAAACTAACTGATCTAAGACGAAAAAAAATAACCGAGTGGGAATTAACGGTAAAACAGCACGGTGCAAAGATTTCTGATATAGCTAAATTAGAAGCATCATTAAAATTCCCAATATCAGTAACAACAATAACCGGAGAAGTATTATACGAACCGAAATCTCAATCGCGAGGAGCCCCAATACAGATTATTGATCATAACAAACACGCGTGGACACCTGCGGTAACATTATTTCCACGAGAACGAACCGTGAGATATATCCCTAAGGAGTTCGTCGGGGATGTTTTCTATGAAGAGAGATTATTCGATGCTATTCATGCGTTGTGTAAGGATGATCCTGTGTCAGTGTGGGTACTTAGAAGTGACGAAGAATTCGATCAATTTGTAAAACCAAATGGTGAATTATATCGCATTGAAGAATTAGATAACAGAATGAGAAAAATCGCTAGTGATTTTTCACCGGAGAATTCCCATGAAAAACTACTCACGGATAGTTTTACTATTCCATCAGTGGTAGCTCACTTCGCAAGAGAAAAAAACTCATGGCGTCCAACACGAAGTGATTTTCTCGAGGATGTTAAATTGAGTTGCGTCGAATTTGGTCATGGAGGACTGTGGAATACGAAATACTCACGTGATGGTATGATTTCAATTGATATAGCCGCGTGTTATCCCGGAAGTTTTCTCGGGTATGGGGAATGCGCTGAGTACTTCAAACGATTTGGACACCCCACGCATGAAATGACTCGTGTTGCGATTAATGGACCATTGCCTGATTTTGATTTAACCGGATTCGCTCGTGTGATATCATTTGAATTAGCTACAGGGTTACATCCGTGTAGTTATGTTTGGCTCGGTAGACACCTATCTGAAAAACACTGGATGCCAATAGTGCTATTGAGATATATGATTGATTGTGGCATGATAATATCGTTGATTGTTTCCGAGGCTATTATATGCTATCGAGCTCAGAAAGAAGTTTGGCTACCACAACCCGATCTAGATAGAATAATCAACGAACTACGAAAACAGTTTCCAGATTTCAGTGAAGAAGAAATCATAAATTGGTCTAAGAAGTTATTTGAAATTAAAAAAGAACAAGCAAAAGATCTCGGAAGAAGAATAATCGGTAAATTTACCCAGGGTGGACGATACGACAACGCAAAATACTCTTCGCGGTTGATCATAGATGTCGCTGAATACGATTTTATTGTAGCGGATTTAATGAAACAGGGAAAACTTGTATCCCGTAAGGATGCTTTTCTATCCAATGGTGAGAAATTAGGTACGGTTGTTACCTACTGTGATGGATATAATTCCCAGTACACACATTTGAGAAGTTCAATGCTAGCCTATGCTTCTATTAATCTATTTTCGATGATAAATAGATTTCCTAATACCGCGGTTAGAGTAGCCACTGATTCGATGTATATACATAATAAGTACAAATCAGCTGTAGCGGCATTCACAGATCCCGAAGAAAATTGGGGGCGTTGGCGATTTAAAAAAGAGATGCTACATGAGTATTGTGAATCCGCAGACGTTGCCATGGATGATAAATATCTTTCATATAACCTTATTGAAATTCAATCAGAACTTTCTAATGCACCACCGGTATGTGATCCAGTATGTAGATATAAGACATTTTATTTAAACGGTTGTGGTGGGTCAGGAAAGACAACTCGTGCAATTGAATTATTTCGTCGTGGAAACGCTAGCGTTTCTAACATGATTGTACTAACACCGACTCACAGACTCGCCAGAGAGATGATACAGCGAGGGGTAAATGCTTGCACTTACCATAGTTTCTTTCGATGGAAGGGTGACAAATGGACTCCTGAGCGTATGGGTGACAAATTCATTCCTGAAATCTTAATTTGGGATGAAATATGCACAGTGTCATTAGATGTATTAAAAACATTTCTTGAGTGGTTGTTAAACAAAAACACAAAAGTCGTCATGTGCGGTGATCACGGCCAACCACCACCATTTGTCGGTGCATCTCCACATGAATGGCTAAAGGGTTTTGTAGACTACTATGAAGAAATCACCACTGATTATAGATCACTTGATGAACGATTACGAGAATTCAAAGCGCTAATTAGATTACAACCGGATAGAATCCAATGCGAAATAGCGCGTGAAGTGATTTCAGAAACTTCAATGAATGATTTCTGGGAAACATGGAGACCAAACGATTTGATCATTGCAAGTAGAAAAATAGTCAGGGATACACTTCAGATGAAGTTATTTGAATTGCATAAAGAAAAATTTGCAACGCTTCCAGTACCCCTTTGTTATAGGCCATCGGATACACGAAAACAGAATATTGAAGTTGATATTCCAGGACAGAGTGAAAAACAAATTCTCGTATTAAATGATATTGTGCTGGTTGATATCAATGTCGTTGAAGATGCATTGCGTGCTAATAAATCCCCGTGGACGCTAGGATACGCAGCAACAATACACTCTTCACAGGGATTGACTATATCGAATACAATTGTTTGGATGGTGGATAATCACATCGAATGGTCGAATTTAGTCTATCTCGCAGTATCCAGAGTACGAAAAATAAATCAACTTCGAAGAGTTGTTTTCGATGATAATGACACAACAATGGATGATATTGATGTTAAAATTATTGATAAAAAACTCTCCAGTTACAAACAACAGGACAAAAAAAAACGAGAATTTGATATTGATGCTGAATTAATAATCACTTTGAAGAAACAACAGAATAATCACTGCGCGAGTTGCAATTGTATAATGCGTTGGCAGTATTCGGATAAGGATCCTCGCCAATTCACCGTAGACAGAAAAAATAACAATCTCGGTCATGTCAGAAATAATGTGATGTTGACTTGTCTTGAGTGCAATAGACGCAACGGTGCTAGTTAAGACCATGCGGTGGCAATTGAGTATCCTCGGGAATCACTTGTAGTTGTTGTCGAGTAAAACCCCGCTGAGGGGCAGTTGAATCCAGTTTATAGACTGGAGGTCTACCAGTTGATCGTGTTATACTAGATATCTTATGCGTAGTGACGCTCCAAATAGGATCAGTAGCCCTTTTTCTACCCCCTTCCAGCTCTCCTGGTTCGTATAAGTACCTCACAATGACACTACTACCAAGAATTGGTTCTTTGAAATCTTTTTGTGGTTGTACGGGTATTGACTTCTTTTTAATCGCGTTGATAGGTTTCATGTTGATTGTTCTAGTAATCTCGTTATTCAGTGCAGTAATCAAAGATGGTAACCTTTTGACCCATTCACGGGATCGCTTTTCTTGAATGAATTCTTTTGCGTATTGATATCCAAGAATGAATTGCAGACATAGCCTACTAAAATCATTCTGTTAGAAGCGTTTTGTGAAGTTCTCACAGAATAGTACATCCAAACATGTTTTGGTGTATTTTGCAATAAGACTGACATTTCAACGATGGTGCGATTATTTGTGCATAAGTTTTATTGTTTGGAAAGTTACTAGTGGACAGGTACAGAAATATACGCCTTATCTTCTCGCTGTGAGAATAACAACTGAAGCCGAGTTGAACCCAAGGCTGTGGAAAATATCGGTTTGCCAATGAAATCACTTACAATGTGTGACACATTGTTGGGTTCGAAATTCAAGGTAGATATTGTAGTGATCAGGCACAGAAATAACACGTCTTATCTTGTCACTGTACTAAGAAGGAGTGAGGGCATTTCGAAGCTAAGGGGGTAGAAAAAAGTGTAGCCAATAAATTGCTTCTAACGACTGACGCATTGTTTTGCCTAGGCTCATGCATTGATTCATTTGCAGCGCAGACAGACAGGAGTGTGAAATTACAATCCCTTTGTTGCGCATCGTACCATTTCTTCATGACACATCAACCACTTAACTGTGCAATTATTGTTCGGGTTTTAAAACTGACCAAGAAAATACTTTCTCACTTTGACATAAACACATTCACCTAGGTAGAGAGAAATAATATAGTACTAAGTGGTAAATTTTGTCAAACTAGTGAATTTGGAGTTTGTATAAAGTAAATAAACTAAAGTACAGTGAACATAGAAGGATGATAACCCAAACTGTCTGTCCAGAGATGCATGTATTTACATCAGAAGAAATGTGTTATCTAAAACAAAAAGATATAAGGCAAGCATGATTAGAATGAACACAGAGTGCAAACTTTTGTAACAAAGGTATGTTTTCCTTCACGTCTGCGCAACTTTAAGTTTCAATCCTCTTGCAAAACAAACTTGGTACGTTTTGTAGAGCTTGAAATAATAAAAATATGAACAAACTTAAGCCCTGTGCTATATATATTTTCTTTTTGCAGCAATAGACTAAACAAAATATATACCGTTACAGCAATAAACAATCTTACATCTTCTATAAAAGAAAAAATACAGAATAGAATTGAAGATAAACGATGACAAACACACCAAAAAACAAACAACCGAATTTAACAAACGCAATGACGTGTAGAAATGTCTTTCACTTGGAGAAGGCATTGAATGTAATCTGACATGCACAAAAAAAAATTTATAAAGAGAGAATTTTTAATTCAAAATTTAATTTTGTTCCATATTGTTTGTGTTTTTAGAGAACATACCCATACACTAATAAAGGGTGTAACAGGGCAGATACACATAATTTTTGTTGTTGGTATTTCTGAAACAATGGTGTGATATTCCTACAGTTCTTAGCCAGCTCTGTATGTCGGGCCGAATCTGTGGGATATCCACAAATATGGAAGTGCAGATTCATGTCACACTGGAAGTGTGTGCGTGTTTTGTATAATGGTAAAAATCTGATAGTAATTTTTTCTTGACACTTATGAAGTGAAGTGTCTGTGCAAGTGTCAAAAGCTATAGTCACACAACTTTTGTACGACTTGCACACATTTACACTTTAGAAAATGTGAAGTATCACAAGTTATTATCACAAACAGAACTAAAAAATAAGTTCTTGACAGTTGTTGTTTATACACCTCCGCTCAACTTCACAACTTAACTTACTCTGACTCATGCTTTGGTCTTATGAAAGATCGCCGTTGTAGGTGCAGCAACAGTAAGTAGTAAGAGCAAGAGGAGACATCGTCGCTGTTGTAAAAAAAAAGGGGTAGCTCTTTTAAAAATGGGTTTATTATTTTTTAAAAATATCAAATGAAGAAAGACGTGTGTTCAATCAGGGTTGGTAGATATCGAGGTCAACAGCAAAGTAGAAGTGACAAAAAGAAGAATGAGACATCGTAGTCAAGTAGCGTTGTTTTCTAGATGGAGTACGTACGTGTTTTAACAGTACAATATAGTCTCTGGAGCTCTTATGACACCAAAAGTCTAGTTTTTTTTCCTTTCCTTGCAACCTTTTTCTTATCGTGGTAAGATTTGAATCGAAGGGTCGTCAAGATGCATGAGGTGTTTCAGACTTACTATTGGCGTTTGCATAAGTCATCCAAAGCTTCCAAACTGTTGGACTTTCAATTGTCCTTGTGAAATATACCAAGTCATTATCATAACTAGAGGTACATAGGGGTATATATAAAGAGAAATCGAACATAGTTAAAACATTTCTGAATCTGTTATTGAGATGAAACGATCGCACGATTTCAGTGAGAGAGAAGAAGAAGGTAAAAGGCAGCGACGTAACGTATCGCCTCACACACGTAAAGAAGTGTTTGCTCAAATCGAAGACATCAGCGAACCTGAACCGATACCTTCCATGTCTGCGGCCAGACCGAGAGAGCATATTCCAAACCAAAGTCCACCAGTATCACCCGAAAAGTTTTACCACATTCGAGAGACGGAAAAACGCTCCTCTAGAAAAATTAGAACTACAGTCTACAGGTACACGGTGAAAATTAAAAATTTCAAGTCGGAAGTACCTTTGGAGAAAGTAGAAGGGCTCATCACCGATTTGTGGGACTCTTTGTTAACCTCACTGAAACTACGATGCCAATGCAAAGAAGACGATCGCTTGACACTTTCCATTCATCACGACGGTTTGAAGTCTCCTGTTTGGATCGAGTTTAGCAGTCCATCAGAATTGACACCTTCCAAAGTCATCGACAAGATTCAACATGTGCAACAATCCAATGACAAGTTTCACATCGCCGATGGAAAAGCCACACTGTTCATGACCCACGTGTCTCTTCCCCAGGGGACAGGACGCAAAAAAGTATTATTGGTCGACAACCTTCGCAGCACCAAACTAAGCCTCGTCCGAATTAACAATCCTCAAGACCAGATGTGTTTAGCCCGTGCTGTCGTCGTGGGACGAACGTATGCCAACAAGAACGATACGACAGAATGGAAAAGAGCCTGGAAAACTATTCGACAATCGGACCGAGCCAAACAAAGAAGTGAAGCAGAACTCTTGTTACAGCAAGCGGGGATATCCAAAGACACCCCTTGCGGCATTCCAGAAATGCAAAAATTGCAAGACGTCTTGGCTCCACGTTACACCTTGAAAGTGCACCCTCAAGAAGTGCGTGGACCTCTTTTGTTTCGAGGCCACGATTTCAAAGACGGAAAATACATTCACGTCTATCATCACGATGAGCATTTTGATACCATTACCAGTATCACTGGATTCCTGGGATACAGTTACTACTGTGAAAAATGTGACTATGGTTATAACAATCGAGAGCAACACAAGTATTGTGGATCAAAATGTGAGGGATGTTTGGCCTCTAAACCTTGTCTGGACAAAGGAAAAGAAAGAGTGCATTGCTCTGTTTGTCAGCGCACTTTTGTCAGTCCTACCTGTTACCAACAACATTTGAAGATGCAAGGTTCACAGCAGAGAAATGCTTGTCAACTCCTGAGATTGTGCACTACTTGTGGACAAGGCATACGTACCAATAGTGCCAAGTTTCACGTTTGTCGAGGTAAGAAACGATGTCACATTTGTCGCCAAATCGTGGATTTGGAACACGAATGCTTCATTCAAAAATACCAACCCCAATCAGACGATACCCAGAAGAGAGGAAATTTTATCTTTTTTGATTTCGAATGCATGCAAGAGACCGGTATTCACATTCCCAATTTCTGCGTGGCTCATCGAGCGTGCGAGCAGTGTATCCAAGAGCCCATCTTTAGTCATTGCCCTCACTGTAGCAAGATTCCTGGAGGACGTGAAAAAATATTTCGAAGGTCAAACACCTTGGTCAATTTTGCCCAATGGATCTTAAACCCCATCGACGAGACGTGGAGTCCAGAAGACATCGAACGTTACGGAGAGTGTCATCGCCATGCCACGGTCATGGCTCACAATTTCTCGGGATACGATGGGCAATTTCTGCTCAGATACTATACGGAACAAAGTACCGAACGTCCTAAAGTGACTTTGAACGGAGCCAAAATCATTTACATGCAAGTAGGACAAGTGCAGTTTAAAGATTCGATGAGTTACTTGGCCATGCCATTGAGTCGCATGCCTAAAACGTTTGGTATGCCAGAAATGGCTAAAGGTTATTTTCCACACTTTTTCAATACCGAAGCCAATCAACATACCGTTCTACCCCATTTGCCCGAGGCTCACTATTACGACCCCGACAACATGCGTACCGAACAAAGAGAAGCTTTCTTCGCTTGGTACCAGACTCACGCCTCGGACCCCTTTGACTTTCAAGAAGAAATGTTAAAGTATTGTCGATCTGACGTGGACATTTTACGACGTTGTTGTGGAAAATTTCGAAAATTCTTCATGGAGCACGGAGGGATCGATCCTTTGAAAGAAGCTTGTACCATAGCCAAAGCGTGTTCTTTAGTGTACCGCCATCGATTCATGCCCGAAAACACACTGGCTGTCATCAGTCCTCAAACGACAAATTTTGTCAAACGTCAATACTCGGTCAAAGCCCTACGCTGGCTCCATTATTTGTGTGACAAGGAAAACAAACGGATCCAACACGCCCGCAACGGAGGAGGCGAAAAGACCATCGGAACGTATTCGATGGATGGATGGGACTTAGAAAACCCTCATATCGTGTACGAGTTTAACGGATGCTTATTTCACGGATGTCCTATGTGCTACCCTCAGCGTGACATCAAAAATCAGTTTTTACAACGAACTATAGAAGATTTGTACCAGACCACTTGTCAACGACGTTTGAAGTTAGAACAACAAGGATACCAGGTAGTGGAAATGTGGGAACACGAGTACGATCAGCGTTTGAAAACCGATCCCGAGTTTAAACGCATCGTAGAAAGTTACAAGTTGGTGGACCCATTGAACCCCCGGGATAGTTTGTACGGAGGACGAACGAATGCCACTTGTTTGCTGTACCAAGCGGACGAGGAGAAGGGAGAAGAAATCAAATACTTGGACGTGTGTTCGCTGTATCCTTACGTGTGCAAATATTGTCACTTTTCCGTAGGGCATCCAGAATTGATGACAGAACACATTGACTTGGACCACATTCGTCAGTACGAAGGATTAATCAAGTGCAAAGTCTTACCTCCCACAGACTTGTACCATCCCGTTTTACCTCACCATTGCCAAGGAAAACTGATGTTTCCTTTGTGTCGCACTTGTGCCGAAATGTGCATCCAAGACCAACCTTGTCAGCACAGCCAGGAAGAACGTGCCTTGACAGGAACGTGGGTGAGCGTGGAATTGTTTAAAGCTCTGGACCTGGGATACCAACTGTTAGAAGTGTACGAAATTTATCACTTTCCCAAGACACAACAATACCGCAAGGGCGACGAGACACAGAAAGGTATTTTTGCAGACTACGTGGATGCCTTTTTAAAACTAAAACAAGAAGCTAGTGGCTATCCTTCCTGGTGTCACACTCCCGAAGACCAAAAGAAATTCAAAGAAAAATATAGGGAGCAGGAAGGCATCACTTTAGACCACATCGAGAAAAACGAAGGAAGGCGATCGTTTGCCAAAGTGATGCTCAATTGCTTGTGGGGTAAAATGGCACAACGACCGTCTTTACCCAAGACGGAGTATTTGTCTGAACCTTCTCGCTACTTCCAGATGATTCACGACCAAACCAAAGTCATCAAACACGTTGACGTCATTCGTGAGGACTTGATCTTAGTCAATTACGAAGAAGAACTAGATTTTGTAGAAGCCGACACATTTGGAAATGTCATCATTGCGGCTTACGTGACAGCCCATGCTCGCTTAAAATTGTACGAAGTGTTAGAACTGTTAGGAGATCGTGTGTTGTATTTTGACACGGACAGTTGCATCTACATTCACCGACCGAACCAGTGTAACCCTGTTATCGAAGGAGACCGTTTAGGAGCCTGGACCGATGAGCATCCCGATGACAAGATTCTATGTTTTGCAAGTGGCGGTCCTAAAAATTACGGCTACGAATACAGAGACCCACAAGGAGAAATGCACACCGAATGTAAAGTGAAAGGATTGACTCTCAATTATCGCACCAGTCGAGTGGTGAACTTTGACGTGCTTCAAGAAGCCTTACAGTCTGGACAGGATGAAACGTTTAAAGTGACCACCCACGAGCCGCACAAGATTGTCCGTTTACCCACACACCAAATCGTTAGCCGACCTTTGGAAAAAGTCTATCAAATCGTGTACCAAAAAAGAGTACGACTTCCCAATCACTTCACTCTACCGTACGGTCACGTCGAAATTGGGCAGCATATAAAAAGGGACATCGTCCAAGACCAATAGTTCATTGTGACTAACACTGCCAAGCGAGAAGGATGAATCATTTCACACACCAAGTATCGAGCGTAAGACTCAAGCAGATTTATGAATGAAAAGGGGTACGTAATGGGAAACATCTACGCTGGGACACAAGCGATAGCTGACCAGATTTTAAACAATGTGTGTGACGGATATAGAAAGCAACATGAAATTTCTCCAATTTGATTGTTTGTTACTTGTTTTGGTCTAGCTTTTTTCTTAAAAATGAATATTAATTGTTGTATGAAAAGTGTCATTCTTATCTTAAATGCTTATGTGTTGTATGTAATGTAGGGTCTTTTTTGAAGGCATAAACTTTAATTTTAAAAGTATTTTTTCTAGATCCAGGAAATAGATAACATGTGAATAGATTTGTTCCATGTCCATATTTGAATGTTTTAAATGGATAGTGCTTATACTAAAGCACAGGCCAGAGAGCCCATGTATATACTTGAATAAATGTTTTGAACCCATATCGTAGACTTTTATTATCTGTGGGTATTTATTTAGAAAATCTCTGCCCTCTTTTCTGTGTGCTTCGATGTGTATTTGTTTCTTTATGTATATCTATGTTTGTCCCTATCAACCCTTTGTCCGTACACGTACATTTTACCCTATCAATAGTTTTGACCCTATAAACACAATGGAGTCACCAATGTTCAATTCCCTTCGAACTCCAGGCGACATTCCCATGTTAAATTCCCATTAACACTAATTCTGATAAACCCATTTTTAACGTTAAGGTCCCAATGACACTAAAGTGACCCAATCCTTGTCACTATGTTCAATTCCCCATTCTCTCCATGTTACATTTCCCCATGTTAAATTCCCCTTGAGGCTAGATGTGCCCAAGCCCTTTTTGACTGGATTTCCCATTGAGGCTAGAGTGCCCCCATATACTACTGCTGCATGATGCTTAACTGGTTCTCTTGTTTTAGTCGCTGAAAAATCAATTATATTCATATCTTTATACATAAATTATGGATCTATATTGTGTGAAGTGTAAAACGCGTACTGGCACAAATGATGTAACGACGATTACAACTAGCAATAACAGATCTGCACTTACTGGTAGATGTGCAATATGTGGTATAAAAAAGTTTAGATTTGTTTCTATGAAATCCGGAGATGTTTTTAAAAAAAACGAGGAGGTGATATCGCAGCCAAGTCAGCAAAACTCCCTGGAACACCGTGGGCAAAGTATCCAGGAGAAAAGCACCTTCCAGGATATAGCTATTGTGGCCCAGGAACACGATTAGATATCAGACTTGATGATCAAAACCAACCTCGACGTGGTGAAGAACCAATAAACGCCATTGATAAGGCGTGTCATGTTCATGATGTTGCTTATAAAAGCGGCAATTTGCAACACAGGCATCTCGCGGATGTGAAATTAATTCATGCGTTAAATGCTATTCCTGATAAATCTTTCAAAGAAAAGTTGGCTTCATGGTTGGTAAAATCAGCTATGAAAGGCAAATTGATGATGGGCGCTGGTAATTAATAATATGGAATCTATTTATTATTCTCCAAAAGGATTCTGGAGGGGTAACGCTGCAATCAATAAACTCGCTAACGCCGCAAAAGTGAAAAAGGCCACTGCGGCTAATTGGTTATCCAAACAAGCTATATGGCAAATTTATCTACCGCGTCCTAAACAAATCAATTTCTCGCATTTTGATGTTACCAGACCCAATGAAGTTCATCAAGCTGATTTATTGTTTTTACCACATGACAACGATTACAAATACGCGCTAACCGTAGTTGACGTTGCGAGTCGATACAAACAAGCAGAACCGTTAAAAACAAAATCATCACCTGAAGTTGCTTCTGTATTACAAAGGATTTATCGACGAGGCCCACTACGCTGGCCAAATCTGTTACAAGTTGATCCTGGCAAGGAATTTCAGGGTGTGGTTGCATTTACAATAAAACATCACAATGTCACCATCAGACGGGGGCATACTGCGTTACATCGCGATCAGGCAATTGTAGAGCGGTTATTTGGATATCAATACGCAAAAGAATTCATCCAAGAAAAGTGATCCCGTGAATGGGTCAAAAGGTTACCAGGGGTAGTTGCAGCGCTAAATAACGAGATTACCAGAGCAATGAATATGAAACCTAACAACGCAATAAAAAAAAGTATATACCACAGCCACAGCTGGATAGCGTTTCTCAGCCAATTCTCAGCAATGTCACCGTGAGATTATATGAACCAGGAGAACTCGAAGGTGGTAAAAAGGGCTACTGATCCTATTTGGAGTGTCACTACGCATAGCATATCTACTATAACACGATCAACTGGTAGACCTCCAATCTATAAATTGGATTCAACTGCCCCTCAGCGGGGTTTTACACGCGAACAATTACAAGTGATTCCTGACGATACTCAATTACCGCCGCATGGTCTTAACTAGCGCCGTTGCGTCTATTGTACTCAAGACAAGTCAACATCACATTGATTCTGACATGACCGAGACTGTTATTTTTTCTGTCTACGGTAAATTGGCGAGGATCTTTATCCGAATACTGCCAACGCATTATACAATTGAAACTCGCGCAGTGATTATTCTGTTGTTTCTTCAGCATTAATGTCAAATTCTCGTTGTTTTTTTTTTGTCTTGTTGTTTGTAACCGGAGAGTTTTTCATTAATGATGCTAACATCAATATCATCCATTGTGGTGTCATCATCGAAAACAATTCTTCGAAGTTGATTTATTCGCCGTACTCTAGATACTGCAAGATAGACTAAATTTGACCACTCAATGCGATTATCGACTATCCAAACAATTGTATCCGTGATGGTTAATCCCTGCGAGGAATGTATCGTCGTTACATAACCCAGTGTCCATAACGATTTATCAGCACGCAATGCGTCTTCGACAACACTGATATCAACCAGCACAATATCATTTAACACTAGTGTTTGTCTTTCGTTTTGTCCTGGAATTTCAACTTCAATATTTTGTCGCCGTGTATCATAGGGTCTATAACACAGCGGCACTGGGCGCGTTGGGAATTTTTCTTTGTGAAGCTTAAACAACTTTTTCTGAAGTGTGTCTCTGACTATCTTTTTACTTGCCACTACAAAATCGTTTGGCTCCCATGCTTCCCAAAATTCCTCATGTGAGTTTCAGGAATTATTTCCCTGATTATTTCGCATTGAACTTTATCGGATTGCAGTCTAATTAAATTCTTAAGTGTACGTAATTGTTCATCAAGTGCTCTATAGTCGGTATCGATTTCTTCATAATAGTCAACAAACCCTTTTAACCAATCATGTGGACCCGCGCCGACAAATGGTGGTGGTTGGCCATGATCTCCACACATTATCACCGTTGTATTCTTTTACAGCAACCAATCAAGAAACATTTTTAATACATGTAACGAAACCGTACATATCTCATCCCAAATAATAACCGCAGGGATGAATTTTTCACCCATTCGTTCAGGGGTCCATTTGTCGCCGTTGTATCGAAAAAAACTATGATAAGTGCAAGCTTCAACGTTTCTTTGTTTTATCTCTCCCGCTAGTATATGGGTCGGTGTCAGCACACTCATATTTGTGAAATCCGTAGGATTTTTCCCTCGATATAATTCAATCGCCCGAGTTGTTTTTCCTGACCCGCCACAGCCGTTTAAATAAACTGTATAATATCTACAAATTGGATCGGATATCGGCGGTGCATTAGAACGTTCTGATAAATTATCACCGCGTAAGTAATTACTTTTACTTTCAACGTCTGCTGATTCAGAATAATCACGCAGCATTTCTTTTTTAATTCTCCATGATCCCAGCTTTCATCCGAATTAGTGAATTCAGCAACTCCGCAACTGTACTTGCTGTTAATGTAAAATGAATCAACGTCAACTCTAACCGCAGTGTCAGGAAATCTATTTATCATTGAAAATAAATTAATACAAGCATTACCCAGCATCGACGACCTCAAATGCGTATACAGGGATCTGTAACCGTCGCTATAAGTAACAACTGTACCCAATTTTGTTCCATCGGACAAAAAAGCATCTTTAAGATCCACATATATGTTTTTAGATACTGCATCCGCGATTACGAAGTCGTATTCGGTGTTATCCATAATCAGCCGTGAACAATATCGTTTATAGTCGCATTTTGTTCCTCCCTGAGTGAATTTTCCGATTATTCTTCTGCCGAGATCTTGTGCTTCGGTGTTTCGTTGATTAAATACCCGTTTGGACCACTCAATGATATATTCTTCGTCGGCATCAATATGTTTTCTGGATTCCTCAATTATACTATCAAGACGTTCTGGTGTTGGTAACCAGACATTGATTTGTTTCCGATATGATATAATTGCTTCACTGACCGTCAGAAAATTAACATTTTGTATAAATCATGAATCGTAATAGCGCTATTGGCAGCCACTTCTTTTCAGATATGTGTCTACCAATCCAAATATAACAACAGCGATGAAGTCCTGCTGCAAATTCAAATTATACTACACGAGCGAATCAAGTTAAATCAAAATCAGGCAGCGGCCAATTAATTGCGACACGAGTCATTTCATGTACGGGGTGTCCAAATCGTTTAAAATACTCCGTACACTCTCCATAACCAAGAAAACTCGCTGTATAGCAACCAACCATATCAACTGAAATTATATTATCACTGTCGTATTTGTTATTCCATAAACCGCCATGATTAAATTCTAAACAACTAGCCTCAATGTCTGGCAAGAATTCTACGCGTGTTGGTTTCCATGCGTTTTTGATTCTCGCAAAATGAGCTGCAACCGACGGGATTGTAAAACAGTTTGTCAATAATTGTTCGTCGTTGATAATTTCATCGGTGGCTTCGCCACTGTTGTTGGCTTCGCCACACGCCGTTAAAAACTCACTAGCTTTTTTTCATTTTGTTGTGAAATGCTTCAGTGGGGTATAATTCACCGTTTGGTCTTACAAACTGATCAAACGTATCCGTGTCGTTTTCAGTGCTGCGAAGTAACCACACCGACACGGGGTCGTTTTTACTCAAATGCGCAATAGCATCGAATAGTTTCTCTTCGACGAGAAAACCATCACTGGAAAATTTTTCTTGTAAGAATTCGTCAGGTATATACTTTATTGTTCTGTTTCGTGGAAATATTGTGACCGCGGACGTCCATGCGTGTTCGTTATGATCAATAATTTTGATTGGAGCTCCCTCTGATTTATATTTTGATTCGCATAAAACTGCTCCGCTTATCGTTGTAACGGTTATTGGAAATCTCAGCGACGTTTCTAATTTTGCTATATCGCTAATAGTTGCTCCGCGGTCTTTCACCGTTAACTCCCATTGAGCTATTTTGCTACGCCGTAGATCGGTAAGTTTGTTCCCTCGGGATGCATTTGTAAAATGTTCTGTTATTCGTGCTGCTACACAATTGAGTGGCAAAGCCACTGACGATGAAGCCGCGGGCGACGACTGTTTCATTGGTTTTAGTTTTCCTATATCGGGTTTTTCATTTAACGGATATATCCCATACACAACTGCTGTTTCAGGATATGCTCGTTCATAGTATGGTTTGTCAATTCCAGTTAACAGACCCGGCATAGAATCACGGTTAACAACGACTGTTTTCTTGTCTTTGAGAATCGGTTCAAATTTGTCTCGTATAAGCCAACCGCCTGATTCTACACGGATAATGAATTTCACTCTAAAAAAATACTTTTGTTGCCGAGTTGTGATAACATTAACGCGGCGTTGCTGTCCTTCATGGTGGCATCAACAACGCCATCAATTCGAAATGTTGACCAGCTTTGAGATGCACCGTCGTGTTTGAATTCTCTAATACAATCGCGTATTTTATTTATCAGGGCTCTATCCGTTATTGCCCGTTTTGGCACATCTTTGAGGGTTCTATCGAGATTAAATTTAACGTTTTTATAACGCTTAATTGCTGATAATCTCTCGAACTCCTCCATGTTATAATTAAAACAAGTATTTAAATAGAAAAATATAGTATAATGAGTCACTGCAAATGGCTAATGATTGGATCAACAACCCCGTGTAACAAATCGTGCAGAAGCGAATTCTGTGGGTATCATTTACAAAGCATTCGGCGAGGAAGTTTTGGCCCCCTTTCGTGCCTCCGATGTGGGGTGGGGGTAAGGGGAAAATCGCAGTTGTGTCTCAGTTGTGGCGGCAAACGTTACAGGGAACTAAAACGCTATTATGACAAACGAATAAAAAATGCAGTCATTGATCCTACTGATGACTCCGTCAGAGACAAAATCATAAAAAACCCTCAAGACTACATTGATAGACTTATAATTAAAGCAAATAATAAATTAGACAAATAGTACTATTATACAAATGAGCCAAGATTTCAGACCTCACCCAGTGCTTGTTAATTATGAAGCATCCCGTGATGGTATTGTTAGAAATTGCAGACTAAAGAAACCGGTTGGACAGGTAAATAATAGAGGGTATTTAATGTTTGGTGCCGGGAAGAAGAAATATCTCTGTCACAGAATAGTATATGAATGTCACAACGGATTGATCAAAGATTAATCTGTTATTGATCATATCAATAATAACAAGGCCGATAATTCTCTTTCGAATCTCCAAGCTATCTCACATAGTCAGAATATATGAAAAAGGGCAGAAATGGGTTCTTTTAAATCAGTTGGAAAGAGACCCGTAAAATCATTTGATACATCAACTAACGAGGAGAAAATATTTCAGTCAATGAATGAAGCCAGTAGATATTTCGATATTTGTAGGTCTTCAATACGATTTGTTGTAGAAGGAATTCAAAATCGGCTCTGTCAAAGAAAAATGGCCATAAAATAAAATTCGTATACATCTGAAACGATTCAAGGTAGGTATGCTTCGGGCCCTTGGGCTTGCATGGATGCGAAGGCACCCAAGGAGTTCCAAGATGCGTGTTGTGCTGTCCTTAATTAAGTTAATTAAGTTAGTTAAGTGAATAAAGTAACCTCTGGGTCTCTCTGACGTCATAGGGCGCCAGCGAGATTACCAAATAAGTGTTACTTGTTTTTAAATTAAAGATAAAATGTATTATATAAATAATGGATATCAAAGATGTAAATGCTATAATTGCTGAAATTTCTAATTTGAAGATTCGAGGAAGGTATTATCTGAAGATCTCGACTGCGACAGGATTACCTCGGAATATGAAGACATTGAGTATCAGTCTAGTAAGGGTCGTTATGTTTTACCTAAGATGTACAGGCTCGTGAAATGAATTCAAAAGTCCATCAATGCTTGTTTGTACGGTAACGACATTAATGCATTTATAACGCTATTTAGCACCGTTGAAGCAATACGTCAAAAGCTTGGCCGAGAGTATCAAAAACGAACTGAAATTAGTTCTAAGGTTCGTGATCTTAGAAATATATTAAACGAGGGAAAACCAGTATCCTAACCACGTGAGCGTTACTATAAAAAAAGGCTTTCAGTAAATATTTTACTGAAAATTTATTTTTTTAGCGTTTTTTGTAACATTTTATACACTTGTTACATAGGATTTTCTCCTGAAAGAATTCTCATCAGTTTGGGTTGACTCATGCAGTTATGTGCGTACTGGATAATCTGGTCGTGGTAGCAAGTAATCACGGCGACGCCTCCATTTTCACGTAGTTGTTGTTGCCGCGTCGTTAACAAAAATCGTTCATCGCCGATCTCAGATATTACAATTCTGAAACCCCCAGCGATGTTATTTCTGAAACACTCGCGGATAGCGTCGTACAGTTTAACCTTGTCGGAGATGAATACTTTAGCTTGATGGTACATTATTTGATAACTCAGCTTTTAATTGTGATATAGTCTTCACGTGGGAACCCAAAAGGTTTCACATTTGAAAACTCAGTTCACAAACAATATATGGTAGGTGAATCGCTTACAACTAGGTTAGCCCGAGAGCGGCTAGCAGCAATTAAAAAGTTTATACCGGTACGAGACAGACTTCGCGATAAACTTCAGCAGCGACAGCAAATGCAAACTGACTTTTGTGTGTCAAGTGAACAACTGTTTACTCCGATAACAAGTGCGACCAAAGATGTGAAAAAGTTAACTGAAGCGGCGATATACGGAGATATTCCTGAAAAAGAACGAGCGACGAAGGCGCCGTTGCTTGATACGCTTGAAAAGATTGCAGCAGAGACTGGACAAACACGCGCAGGGATACAACAGCTATCCAGTGATATAAAAACTCAGCGCGAATATGAACGATTAGCTGATATTGATGATTCTGCACCAGCGCCTGATCCGGGCGAAATTGAAGAACGCGAAGAAGAACAACAAGGTGCAGCTGCAGGAAGACATTATTCACCTGAAAATATATTTACAGTCGCAACATTAAATAGAATTAGAGAACTCGGTACGGATTTCGAATTGTCTGATTTTACTAGAGAAAATTTTCCAAAGGGTAAAAAAGAGAGAATTTATTAAAAGACAAGTTTAAAAATTTTATTAAAAAAAGAAAGGATTGGGCATCAAAAATATATTTAGCGAAACAAGGCGGGGATAAAATCTCAGTGTTACATCACCCTGGTTTTAATAACTTTCTAGCTGCGGTTAAAGGCAGTCCACGACCACCACCTTATACGGAGTATCCAATCCCGGAACAAATAGACATAAGAGCAGTAGCCGGTTCAAAGAAAACAAGCGGAAAAGGATATTCTATTGGAAATCCTTTGGATTTCAACGCAACCTTGACATGTCCTGGTAATATTCTCAGTGATATATCACGGTTAGAAGTACTTATCGGGAGGAAACGAGCCGGAAACAACTCCGTCGAGATAATTAATGAAGCAACTGATATCTGTAGACGATTATTTGCCGGCGGTATCATGGGCATTGATGTATATCGAGAACTCATTGCTGAATTAGCTGAAAATCACAGATACGCCCATGGTTATGATGAAAATCCTATGGATTTTAGCGATTTATCACTAATTGAAAAACTACTAGTTTTATAACAAGATGATCATACACTACAACCATGATAAACCCGTAAGCGTCTACGTGGTAAACTCACGATTGCCTGTTTATAGAGCATATTACGGAGATGGTTTCGGCAATACCATTGCGGGGTTATTTACAAGAATGGCCCCAAAAGTGACGCCGCTAGCTAAACAATTATCAAAGAAAGCCATTGATGTTATTCGTGATAAGGGAATCAGTGCTGTTGGAAATCTTGCCGGAAAGGCATTTTCTGCCGCGAAAGATGAAATAACATCATTGGTGCGAAAGAAAACAACAGCGACGAAGTCGGCGGTGATTTCACCATTGCTGCCATCAACTACAGTGATGCCTGCAAAAATCAGCAAAGCAATAAATAGCGCAGTGGAAGAAAAACTAGCTTCGTTGGCTGCTTCGGTGACTCCGTCACAATTGACGGCTTCGCCGGTAACAGATAGCGCTATCATGAACGCGATAGCAGGAAGTGGTTTAAAACGAAAACAAAAACGACGATGATTACAAAGAGTTTCACAATTGAAAACACTAGTGTGAATAGTATAATGTTTAAACGACAAGCTGATCCGGCTTTCGATATGGACTCCCCAGTGCCCAAGAACGATTCAGTTCGGGATTATCAATACTATTCCTATCATGCAATACAACCCGACCTACGATCGCGAATTGAACTTCAAGTTCAAGATACCAGTAAATACTTTTTGCCATGTGAAGCATTTATTGAAATCGAGGGAAAACTCGTAAGAAATGTTGCAGCTGATATCCCATATGCAGATAACGCAAATGTCCGAGTTGGTTTTGTTAATAATGGCATAATGGCGTTATTTGAAAGTGCAAAATATCTCATTGATGGAAAAGAAATTGAATCAATGGACCGCGAGGTTGATGTTGCAACAACAATAATCGGGCTAGCAAGATATTCTGATGATTATACAAGATCGGCTGGTCCATCTGTGATGTTTGCAAAGGATACCTCTGACAACGCTGACCACCTTCAATACATTAAAGTGTTAACAGCAAGAGATAATGCAGAAGCCGATCAACAAGAAGCAGCTAATCGAGCTAGGCCCGGAGCTGCGTTTGATATTCTCGGAGGCTTTAATGGTAATTTCAATTTAGGATTTGCAACACGAAAAGGAGCATTGCAAGAACAGCAGCGATATTTTTCATGTGCGATTCCACTCCATCGCATATTTGGATTCTGCAGAAATGTCAGAAAAGTCATCTATGGAGCCAAACACACAATCGCGTTAGTGCGAAAAGGCAATGACAATGATGCAATTTGGCGTACTGGTGCCGATGAAGGTAAAGTTGTTTTGAGTAAAATAGTATTGTGGATGCCAGTAATGACCCCATCAATTACCACGGAAGAGCGGCTACTTTCATTTATGGACACAGGTGGCAAATCATTGATAAGTTGGCTAACAACAACAACTAATGCCAAAGAGGATAATGTTGCTGATGCATTTACATGGCACCTGGCATCAAAACAAGGCGTTTCAGCTCCACGTCATATATTTATAGAGCTGCAGAATCGGAATCGATTAGGTTTCCAAGAACACAGTCATATGATATTTGATCGGTTAGGAGTCAAGGAGGTTTCACTGAGAATAAACGGACAACAAGAACCATCTGAGGATATACAGCTTGATTACGACACTAACCACATAGCACGTGTGTATCATCGGATGCTGTCATATATGGGTCGTGATCAAAATGTTGATACTGGTTTACAAATATCGCAGCTTGATTTTAAAAACCTATATCCGATTTATTACTTTTCGCTGGAACATCTTGATTTAACAAGGCAATCCGTCGTTGATATACATTTTCGAGCTCGTATAACCCCTCCTGCTGGTATTAATGTCCCTAATTATAGAGCGATTGCTGTCATTCTCAGCGACAAATCAATGCTACTTGAAGGTGTTGGTGGACGAATGAGAATCGTTGATGCACCAGTGGAAAATATGTAAACGATTCACAATTAGATCAATTGAAAGCATAAATGTGTTTTACAATAAAATGCCATATAGTGTTGTTAGTGTCAAGCTGACTGATGGTCAGGTCAAGAAATTAAAATCAAAATCCGCTAAAGAATGTGGAACCACAATAACGTTAAAACCGGCGCAGATGTCCGGCGGTGCACATAAAATATCATTGACGGATCGTCAACTAAAACATTTCAATGATGCGCTAAAGAAACAGCGAGGGGTTCAAATTGTATTTTCAAAGGCAATCGCTAACATGATAAAATCAGGTCGTATATTTCCATTGTTAGCTGAAATACCAGCATTGATTGCAGCGGCTGCCCCAGCGGTGGCGAAAGCGGCGGCGTTGAAAGCCGTTGGTACCGTGGCGTGGATGGCGTTGAAAAAGGCAACTGGGAAAGGATATTAAAAAAAAGGGAAAGGGTCTAAGACTACCGGGAACTCCGTATTCATGGTACAGCGGAAAGGGTCTGAGGATACCAGGAACGGTTAATTAGTTGAAAGCCCAATTCTCCCTATGTCCAATTTTGATTTAATTGACGCTGCTAAAAAAAACTAGCGATAAAAAACTTCAGAGGTTTGTTTTTATGAGAGATGAGTTGCCGAGAAAACATAAACGCGTTGAAACCGGTATCATCAATCTTGATAACAGCAGCGGATCGGGAACTCACTGGGTTGCATACGCGATTGATCCACGTGGGATTGTCTATTTTGATTCATATGGGTTAGTTCCGCCAAGCGAGTTTATGCGGTATATAAATTCTTCGATAAACTCAAAGAGTTTCCGATTTTTTATTCCACGCTGCCAACACAACAATTAAATGATCCACCGATATGCGGCCGTAAAGTATTAAATGTTCTCGCGGAGATTTCATCGTCACAGAAACCACCTCATCTGGTTGTAAATAAATACACGAGTGGGAAATTACAAGGTAATTTTAGAGAATCAATAAATTGAAAATACAAGTTTCGCTAACAATAATGATTGATATTTGGGGAAAACCTCTGTCAATGTCGAAACCAACCGCGAAAACATCTGTGGGTTCTATCGAGGATGTAAAAAAAATAATTGAAGATGAAATCGCTGAGACGTTAAATTTAGCAAGTGTTGACCCGAACGAAATAGTTGTATTTCAAGATCGCCAGGGTAAATTGAAAACCAGTAATATATCCGCGGATGACATTTTGATACGGCAGCGCAACGCCGCTGAAACTCTATTGCGCTGTATTCCAGCGACGGGCGACTTAAACCAGGCGCACGTGTGTCTACGATCACCGACGCGATTGCCGCCCACGGCCGCGATCTGGATAAGTATATACGAGGTTATAATACTTTTTGCAAAAATGTCGTACATAAATTCTTTGGAACCCCGCTTGTGGTTGGCATGACTTTCGCTGAAATTAAAAACTTTCGATCTTTATTCTTTTTTAACAAGGAGGCGGGGAGGATGATGAATGAAAATGAAAACAAGGCAAATTATCTCGATATTTACACGGATATTTCTAAACTAATAGAAAATTTTGAAAAGGTACAAAAACCCACTAACGACGTCGTTGGTAAGTTTTTTGGAACCCCGCTTGTGGCAGGCATGACTCTCGCTGAAGTTAGCGAGTTTATTGGCAAGCATACTCACAATGCCTACGTCGCTAATAGTTTCGTTGGTGTCCCCGCTACATCTACGATGACTCTCAAAGATATTAATATGTTTATGGTGAGACAAACAACACTTAATACCATCGTGGATAAATTTTTGGGGAGAACACCTGTGTCTGAAACCACATCTCTGATAGGCCCGACCCTCGCTGAAGTTAAAAAAGCTACTAACGAACAAAAGCTCACCAGCGAAATTGTTAATAAGTTCTTTGAGGGCAGTAAACCCCAAGATATCACGATGAAATTTTCTGACATCGACCGGTATATTGAAAACCAAGCACGGCTTGGAATCGACGGCCTTCTGGTTTCATTCTTTTTTAACAAGAAGGCGGGGAGGATGATGGTTTCTACCGAAGTCCATGTAAACTATCTCGAAATTTACAATGATATTCTTAAACTAAAAACTCTCGATGAAATTAAAACCCTTGTGGAGTTATTCTTTTTTAACAAGGAGGCGTTGAGGATAATAAATACTAACGAAATCAAAACAAGTTATCTCGATATTTACAATGATATTCTTAAAATAAAAGAAAATTTTGAAAAGGAAAAAATTTCACACCGCGTAAAAACCGTTGGTAACATCGTATACACAGCTGCCAGTGGGACCTTTGATTGGATCCGAGGAAATGAAAATAGTTTACATTTTCACAGCAAATATGTTAGTATACCGGGTTGTTATCGATTTACAATAATACATCGCCATAAATTTGATTTGGGAGTCGGCCAGGCAAAATATATATGCGGTGTTAACACAGTGACGTATATAAACGATATGATACCAGAAGCACCCGACCGAATAAGATACCCTATTAGGATTGATATAACTACATCCGACGAGACAGTGGTTAGGGATTCGCTACCCTGGACGCTAGAATTTATATCCGGTATTCCCCCCACCGACCATAAATCCGAGTACACAATCGAATAATTGAAAACACTAGCAGGTTTAAAATAGTAATGACATCGATGAAATCAATTAAACCGATAATAGTCCCAAAATCGCATCGATATCGATATGATACAGTGAAAGAGTTTTCCGCGAACTTGAAATCACTTTCTGATCGCTATCGTGAAAAATATCGACGCAGCGTAACAATCATCGACATCATCGTGTACTCGGTGTCCGGTGTGATGGCCAGCGCCGGGGTTATTTTGTCGACGGTGACCATGATGGCTCCGATTGCAGTTCCAATCGCTATCTCCGCGGCAACAACAATTGCGGCAGTCGCCACCGCGATAACTAAAAAGTTATCATCGTGTTCTCAGAAAAAACTCGCCGATTATACAGCTCGGTACCGGGTGGTATTTGACGCGTACTCGAAATTATCCGAGTTGATCTCGCTGTCGATAGATAATTCGTTCATATCCGATGTTGAATTTTCCACGATGACCCAGTTGTATAACTCCGCGATGTTGAAATTGGAAATTGAAGACAGCGTTAACAATAATGTCACTCGAACTGCTTCAACGGATCGCGGAGAATACCACTCCGATACGAACAAGCATGATATCAATAACATCAACAAACCCACAATTTAGTGTGAACTTCCCTTCTCCGATTCCAGTGCGCGAGATCGCGCTGGCAAAATTACGAGTATATCATAGCTGGCCCAATATCAGATCGGTTGCATTTGGCGGTCAGCAACCGAATAACGCACTGGTGTTCTCGCATAAGAATAAACCCGATGGCACCCCAGACTGGAACGTTATTTCGTTACCAACTGGGTCGTACCAAATTGAGCAAATCGATGCTAAAATTCAGCGTAGAATAAAATCAATCACGGGAAAAGAATAAAATATAGCTATTAAAGTTCATGAACCGACGCTCTCGTAGTCGATCGAAATAAGCACAGAAGGATACATTGTAGATATCTATAACAGCTCGTTAAGAACAGTGTTAGGATGGCCTGAAAAACCACCAGGAACCGCCGCCGACTTAACCACGGACGTACAATCATAACATGAAATAAATCCCAGATATCGAGATAATTTATCTGATATAAGAAAAGGAAAAATCGCCGATAGATTGATATTTACCAACAAAAACACGTTGCAATGGGATTTTATCATTAAAAGAACAGCTGACTTATCTGTTACTATTTCATTTACGCTAATTGACATCACTGGTTATTTTAATGAAATTAATCAATTACATGAAACACAAACTAGAACAACTACGGCAAACAAAATCGCGAAAACACGTTGAAATATTAAATCAGCTTGTATCTGACATGGAATATATCAATGAACGAATTATTCAAACAATAATTAATGACAACGGCGACAGTAAACAACAATTCCTAACCGGTTACAATATCACAGAAGCCGATCTGCGTAATTTCAAGTTTCCCGGATACAACGCGGAGGAACTAAAACAATCTGTTAGGAATGTTATCAAGGTATTACAAGTACAAGATTCAACTATCCTCAAATATAATAATGACCCAGATGGAGGCGGTAGGCATATTGCCCCGCACAATGTAAATATTTCAGAGGTGATTGCGCTCAATTTAGTATGTGATGCAATCGAAGGAAGCTATCAAATTAATCTAGAGCAATCAAATCAAGCTCAGCATGGATACATTCTTTATTCGTTTGCACCAACAGCTCCTCCAGGATTCCTAATTATTGAAAACCCAATTAATCCTGTCTACATGCGATGCCATAATAATTCGCTAACGAGAATTAATTTCCGACTCACCGACCAATCAAATAATTTAATTGATCTACGCGGTGAGGTGAGGACTTGATCAAATATTCGGTTAACCCATAGCAGCAGGGAAGGGGGGGGGGGGGCGATGACAACACCGCGGCGACGTTGTATGGTTAAGCAACGAAAACGCGAATAGAGCATATTTTGAGCAAGAAATCGTTAAGTCTCCGTTTGCCAAATGGAGACTTATTTTTTTTTGGTTAAAACATGAGATTCGCAGGAAGGCTCTATTTTCCGTTTTAAGGGCTTAAAGTGATTTTGTCGGAAAAAGTTGTCCGATTGGCCCCCCCCCCCCCCCTCCTGCTGCTTGAATGTCTTTATTTATTTATTTGCCGATCTCTAACTCTACGACCTACACTTTCATTACACTCATGAATACATGACATACAGGTTATATTGGCTAAGCGTGTCACGTGATACTCAGCATAAAATAAAACCAATACGAAGGAGATACATCAACTACAATAACTTAGTAACAACTGTGTTTATTTATCTTACCTTGTCAGTTTCTAATTTTGCAAGAATTTGTCTCTTTCTTAATTTGCACTCTTGCTTTGCTCTCAGTTATACATACATGATAAGGTTTATTTATTTAATGCCTTTATCCCAAATAAAATATACCGGCGCAATTTAGCTGTTGGAGTTTAAAAAATTATGATTTCCCACTTAGCATGTGCTATATCTGATATCTTTCTATACCACACCCACCTACCTTATGATGTCTTATCACATTACCAATACGCATTTAAAAAAATCGCAATAAATTGAAAATTACCCATTTTTACCTGCAATTGTTCTTCCTAGATGTTTGAGTCAGGTGGACCGTCCGTGTTGAGACACGTTATAAATTAGTACTCTTTAAAAACACTTATGAAGTTATCGTATGACAATTCATTTCATTCTCACATTTAATTTAGCATGCATGGTAATAATTGATGATAGGTTTGTGCTTGTCGAACACATTATCTTTGAAATTAACTTTTTTGGTGTTTTTCCCCCAGTAAGTTCTATCCGAAATTGGTAATCAGCCAATTTCTTTTATCAGGCATATTTTCAAAACGTATTTGATTTCTCATTCATTTAGACGCACGACTCGACTACTTCATATCAGATAGTGATTTGCCGGAGTGACCTAAGGACCGTCCATACCTTAGAAGTGTTCTCCAGTTTTGAAAGAGGAAGTACCCAAAGATGAAACTTAGTTGCGCCTTCTCCATTGTTGTTTTAATTGTTACAGGTAAGCAGGTCGGGTTAATGTTTAAATTCATTCAGCACAATCCTGGCTGTTTAGAACGTTTTTGCATACCAAAAATCACATAAATCATTCAGAATTTGAAGAGTATAATCGTTGAAATACGTAGTCCTTGTTTCTGTTCTTCGTATATCCAAATCTAACTCTTTTGAACAGCACATACAGCATCATGGGCACGCATCAAAAGATAAAATAATTTGTCTTTATTAGCTGCCTCCTAAGATATTCGTGAGGGCGAATTGGGCAAATTCTTCATCACCGAGCCCGCATTGGGTTTATTGTATCACAAACATCTAGCATCTGAATTGCATAGATGGACAATTAAAATGGCGTATTGATTTGAAAGCTGTTAATAAAGATGATTTTCAGTAGCAAATAGTTGTGTAAGAGTTTGACTTGAACAGTTAGAAAATTTAAAGAGAAGTATAGGAATATAGAAATTCAACTGAAATAAAAGTACGGCTGATTTCATATATGTTTACATTTTCTGATAAACGTTCCTTTGAATGTTTAAATTATGCATGCTGGCTGCAGATACATTCATTTTAAGAGCGTTAGAGTCGCAGGTGAAGTCCTAGTTCTAGGAACACATTACTTTATATAAACGATACCACAGAAACAATAACAGCTATGGATGGACACGGGACTCCTACACCAATAAACATTATATTTGGAACAGAAGAGTGTCACCTTAAGGCTAAACCCAGCTAATATGCTGAGGCGTCAATAGTCACATGACTAGGTAGTAGATGAGACAGGATAATAACTGTAAGGCTTTTAATAAACTGTTGTAATTTACTAAGGAACCCAACTGCGATAAGCCCTTTAAAACTTCGTTTCCCTATTATGTGTTCTCTTCAAACAATCTATCAAGTAGAAGGAAATATTTATTTATTTGACTTCAATTTCTCTATATATAAAATTTGAATTTTATCAACTTTGTATGAAGGAGACAATTTCTTAAACGTGCAGAAGTCTATTTTACGATTATGCCTCGACGTAAAGACTTTTGACTACCATTTTCTAGGCAAAATATAACGCTACATAACCAAGAAATTATGGCAATGTATTCTCGAAGAGGAAATGTTCTAGAGTTCTCTATTCATTTCACGGGTGGGGCGAATATATTAAACGACAGTAATTACAGCGACATTTTAAAATATCTTTAATCAAACTTTCTATACGCAGTGATAGGTGAAAGATGCATCATATATGCGATAGATTGTGGAATATGACCCATGGGCCGATCTTTCGGGATGAGTTCTGAACGTATGGAGGGGGCTTAAACTTTGCAGAGAAAATGATTTTGCGCATGGGGTCTGTGTGGATGTTAAAATATGCAGAGAAAGGTATTTCCTTATGGAGGAGAGTGCGTATTACCAAGGAACTTCTCTTAAATAATACAATATTGTATTATATCACTACCTAGATGACTTACTGATGTTTAATATATATATATATATATATATATATATATATATATATATATATATATATATTGGCTCTTTGAGATTCAGCGTAAGCGCAAGGTCTGAGAAAAGGTGTCTGATTATTATAATTCTAATATACTACCTACATACTAATAATTAAGATGGACTTTGTATAGCGCATAATAATTAGAAGCTCTAAGCGCTTTACATCATCTATAATGATATGACTGCAAAAAACATAACACCATGAAATAAAAAGAAGAAACTGCGTAAAACAGTTATATTAGGAAACATTATTAGGTCTTTAAGTTTATTCTTGCAGTCACAAAAGGTGAGTTTTAAGAACAATCTTGAATGGGATCACTTTATCTTTGCGTCTAATTTAACTGGGCAATTCATTACACCTTGCTGGGTCCAGGTATGCAAAACAGCGGTGTCTATATGACTTTGTTTTCATAGTGCGAATAATGAGTAAACGATTGTCACAAGAGTAGTGTAAGTATCTTGCTTGTGTATACACATGGGTGAGGCCGGAAAGATATATATAACTGGAGTTTGTCAGTGAAACTTATCACAGATAACATATTTTGTGCTTGATTCTGGATCGAATTGATAGCCAGTATATGTTACAGAGCAGCGGGTAGGTGTGCAGTGGTTGTGGCACTCTAAGGATGAACCGATCATCAGTGTTTTGAACATTTTGAAGTTTTTGAAGTAGATATTGAGACTAAAATCTACAATTGAGTTACAGTAGTTCAGTCTTGAAAGTACTAATGAACACACAAGTGTTATAGTGGCATCAACTGAAAAGATAATTGCGAATGGATCTGATGCATAATGATCTCACAATATCTCAGTATTACATTGATAATGTAATAAACGGATTCTGAACAGTTTGATCAGTTCATATTGAAACAAACTAATGTATGCAGGACGGCGAAAGGGCGAACAATGAGCAATACGCAATAGCATCAGCTTCCTAGACCTTCGCCAGTGAGACTTAAAAAGTTAAACAAACATGAGGCATATGTATCGCAACTATAGCGCGTTGACTATGCATTTGTATGGTGCGGCATATCCTAGCTGATTGGTTCCCTCTGGTTTCTCCGTTTTCCTCCACCAACATCGTTACCGACAAAAGCACACGTATATAAGTTTGAAAAAAACTTGTGCAATCAATGCCAAATAAGTATAGATTAACTTTAAGAAAAGTTAGTTGCCATTAGTCAGGCAACTTTAAATTGTTGACAGTAAAATTGTGATAGTTTCTGTTCGTTGCATCCATGCATCTAATTATTCAGTACTTGTCGGCAGGATATTATTACGACTCCATGGTCTTAAATAACGTATCCAAAAAGAGCGAAAAGCGACATATTTGTTTTGGTAAAATTCAAGAAAATATTTTTTTCCCTAGAATACAAAATGAAAATTGAAAAAGACTTTATTATTTTTTTTCTAAAGTAAAGATACTGGTAGGAACACAATGCACTTGATCGTGGACTGTGTGTAGTCACAAGTAAAGTTATACATAGCATATAATCATCAGGAACACAATGCACTTGATCGTGGACTGTGTGTAGTCACAAGTAAAGTTATAAATAGCATATAATCATCAGGAACACAATGCACTTGATCGTGGACTGTGTGTAGTCACAAATAAAGTTATAAATAGCGTATAATCATCAGGAACACAATGCACTTGATCGTGGACTGTGTGTAGTCACAAGTAAAGTTATAAATAGCATATAATCATCAGGAACACAATGCACTTGATCGTGGACTGTGTGTAGTCACAAGTAAAGTTATAAATAGCATATAATCATCAGGAACACAATGCACTTGATCGTGGACTGTGTGTAGTCACAAGTAAAGTTATAAATAGCATATAATCATGGAAGAAAAACCTATCAAACAATACATAATTAAATATACATAACATAATTTTTTGCGCTTTAACAATTACAGCTGTGAACAACTCGGCCAGTAGCTCAACCGCAGCGACAAACACAACAGCGGCAAGTACATCGATATCAGCCACAGCGACAAACACAACATCAGCAAGTACATCGATATCAGCCACAGCGACAAACGCAACAGCGGCAAGTACATCAACACCAACGACAAGTCAAACAACAACACCGGTATGTACATGGAAACGTTTATATTTCTTTACTTCCTGTCATTAACTGCAATTTGTATTTAGCTCAGAAACTACGTAACAGAGAAGAGAGACCAACAAGTTTTGTAATACTTAACAAATAATTTATTTATCAAAAGTATAAGTGAAAAATTAAAGGAACTTTAAGTTTTATAAAGTAATCCAAATTTATCTTGAGAAAGTTCAATTGAAGTAAAAAAAAAATTCAGTATAAATTTATAAACAGTCCATATAATGATCCGCCATGAATCGCCACGTTAAAATGTGTTGAAATCCTTCGAATAATTGTTGAATTGTTCCAGAATAATATTATAGTCCAATGCGAACCTACTGTTTCCGCTAAATAGTTCAAAGCAATGTTTTCGTTTGAAATAGTATCTCAGTACAATATTAAGACATCTTCAGGCTGTATATTACAAAAGTAATACCAGAAATGAAAGTGACTAAAACATAGGAATGAATCTGATTGCCCACTTCTCTTCTTATATACCTTCATTAGTCGACTATATGTCGCAATATACCCCACGTGACATATCTCACTGCTAAATCTAATATTACATTTTAAAATACATATTCTATTATTAGTAACTGTCAAGACGTACGTTAGCGTCTATTTAAAGACCCTATGCAATTTTAGGATCTTTGATATCTTAAATGGACGCTTTGCAGGAATCCGAAATCCGGCTGTAGATTATCACTACGATTTACAGTCGTGAATGGAAATTAATAAATCAGAAAAAATCAGTTACCAGTAGTTACAAAAACAGATATGCATAACAAAACAGCAAGTTATTGTTAACCTTGCTGTCCTTATCAGTGAAACAAATGTTTGTTTCTATGCAATTATACTCGTTGTTTAGTTGGTTTGTCATATAAGCTATTTTCGTTGTTGTAACTAACAAAAAGTATATTTTGTTTGCAGCAGGTTTTATCGTTTTGAAAAATGCATCTTATTATGGAAAGCATACTATATCGGGGACAAGTTCTTAATAAGATATCGGGTACAAGTTCTTAATAAGATATCGGGGACAAGTTCCTAATAATATATCGGGGAAAAGTTCTTAATAAGATATCGAGGACAACTTCTTAATTAATATATATGGGACAAGTTTCTAATTCGACATCATGGACAAGTTTTAAATAAGATATCGAGGACACAAGTTCTTAATAAGATATCGGGGACAAGTTCCTAATAATATATCGGGGAAAAGTTCTTAATAAGATATCGAGGACAACTTCTTAATTAATATATATGGGACAAGTTTCTAATTCGACATCATGGACAAGTTTTAAATAAGATATCGAGGACACAAGTTCTTAATAAGATATAGGGGACAAGTTCTTAATAAGATATCGGGGACAAGTTCTTAAACAGATATCGGGGACAAATTCTTAATAAGATAACAAGGACATAAGTTCTTAATAAGATATTGGGGACAAGCTCGTAATATGATATGGAGGACAAGTTCTTAACAAGATATCGGGGACTAGTTCTTAATAAGATATCTACTAAAAAATCTTAAAAAGATATGAAGGACAAGTTCTTAATACGATATCAGAGACAAGTTCTTAATAAGATATCGGGGACAAGTTCTTAATAAGATATCATAGACAAGTTTTTAATAAGATATCGATGACAAGTTCTTAATAAGATATCGGGGACAAGTTGTTAATAAGATATCGGGGACAAGTTCTTTAAAAGATATCGGGGACAAGTTCTTAAAAAGATATCGGGGACAAAATCTTAATAATATATCAAGGACATAAGTTCTTAATAAGATATCGGGGACAAGTTCGTAATACGATATCGAGGACAAGTTCTTAATAAGATATCGGGGACAAGTTCCTAATAAGATATCTAGTAAAAGTTCTTAATAAGATACGGAGGACAAGTTCTTAATACGATATCAGGGACAAGTTCTTAATAAGATATCTGGGACAAGTTCTTAATAAGATATCATAGACAAGTTCTTAATAAGATATCGATGACAAGTTCTTAATAAGATATCGGGGACAAGTTCTTAAAAATATATCTGGGACAAGTTCCTAATAAGATATAGTATACTGTTTTTAAAAATAAAATTAGTTGTTAGTTACTTAGTGTGTTCTTAAAGATTAATAACAATTGTAAGAATCTATCTGAAGCTTGACCTGTCTGCTTCTGAATTGAAATGTATTATAAAAATCGAAATCAACCGACTGACCAACCAACCAACCAATCAATCAATCAATTCATCCATCCATCCATCCATCCATCAGTCAATCAATCAATCAATCAATTAAGCGACCAAACAACCAAGCAAGCAGCCGAGCAAGCAATCAATAAATTATTGAAATAAATAACGTAACACATATAATGACCTAAAATGTTAAGATGAGTTACTCTTTAAGTTGCAGAGCTTTTCTTTATTTTATATGTTTGATTGATTGTTTGTTTTTTAACGAGCACCAGCACTTTTAGGCTATTTAGCGTAATACAATAGGTTGTAATTATACATGTTTAAAAATACTAAAATGTTTAATATCGACCAGTGATATAAAAGACCGAATAGTTCAAAGTAAAATGGTAAGATATTGGTAACAGTAAAATATGAAGCTTCCCAATCAACGGTACATGCAAATGGTATATATTAAGTAGGACAGATAAAACGATGTTGAAAATAAGGGGCGTATTTACATTAGATAACAATGCTCAAGGTGATGGCATTAATGTTATATTTTTAAAAAAAGGTTTACTTCCTTCAGAAAGTCTATGATGCGAGTGATATTCGTTTGTTTGTTCGTTTTTTAACGTTCACCAGCACTTTTAGGCTATTTAGGGCCATACAATAGGTTGTATGTATACATGTTTAAAAATACTAAAAAGGTTTAATATCGACCTGCGATAAGAGAAACCAAATAGTTCAAAGTAAAATGGTAAGATGTTGGTAACAGTAAAATATGAAACTTCCCAATGAACGGTACATGCTAATGGTATATATTAAGTAGGACAGATAAAACGATGTTGAAAATAAGGGGCGTATTTACATTAGATAGAAATGCTCACGGTGATGGCATACAAGTTATAGCTTAAAATAAAGGTTTACTTCCTTCAGGAAATCTAAAATACAAGTGATATATATATATATATATATATATATATATATATATATATATATATATATATATATATATATATATATAGTATTAAAAAGCTCCTTCATGTTATGCACATTATAATACTTATCACGCATAGGTTGCAGGTCGAAACACTCTGTCATGAAGTGCTTAACAGTGAATGGTTCATTTCAAGTAACGCACTCTGGTGGATCTTCACCTTTTAGTATGTGGGAGTGGGTTATGTATGTATGGCCAATTCGGATTCTTGCAATGACATCCTCCTCCCTACGGATGGAGCAGCAGAAGGGATGAGCCCACCACGTAATAGAGGCAGCTATTTGCAAACTAACACCTCCTACAAAACCGGAAACAAAATTACAAGAAAAATACCAAAACCAAAGCTTCTAACTAACCGAGAGTGTCTCCTAAGGGTTAATTTTGTTACTGTATTGTGTCATTTTGTTTTATTATTATGCGCCTGATGTTTACCCGATGACGCCTCTGAGGTCACACCCTTTCTGCTGCTACAAATTAAATCATATCATATATCAATAATGGTAGGAGAATCATTTGTGTTCTACCCTTTGGGCACGAGAAAGACTAACGGCTAATAAGAATTTTATACCCGTCCGTGATTCTGTCAGACAAAAATTACAAGAAAGACAAGAATCTCATCTTAATTTTGCAGAAGGTTCTACACAATTGGTCAAACATATTACTGCAACTACTAAGAAAATGAGGGGAAAAAAATCTTCCTAAACTGGAGAAATTAGCAAAATGTACTGGAGAAACATCGATATTTTTACAAAATCTTCCTAGTCAAGTACCGCAACCGACAGAACCTCAATCTGGTCCGAAAGTAACTGATACAGAACTAATCGAAGAATTGCGTAAGAAATTTACTGATAATATTTTAACAACAGTCGATAGAACTGTTCCAAATGAATTTCCAGCTCTTGTTAGGAGTGATGAAAATATAAAAATTATGTTGAAACCGGAATATGAAAAATATATGAAAGAAAAGAAACACTGGGCTGAGGTTTTCTTAAAATAAAATTAGAATTAATATATAGGTCGACTTGACAAAAAATGCATCGTATATAGAATATCTCGATGCGGCAAGTAAAGTAGAGGGTCCATATGAAGAACTAAAACTGCAAATATATATATATATATATATATATATATATATATATATATATATATATATATATATATATATATATATATATATATATATAGAGAGAGAGAGAGAGAGAGAGAGAGAGAGAGAGAGAGAGAGAGAGAGAGAGACTGCAATAACTAGAACTGCAATACATCTTAATTGAACTTCAAGTTCATGATACAGGTAAATTTTCCTACCCGCTGAAGCATTTATTTAGAAGGAGAACTTGTAAAAAATGTCGATGATACACCATATGCAGAGAATGCGTGAGTTGGTTTTGTTAAGATGGGATTATGACGCTGTTTAGGAGCACTACTTATATGATTGATTAAAGAGAGATTGAATCTATTCAGAAGGATGTTGATTTTATTTACCACAATAATTTTGGGTTTAGCAACATATTCTGGTGAAAGTACAAGATCAGACGGTCCATCAATGATGTTTGCTAAGGATATTACGGATAATGCTAATCATATTCATTATTTCAAATTAAAGACACCATGAGCTTCTGCATCTGATCCACAACCAGATGATTTCGAACATGAAGCTAGACCAGCAAATCCCTTTGATATTATACAAGGTATTAGTGCTACTAACAACTTAGGATTTGCAACACGTGCTGCAATATTGGAAGGACCAAGTAGATTTTTTTTGGTGCAATTCAACTGTCTCACATATTTGTTTTTTTGTATAAATGTTAGAAAGATTATTTTTGGAGCTAAACATTCTGTAGTGCTTGTAAAAAAACGTCATGATAGGGATGCTATATGGTGATGTTCTGGTGTTGCTGATGGTAAAGTAAATATAACAAAACTCTCATTGTGGATGCCAGTAAAAGAAATTGCACTTGCTCAATTACGGGTGTATTATAATTGGCCAAATATCCGGTCAAAAACATTCTCAGGTCAACATTCAAATAATTCACTGGTATTTGCAAATTATAAAAAAGACATGGAATCCATGATTGGATGATTATTGGAATATCAAAAGGAAGTTATGATATCGAAGATATCAATGATGAATTCCAGCGTAGAATTAAATATATTGCAAAAACAGAATTAAAGATAGCAATAACGGTGCTAGGATGGTCTAAAATTCATTTTGGATATAAGGGACCTCCACAACCTCAAATAACACAAACCTCAATACCAGACCCAGCACTGGGGAAGTTTACTTCAGATAATTGTTCGTATCATGGATATCCCCTTCCCAAGTTTAAAATTGTTTATAAGAAAGAATACATATGATGGTAAACTTGTATTCAGAGACGAAGATGCAGTGTACGTGTTTTAGTTAAGAAATGGTAATGCTGTTATTGGTGACAATTTAACCCGTTATTTTAATGAATACAATAAAATTCACAAGCAATAGCGAGAGATTTTGAGTTGGATTTTACCGATTATCTCACTGATATAGCAAGATATTCTGAAGCGGGATAATATTATAAAACAAATAATTGAAAGTTCATACAAATTTAGATAACACGAATAAACATAGATTTCTCAGCAAGTTCTAGATAACAGAAGCTGATCTTCCGAATTTCGAATTTCCCCCGTATAACCCAAACGAACTTAAGAAATCCACCAATGATATGTATCATCGATGAGTTTTTCCCGAAAACAATTGCTGTTGGAGAACAAACCCACCTCAGCAGGATAATAATCACAGGTACAACAATCTTGTATGTGATGCAATTAATGGAAGTTATCAGATAAACACAGAACTATCAAATCAAACACAGCAGGGATATATTCTATATACTTTCACTCCTCGAGTATCCCCAGGAAGTTTGATCGTGAAAGACCCGATTAATATGGTATATCTCCGATGTCATAATTCACTACTAACAAGAAAGAATTTCAAACTTACGAACCAGAACTCTACCTTGATCAATTTATCCAGAGAGAATTTACAAATAAGTCTTTATATAAAATCTTAATGACAAAAAGTATAAATTTTTTGTGAATTTTACTAGTAAATACCCTACCAGAATTAGTAAATCGGTCAATGTGCACGATATTTAGTAGTAAATACCCGATCAGAATTAGTAAATCAGTCAATGTGCACAAAATATATATAAATTAAATGTTTTATTCATCAGTGGCACAATAATTTATTATTGTATATTTTTGTGAAATAGGACGATTTTCATTTTTTTTTAACTAGTAAATACCCTATCAGAATTAGTAAATCCATCAATGTGCACGATTTTATCTAGTAAAAAAAATGTTTCTGATTCAGAATATTTCTGTGCTGACTAAACATACCTACATCAATTGCATCACATACAAGATTGACCGCAATCACAGATGTATATTTCTACCTATTTCTACCAATTTTTACCTATTTCTACTTTCGTTTCGTTTCTATAATCCCTTTTAACTTTAATATTACACGTGCATTCATATATTTCTAGTTTCAAATTCTTTTGATATTTCTGATTATATTTTCTCTGCAAATTTCTTTAATTATATATCATCGGCTAATGATGAGTAGACTGCCTGTTGAATTCCCTTAATGAATTTATACTTTGATGGTAGAGTATATCTATTTCTGGATTGAATCTCTTGTAAATATTCAAATTCAGAAATATTTTTTCAGGATTGAGTTTATCCTATAGTTGTATTCCTTCAGTTTTCAAATTAATAATATCAGAAATTACATCATTAATATTTTAGTAATTCATTATTTAATAAATGTAAAAATCCCATGACATCTTAGAAAAGGTCACAGAGATCACATATACAAGACAACACAACCCCATGTGAACCCCCGAAGATGACTACACAAACCCCACCCCGAAATTGACCCCAGGGATGTAAAGCAGCACCACACCATGGTGAAGAGTGTATTTTTTTTTCTTTTGAACTTCGAGCTTTGAGGCCGACCCCCAATTATATAGAGAAACCGCTATTACGCAACCGTCCACAATATGCCAGTTACGGGATTCGAACCTCTGACACCAAGTACCAGAATCGGATGCGTTAGCAATGCGCTATGGTTCTAATCCAGACATTTATTACAAGGAAATTATTAAATAGAAATATTTTTGAATAATACCGTTACTATTTTGAATGATACAGTTACCTTTGGATTGAAACCAAAAATAATACCACTTGAATTTAATTCTACTCAACAAGTGAGATTTGAAAAGTTTGTTATTTCTGAATAATTTTGTACCCGTAAATAGGAAATGGTGATTTCAACACATAGCGCAATATTTGAAGTCCAGGGAAGTAACTCTGTTATTATTTTAAAATATCCGCGGCAGAGTTTTATCTCCCTTGCATAATACTGCTTGGGTTCTTCTATTTAGTCGTTAGAGAGAATGTTTAAGAGGATTGCATGTTAAATGTTGCAATGTGTAGGAAAAAACATTTCACATTAATAAATATATATCCTGTAACAAAAAATGGGAATATTGGTCATTTTCACTTTGTATTTCGTCTATATATTCAAATCAAATTTTCTGTGTATATTTCTCTGAAAAAGCTGATTTTTTAAAATAGTTTTTGCTACACTCTAACTGAGGGTGTGCAGATATAAAAATATTTGCCAGCTGCGGATATTGATTTAAATATCAAATCTTCGGCAGTCTCTTTGTCTAAAGATTTAATATGCCTCTTTCCCACTGTTTTATAAATACCGGTGAGATCACGTCCAGTATTCTCACTTTGTGTGACAGGTCTGAGATTAGATAAATTAGTATCGAGTTTGTTATCGTTGATATGATAAATTAGTATCGAGTTTGTTATCGTTGATATGATAAATTAGTATCGAGTTTGTTATCGTCGATATGATAAATTAGTATCGAGTTTGTTATCGTTGATATGATAAATTAGTATCGAGTTTGTTATCGTTGATATGATAAATTAGTATCGAGTTTGTTATCGTTGATATGATAAATTAGTATCGAGTTTGTTATCGTTGATATGATAAATTAGTATCGAGTTTGTTATCGTTGATATGATAAATTAGTATCGAGTTTGTTATCGTTGATATGATAAATTAGTATCGAGCTTGTTATCGTTGATATGATAAATTAGCATCGAGTTTGTTATCGTTGATATGATAAATTAGTATCTAGTTTGTTATCGTTGATATGATAAATTAGTATCGAGTTTGTTATCGTTGATATGATCGATCACAAGACCGTTTTGAATTTCTCCATTAAACACTTCGTATATTATTCGGTGACAAAATATCTTTTATCCCCAGCAGAAAGCTATACCAGTATTACTGACATTGCCCACTGGTTTTTTACAACTGATAATTTCTGATTACACCATCACGAGATGCTTCATAAATCCTTATTATGGGATGCTTTACAATTCACACACACACACACACACACACACACACACACACACACACACACACACACATATATTTGTTTATATCATTACTTGTCTAGATTGTTACTTGAGAATCTAACAATATAGTCTTCTGGGGTTCTTATAACATTATCATTGTGTTTTCTCTTTCAATCGCATCGCAAACAAGGTTTCGGACCTTAGCTTCCTCGTCGTTCACTGCGTGAATGATATCCACAGAATTCATTTATACATGATTTATTAATGGAGTTGAAGACCATATCATCAACCACTTGCACTGATTCTTTGTTTGAGTCATTGTACGTAAAATATTTTTAATTGAAATACTTGTTTTAATTATAGCATGCACTAGTTGGGGAGATTATAGAAAATCAAGCCTTGGAAATTGAAATTTAATCTCGATAGAATATATCCGGACTTACCAATAACAGGTCTAGTTTATACGAAGAATAAAAATGTAATGAATAAAATTCATGATGCAAAGAAATAATTTAGCAACGATGGTGCGCCTCACGTGTGGTCAACATTCCGAATCAATAATAGTGTCGACGCTACGATGAACGACAAACGAGAGGCAAACATAATTAAGCATCTCGATAATCGGAAGTATTTTTTCAGAGTAAAATTTATTGTATTACCGGAAATAGGAAATAGAATTATTCGTGATAAATATGGTTCTATCCTTGGTAAGATAAAAAACTATCATTCTGAGTATAAAAAAATCACAAACCAGTGATATTGACTTGTATTGACAAACCGTATTATGAGCGAGCGTATCCTGTAACCGCGGTTATTTATGAAATTTATCTGATAAAAATGAAAAACCCGGTATTGAGAATCTGAAACCAATGAAATATTTTTAAATAATTTGTGTCGCTGAGCGAATAACAGAGCATTTGATTAAAGCAATGCGTGAACAATGTGGATCAAAGACGTAGAAAGATAAACTAGTGGGCTTAATTAGTAAGGGGGACCGTTGCTACAATGAAAGATGTATCGACATTAGAACAAATACTAAAATTTCCAATAATAGTACAAGCTAAAACAGGAGAGATTTTATACGATTCGACACATTATAAAAAGTGAGAAGCTTCACTAAATAGCATTGATCATAACGCTCATGCTTGGATTAACGCAGTAAGAATATTTCCACGAGATCAAATTGTAAAATGTTACAAAGAAAACATTTTGATGTTATTTTTGCGTTAAGTAAAAACTATATTATTTAAGAGTTTCGACGATGAAACAATTGATCAATTTGTTAGACCTAACGGCGAAATAAACCGTCGAGAATCTCGCGCCGGATATTTTCAGAGAATATTGACCAATTACTAACAAATTGTTTTACAATTCCGTCACTTGCAGATTCTTTTGCCCGGGAAAAAAACATTCGTGGAAACCAACACGATTTGAATTTCTCGAGGATGTACAATCAAGTTGTTGTAAATACGGACATGGTGGTTTGTGGAATACTAAATATGATTATAAAGATGTTTCCTCGGATGATATTGTCGAGTGTTGTCCTGGAAGTTTCCTCGGAGCGGGTGAGTGCCATGGGTATTGGACATTCCACGCACGAGATGACACGAGTATTAATAAATGGATCTCTTCCTGATTTTGATCTACCGGTAACCGGATTCGTTTGTATTATATCACTTGAATTAACTTTATGACTCCATCCGATTTGTTATATTTGGTTTGATAGACATTTCGCTGAGAAATACTGGGCACCAATAGTTTTATTACGATATAAGATTGATTGTAAAATACTGATATCACTGATTGTCGGCGAGTCTATTATATCGTATAAGAAGCAGACTGAAGTTCGGTTACCACAACCAGAACAACCTAGTTTTAATAAGATTATTAACAATTACAAATAAAATTTTCCTGATCTTTCTGAAGGCTATAGTATTAAGCAATCTAAGAAAATCTTTGAGTGTAGACATGAAATCAGTGATAGCGCCGCAAAAGATATCGGTAGAAGTATAATCGGTACATTTACTCAAGGTGGTGCATATGATCATAGGCGACATCATACACGACTAATTTTAGATGATGCTGAATATGATTGTATTATCGCAGATGCAGCAGTGAAAAATATACTTGTAAATCCAGAGAGTGCTTACTTGTCTGATGGTACAATTGTTGGTTATTTCGATGATGTCTCTCCTCAGTACATACATCTAAGATCATCTATGCTCGCTTATGTATCTATAAACTTGCTATCAATGATCAATAGATTCCCCGACACCGCAGTTAGAGTTGCAACAGATTCACTTTATATCAATAGCAAGTATTTATAATCAGTGGCTCGTTTTACAAACGCTGATGCGTCGTGGGGATCCAGGAGAATAAAAAACGAAATGTTATGTGATTATTCTAAAGCCGCAGATGTTGAAATCGCGGATACTAATCGATCATATATGTCGACTCGACAAATGTCAAGGGCTCCATCTATAACCGATCCAGTATGGAAACATAAGACTGTTTATTAAAATGGACCCAGCGAATGCGGGAAGACAACTCGTGTTATTGAATTATTTATAAAGAATTTCGATTTATGTGTCTTAAATCCTACACATAGACTCCAACGAGAAATGAAACATCAAGGTGTGAAATCATGTACTTATCATAGTTTCTTTCGGTATGAAGGTGACTCATAGACTCCTGATCGAATGGGAGAGAAATATATACCCGGAGTAATAATTTAGGATGACAGATGCACAATGTCATTGGATATATAAAACAATTTTTTGATTGGTTATTGCAAAAGAATACAGCTGTTTTAATGTTTGGCGATCACGGTCAACCGCAGCCATTTATTGGAACATCTCCGCATTATTTTCTAAAGAATTTTATAAATTATTATGACGAAATTAATACTAATTATACAGTGCTCGATTCAGAATTAACTGAGTTTAAGAAGTTAATCAGATTGCAGTCGGATAAAATTCAACGTGAAATAGCGCTTGATCTAATTTCAGAAACTTCACTGAATGATTTTTGCGAATAATGGAGACCAAACGATTTGATAGTGGCAAGTAGAAAGATAGTCAGAGACACACTTCAGCGGCAATTATTTGAAAAACACACGTTTTCAGAATTTCCTGTACCATTATGTTATAGACAAGTTTTCTGAATTTCCTGTACCGTTATGTTATAGACAAGCTTTCAGAATTTCCTGTACCGTTATGTTATAGACAAGTTTTCAGAATTTCCTGTACCGTTATGTTATAGACAAGTTTTCAGAATTTCCCGTACCGTTATGTTATAGACCAGCTGATACACGACGACATAATATTGAAGTTGAAATTCCAGGACAGACGGAGGAACAGAATCTCGTGTTAAGTGATATTGTTCTTGTTCCTATCAACGCTGTAGAGGATACCTGAAAAGACAAATCTACATCGATGCTAGGATACTCAACGACGAGACATTCATCGCAGGGGTTAACTATCTCTGATTCAATTGTTTGAAATGTTGAAGATGATAGGTTTCAGGTCTACCAGAAGATCTTACTATGTTAGATATTGTGTGTGTGGTAGCACTCCAAATAGGATCAGTCGCTCTTTTTTTAGCACCTTCACCCAGTTTATATAAAGATCTCAAAGTCACATTAACTAAGACTGGTTGTTCGAAAAATCATTTCTTTGTACTGGTATATAATTTTTTGTGATTGCCCTATCAGGTTTCATGTTAATTTCATTATTTAATGCATTTATCACACTTGGTAATCTTGCAACCCAATCTCGAGATCTCTTGTCTTGAATTATTTCGTTCGCACATTGATAAGTAAATAACCGCTCAGCAAGTGTTCGATTTAAATTGTTCAACAATTGCATGATCACGGTGTATTGCAGTATGTCCTCGTCTTACTTTGATATTATGTTGCTTCATCAGCGATGATACTGCGCCCTGAAATTCATTGGCAGGATCAACCTGTAATAATTGTGGCCATCGCAGACCACCTCGTTGATAATTTCATTCAAACACAAAAGCTACTTCTGCTGCTGTCTTTCTTGACAATGGATCTGATTCGTTGTATCTGCTTGCACTATCATCTACAGTTAACGCATCATGTGGTAAAAATAAAATATCACCTTGATGAACTTCATTTGGAACGCTGACATCAAAATGCCTGTATTCGAGTATTTTAGGAAGTGGTAGATACACTTGCCATATTGCTTGTCGTGATAACCAATCTGCTGAAGTAACACGTTTGAATTTTGATGCTTCGGCGAGTTTATTAATTGCTGATTTACCTCTCCAGTATCCTCTTGGATAAAATGGATTCCATGATAATATTAATTACTAGCCCGTAAAGCTCCGCTTCCAAATAGCATTCACTGCAGATCTTACTAACCAGTTTGCTAATGATTCCTTGAAAGATGTATTTCTAATAGAATTTAGTGCATGAATTAATTTTACATCTGCAATATGTCTATGCTGCAGATTGTTACTTTTATAAGATACATCATGAGAGTGACAAGCTTAATCAATAACGTTTATTGGATACTCGTCAGGTTTTGGTTGATCCTGGTTATCATGTCTGATATCAAGTCGAGTACCAGGACCACAATAATTATATCCTGAAAGATGTTTTTCTCCTGGGTATTTAGCTCACGGAGTCCCTGGTAACTTTGTTAATTCTTCGTTTTGTTTCTAAGTTCGATTTGACACCTGGGATAAATTTTAATTTCTTTGTACCGCATCGTTCACACTTACCTATAAGTGCTGATCTATTACCTTTTGTTGTAATTGTTGTTCATTTATCTGTTGGGGTACGCGCACTACATTTAAAACAGTATCGATCCATAATTGTATTTATAATAATATGAATTTAATTGATTTTCTATTACAAGAACGCGAGAATCTGTTAAACACCATGCGGCTCTACCAAATTATATCAGAATGATTGTCGTAGGTCCATCTGGAAGTAGAAAGACACAATTCTTACTTAATCTGATAATGAGATGGTTAAAATCTAACAGGTTGTATTTGATAGCACCATCTGTAGATGATCAACGATGTTACAATGTGATAAGATATATTAATGAAAACGCAGCGAGGGTAAATGAAGACTCCGATGATATTATTAATTTTATCACTGATAGTGACGAAGCAACGAGTGTTGATGATACTGATGGGAGTATGAACAATTTAGCAGTATATGATGATGTAATGCTGGATAGACAATCAAATCCAGCTAGAATATTTCCTCGAGGTAGACATCAAAATACGAATGTAATTTATGTTACTCAAAGATATATACAAATTCCAAACGTGATCAGGGATAACTGTAATATTCTTGTTGTGTTTAATGGCGCTCATACACACACTTAGAAACCGGGTGTAACAAAAATATGAATTACAATCATTTTAGAAATTTCTTTAGTCCTGCTCCAGACAGATTTATAGCAATAAATGTACGCGATCCTAGATCAAGATATCAAATCAGTCTTCTCAAAATCTTCGGTTGAGAGAATGATTTAATTCGTAGCAGCAGAAGGGGCTTGACCTCAGTTAGAAGCGTCATAGGGTAACCATCACGTGCATAATAATAAAACAAAATTACCACAAAAAAATGTAACCCTGGGGAGAAAATCTCGGTTAGTTAGAAGCTTTGGTTCCCTTTTTGTCATTTTGTTTTCGGCTTTGTAGAAAGTATTAGTTTTGCAAATATATGCCTCTGTAGGAAGGAGTCCACTCTCCATTCTCCAAGGGTCGGTTTGATGACGTTAAGTTCTTATTCACTGCATCATTCCACGATGATAGCCATTTCTGGCGTAGGTACTCTTTGATACGAGGTTTAATATCAGTAAACGGTATTTTAAAATCAGATGGTTCTTGGGATAGAGCCATTTTAGCAGCACAATCTGCTTTTTCATTACCTTTAATATCAATTTGACTAGGTAGCCAACGTATACGATATTGTACGAGGTACTAAGCTCAGTATTTTTGACGAGGAGATTCATTAAATACTGGGTTCTCCAGTTTTCTGTTGTCGAGTGACAGAATCACAGATAGTGAGTCACAGAAGATAATGCTGTTTAAAATACGTTTTTTTCGATAAATTTCAGAGCAAGGTCTATTGCTCTGATTTCGGATGAATATATGTATGCATCATTTGGCAAACGAACTCTTTTTCTTTTTTTGCCACTAATGAAGATTGCAGCAGCCTTTTCTTCATCCTTTGATCGATTAGCATAAATTCTACAGTAATTTCTAAATTCGGTGAGGAGTTCATGATAAGAGTTCAGGAAGATGGAAGAATTTATTTAAGATTTTTACCCATTTTTACCCGTAAGATATTTACGTGTAACGTCAAATGTACGTTTGGTTGCTTAACGAGCCAGTGTGATGTTTAGGAGACAAACGTTTTCTGAATTGTATACAGATTAATTTTGTTGTAGTCAAGGCTGGATGATATTCTGATGCCAAATGAAAGTATGGCATTTGGTTTGTTTTTGTATATGGTTTTATATTTGAGTTGACAAACAGCCGAAACTGCAGGTGGTTCATTCGCTTCCGTGAGAAGGCGTTCACATGGAGATGTATTAAATGCTGCCAGAGCTTGTATTATTCACTGATGATGAATTGGGTCAAGAATTTTCAAATATGACTTCCTAGCTGAAACATAAACAACGCAACTATGGTCTAATTTATAGCGAATACATGTTCTATACAATTGGGAGGACTTGTTTTTTTATTATCAGCAATCCAGTCAGTGTGCGCAACTACGAGTAGAATCAAATATTTCTAGCATTTAGCTTTCATATTCTCGATGTGTGAAATAAAAGTCAGTTTTCTGTCAAAGATAATATCCCGAAACCTTGTTTCCTCAACAACTGGAATAAGTGTACCATCCAGCGTGAGTTTAGGATCATCATAATTTCCTCGCAACTGACAAATATGTATGCATACTGTTTTAGATCTTGTTGATATTTTGTTATACTTATCTTTCAATTGTATGTATGTGCTTTGATTTGTAACATATTAGAAAATCAACAACGTATAATGAGCAATCCACAACTGGGAGCTAAACACTTGGTGATGCTATTGATTTTGATATTAAATAGCGTTACAGATAAAATACTGCCCTGGGCATATGTGAGATGGTAGCACCCACTCGTACTTTGAATTCTCAGTCTGAGGAAAACATAGAGACTATCTACATTAAAGATACACACTCCAGTATAGCCTCAGTTTCGCTCTATGAAACCCACACCAAGAAAGAATCAGGAAAAGTTAAAAAAAAAGTTTAATTCATCTCGTAATTTAAGTCAGGAATTCAGAAACTAGGTCAACTTTAGAAAAAAGTTTCGATATGAGATTTTCGAGACACTGAACACAACTTCTAAAAAATATCAAATTCAGTAAATAAAATTATATTAACATTATATATATATATATATATATATATATATATATATATATATATATATATATATATATATATATATATTTATATTTCTATTTATATTTCTTTCACAGATGAAATACGTATGTATCGAACACACATGCAACGTTTTAGGATGCTTAACCAATGCAAGCAACATAGGCAACTGTACTGGAGAATTTTGCACGGTGAGTAATTGCTTTTTTCAATGACTTTAATGCATGTACTCGATGACGTAGTGTACATCTATTAAATGGTAAATAGAGCTCCTGTACAACTGAGATCAGACCAAATATATAAGCAACTATATAGAATAGAACAAAACGAGTTTTCGTTTGAAATATAACAGTGAACTCATTTACATATCCACAATAAAGTTGAACATGACATTTGAATGATTCGCTTTCTCTTAGAAATATAATTACACAATTTATGCGAAATGAAATTGGTCATTATGTTATACCGATAAAATAAATTTCACCGTGGAATCGAGTACTCGAACTCTAAATGTCAGCTTGTCAGGATTTCAATGTTGCTTCCGGTCCTTTTTAAATTACTGTTTGTGTTACAGGTGACCAGTGTTGCCATATTTCTTTTTCTTTTCTTCCTATCCATCCTCTTCGTGTCATCAACATAACTAGTTGTATTTTGCACTCCTTTCCTGTGTGTAGCGAATATATGGGCCTCTTTTTCCCCTTCAAATATATATAATACACAACCAATATATTTCTCAGGGTTTCCCTATCATTTGATCGAATTATATTTCAATACCTTTTGCGATATATATTGTAAGTCAACATAACTAAGCTAATTTGTTCAGTTCCCAACCTGATACACACACACACACACACACACACACACACACACACACACACCTTATTCTCATAGAATGTTAGTGTCCCGTCCCTTAGCTGCTAGCTTTCTGCTTGGAATCATGACAAAATAATACCCATTTGATAAAATGTTACATCACCCCGTGGCCTGTAAATGACCAGTTGAACGATGTATTCGATTAAGAGATGTCACAAACTTATATTACACAAATTAATTACATACTAATAAATTAAATTCCTAATAAACATTCATAGCAATAAAATATGTATGATGTTCTTTCAATATACACGAATTTATACAACCAATCAGGATTAACTTTTTCAAACCGCCAAAATGTTAATATTCCAATCTAAATCAGAATAATGCCATCAATACCGTATTTCTTAATAACTATTTATGTACAATGTTATTTAATTACACTTTTTCCAAATTTTACAAATTGTCTCTGGAGTGTCTATATTTCGTCATGTTCTTTTACTTGACTCTACTTTATCACATATGCATAACCGTTAATTAAACTCCCATCATGCACCCAAATAGATAATATCCCATCTTTGGCACGCAGCAATGTATTGCGTGCCTAGAACATTCGACAAAATCACTTGTTACGTGTCACACTGATCACGACAATGTGTACTTCGAAAGCAAATCAATAAATATAAATGTTATTCACGTGTCTTGATAGTGTTTATAAATTTTTTTTGTTTTAATTTGTCCATAGTAAGATCGATCTATTAAGTTCAAAGGGTAAACAAATAGTACTATATAAGTAATTGTCAACAAATATATTTCAAATTTCCATTGGGTTTTTAACCAATAAGTTACTTTTAAATATGTTTTACCACACACTGATTATTTCAGATGGTACAACGCTCCAATCTCAATCAAACATCCTACAACATTACAGCGGGCTGTGCAGTCAGTTGTACGGAGAAAGACGAAGCAGTTGGAGATTTTACCGTACGCACTCGTTGCTGTCAAAGCCTAAAATGCAACAAAGATGATAAACAGATTGCGGCCCTTCCTAAAAAAAATGGCGGTTCTACGAGCAAGCAGAAACCTTTATGGATCCTGTCCATCATGCTGTTCATATCTGCATTTGAAATATTACTATGAACATTTTTTTTCCCCGCTAAATATCGAACGGATAAATGCAAACACAAATAAAACAGACAAACGTAAATATGCGATGCAGACAGAAATCAAACTTCTCCTGATCTAAATAAAGTTTGTAAAGATTTTTCTTTATTTTTCAATGTAGTTGGGGTAAATTCCTCAGAGCTGTCACTAGGAAAAAAATCGTTTATATGGTCAACTTGTTAATTTCAAAGCTATCCATAGGTTATTTTATAATTTTAGGTCACGATGCATTCGCTTATGATATGTACATTTTCCTCTCACAGATTTGTGTGTTTATAAAGAAAGATATGTATTGTAGAATCATTCCATGAGCGAGAAATAAAGTTAATGATGGTGGCTCACGCGCTCGACACTTTTATATCGTTTTATTATGCGGATTATTTTCAAACACGTGTTTATTAAGTCTCATATCATTTGCAATATGAATGAGTCGTCATAGTTGAAAGTATTTTGCCGACAAGACATTTTATTTCGAAAAAAGAAAATGACTTGCCGAAATATTTCTGATGTCCACAGGACATGATTATGGCGATGACATATCGCATGACAAGTAAAGTCTGAAACCTCTGCTGTTAACGTGTACGTAACTGTTGCTACGAAATTGGCAATGCTATTTCCTGTCTTTGACCTTTTAGCTCAATTACAAATAATTCTGTATATGTCAATTGAATGTAACTGTATATAAACTATTTTCATTTTGTCGAAAGGAAGAAAACTCAAACGGTACATTTCCAACTCACCTAACCGGTATTCCCAACCATTGTCCATAACGCTCATTTTTATCAATATAAAAAAGATCATTATTCTGCTGCATGTAGATCAAATGTTAAATTATTTAAGAAAAGAAACATTGTTTTTTATTAATTAAGCAGCCCATCAATCAAACAAGTCATGGTTCAGTAAATAAACAAATTTTTGATCCCATGGTAAGAAGATGCATACCACGATGTTCAAGTTTGTATAACATTGCCATAGTCCTGTTTTCGTGTGTCACGTGTTATCTGTACATAACTGGAATTATGTGTCAATTATTTTATTTTGATAATTGATCTAAGCCAGTGAATATGCAAACTTTAAATACGTCTAAGATGTTACATAGATGATGATCACAGTTTGGACAGTTTCATACAATGAAATATAATACAATTTGGAAAGTTTGTTAAAATGAAATATCATCTTGATTGGACAGTTTCATACAATGAAATACCATACCGTTTGGACAGTGTAAATACAGTATTGTTCAGTTTGGACTGTTTAATACAATGAAATATCGTACAGTTTGGAAAGTTTAATAAAATGAAATATCGTATAGTTTTTACAGTTTAAAAAATTTAAATTTCATATATTGTAACAATTTATTTTATACGGACACTAATATTGTTCAATTTCTTTTATCAAAATAATTAATCTGATCGATGTATTGCAAATTGTACTCACATTTACATAACGAATAAAATCTAGAACACAAAACTAGAAAATAAATAATAAGTGATGACTACATTTTAATTCAATGTATAAATATTTTATTTCGTTTCAATTTCATCTTTGATTTTATCTTCTCTAAATCCCCAATTATTAAGATGCAAGAAACATACGTGTAATGTAGGTTATCAGTTGGGTGTACTTGAATTGTTCTTATAAATGTTACAATGTCTTTGCTTTGATAATAAAGACAACCACTTTGAGGAGAAATGCCTATGATCAACGTGGATTATAAATCATGGGAGGTGTCTCCCTCATTGCGTTAAATTTATTGCGACTTTGAACTGTTTGACAATGTTGATTTACATAAAACATATTATGTTCTTTGATGTCACCAGTTTCTTTTTGCGTATATCTTCATATAAGGGTTGGCCTTGTTTGTATTATGACACAGAATCATTTTGATAGATATGTTTGTAACTAATGACTAAGCATTTTTTTCATTTCCAGTTCAATATATCGCATTGTCAAAAATGC